>MU174308.1:12283384-12318027 GCA_016696395.1 Antechinus stuartii | reverse complement strand
GAAGGAAGGAAGGAAGGAAGGAAGGAAGGAAGGAAGGAAGGAAGGAAGGAAGGAAGGAAAGAAGGAAGGAAGGAAGGAAAGGAGGGAGGGAGGGAGGAAGGAAAGAAGGGAGAGAGGGAGAGAGGGAGGGAGAGAGGGAGGGAGGAAAGAAAGAAGGGAAGAAGGGAGGGAGGGAGGGAGAGAGGGAGAAGAAGTTGAGAGGGAGAGAATGAAGAGAAAAAAGATAAAAGAGAGAGAGAGAAAGGAAGGAAGGAAGGGAAGGAGGAAGGAAGAAAGGAAGGAAGGAAGGAAGGAAGGAAGGAAGGAAGGAAGGAAGGAAGGAAGGAAGGAAGGAAGGAAGGGAAAGAAGGAAGGAAGAAAGGAAAGAAGGGAGAGAGAAAAAAAAAGAAAGGAAGAAAGAAGGAAAGAAAAAGGAAGGAAGGAAGAAAAAGAAAGAAAGAAGAAGGGAAGGAAGAAAGAAAGAAAGAAAAAGAAGGAAGGAAGAAAGAAAGAAAGAAAGGGAAGGAGGGAGAGAGGGAGGGAAGAAGAGAGGAAGGGAGGAAAGAAAGAAGGAAAGGCAAAGGGAAGAGAAGGAGAAAAATAGAAAGACTAGCTTCTCTCACTTTGTTATTTTTAGTAAATGGGTTCCACTCACCAGTCTGTGGTCTCAGGGCAGAAGTGGCAGAGCGGGAAGGTCCTAAAAAGCCCAACCTCCAAGTGCACTCAGTTTCAACACTGTGATTCTTCGGTTGAGACCCTGCGAGTGTCCCAAGATACTCGCCTTCCCCTCAAGTTAACAGCCCGTGCCAGCCCTGGGGCCTCCCTCTCCGGAGCCAGCTGGCGCTCACCATTGCCAGGGGCTTGTTTCTTTTCCTTTCCAGAAGCCCTCGGTTACTCCAGAGGAAGCTCACTTCATCGACACCAAGCAGCTGAAATTTATTGTGACCCGAAGCAGGTGGCAGGTCAGTCGTGTCCTCCCTGGGCCTCACACGGCTGGGCTTTGGTGCTGTCCCTCCCGCAGGCCGGGCCAGTGCCCAGGAAGAGGTCATAGGGTGGAGGGAACTGAAGTTTACTCTCACTCTCATATTCAGAAGGAAACTTCTCCAGTTACTGCAGTGTTTCACGGGCTCATCACTTACGGGAAGGGAGAAGAGAAGGAATTTATTTGGCAGTTACCCTGTATCAGGCAGTGCCTCGTGCTTTACAAATATTATCTCTTTTGATTTGTACAACAGCCCTTCGAGGTAGGTGCCCTGAGGCAAAAAGGGCTCGGGGCCTTGCCCAGGGTCATACAGCCAGTAAGCGTCTAAGGAAGCATTCGAATTCAAGTCTTCCTGACCCTAGGACGGGGACTGCATCCAGTGTGCCACAGGTCACAGCCATCAGGGCTGAGGGCCCTTAGAGCAGAGAGCATCCCCACTGTAATGGCCCGCAGGGCTTTACAATTCTGAGCTTCTTTGGACACAGAATGTGAGTGCTACCAAGGCCTTTGGAACAAAAAGTACTGGAGTCCAAAGGTACCTCCCCAAGGAGAGTGAACTCCCCACGGGGGCCGCAGGAGCCCCACTTCCCACAGATGGGAACAGACTAGCAAACTGTTAGAACATGAGGTCAGGGCTAGAAAAGGCCCTAGAACGTGGCCTATAGGATGTCAGAGCTGGGGAGGCCTTCGCATAGCTGTCATAGCTGCAACCCCTAAGAGCTAGAACGGATCTTAGAACATGGAACATAGACTGTGAGCACTAGAGAGAACAGAGAATGTCAGAGCTGGAAGGAGGATCAGAGACCCTCTAGACATAGGTGGGCAGCCAGGGAGTGCCAGAGTGCACAGAATATCAGGCCTGAAGTCAAGAAGACTATTTTCTCGAGTTCAAATTTGGCGACAGACACTTACTAGCTGTATGAGCCTGATCATTTGCCTCAGTTTCCTCATCTGCCAAAGGAGCTGGAGAAGAAAATGCCCAGTATCTCTGTTGAGAAAACTCCAAATGGGGGCATGAAGGGTCAAACATGACTGAAAGGACTTAGCAGCAGGTAGAGAGGCTGGGAGAGGGCCTGGTGGAAGTTGGCGCTTGCCCCAGGGCATCTCAGAAGCCATCTCCTATTTTCATCAAGGATGAATCTGAGATCTCCAAGGGCAGAGGCGGCCTGTATTTAGTACTGAACCTTCTTCTTTCTGTTTTGAAGAGGTGGGTAATGAAGCAACATGTGATGGACCATCTTGTCCAAGACCCTCATTTTATAGATGAGGCCCCAGTGAAGAGATTTGCCAAAGTCACCCAGGTCATAGTGAGATTTAAACACAGGTCATCCTCGCATTTCCTGGGCTAGCTATCAGAATCAGGGGTGGGAGGGTCCCACTCAAAGTGCGAGCACAAGAGTCCCCTCACTCTTGGCCATCCCATCCTTCTCACCCACCCTTTGCAGTGGCAAAGATTGAATCAGATTTCCTTTGATATTTCCAAGCTTAACAAAAGCCTTGGATTTCTAAGGGGTTTCCAAGTTCTGCTTTTGGTTGACAGCCCCTGAATTCTTCCCTTTCCTCCCAGCGGTCTCTGATGTGTTACAAATCCATCCTGGTGATGCAGTCGATCCCAGAGCTCCTGCAGGGCCCTTCGGAGAGCCCATCCCTTGGCATCTCCCGGCACCTCATCAAAGAGGCAAGCTACTCCACCAGCAGCTCCTCCTCAGACAATGAGATTGCGGCCTACTCCCGGGCCAAATCCCTGCCTCCTTCTCCAGGAACGTATTCCCCTGTCTTGCCCCCCAAGAGTCTTCTCCGAAGCTCCGCCAGCCTCCCTGAGGAGGGTGAACTCCCTACCGGGGCCACAGGGACCCCAAGAAGCGCCGACCAACAGAGTGGCAGGCTGTCTCCTCGCGCTCCCCAGAGGTTCTGGGGGCAGCCTGTGTTACTGAAGTCAGCCTCTGCTGACAGTGTGACCTCCAAGGAAGGGGGAAGTGCGGCTGTAGGGGCAGCCTCATCCCAAGAAGGGGACAAGGCAGCAGCCAAGGGAGCCACCTGCGTGCCCCGGCAAAGTGTTATCAAGAGTACATTCTCCTGGCAGGCCTGTGAGGCCGCCGAGGGTACACCTCCTGTCCATGACTACAGGAAGCACTTGGAGCGGGCCCGGAGGAACCTTCTCAAGGGCTGGTACTCCAAGGGAGCCCTTCGGGGCCTGCGGGAGCCACTCCTAGAACATTATGAAATGGAGCAGGAGGAAGCCCGGGAGTCCCAGGTAGGCCCACTGACCAAGTCACCATCTTTTGAGACGGCTCTCCGGCTACCCGGCTCCACCTCCCGCATCTCCAACCGAAGCCATTCTTTTGATGACTATAGATTAAGAACCAGCAGCCCCTTCCCAGAACTAAGTGAGGGGAATGAGCAAAGCAAAGAGCTAGCCTCTGGTGATACTAGGGGGGCCCACTCCCCTGCTGGAGAATCCCCAAAGATCAGCCACTCAGAAAGCCCTACCATCCCCCGAGCACCAACCAAAAAGCAAGAAATCATGGCAGGAGCAGTCTCCCCATCACAGGCTGCTTCATTGCCTACCTCATCAAGCCAGAAAGAAGAAGTTCTAAAGGCTAGGCCCCCTCTGCCCAAAAGTTCAGGCTCAAAAGGAGCAAACACTTGCCAGGAAGGTCAGTGCCCTCCCTCATCTGTTCCACATTCACAGACGGCTTTGAGCTCGCCTTGGGAGCATGGATTAAAGGAGGGTTCCTTAAAGAGTTCAAACCCCTTTCTGTTCAGTGATTCCACAGCCATTCTCCAGGGTGGTAACCATCCACTGGGCATCCCTAACTTACAAGTAAGCCCAGGAGCAGTCACTGAAGACAAACTCACAGATGAGACTCTGAAGCACTCAAACCCATTCCTCTCCAGTGACCTGGGGCCCAGAAGTTTCCCAACCATAGGCTCTGGACCCTCTGTTTCCACCAGTGATGAGGATGGGCACAAGTTTGGATCCCTAAAGCAATCCAACCCATTCCTGTATAGCGAACCAGGAACTGCCCTACAGGAGGGCAGCCAGCTCATTGGAATCCCTGGAGACCCCCTAAAGAGCTCCAATCCTTTCCTTTACCATGAGCCTGGGTCTGCGCTTTCAGGAGGCAGTGCTGCATGGGATACTACCCTCCTACAAAAACAGGGCACTCCCAGTTCATCCTTACCTGGCACCCACAGGGAGGGGCTACTGAAGACATACAGCTCCTTCCTCCCAGGCCAACCTCAGCCAGCAGACACCCCCAGGCCACCAGCCTTCCAAATCCAAACCAGCCCATCCACAGGTTCAGTGAGTCAACTCCGTGGCTATTCAGCATCTGCTTTTCCAGGGGACACTTCCCCATCAGAGGCTATTGCAGGTTTGACTTCCAAGAGCGAATATTTTTATAGTGCCACAGAGTCAGCTTCCTTAGAGGATGTTGTAGAAAAAATGGTAGATTTGTCCAAGGAGATGACAGTCCTTGCTGATACAGTGTCTGACCAGCAGGGCCCACAGGCACAGGCTACATCCAGGAAGTTTTCCTATGGAGAGCGTGGGGGCTATGTAGGAATTGGGGGCTATGGCAGTTTTGCTTTTGGTGGAGAGGGAAATGTGCTGGGCCAGAGGCCCCTTTGGACCATCAGAACCTGGACTGAATCAATATCATCTGAAGAACCTGAGGAGGTGATGCTAGAGAACACTCAATCTGAGACAAAGTCTGCATCTCTCCCTGAGATTGTGGGAACTGACCAGGGTACTGAGAAAAAGATTGAGAAGGATGCAAAGAAGGAGACAGGGAAAGAAACTGGAAAGGGGTCAGGGGAATTCCTCTCATGGGAGGAATTTGGCAAAAGCTCCCAAGTCTCCTTAGTGCAAATCAAAGACCTTTCTGAAGACTCATCCCTGGGAGACAGAGTGTCTCTAGACATCTCTGAAGTGGAACCAGCCTACCTAAACTTGTCTGATTTGTATGATATCAAATACCTCCCCTTTGAGTTTATGATTTTCAGGAAGGTCCCCAAAGCAGTTGAAAAAGAAATCCCAGCCCAACTGGAAGTGGAGAGCACAGAGAGGATGGACTTAGAAGAAACATGGCACAAGCAAGAAGAATTTGGACTCTTTCCCATTAGAGCTACTGGGCAACAGAGAAGTCTAGAGATAATGGAAGACTTGGACCCAATGGAACTCATGAGTAAGGACACCAAGGGCCTGATAGATACTAGTAGGAAGAAGAGGAAATCCTCCCCAACCAAATCTGGATTCTTCAATTTCTCTGGGAAATACCAGCCTCTGGACAACCCAGTTGAACACAGTCTGAAGAAGAAAGTGAAGGCCTCAGTAGCCCATATTTCAAGAATTCTGAAGGGCAAGCCAGCATTTGAGCAAGAAAGACGAGAAGGTAAAAGCTTCTTTTTACCTGTGACAACCATTTGGTTATTGGGGGTGGGGGTGGGGGTGGGAGTTCTTTCAGGAACAGAAATTTCATGATTAGGGTTAGAAAGCCAAGAAAAGGAAAGGAAAATGAAAAAGAGATTTCAGAGACACAACCAGCAGTAGAGAGATTGGGAGGAAGGGGAGGTTTCAGAAGGAAAATGACAAATTCCATTTTGGACATATTGAGTTTGAGGCAGCAGTGGGCCACCTGGGCAGAGATGCCCAATAAGTAATTGGTAACATGAGACTGGGAGTCTTATACCTTATAATGTTGGTGTGAGACTCAAATGAGATAATGCACATAAACCATTTTGCCAACTTAATAATCCCATACAAAAGTCAGTTTTTACCAGGATCTACTGCCTTAGGCTCCAGACTCAGCTATGATATTGAAGAGCATGGAGGCCTATGGAGAAATAGTTCACATCCTAGATTCTAATTACACAATCTTCCAAATAATTTCCCTCAAGCCAACCCTGTGAGGTTGGTAGTACAAATATCATTACCCCACTTCGGGCCAGAAAACAGACAAATCACATTAAATATATCTCTTCTTTTATGTCCTGCTTTAATAGTCTTGTGAGTGCTCTTAAGGAACTTAGATTGAGGTAGAAGGTCCCAGTGCTGCCAAAATCTGGTAACCTTATCCCATGAGGGTAGAGTCACAACAGATTCTATACTTACCTTCTTGATAACATACACATATTAATGATGAAATGCCCCCCAGCCCCTCCTGAATACACACCTTGTGATAGGTGATGGGCTCCATGTCCTCTGCAGGGAAAGGTCTGGATTTGGGGTCAAGGGTTAGTTGCCTGGCTTTGCCACTTACAATGTATCTGACCTCAGGGCCTCAATTTTCTCATCCAGAAAATAAAGGACTTTGATTAGAAGAATATCACCCCCTCCCCAAGGCCCTTCCAGCTCCTTATTCTAATGATGAGCCAAGCTCTCACACTTAGTTAGATTGCTCCTCACAAGATAGACCCACAATCCATCACCTGGCTGGTATCCAAAGCCTTTACAAAGTGCTGAGATCTGCTAGACATTGGTCTCTACCAATAGTCCAAGAGTCCAGAGTCATCTTCAAGCTACAGTGATGCTCCACCAGAGCATACATAAAGACCGAAAAATAGGACTCATTTCCATACATCACCATAACACAAGGGATCTTTGAGGTCACTTCTCTCTGGAGTATGGGAAGCTCTCTCTCTAGAAACATTTAAATTTATTCCTGCTCAGAGATAAAGGGATAAGCAAGATGGCCTCCTGAGATCCTCTCCAGACCTTGTCTTTTCATCAGATGTATTTTTTTGGAATGTAACCAGATCTAAATTACAGGACACAGTTTTATGGCAAATGGAAGCCTGGTCTTTTGGGTCAGAGGACATAATTTTAAAACTTTGCAAACATATGTAAATAAATAAATAAAATCATAGGATTTAGAACTTAAAGGGATCTTGAAGATTATCCATTATAAGTTTTCCATTTTTCAGATGAGAAAAACTGAGGCCCAGAAAAGGAAAGTGACTTCCTGAAGTCTTATAATCTCTATTAATAAGGCTGGATTTTCTTCAAGGCTCTCAACCCAAGTACCCAGTGTTCCTTGGATCTTATTCAGCCTCCCCTCCCCCTTCCCTGTCCCAAACATACTATTTAGCCATTTACCCAAACGAATAACATGTCTTAGAAACGAGCAGTATATATGTAGAGCAGTGGCACAAATGGATGATATGGCCACCATACAATCCAATTCAATCCAAGAGATATATTTATAAAGACATTGAGCCCTATGCTGAATTTCTAGAAGAGACAATGGTTGGATGAGCTATGTTTCTTGACTTCAAATACAATCTAGTAAAGACTTAAGATACAACACATAGCCATTATAAATAATGCTGCATTTTAAATGCATATATTTCCCCAAAAAAGAACTAAGTGAGTTCCTGGATAAGGTCCTTCCAAACAAGGGGACTCAGAGAAACTTTCTTGGAAGAAGGGATTCTAGAGTTGGGTTTTAAAGGCTGGGAATAATTCAACAAAGCCAAAGAAGCAAGGGAAAGTATACTAGGTAATGAGAACAAAGACAAAGGAAAGGAAGTGGGAAGAGAAGAGTCGATGTTAATTTTAGCCCATTACTCTAAGCAATTTACAATTTTCTCTTGGCAGGGCTGGAGGACGAAGAGGCTTTTAAGAAGAAATCAGGATTGTCATCATTCAGACTCTCTGGAATAAAAAACAAAGATAGAGGTATGTGTTTGGGCCACTTAGAGATTTCTCCCTCCCTGAACTATTTTCTTTCATTGATCAGTCAAGTCTACATGGAACATTTACTATGGAATAATTTCAAAGATAATAATAATAACAACAATGGGCATTTCTATGATATTTCAAAGTTTACAAAGTACCATTCTTGCAGCTCTATGAGATGTGTTTCCTTTTTTATAGATTAGGAAATTGAGGTCATATAGCTAGCAAATGGTGAAGTTGAGATCTGCTTCTGTACTCCTCCCGTGCAAATTGCTTAAATGTCTCATGGTAATCCATGGGGCTAAGCACTATCCAAAGTAATTAAAAGTTTGAAAAATATCTGTTCTGGAATGATCTCTGGACATCCTCTTCTCCCTCCCTTCAGCCAAATCTGCTTTCAGGGAAGGTTCTGAGGTCACTTCCAGATTTCCCAATGTGAATGCCAGTCCCTTTGTCCCCTTTCTCAGAGCTATCTTAACCAAGAAGACCCCTGAATAACCTCATAGCAGGTATCAGCTTCATGGAATAGCCCAGCAAAGAGGATAATCTGTTTTCTCTGTATGTGAACCTTTGAGTTATCTCCTATTGCATCTGTAGGATAAATAGGAGAAGGGAACCTTGTCAGTCAATCCATAAAGATCTAATTTCTACCCTTGAGGAAATCACAGTCCAGCTGGAGAGAGAGAGAAGAAAGTTAGCAACGGAAGTTTAACCAATAATACAAAAATTTGTCCTCTGTGTCTTTGGAGAGATCAGCACAGGTGGGAGTAATCAAGAAAGATTTTGTTGAACTGGAATTTAAAGGATGGGAGTGGGGAGATTTGGGGGCAAAAAAGGAGGAACACACTCAAGTTAAAAGAGTAGCATGAATAATCAGTGCCCAGAGGGAAATGATGACTCTTATATGGTCAGATAATTGCTGGGTGAAAGGGAGTATTTTTGAGCACTTAGGACCCTCCAGGGTCTAATCTTAGCCTAACTTTCTAACTTAATTTGCCATTACTCCCATGTTCTTCATGGGACATCACAACTCACTTTGTTTGCCCCTCTCTAATGAATTTTACTGTATAATATTGTTTATCTATGTTGGTATAATATGTCTCTATCAGACTGTGAATTCTAGGAGAGCAGATATAGTGCTTTATCCAATTTTTTTTATCCCTTCCGGTACCCAGCACTGAACTTTGCACATAGTAAACATTTAATAAATTTTTGTATTCTATTGTATGGTAATCCCCATTTCAAACGTATGATCACTTCAGTCAGTCTTGTCTTTGAATGCCTTTGTCCACTGGTCCATATCCCAGAAATAATGTGTGTCTCTGTTGGTCTCTCCTCAGCACCTTTATTTGTAAAGGAGCTCACAGATGAGGCTGTCATCATGGGCCAGTCTGTTACACTTTCCTGCCAAGTTTCAGCTCATCCAGCTCCACAGGCTGAATGGTTCAAAGGTATAGTTCTACCCTGAGCCTTGGGAGATGGGATTCATGCTTTAACACACAGTCTAATCCCTACATTAAAGAGTGGAACCAAGAGAAAGTAGAGCTTAGAACACTGCAAGTCAGAGCTGGAAGGCACCATGGAATAGAGATTGCCAGAACTGGAAACAGTTAGAGACCATTTGGTCCCACCTCTTCATCTTACAGATAAGAAAATTGAATCTCAGGAAGGTTATTTGATTTGCTCAAGATCACACAGCTAGTTCATAAAGGAACCCATGTCTCCTGGCTCCCAGTCCAGTATTCTTTCCACTCTGCCATGATCCATTCCCATGCCAGATTGAAGAGCCAACCAGTAGACTCTACCATGAAACCTCATGTGAACATAATTTGGCCAATGAGATATAAGATTAGCATCTTTTAACTCAGGAGCAGAAGATGCCATAGGATCCCAAAGAACTTATTATACATCTTTGTCATCTACTTTTTGGAACCCCCCTCAGATCAACTCTTTGGTTTTATCTCCTTTGTAGATGGGGTCCCCATTCAGACCAGTGGCAGGCTCCTCATCTCCTCAACACTCAAAAACTTCCAGCTTCTGACCATACTGGTAGTAACTGAAGAAGACCTTGGAGTTTACAAGTGCACCGTGAGCAATCCCTTGGGGATGGCATCCACAATTGGAGTCATTAGAAAAGCAGGTCAGTGTTAGCTATCTTTCCTCTACCCATACTGCCTCTCCTGGTTTCCAAACTTTTCATGGAGAACTCCTTATGTAAAAAAGAATTGTACTATTGAGATCTGCTGGGTGAGAAAATACATGATGACAAAAATACATCATTATTTCAGGAACATGTTTAAATTCTGAGGGAAATTTAAATGAATGAATGAAAAGCATTTAATCACTAACCCCTTACTATGTGCCAAGCACTAGGCTAAGTGCTGGGGATCCAGATACAAAAATGAAACAATTCCTGCCCTCAAGAAGTTTAAATTCTAGTGTATGAAACAATAACTTGTTAAGAGGGAGGGCAGAGAAGGGGAAGAAGAGAAGGAACAGCCAAGGAATGGAGTTATGGCCTAGGAAATCACAAAGGCAGTGAGTGAAATAGCAATATCATCTACATGCTTTTAAAACGTAATGATACATCTATATGTGAGATACATTACTTATTCCAAGTACAGAAGATATTTATTATGTCACACTATATATTTTGTAAGAGCTAAAATGAAAAATGGTAATGTTGAGGTGCATAGGGATTTTTAGTCCCTTTAGTCTCAGCATCTCAGGGGTCTGTAGCTCACAAGCTTAAAGCCTCTAACTCCAAGACATTCTCCTGTGAAATGATTCTAGGAACCTTTGAATGGTCGCCAATTCTTTATTCCTGAATAGACCTACTGTCCAAGGAGGGCTTCATTCTACTCTGTATTTGAGACTCTTTCTGCCTCATCAGAATTTTCCCTCTTAGAATCCTCCAAAGTACTCTCATTTGCCCTAGTTAGCATCATGGAAACCATAGGATGAGGAGAGAGTGACAAATTGATTTGCATTGGAGATGATCCTGGATTCTGAAGAGAACACACCTCAATGCCATAACCAAGAATTCTGATGCTGGGGGGAAATTCAGCTGAGGGATAAAGAAGAAGATTGCCTATCCCATCCCAATATCTTGTACTAGGAGAGGAGGTTTCTTATTTCCCAGAGAATCTAGTCCCTGCTAAGGAGCTAATTCCCAAGAGGAAACAAGGAAAAGGGAAGTGGGAATTTTGGGTGTGGGTAGAACTGAAATCCCCGAGGGTAGCGTGCACAACACAGAGATTGTGAAGGACCATGAGGTATGAGGGTAGTGGATGTGCTCATATCCCATGACAGTTTTGCAGTCAGCTTTCCTGGGTCTCATGCTTCTTCATCAGCCTCCACTGCCTCCACCCTGTATGTCAGCATCCTGGGACAAATTCCTTGTCACAGTGTCCTAGTTACAGCTCTGAACACCTAACTTCTCGTATGACTCTCTATGACAGAAATACCTTCCTCTCCCCCACGCCCGGACATTGGAGAGATATATGAAAATGGAGTTCTCTTGGTCTGGAAGCCCGTGGAATCCCACAGTCCAGTGACTTACATCATACAATGCAAGATAGAAGGTAATGTGAGATTGGGTTTTGGTTCATTTTCATCTCTCCCTCTACAAAAACACATCTAAGCTTATAATGAAAATACCAAAGAGCATAAACCTTCATGGTGCAGAAACAATATGGCTCAGCTTTGTGACGGCTGCACGTGGAAAGGGAAGCCCACACAGGAAATGCAGTAGCATAGTGAGAGGAACACATCCTAGAAATCAGGGGACCTAACCCCAGCTAAAAGCTCTGTGATCTTGAACAAGTTCCTTGACATCTCTGAGTTTCTTTATCTTACTTGATTTAATCCCTCAGAATCTTCATCTACAAAATGGAGATTCCAATACCTCTCCCTACATACCATCCAGGGTTTTGTGGGGCCAAATAAGATAACATTATCTGTATATGAACATGGTTAACAAGCTCCATAAAATATAAGATAAAATGACAAGAATGATGCTGTCCATTACTAGCTTAAAGAAAGGCCCATCCCCAACTTTCAAGATACTTCCCTAGTATTTTAAGGCCGCTTCTAACCTCTGGAGTTCAATCCTGGCCTCTAGCATAATGTCATCCTCAGAATCCAGAGCTTGGGTTGTCCCAGGACTTAAGCCTGGGACTGTCACATTCCTAGGAATGACAGTAGGATTATAGGAAGAATTAAAATTTCAGATGCCTTCCTCTGGTGGAAGTCTCAAAGTGTTCCCAAAGTAGATGAACTATTGAATCTCAAAACGCCCTCTCCCATCCCTCCCCTCCTTGCTGAGCAGGCCATGTGTAGCCAAAAAAGAACAGCCTACCTACTGCACCAATAGCTCCAAACCATTCTCTTATGATTCACCCAGGAGGAGACTGGATCACATTGGCTTCTGACATCTTTGACTGCTGTTACTATGCCAACAACCTCTCTCATGGAGGAATGTACTCCTTCCGAACAGCCTGCGTCAGCAAAGCAGGCATGGGACCATACAGCAGTTCCTCAGAACGAATCCACATTGGTGATCATCAGATGGGTAAGCAGAGACAAAAGGGAGTACAGAATGAGGCTGTATTAAAGAATTGCAGCCTTTTTAAAGGAAAGAATCATTTTATAAGACTCCTAGAATATTGCTTTTCGAAGAACTATATTAGACACATATTTACATAAGAGATTTTATAATAATTTCATCTGTCCGACTCACTTTTTGAACATTTTATATAATCAATGTAATTACAATAGAAAATTGCTGGATAATAATTATTTAGCTTCTATATCAAGCACTCAACTAACAAGTATTAAGCACCTAACTCTTTGATTTATGTTCTAGGGATAGAAAAACAAAAAATGAAACTATCTCAACTCTCAAGGAAATTATAGTGTATCAGAGGAAACTATGCACCCATAGAAGTACATACAGATTAAATACAAAATGAAAACAGATAATTAAATATGAGATGGCTAGGGAGGGAGTCAGAGAGATCAGGGAAGACTTCATATAAAAGGTCCTTGGACTGCATTCTCTGAGGATGAAGCATGGAGTGAGTGCATTATAAACATGGAAGGCAGCCAATCTCAGTACAATATCTGATTTTGTATTTCTTTACAGAGATGCTTGATTCAATTCAACAAACATATTGTTTATATGGGTTGCTGGGGGAGAGACGAAGTTCAGATGAGCTATAGTTTCTTCTATCATAATGCTCACAATCTGGCAGAGATATAAGGGACATGTATGATAAATAATGATGATACAAAGCATCATAAGATAAAGGTATCAGAGAGGAAGAAAACAAAATGAGAGATGGGGGTCCATGATGGAAAGGGCATTGCTCAAAGCTAGATGCTTACGTGATACTTTCGCAGGTTGATGAGATGAGTCAACCTAAAAGACAAATTCATTTCCTTACCCTGAAAGCTTTGTCTTTAAAGATCAGAGAGAGTATGAGTGTTGATGGGATTATGAGTCATACCTCTCCTCGGGTCTTTAGACCACACGGTCTTGCTGTCAACAATTTTGTGCAAGAGAAAAAGTGAAGGTATCTCCCTCTCTTCAAGGTGCTCTCCTTTTTACTCCCATTCATTCATTTATAAAGTATTTATTGGTAAGTAAATTACATTAGTGAATTTATTAGTCTTCATTCACTCATTAAATGACTACTTACTATTAATAGCTTCAGACAGGAGGAGAGAAAATACAGAGACACTAGCATCCCTGACCTTAGAGAATTTATATTTCCAACTGAGTCCAAAGACTAGAACATGGGTAACTATTGAAACACAATTCAGGATCAAATGTAATTGGCATTATATGTTCAGTATAATACGTAGTTATATAATCTGCTTTGTGCAAATGCCCATTAAACTGAATTGAGAGAGAGCAGGTACTGTAGGAGTTCAGAGGAGAGAAGAAGATGATTGAGGGTTGAAACACTCAGAGAAGGCTTTGTGGAGGAACTGGAGCTGGGTTAGATATTGCAGAGAGAGAGAACAGGATAGAGGTACAGGGCTAGATATTCCTAGGGGAGGATTCAGGACCCTGTCAGCCTACAGACCTTGTGGAAATGGGATGCTTTCCTTTGCAGACTGTGAATGTGGTAGGAGATGCCAAACCTGGAGCATACCAGCACTAGGGTTTTGCCACCAATTTTGTCTGCCTTTGCCCAATGTGCTTCCCTTTGTCCCTCAGGACCAGCCATCATCCCAGATGTGTTCCCAGGAGCCACCAAAGACAAGAATGGGAAAGTCGTTCAAACTCAACCTCTCTCGAGCCAGCAAACCTATGCCTTTCAAATGGAAATACGGAGGTAAAGAGGGCAGTAGCAGAGAAATGGTAACAAGTTATTAAGTCAGCTGAATTTAAGAAAAGCTCAATACTTCAGCTCTCCTATTGTAATATGTCCTCCTTAATTCCAGCTCTCTATGCAATTCCCTATTTCTGTCAATGGCACGCCAACCAGTCACCCAGACTTGAAATCTTAGAGTCATATTTTTCTCACCTCTACTTCTTATCAGTCATCAACTCTGTCCTAGAATCAGAGTATGTCAAAGATATCCTAAAAGGATGACATTTTGGATCTGGGAAGCACCTTAAAACAAAGAACATAAAATGTTAAAGTCGGAAGGAACCTTAGAATATAGAATATCAGCGCTAGATGGATCTTTAGAACATAGAAACTAGAACAGTAGAGCGGCATGGAACCTGAAAATCAAAGGGCATGAAATGTCACAACTGGAAGGAATCTTAGGACACAGGACATAGAAAATCAGAATTAGAAGGGATCCCGAAACATAGAATGTCAGACCTAGATGGTCCTTTAGGATGTAGAATTTGGCTATCACAGCTGAAAGAGAGTTTAGAGACCCCCAATCCTCTCATTTTACAGAAGGAAAAACTGAAATCCAAGGAGAAGTGATTAGCAGAAGAAAAAGGAGAAATAGGATCCTTTTATCCTCTGTTTTATGTTTTGTTTCTTAGACATCATAAAACTATCCATCTCTTCTAGAACCTGCAAAAAGAGCTCCTTTGCTGGTAGCAGCTATTCTAAAGACCCTCTAAACCCATCTGACTGTGAGACTGAATATTATGGAAGAAAAGCATGGGACATTTTGAAAGATTAGGTTAAGAACAGGATTGCACATACCATAAACTATAAGCTTCCATACATAACTGTGGGCTTCATAGAGGTCATCGCTGTTGTTCAGTCGTTAGGCCTGTCCAACTCTTTGTGATCCCATATGGGGTTTTCTGGCATAGATACTGCAGCGGTTTGCCATTTCCTCCTCAAATGCATTAAGCAAACAGGTTAAGTAGCTTGCCCAGGGTCACATAGCTATTGAGGGTCTGAAGCCAAATTTGAACTCAGGTTTTCCTTACTCTAGGTCAGCACTCTGTGCACTGAGCCATCTAAATGCCTTACATTATGGAGCTTAGACTGAAGAAAAAAATCTTGGAAGTCATAAAAATAGGAACAATGTGCTATTCATCTTTGTAGCCTTCCTTATACCTGACATGGTCATCTAAGTTAAGAGGTTTAGATGTATTCAGATTGTTGGATTCAGTTGAATTGAGGGTTCTTGCCCCTTTATGCAAAGAAAGCTGGGCAGTGAATAAATAATAGAGTAATGAGAAATCCTATAATTTATTGTTATCTACTGCTTTGGAATAACATCAAATAAAAGTGTATACTTAGAGATAGAAGATAGGGTTTTATGATTTCATTAAAAGAGAAATCCTATAATTTATTGTTATCTACTGCTTTGGAATAACATCAAATAAAAGTGTATACTTAGAGATAGAAGATGGGGTTTTATGATTTCATTAAAATGTATGAACTAAGCATGATAAATGTAGAAATATATATACATATATATAAGAATTGAGCATGTTTAATATATATTGGATTACTTGCTGTCTAGAGGAGGGGAAGGGAGAAAGAAAAATTTAAAATATAAGTTTTGCAAGGTTGAATGTTGAAAACTATCTTTGCATGTATTTTGAAAATAAAAAACTATTAGCAATTAACAAAAAAAATGTATGAGCTAAGAGGTTGAGGACCAGAGAGTAGAAGCATCTCTCTCATCAGAGGGCTTCTTGTTCCTACAGGGGTCGTTTCAGTGTTGTACGGCAATGCAGAGAAAAGTCCAGTGGGCGAGTCATGGCAGCAAAAATCATTCCCTATCGTCCTGAAGACAAAGTGGCCACACTCAGAGAGTATGAGGTCCTGAAGGCCATCCACCACCCCAATATTGCACAACTCTTTGGAGCCTATATCAGCCCCCGACACCTGGTGCTCATCTTGGAGTTCTGTGCTGGGCCAGAGCTACTTCACAGTTTGGCTGAGAGGTGAACCCAAGCTAAATGAATTAGAGGCCTGCGTCCTTTATCAATTTTGATTGATAATTGATTGATTGAAAAGCTTCTAGGAACTGGGAAGCAGCCTTCTCTTGAACACAATCCACTTAGTAAATTTAGTTAAATTTAAATTAGTTAGAATAGATTTAGCTCCTTACCACAGATTCATGGAATGGCAGAGCTGGATAGAACCTAAAAGATCATCTAATCCAGAGATTTTTCACCTAGGATCCATGAACTAAGGCAAGAGAGTAGGACTATGAAACAGCGAACTTAGATGGGAAATTTTTTAAATTTTAAAATATATGTTTTGAAAATTTTATTTTTACTTACCTTTGACTGGAATTTAACTTTCCTTTAATTGTAAATATAGATATACATACAAATCACAGCAGTATTAGACTTTCCCAGACTGCCAAGAGTTCCATGATACAAAAATAATTGTTCTAGTCCAACTCCCTCACTTTATAGTTGGAAAAGCCTTGAACGGAAAACTGATTTGCCCGCGATCACTCAGTAAGGAGCATAACTTGATCTAAGACCTTATTCTCTTCACATCCATATCTGATACTCTCTGCAGTACACCAAGTTGACCCCAATCAATTTGGACAAAACAGTGATGAGATCGCATCTCCCAAAAGTCAGCTCCATTCAGTTAAGTCCTCATGTGTGGCAAGAGTTAATTGTACAATCTAGACCCATAGCATTTAGAATGAACTGGCTTTTAGAGGTTATCCAGCCCAACTCCCACATTTTACAGAAGAAATTTCATTCAAAGGAAATTGGATGAATTTCCCAAGGACACTTGGCAGACTTAGTGATACCTAAAACACCACCAAAATGGAAGTCATTAACATTGTTTCACTGTGCCCACCATCCTAGGGCAACCTATTCCGAGATGGAAGTGAAGGACTACCTGTGGCAGATCCTCAGTGCCACCGAGTTCCTCCATGCCAGCCACATCCTGCATTTAGACCTGAGGTCAGAAAACATGATTGTCACCGAGTACAACTTACTCAAGATCCTCGACTTTGGCAATGCTCAGTTCTACACACGAGACAAGGTCCTTCCCACGGAGAAGTTTAAAGACTACATTGAAACCATGGGTAAATGATAGGGGATGGGGCTGATGTTGAATAAAACTGAAAATAAAGTTTCCCTTTAGAACTCCTGAACTTGCTGCAAGAGAAAATGCGAATTCCTCAACATGGAGGTCTTTTATAATCCTTTCCCAGGCTATCTTCTCAGGCTTATTTCCACATTATTCCCCTGTACACCCTCTATCACCAAGTCACGTTGGTGCTGCTTGCTGTTCCCTACACTTGACATCTCATCCTTTGAATGTTCTGTCCCTCGTGCCCAGACCAAAGTCCTTTCTCATCCTGCTTGTTGTGATCCCTTTCATCAAATGTCAGCTCAGATGCCTCATCTTCTGAAAAGTCTTTCCTGGTCCCCCTCAGATAACCCCATATATGTTCATCTGTTTATATGTTGTATCTCTTCCCTCCCCCCCAAAAAAAAAAGCTTTTTGAAGGCAAAACCGGGGTTTTTTTTTTAAAAATCTTTCTATCTCTGTCATTTAGCATAGTATAAGTATAGTTTTAATAACTCTCTAGTTACTCCATTGCTCAATTTCTGTTTGTCCTTTAGCTCCTGAGCTCTTGGAGGGGCACGGGGCCACCCCACAGACAGACGTTTGGGCCATCGGTGTTACTGCTTTCATCATGTGAGTTGGGAGAGGGGAGAAGTTGTCTGTGTTTGGGGATTATGGGAGAGAACCACATTCAATCTGTTCTATGTCTGAGTCTACTAAGAGAACAATGGGGAGGGGGGGAGGGTTTCATAAATCCCCCCCCCCCATTTCTCACTCAGCTTGTCTCTGGTGACCCAGGAGCCCAGAGCTCCTTAGAATCCGGACTCCTCTGTCCCCAAGACAAGCAACTGATGCTGCCTTCCTCTCTCTTCTGCCCAGGCTGAGCGCGGAGTACCCTGTCAGCAATGAGGTGACCTGTGACCTGCAGAAGGGCCTGAGGAAAGGGAAGATTAAGCTGAACCGATGTTACGCTGGCCTGTCAGGAGGAGCGGTGTCCTTCCTCCAGAGCACCCTGTGTGCCAACCCGTGGTAAGGGGCCCGCTCCCCCGGCTGCTTCTGTCTCCCAGAAGAGAGCACAGAGCTCGTACCTCACGGCATAACTCTTCCCTACAGATAAACAAGTCAATTCAATTAAGCAGCAGACATTAATCTACTCTTTCTGGGTACAGGGAGGCTTAGCCCAGCCTTGGAAGAGATGTGCAGGTTAGATATGTCTGTTCTTGCCTTCCTAAGCTACAGTATAGTAGGAGGATAACACAAACACATGCAAAAAAAAATAATAACCATCACAAGAGGAGTTCATCAAAGAAGTGCAAACAAAATTGTATGGGAGGTCTACCTGGCCAAGGAAATCAGGGAAGCCTTCCTGAAGGAGGTGACATTCGAGCTGGGTGCTAGTGATTGGGAGGGATTCAGTAGTAAAGATTCCATCTCTAACAGAAATCTTGTCCTTGGGCTTGTTGTAGATAGTGAAGAAAATGTATTACATATATTGAAAGGAAACACATTATATATACTGAGAGACATATATTGTATATACTCAAAATTATATATTGTATATATTGAAAGGAAATATATTGTATATACCAAAGAAAATATAATGTGTATGCTTAATGGAAAATAAAAGCAAATCAGACAGTCCAAGGCATAAGGAGAGATAACAGAAAAAGAAGTCAAGGCAGGCAGGACATTTCATGAAAAGTAGACAGCCCGAGTCAAAGCATGGAGGCAGGAAAATGCTCAGGACTTTGCAAGGAACAGAGAGGTCTAGTTTGGCCAGTACTTCCACTAGTGTGGAAGAGATTAGTCTGAGAGAAATATCAGAGTACTATGGAAAAGGCAACTGGCAAGGGAGTCAGTGTTCCAGCCTTGCCACCACATTGCTTTGTGATTCTGGAGGCCAGCCGCCTCATTCATTTAGCCTCCCCACCTCCAAAATGGAGAGGTTGAACTGAGTGATCGCCAAAGAAGGAAGTCCTCCAGTTCTAGCAATCTATGAAGTAAGATTAATCAATGCACACCGGAGGCAGACTGCTACCATTTTTGAGCTGCCGTCTCCTTTGGTTACCACAGAATCTCTAAATCTAAGGACAGGGTCAAGAAATAGCCATCTGAGTAGCTGAAGGCAGCAAGAATCAGCGTATCATCATTGAAACCCACACTGTATCTAGGACTTGGAGTTTACTCACAGCCATTTAATTCAAGCATTAATGGAATGCTTCCTAAATATAAAGTCCTACAATGAACAAAAGGGAGACAAAAATGAAAAATGGCACAGCTCTGACTCTCACTAGAATCGCTAGTAATGGCTATAACACATAGAAAAATAACTATCATCACACAGGGCAGAATAAAACAGAAACAAAGAAAAGATCCGGGCAAAGAGTTGTAAGAAGTCTGAGGATGGGGAAATCCCTTTCAGCATTAAAGGTTCATCCAGAGGTATTTTATTAAGTGCCTACCACGTGCCAAGCACCGTACTGGTTACTGGGATACGTGACACTCTATGAATAAGACAATGCCAGGTGGTGGGCAGCTGCCACTGGAGACCAGACCTCAAACACCCTGACAGCTGACCTCGGGCAACCTTCCCTAGAGGAAAGCCTAGTGCCACGAACCTTGTCTTTACAAACAGAGGTCCAAAGTTGTGAATCCCCACTCAGACTGCAGACGCCTTCAGGAAATGGACAGTCTGGCTTCCTTCTGTATCCCCTGTGTTTGGTGTTGTAACTGGCACATAGTAGGTGCTTCATAAATATTAATTGATTCTGCTACTTACTATCTATGGGACCTTGTGAAAGTTCTACTTAACTACTCTGCGATTTTATTTCCCCATATGTAAATTGAAGAGGTTAGAACTCTGAAGTCATATATTTAAGCTCTCAATCCTCTGATCCAGAGAGGAGAAAGGATTTGAAAAACAAGGAGGATGTGGAAATCCGGATTCTGAACCTTGACCTTTTATGTTTCAGGGGAAGACCCTGTGTTTCCAGTTGTCTTCAGTGTCCCTGGCTGACCAAAGAGGGCTTGGAACATACCCAGCAAATGTCAGTGACTTTTTCTACCAACCGGCTAAAGACTTTTGTGAAGGAGCGGGAAAAGAAGCGAGCCCTGCTCTACAAGAAACACAACCTTGCCGTCCTCCATTAAGTGTCCCAGGTAGCACACCTGGAGACTTAGAGTATGATAGAGCAGAGAATGTTGTTTTGAGTGCATAGTTTAATTTGGGGATTGCTGTTACAAACTCACTAGACTCTACAACTCTAAATCTACACAGAACTTTGTCCCATTCCTGCTCCTGGTTAGCCAGTGCATCAGGCAAAGACTCTGAGCTCTGGGTTGGTTCCTCTGTCCAACTGTTCCCAAAATTGGTCCGTCCAAACTGCCATGACTTCTCTTCTAATCAGCCAAGTCAGCAGTGGCTACAGGACACAGATCTTAGTTAAACTCGTCCCTTGAAAAAGTTGAATTTGAAAAAGTTGAGTTGAGATGAAAGTTAAGAAAAGAGTTGAGATGAACTCAGACAAAAATGCTACTTGTTTCAGGACAAATTGGCTGTGGAAATGGAGATTTCTTTGTGTCTTCTAGACCAGTGCCCCAGTTGCCTTACAGGAAAATTTGAGACACTGCAGGCAGCCAGAGCAATGCTACAGCAATATTGTACCCATCGGTAGACTCTTTCCTATTTCAGGTTAGGGACTCCTTATGGTCAATCTTTTTATTTTCTATAGTTTCATTTAGAAATTCAACCAGTTCTTCAGCATCAACATTTTCCTCCAGGAAATCAGAGGAGCCTAGAACCTTGCCAATTTACTACAATACAACAAATGTTATTAACTACCTTTTGTGTGCAAAGTCCCTTGCTTGGACCCTATGATGAGATACAGAATTTAGATAAGATATAGTCCCACACCCTCATGAAGCTCACAAATATAATAGATGAATAAGACACATACCCAAATAATTATACTTTTTCAATGTTCCATGAAAAATGCATCAGAGAGGTGCAAGTACCAAGGAGAATATCATTGCAGAGGCTTACCAATCTTTCCTGTGGGCTCTTTGGTTGAGGGCACCAAGCTAGGGAAAGTGGGAGGGGAGAAGAGGGAGTTAAGTGGTCTTCCCCTGGCCGGGTGAGGGAAAGACCCAGCTAGCTCCTACAGAAAAGTCTTATGTCTTTATGTTTTCCTAAGGCTCTCCCCTTAAAGTTTCTCCTAGCTTCCAAGATGTTTTGTTATGGTAAATAAAGGACTCTGTCAAAGTAGTAAATTGTGGCTTTAGATCTGTGGTTTCAAACTCAAATTTTTTGTGTATGTATACTATTGCTATTCTTACTTTCTTCTAACACATTAATTACAGAAATAGCTAAATAAAAGGTTACCATAATATAACTTAGGGAATAATACAGGACTAAGTGGCTCAAGGACTACTCTCTTTAAGATCCCAGTTGTGTGGGTTGGATGACCCTCACTCAAATTGACTACTCAGAGGCATTTCAAGGTACAGAAAGTTTATTTAGAATCTCGAGAAGTGGGCGGTCCAGCACTGAGTCTAAAGGGAAAAACTTAGGAGGCCATGGAACAGACATTGACAACCAGCTTTTATCATCAAAAATCACAAAAACCACAGTACTTCCTTAACCTACCTTTTTCCTCCTTGTCTGCAGGGAATAAGGAAGTTTTTCCTGTAAGGCACTTTTGCAAAGACTTTACAAGAATATGATTGTCACAATAGCATTTTGCAAGGTCTGATATTAGCATTATTGTAAAAAGGTTTAGTAATCTTATTTCTGAGAAATGGAAACTGGGGCTCTTATTTTAATTATTTTAATAAACTGTTTCTGGGAGACTTCCAATATATATATTTCATTCACAGTTTTAGGTGACTTGATTTTGTGAATATTCCAACTTTGGAAACTGAGCAAAAGAGAGTAGGAAGGGGCATTAGCCAAGGGATTTGGCGTTTTGGAGCTGGAAGAAACTTTAAAGATCATCTTGACTATTCCCTTCATTTAAGAGATAAGGAAAATCAAGAGAAAGAAAAGAAGTTACCTCAAATCTGTGAAAGCGGAAATGAATGTGGAAATGATCAAAATTATATCTATAATATCTATGTCAAGCATTATGATTTAGATTTTTTGGAGCTTCCCTCCTTTCCAAGGTTCCCTAATTTGGAAACTGAGGCTGCAGCCAAAGTGATTAGTCAGACATGGCAACAATCTCCTATACTTGTAATCACTAATAATCCCCCATGCTTGCAACTGCAAATGAACCAAATCAGATGCCCCACTATCCCAGACATACCAATCCTGGTTCTGCATCCCTCTGAACAACCTAAAACAGGAAACCTAGGACTACTCAGAATAATAACTGGATAATTTAAGACTCAGCACCAAGGGTCTGTTAATCATTAAGGCTCTGGGGAAGAAGAGCAAAAGACTTGCTCTTCTAGCAGCAGAAATACCTGAGATGATCCCCTTGACCTTTACTTAATCACTTAGAGAAGAGCCTGACTAATTATCTAATGGCCTGGAGATATTCAAGAAGTCTCCAAACTGGCTATCTCTATTTGTTGATTGAGGAAACCTGAGGTAAACTAAGAGTCCTTGGTTACTCCAGAAACCTTTTAACCCCTCTGGCTTAATCAATTACTTACCTCTAAATAAATCTCCTTATTGTGAGGGATGGTGTGTTTTTTCATAAAATCATTAACTAAGGTTGATTGAACCTAGAATCGAAATTTTAGTTGATGAAGGTCTGATGGGTCTGGGAAAAATGAAATTCTTTGTACAAACCTTACAATAGAGTACTCATACTAGCTCAAACTCACCTGCAAGCATTTGCAAACATAAATTTACCACCATAAATTTAGGCAAACACACCTGCAATAAATCAACTATATTGGCTTGACTAGAATTTAGCAAACCTGTGCTCCTTCCATCTAAGCAGGCAGCGAAAATTAATCAGATGAGAGGAGGGAGTCATGGGTTCCTGTGGTCTTTGACCACATCACCAAGCCATCTCTTGGCCTTTGTAGAATTGGCTCTCCTCTCTCTGAGACTCCAGTGAGCAGACAGCCTACTTCTCGTGAGATTCTAAGAAAGCTTCTGTCCTTCACTTTGAGAAATCTCTGAGTAGTCATTTTGAGTTAGGGGTTGCCATCCCTCAAAATCTCGAGTCTTGTGGTCCAGCCAGCTGTGATTTTCCTACTTAAAAATCTTACCCCTGACTAAGTGAGTAAGCCCCTCTTCTGGGAGAGGAGGACTCCCTTACAAGCTGCTTCCCTCACTTTGAATTTAAACTTCTGTTTGATTCCTATCCCTCCTGTCTCTAGCCTGCTCGGTTAAGATCTGACCATCCATAGGTCAGAGGCGGGAGTGACAAGAGACACCATCAGAGAGTTCTTTAAAGTTCAACCCCTGCCTCTGGTGAGTCCCCGCCCTTCTTGTTGCCGCCTTAGTAGAGCTCACTATTCTTTGTGAGGAAAACTCTGGGATCCTCCAGTGGCCAGATTTGTCTTGGATCACTTTGATAAGGATATCCTTTCTTATATTACATACCTCTGTTAATTGGTCCCTCTGCATACCTCTTAATCTGCATACTCTGTTACTGTGAGCCTCTGCTAAACCAGTAAAATTAGGGTTGTAATTATATGCTTTGTTAGCCTTGTGATTGAAATTATCTTAGTGAAACGCGTGTATTTGTGATTTAAGTGATATTAAAGTGGCATCATTATCTGTGTGAAAAACTGAGAGAGGGACAAGCAAATCCTGAAGCTTTGTTAATCCACTCCCAATAGACATGGGTCTCTAAATTATATAACAAATACAGTTGGACTGTCCCTCCTATTGCCAGAGTTGGGTGCCTTTCACTAAATTTGACCCAAAATTCTCCTGGTCCTGTTGGGATAGTTTTAATCATATCAAACAAGGATATTTAAGGCAAAAATTGATGGATAAGTAACCTCAGCCTCTTGAATGGGATTATTTCAACAAATTTCAGAAGCAAAAAAGAAAAAGTATAAATCAGAACTGGAGTCAATGAGGAAATGGATTAGAATGTTTGAAAAAAATCTCTCTGTGTTGGCCCACTAACAAAAATATAACCACCCTTGCCAAATTACTCTGCCCATTCCCTAGCTTCCATGTTCGGCTTCAAGCTGCAGATCAAAGTTGTCCTGAAGATACTAATTTATTCACAATTCATGGTTTCAAGGCCTGGAAGCAAGAGGACTCCAAGCTATTGCCAACCCCAAGGAAGAATCTCATAGGCTTTGCCGAGCATTCTGACTCACCTTATATTCATATATCAATATGATATCAAAATTTGTATCAATTCATGGTTCCTATGGTTGAGAAAGAGAAACTAAAAACTAGTGCCAAAAAAGTTGGCTGGAAAGAGCCAGAGAAGAATCTTAAGATGCATTGGGATGCAGAGCATCAAAATCAAGAGTGTCACAGACTTGTCCAAATTATGGATGATAAGCTCCTGGAAGCCACATCCTTTGCCTTCCCATTGATTTAACAAAAGTCTTAGATACCAAGCAGGACCCCAGGAAATCTTTCTCCCTGTTCCATGACAGGCTCACTCAGCATAACATGACTCCAGGGAGGAGTGACACAAAAAGGGTGACATTCAAACCATGTCTGTTCTTATGAGCCTGCTAGGATGTCTCATTGCTCATAGAGGGGCCAGAAGTGTCCATCCTTGTTGACACTGTAATCACACTTTCCGTTTTAAACCCCTCTGCCTTCCCTCCTCCCTTCCGCAGAAGCCCTTAGTCTATTTTAGTTGTGGGGATTGCTAACAAGACTATTGCAGCCCATATCTTTGAGCTTCTTGCCTTTTTTAATCCTTTAATCCTACTTCCTGATGTTCCTAGTCAATCACTAGGGCACACTTTGCTCCTTAAATTTCAGACATCCATTTCTTTTGATACCAAAGGGACTCCTTCATGTCTCTTATCCCTAGTACTTCACCCCTCCACTAAGAATGTTCCCCCTTCCTTAGATCTTTTTCCATTTCCCTTCTGACCAGTGGGCTCCGGATGCTGCTAATATTGGCTAAGACAGTAGCGTTTCACCTATTGTTGTGCAATTGTATCCATCTAAATCCTTACCCTCAGTATATCAATACCCATTTAGCACTGTAGCCATTGAAAGAGTTTGGCCCCTTATCAATGTCTACTTGTCCAAAATCCTTCTTATCCCCTGTATTTCTCCCATAAACACAACCGTCTTGCTAATCCACAAGTCTGGTAGACCTAGCTGGTGACTCATTTATGATTTCTGGGAAATTAATGCTATTGTGATACTCCCAACCACCAGTCATCCCAAACCCTCACACTCTGCTTAACCTTGTCCCTCCTTGGGCTCCTCACTTCACAGTAGTCATCTTATATCTGTATTGCCTTTTTCTCAGTCCCCATTGCTCCCAAAAGCCAGTTCATTTTTTCCCCTTACTTGGGAGGACCATCCTTTCCCAGAACATCCTTTCTGTCCTATTTCTCCCAGACTTGTGACAATATCTTTCCTTGTTGGATTTTAAGGATTCTGCCCTCCTTTAGTGTGTTGATGACCTCCTTCTGTGTTTCTCCCCTCACAACCTTTCTGTTTAAAACTCATATACCTTCTTAATGATTTAGCAGCAAGTGACCATAAGACTTCTTGCAATAAACTCCAGTTTGCCCTCCCCTCTGTAAAATGTCTGGACATCACCTCTCTGGCTCCAGATGCTATCTCAACTCATCTCACTTTAAGGCTATGTATGACTCAGTTTCCTGTGCCTCACACTAAGAACCAGCTGTGTACTTTCCTTGGTCTGGCAGATTATTGCGTCTCTGGATACCTGGTTTTTCATATGCTGTCCATCCTCCTTTTGGCCTTCTAAGAGATTCCGTACTGAAGTCCCCAGTTCTCTCCCCTGATGCTCAGAATTTCTTTGATTCTTTTAACGTGGCCTGCCGATTTGAGTTGCCCACCAACTTAAGGTTTCCCTAACTATTCCCTCCCATTGAACCTGTTCACCTCTGAGAAAGTGAACTGAAAACATGGTGAAAATCCTTACCTCATGGGATACCATAGTAGGACCGAACAATGTAGCCAAGGGCCTCCCAGGCTATCTCCATGCAGTGGTGGCTATAGCTGTCTTTGACCTTGCCATTGAGAACATTGATCTTGACGTTCCCTTGACAATACAAATTTCCTGCTATTGAAACACTTCTTAATTCACATTATATTCAGCATTTGTTCTCCAGCAGACTAGCCAACCTTGAAATGACTGCTATCCAAATCTAAATTGACTATCAAACATGTAAGTACACTCAACCCTGCCCCGTATCTACCCTAGGTAGAAAACAAGGATGAGACTTTAGAGCATGTGTGAGACATTTATCTGGACATTTTGCTTCCCCTACAAGGACCTGAAAGAAACTCACTTTGAAAGAGCAGGCTTTGACTGGTACATTGATGGGGACTGGTACATTGATGGGTCTAGCTTCAGAAATGAGAAAGCAGAACTAGTTACTGCCACATTCCTCCTGCCACAGAAGTGGATGAAGTTTCATCACTACCCGATGCCCACTGAGCACAATAAGCTGAACTCAAGGCAGGAGGTAGGGCCTGTGAACTAGAAGAATGGAGAAAGATTAACAGGTACAGAGCCACTCTCTTTGGGGGGCACAGGATTCTGAGATGCTTTGGAAATTTGGAACTTCCTCACTTATTATTAAGAATCAGCATAGGTTTCGCACCTATTAGAGTGTGTTGTTTCCCCAAGCCACGGCAATAGTTCAAATTCCAGGACGCAGCTGGACAACAGCAGCCATGCCCGTGGAAACGACAGCCGACCAGCAGGCAAGACAGAGGCCTTAACTCTCCAAGTCCCCAAAGGCATAGTGACCAGAGCACAAGTTTCCCTATCACTTTGCCCAAAGGCAAGTCTATACCTCTTAGCCTAAGAGAAAAAGAAATAGCTCTAGCCTATAACGGACTTCTTAAGGATCAAGAAAAACTCCCGAAGGAAGATGTAAGCTTGTTAAGGCTCCAGAACTGTGGATACGCTCGGTGCTCTGGGAAGAACCGCCCGTATCCACCTGTCACATCTCCAGAGGTCCACACCAGCCACCCGGACTGGAGAATCCCCTGGTGACCTGGCCTTGAAAACAGAGCCAAGTCTGAGACAGCTGGCATCCAGAGCAGTCGCTGTTCCCAAGAGCTCCGGACAAGTCAGACCACAGCCACCCTCTACCCGGGAGCTGTTACGCCGGGCTGAGATCTGCAGTTTTGTCTTATTACTGCCCTTGGTGTACAGTCACAGTGCTCATGGGAGTGGAAGCTTCTGGCTTCCCATCTTGACAAGTTTCTTTCTTCTTTTTTTTCTTTTTTTGCAGTGTTCTTATCTCAAACCTGTAGGGCTCACAGTTTTTGTCTTGATGATTTTAGATCCCCTCACTCCAGTACACAGGCATAGGTCTTTCTATAAATCACCTATTCAAGGACCCAATTCAATGGGAACTTAATTGAACTAATTGTTGGGCTTGCTACTCTAGAGGCCCTGGCAGCAGCCGACCCAGTAGAAACCTAGATCACAACTCCAATGGGAGGATTCTATTTTGTGGACGCCCCAGAGATAGGAAGTCAGTCGAGATACTCCAAAAGTTACTACTCCACCCCGAGGGGGAAGGCCAATTGTTCTCCTCCAAAGCATACTCCTGGGGTCCACACTGCCACTTTTGGGGACATGAGGCATCCATCATTACAAGAAATAAAGAACTCAGCTGCAGAATTTAGGACCCTTCAAATTTCAGAACATTACCCAAGGGGTCCATTAATTACATTCAGAAGTTTCTCTAGAAATTCAGCCTCTGATCTGCACTCTGGGTACCAGAAATAATGTGGATATCCATCCCGGAACATTAAATCCCAGATAATTATTTGACTTAAGAAAATTCCTTTTAGGATTACACATATTTAACCTATATCAGATTGCTTGCTGTTTTGGGAAGGAGGAAGAAAAATTTGGAACACAAAGTCATCTCTTTCAAAAAATGAACGTCAAAAAGTATCTTTACATGTATTTAGAAAAATAAAATACTATTGAAAATATATTTTTAATTTTTAAAAATAAAAGTTTAAACCTTTAAACTCCCATTTAACACCTTATGGGGAATCTGTGTCTCTCAAAGCTCCATTCTAAAGATTTTATCCCACACCAGAAAAAATAAAATTCAGATGTGAAATTTGAGACCACCCATCACATTTCACTCTCATAAGCCTCTCCAATTGGCATGTAAATTAATTTAAGCAAAAACAATAACTAATCAGATACAGCAAGGTCATTGCAAAAAACTTATTCTCTGATCAAAGGTCCCAAGTTCTGAGGAGTTAGGCCATGACCTGAGTCCCTGCCTCCTGGAAGTTCTAGTTCCAGAATAATTCAAATAAAGAATGTCTTCAACTTGAAGACAAAAACAATCTATAGCACTCTTTGTGTAGTACTTCCTCTGGGTTCATTCTCCAAACTCTTACAGGATGAACAGATTAGGTATCCAAAAAGCCACTTCTATTCAGAATTCTGGAAATTAACCCTAAGTTGGGGAGCAGGAGGAATTTAGAACTATTATTCACAAGTGCCCACCCTATCTGCTCAGCAATATGGATCCACCACTATTTTTGTTAAAAATCTTGACAATATTGCACTTAGAATTAAGAAGAGCAAAGAGTAAGATAATACAATCACTTGGCTTTTTCTCAGGTTTAGCTATTTTTTTCTTCCAACCATATTTCCTGATATTGAACTGCCTCCTCGGTGAAAGACTTCACTCTATTGTATAGTGACTGTCCAATTAATTCACTGGCTGATTTTGTATTTCTGCAGATTAGACCACATGTCAAAAAAAGAAAAAAAGGACCATTTATCCAAACAGCACTGGAACTCAAGATACTGAGGTTCCATACTAAGTTTCTCCATTTCATAAAGATTTAGTAAATAAAAGCATACATTTAGTTCCTGTTTGATATAAATAATAAATTCTGTTAAGTGTTTTATTTAAATCTGTAGTATTCTATCAAAAATATATTTAATTGAAACTATTTCTAACCATAGGAAAAGGTGCACCAAATCACTATTGATCAAAGAAATGCAAATTAAAACAATCCTGAGATACCACACCTGTCAGATTGGCTAAGGTGATAGGAAAAGATAATGACAGATATTGGAGGGGATGTGGGAAAAGTGGGACACTGATACATTGCTGGTGGAATTGGGAACACATCCAGCCATTCTGGAGAGCAATTTGGAACTATGCTCAAAAAGCTATCAAACTGTGCATACCCTTTGATCCAGCAGTGTTTCTACTGTTATGGAATATTATTGCTCTGTAAGAAACAATCAGCAGAATGATTTCAGAAAGACTTGAAGAGACTTACATGAATTGATGCTGAGTGAAATGAGCAGAACCAGTGTTTTGGGCCAGAACTCTGAACTTGAAACAAAGGATTCTTACAAGGTGCTAAGTCAGTGGAAGTGATAAGAGACAATAGTTATCTAGTTTATTATGGTTCAGCATGATTGATTTAATCTTACAGCAAATAATGGTTTCCTAGTGATATAATGATTGGTGTATACTCAGTGTGGAGCATATAAGCAGGGACTGAGAGCCACAGAGGAGAAGCTTTCAGAGGGCAGAGAAGACAGGTGGGAGCTTAAGCTCTTGGAATCAAAGGGAGAAATTCAATTCAATCTTAGATCTTCCTGGTGGTTGGCCTGGCCTCCAGCACTTCCCCCACTGAAAGGTTCTCCAAAAAGCTGCCCAGCCCCAGGAAGGAGATAATAAAGGATCTGGACTTTAACACCTGGCTACCCTTGTGGTGATTACTAAACTGAAAGGAAGGCTGCCCCAGAGACCCCCAGGAAAACAGAACAGAGCATTACAACCCAGGAGACCATTGTATACAGCAAAAACAAGACTATACTATGATCAATTCTGATGGACGTGGCTCTCTTCAACAATGAGATGATTCAAACCACTTCCAGTTGTTCAGTGATGAAGAGAGTCATCTACAACCTTTCAGAGAGAGGCCTGTGGGAACTTAATGTGGTTTACAACATAGCATTTCCACTCTTTCTGTTATTGTTTGCTTGCATTTTTTGTTTTCCTTCTCAGGTTTTTTTTCTTTCTTTCTAGATCCCCATCTAGGGGAAGGGATGGGGGAAAGGAGGGAAAAATTTGGAACATAAGGTTTTGCAAGGGTCAAAAAAAAAAAGAAAAAAGAAAAATTAAATTTAAAAAAATCTTTTAAAAATTAAATAAATAAATGACACAACATATATATATTTAAAATATGGTAATTGGTTTCCAGCTCAAAGTAAATATGAAAATTTTCTAAGCAAGTTTTTATCTTTTTGTTAACATAATATCAGAGGATAAGAAAGATATATTTCTGATTCAGATTTATTACAAAGTAGTAGAGAAACCAAAATTTTAGAAATAATTATGGAATATCATACCACAATATTGTACTATACTGATGATATGATGAAAATGTCAAATTTATTTTCATTTAAACTATTTTATCAGCATCGCAACAGAAACTAAGGAAACAAAGATTTGAATTTCTAAACAATTCTGTTTATTAGCAAGACTAACAGTTACACAACAAATTGGATCCAAGGTTCCTTAGTAGGCACAAGAACAGCATTTGACAGTTAACAAAGTTTTCATACAGTCAATAATGAGGAATCAATCAACTTACATAATCTTGAGTAATATGGGTGTTCTCTCCAATTGATCAGTTTTTTACAAATCTTGTAGTGATTTCAAAAATATCCTGGTGCATCCCACAGTTACTACAAAAAAAAAATCACAAAATATATAAAATATCTTGTGATTTTCCCAGAACATACTATGGTCAAGTTGTACCATTACTGCTCAGAACATTTTATACACGCTGTTTTATGTAACTTCCCCAAAATTACTGATCATCATTTCAATTCCCCCATATTATATGATTTATAGCAAAGCAAGGTCTAGCTCACAGATGGAAGATAATAACAAAATGAAGTATTTTGGATTCTACAGAAGCATAGAATATGTCTTCTTTTTTTTTTAATTTTTGCACATAAGCTGATAGGTACAGAGAACTTTATCCACACATTATTAAACTTATACGTTCACATTCACATCTAATGAACCAAGTATATAGTTAGACGATGTAGGATACTATCTAAAATCAGTAATGTTTTAACATGCAGTATTGTTGTTCTTGAAATATCTTTCAATAACTGAGCTAAGCTAACTTGAAAATCAATCTTCAAAAACAACTTCAATCACATTTACTCAACTGCCAAAGATCCAAAAGCAATCAATATTGTAACCTCTCAATGCTCAAAGATTTCAAGACTGATAAATTAGCATTGGTTTTAATTTAAAATCCCCTTCTGCATAATTTTTATGCCAATAAAAGTGCTAGGCAATCCTTAGACACTTTGAATCCTGATTGAGATTTTTATTAATTAGAAATATAAATTCTGGAAGTCATCTTTTTCCAGAAAAAAAGTCTGTTTCATGCTCATTAAGAATTTGTTGATTAGTATATCTACTTTTTAAATTTATTTTCTTCACAACACCAATATTTGCAGTTAAAATTTCATTACCCAAATGGTTTCCATTTTCTTTTACTGCTCTATATAAACCTTAAATTTTTGTTTGAATAGATGTTCTACTAATTCATTACAATGTTCAATTTTTATAACAAAAATGCTCTCTATTTCTATCACCATAACTACTAACTCATTACAATTTTCAATTTTTACAATGAAAAGACTATCCATTTCTATCACCATAACTAATTCATTATAATTTTCAATTTTTAAAATGAAAAGACTATCCACTTCTATCACCATAACTACTAATTCATTACAATTTTCAATTTTTACAACGAAGACTATCCATTTCTATCACCATAACTAATTCATTACAATTTTCAATTTTTAAAATGAAAAGACTATCCATTTCTATCACCATAACTAATATTTCTTTATAATAGTTTACACACCACAAAAAGCCTTTGTATTATATAATATTCCATAGACTGAAGCATTCTGATATCTCATAGTATTTTAGAATTACTATGATGATGCTTCACAATAACAGCAAATTTTTGTTCTAATGTAATAACAAATCTCTTCTTTTTAGCATCGGCAGTGTTTCCATCCGAAGGAGTCTTCCTTTTGCCCATTTTGCCAAAGGATTTTTTTTAAAACAACTTGGATAATATGGTACACAGCAGCATGTAACACGCACACCTGCAGATAAGCAAGTACAGATTGAAGATTGTTAAAACCTTCACTAGTAGCATTAATTGAATTTTAGTTCACATTAACTGCAACCTGCTATCATTTTATAATTCATACTAAATCAAATTTTACATTACTTAAAGTTGCATTAATTATGACCTCGCTAAAGATAATCTATAGCCCCAGGGACAAGTTCTTTGTTTTTCCAGCATCTACTCAGTTACTTTTCCAAGCTTTTCTCAAATGGCTGTAAACACTCAAAAGTCTCACACACTATTAACAAGCTTGGAATTGGATAAAACCCAGAAAGGGCAAAATCTGAAAGTAGAATTAGAAAAGACCTTAGAGCTCTTCCAGTCCAATATCCTCATTTCACATAAGAGGAAATGCAGGGCTAGAAAATCACCCAGGTAAAAAAGAGGCAAAGCCAAGATCGGAACATACTAAATCCTCTAACTCCAAATCTCTCTTTTCACTTTGCTATTGCCACTTTCCAAATTATTAACATTATTATTATTACAGATGAGAATCTGAATTATTAAAGTAATCTCCTAACTACTTTTGGTCTCTCTCCTACATCATAGCTATAAACCAAGTTACTCTTCCTAATTTATAGACTTAACTATGTTTCTTTTCTGATTAAATTTTTTTTTGCACTTAATAGTATTTTTTAATTACATGTGAATATAGTTTTTAACATTCATCTTTGTAAGATTTTGAGTTCCAAATTCTTTTCCTTCCCTTCATCTCCTCCTAACACTCTTTAAGACAATAAGCATTCCAACATAGGTCATATGTGTGCAATCATGTTAAGCATATTTCCACTTAGTCATGTGAACCTATAAAATAGTGTCGATGGTTCTTGACTGACTATAGAATAAAATTCAATTTCTTCTTGCTGGCATTCAAATCCCACTTTATTATCTGGCACAAACCTTTCTAATCTTTCTTACTATTTCCCTATATATGCTTTATTCCACTTCAACTGGATTCTTGTTGAATGAGCTTTGTTTGTGCTTCCTTCTCTTTATGCCTGAGTTTGAATGTTCTTTCTAAAACTATTTTTTTTTACTGTCCCTCTCTCCATCTTAACTTGTTTAAATCTTTTCTGTTCTTTAAAACTTAGCTCAAATGTTTTCTCATCTAGAATACCTTCCTTACTATGCTCAAAAATTATCAAACTGTGTATACCCTTTGATCCAGCAGTATTTCTCCTGGGCTTATACCCCAAAGAGATACTAAAGAAGGGAAAGGGACCTGTATGTGCCAAAATGTTTGTGGCAGCCCTGTTTGTAGTGGCTAGAAGCTGGAAAATGAATGGGTGCCCATCAATTGGAAAATGGTTGAGTAAATTGTGGTATATGAACGTTATGGAATATTACTGTTCTGTAAGGAATGACCAGCAGGATGAATACAGAGAGGACTGGCGAGACTTACATGAACTGATGCTAAGTGAGATGAGCAGAACCAGGAGATCATTATATACCTCAACAATGATACTGTTTGAGGATATATTCTGATGGAAGTGGATCTCTTCAATAAAGAGAGCTAATTCAGTTTCAATTGATCAAGGATGGAAAGAAGCAGCTACACCCAAAGAAAGAACACTGGGAAATGAAGATAAACTGCTTGCATTTTTGTTTTTCTTCCTGGGTTATTTATACCTTCTGAATCCAATTCTCCCTGTGCAACAAGAGAACTGTTCAGTTCTGCAAACATATATTGTATCTAGGATATACTATAACCTATTCAACATGTAAAGGACTGCTTGCCATCTGGGGGAGGGGGTGGAGGGAGGGAGGGGAAAAATCAGAACAGAAGTGAGTGCAAGGGTTAATGCTGTAAAAAAAAGTACCCTGGCATGCGTTCTGTCAATAAAAAATTATTTAAAAAAAAAAAAAAAGAATACCTTCCTTAACCTTCCAATTTAGGTATGATTTCTCTTCTTCTTAACACCCACAGAATCTTTTTTAGTATTTCTCTTCTGAAATTAAACTGTCACCTTTTATGCCTAACTGTAAATGTCTTGTTTCCCTCCTTGCACCTTTAAAGACAGCACTATTATTATGTTTTATTTATATTTGTATCTATCAAGGAGTTTTGCACAAAGCCTTGCACGTAGGAGTCAATAAATGAATGAAGTTTAGTTATGGGCAACCAAGATGACACCACCTAATCGTGTGTGTGTGTGTGTGTGTGTGTGTGTGTGTGTGTGTGTG
>MU174308.1:12248970-12283374 GCA_016696395.1 Antechinus stuartii | reverse complement strand
CTCCCAGTTAGATTTCCCAGTCTCTATAATCCAAATATAAAAATTTTAATTCAATATGCAACTAACTTCCAAATATGACCTTAAGAATAAGAGAAATCACAATGGGAAAAAATATTTGATTTCTCTTCAAAGATTTAGGCTTTACCTTATTCTGATGAGTACCACTCATATTACCTTGGGGAAACAATAATCTCCCTGGACTTCAGTTTCCTCATCAGTGAAAAATGAAAGGATTGGACTAGAGGGCCTCTGAGGTCCTTTCTAATTCTAGATTTATAATCTAAAATCTATTTTATTTATAATCTAAAATAAAAGACTCACTGAACTCTTTAAAAGAAGAGTTGACTTACTGAATGAAATTTAAATTTTAAAAATTACAGTACCCAAACTCCTAGTAACTATGTTGCTCTAATAAAGATCTGATCTGCTCTTCCTTCTGTCATCTTCAATCATGCATTCCCAACAAACTAAAGGAACTTTCTTTTGTTCTCTCTGGAATGCCTGCTCAATAATAACAATAGTCCTTCATTGTAAATCTCTTCCTATCTTTCTTCTCCCATATCTGGCTTCTTCCTGGTAACATTACTTCCCTAATCACCTTTCTAATACTGGCATATTTTTTTTTTCATACCTCCTAACTCACTGGTCGAGATTGGGAAGTTAAAAAACTCCTTGTTCTCCATTGCTGCTTCCAAACTATTCCTCTTCCACTATACAACCTTTCCTTCTTTGAGATTCAAGATAAACAAATTTATCTCCTAATTCAGACTCTGGTGGCTGCTTTCAACAGAACCCCCCTTCCTCAGAACATTTAATGAGATCAGTGCCTGCCTCATGGTCTTTCTCTCCTTCCCATTTCCTGCCTTCACAGTAGGGAATACGTGTATGTGTGTGTATATGTGTGTATTCCTCCTTAACATCTCAATTCCTAAATTACCATGACCTACAATTACATATATAATTATATCCATTATTGCCATTGCTCACAAATGTTCCATTTCTACATTCCATGTTTATGAACTCCAAAAATCCTTTTTTAAAAAAAATTCCTTTTAAAACATTTTAATTTTTCATCAATTCACCTATGTCTTGAAATCCCTAGCCCTGTTCTTTATCATCACTGTGACTCCAATTCTTTTGTCCTTTCCTTGGCTTTTAACTCAGCTACCCTCTCTTCCCTTTCCTGTGTAAATCAATTCAACTCTAGATACACTATCTTCTGCTCTTGAATTCCTCCACCCCTTATCCTATCACTTATCATGACTTGCCAAACTTTAACCTTGACTTTCTCCTAACTACTCCCTTCTCTCTTTTTCTTGTGCTATTGAAAGGATCTAAATAAAATCATGACACCAGGTTGATTGAACTTATAAATATAAATTTGTTGTCTAATCTCAAGTGGGTCCTTATTTCAGCAAGGCAAACATTCAGTTTCTCTCAATTTACTATCCCTCTTCTCCACAGCAGCTATTTTAAACCTTATCTCTCCTCAAAGTCTCCCACAGCACCTCTTCCCCACATTCTCCCAACTGCCTCATATTTCACTAAAAAAAAAAAAAAAAAAAAAGATGTCATTCACCAAGACTCTCCCCGTACCACCTTCTTTATCTGAAAAGCCACAGTCACCCACTACAACCTGGGCCATTGTCAAATCATTTTGACCTTTATCTTACCACTGGCTTTCAATGAGGAGAGAAGCTGATGACTTTGAGAAGCTCTGCCCACCCAAACTCAATTCATGTCCAAATCAAGACATCACGCTCATGAGGTCACTGGACCTCTTTGAAAATCCAATTCACTCGTGTGTCACAGAGAACGAAGGACAAACAACAACTTATGTGAGTAAAGCTGGCTTGGAATTGGTCAGTTGGAAGACCCTTCCTTCCTTTCTTTTTTCCCCTCTTTGCTTTCCTCCTTCCCTCCCTCTGTCCAGATAGGGTATTTCATCCTTAACTACATTTGCTCTTAAAAGGACTTTTTTTCTTCTCTTTTGTATCCCTAAACCTTCCCAAAATACCTTGAGGTTACTAGTTAGATTTCTTTCTTAAGAACCAGGCCTTAAACCAAAATCAATCTGATTCTAGTTGTCTACCAATAGGTCCTAGGCCAAGCCCCATTTGGTCATTGTTTGGGTCCTGACTGACTCAGCTTGAATGTAAATATCAGTCATTTTTGCTTTGGCCAGAAACCCTAAGAGTCTTTCTCAGACTCAATCATTTATTCATTCATTCATTTAGATCTTTTTGGACTAGATGAAAGAGGAGATTCTTTGGCTCAATTATGACCTAGCCTTAATCACAGAATGGATAATTAGTCAAACTGAAACCTGTTTAAGACTTAAGCCGAGGTCTCCCACTGCATCCGGGCCATGTCCAGTTGTCCTGATCTATATCTGACCACTGGACTCTGATGGCTCTAGAGGGGAAAGTGAGCAGGTGCCCTTGGCCAGCCCTCCCTCACTTCAATCCTATTCACTTGCATATTAGGGCATCCCCTCCCTGATGTCATGGTGCTCTTCAAGAACAAAGGACAAACAACAAAGGATGAACATCATTCAGACATCTTCCTCCACTAGGATCTCCTTCTCAAACAATGAGGCAGCCTTTTTTCTTGTTCAAGCCATCCCTTCTATACACACCCTTGATTACAGCCTGTCTCATCTTCTCCAGCAGATTGCCCCCAATACCACCTTTACTCTCATTTTTAGTCTTTCCCTCTCTATTGGTTGCTTCCCAGCTGCCTGGGTCTTCCCCATTCTTAAATATTCCTCACTTGGTCCTACAGCTTCTGTAATATCATCCCATATTTCTCTTTCCCTTCCTAGCTAAACCACTCACAACCCATACCTCCCTCTAAGTGCAGTATAGTCTGCCTTTCAATCTTATCATTCAACTTCTCTAAAGATACCAGTGACTTAATTACCATAGGTAATGGTCTTTAAAAGCCTATCCTGGGCTGCTTCTTGCTCTTTAAACTACCGAAATGGACTCAGGATCATTGCTATAGTATTTTTAAAGCTTAATGGAAAGAATAGTGTCCTAGAGACCTGGCCTTAGAACCAAAATTTTTCACAAATATGAACTCATCTAATACTCTAATCTCATCCTGGAAGGTAGTTGCTGTTATTATTCCCATTCCACCATCAAGGAAACTGAGGCATATGACTTGCCCAGAGCCATGTGGCTAGATTCTGCAGAACGATTTGAAGTCAGGTCTCGGTGATTCCGGGTCCAGCACTCTACCCACTGGGCCATCCAGGTGCTGCAGGGCCATGGGTTCTCCAGGCAAGTCTCCAAGGCCATAAATTGCAGGGAAGCTGCCAGACGGTCCTGGCGCAAGGAGTTTCGCAATCTGGGAACTTCCTATAGCAAAGAGATCACAAAGTCAGTCCCTGACTCTTTTAAGGTTTACAAAATGATTTTCTTCTACTTCCTTCACCTCACCATCCCCTCCACAGCAATCAAGTCACCCCCCAGCATTCAGTATGGAGGAAAGGAACCACACAGACTCCCAGCCAGCTTTGTTTTCCTGCTCTCAGCTTCTCTGTCCAAGACGTTGAGCCAGAAAAGAGGGGTCAGAATCCCTGAAGCCCCTAGGGGTGGGGGGACAAAGGCTGCTGACTTCCAGTGAAATGAAGGGCCTGTCTTTTCATCAGAAAAGATGTCTTTGAATGCCATTCCTGCCTGGCATTGGGAGGGAAGTCTCTGAATCAGCAGATTCTAATCAATCTCAATTCTATACCATTGTGACATTAGCCAAGTCATCTCCCCTTAAACTTTAGGATTCTGTTTCAAAGAAAGCATCTAAGTGCCATATCACTTAATCAGGGAGCAGTGGGTTTAGGAATATCTCTCTCTACAGCTCTCCATTTTTTTCAGGATAATACAGTGCCCCCCACTGAGTATTTAGAGCTGTCCACAACCCAATGTTAGCCCCTTCACACAATCTGCAGGCCACCCCTTACTTCCCTGTGTTCTTGCAATGTTTGAACTGTTTTCTCTTCCCTAGGGCCCCTTGGAAGCAGTCCTAGAAGTAATACCTCCTAACCTACACCATAGTACTTACTCATTAAACTGGGTCCATTTTGTATTCACTTGGATTTGAATAGAATGTAGAATGATAGCATTATGGCTCCTACTTTGGAGTTTATATATTTTCATTAGTGAGAGGAAAAGTGTGATTTTGGGGAATCTACCATTTCAAATCTCTGACTCAGTCCTATCTTCCTGAGAATTGTAAATGGAAAAGCTTCAATGGCCTGAATACAAGAGAGGAATGAGAATAAAATTCATCCTCTGATACCTAATATTCTAATTCCTTTTTTAAAAAACAAAAAACTGCTTCATTTTAAACTGTTCTATTCATCTATTTTGTTTCTTAAAGGCATTCAATTAATAGACATTTATTAAATGATTATGCAGAACTCTATAATAAGCACTCAAAATGAGGAAAGAACCTTTGAAATTTCTCAAATATGCAAAACAAAAATAGTGCTATAAATCCAATCATACTTAAGATAAATTATCATGAACTTTAGGTAAAATAAGCATAGATCCTAACATAGAACTCAATAAAAATGAAGTGGATTCCATCTTCCCTTTGTTAAGATATGTAGGATAAACAACCTAGTCACGGAGATGAAATATATATATATTTCTCTGTTCTTTCATGTTCCAACAGCCATTATTTAGCTATCTACTTAAAAAGTACCATTTTTCTATATAAGATCTTCTCAAACTTCAGCTTAATGATCATGGAAGAGTCGGCTAGTAGTCTTTTCTTCTTTAACATCAGAAAATACATTATAGGGAAAAATCTTCTGATCTGCTTTACTCAATTTATTAGCGCACAGTATAAACTCTTTGCTATATTATAAACTGGGGGAGAGATTATTTTTTTTCCTGTCTGTGTAATCCCACATAGCATCTTGCACATCACAGACATGCAACTTTTGTTGAATTCAATGCTGCTGAAAAAAGTTCCCTAATGACAGGCCCTCAACCCCAAGCAATCATGTTACAAATGTGTCCCACTGATCATGGAGCCAATGATGAAGAAGATGGTATGGATGGCTCAACACAACTCATCTACATCTCAGAAAAAAATGAAAAACACTAATTTCTGCTTTGTGGCTTCACAAATAAATAGGTGATTTTAAATTCAAGACCGAGACTCTATTTTATAAACATTTGTCCTTTTTTCAACAAATTTATTCAACCACTTATGTCAGGTTGATTCCCCCTCCCTCTTTCTTTTGAATTTGCCCATTCATACAAACATATTACTCTGTATTTATATATTTCCTATCAGGTTTTTAACTCAGGACTGAGACATTCTTCTAGTTGTAGACATTTGTCCCTTTTTCAACAAATGTTTTCAATCACTTAGATCAGACTGATTTTTCCTTCCTTGTCTTTTGAATTTGCCCATTCACGGAAACACATTACTCTGTAGATATAACTAGCTTCTTAATTTTGCCCTCATCACCATTCCTGATCATTATAACAGTAGGCCAGTTCATATCCCTTTAATCCATAACTATATTGGGCTCTGAGATGCCTTCCATCTCTGGGTCTATAACCCCAACACTCTAGAAAACATGTTTATATAACTCATCAAGTACCATTTCTCCAGGTAGAAGTTTCCTGATTTTGAAGATCTGGTTGGATGTAGAAATAGTGACTAATAGCACTGTCAAGTACATGAAATGACTTATCACATTATTATCGCATCTGGTATTTTAAAGTCTGAAGAGACAGTAAAGTCATTTGGCAAGAGAGGAGCAGAGAAATTAAGAGAATGAGTCTTCTTTTCTCTTATCTAGTCCAACTTCCCATCTAATGTCAGAATCTAGCATCTACTGAAATATGTGTAGGGATGGAAGTTCATTACTTTACAAAACAGTTTATTCTATTATTGGATATATCAACTGAGAAATTTCTTCCTAACGCTAAGCTGAAATCTGTTTATCTTCCAGCTTTAGGAATTATACACAGAATGTGGACTTTGGGATGTACTGGCACACCTGGACATAAGCTAGCCCATTATTTAAAACATCTTGTTCTAGATCTGTCCTCTGGGGCTACACAATACCTATTCAAGGGGCTTACGTTCTATTGAAGAATACGACATGTACATATAAAAATATAATACAGAATAAACATAAGTGTTTAGTAGATTATGATTTCTATATCCCTTGCCATTCTTGTTGCTTTCCATTTGTAGTCTAAGCATTATAGAACATGAAAGGACTCTCCTCCTTTTATGTGGATATTAAGTAATTTGGGCTAAAATTTTGCATTAGCTTTCATTTAGCAGCTATGCCAAGATACTTACCTGTGTTAGGCTTTGATAAAAAAAAAAGTTGAGATCTTAACAACATCATTTTCAACCATATCTGTCTCAGTATGTATTAGTCAAATTGATTTTTTTAACCTTAGGCAATACTTTATGCCATTTCATCTTTTTGATTTTTCACTTTTTCTAGTCTGTTATGATTCTCTTTCAATAGGTCTGCTATTAAATACAAATCCTCCAAGGTTAAGTATAGCAAGAATGTTTTAAAGACAGAATTCCATTTGGAACAGCCACAGACAAGTAATTATTATTTGGTCTTTCCTACAGTAAAAGGGCTTGAGTAATGTTTCCAATAACTTAGTTATCTCAGAGGAGAGAGTTTTCCCTGAGGTTCTTTTTTTTGTTGAGGAAAAAAAATAAGGGTTTCAATATGAAAACAAAGAAGAAGAATATATCTGAAAAGGCAAAGGAGAATGCTGACCTCTAACCAGACGATTGCAGGGAGGAAGAATGTACTACAGAAAAGAAAGGGAATAAAAGAACATTGGACATTTGCATCAGGTAAACAGGAGACAGCTGGAATCTCTAAAAATGAAATAGCTGCTCATCCTCTGAAGAAATAATGACAATGATAACTGACATTTGATATGTATCAACAGTTGCTATCAAGAGAGATCGTGTCTAATAAGGATCAGAAGGAAATGTTAAGAATTTGGGGAATACTTACTGAGGCAAATATTTGTAAACCAAAGTACAATAATAAAGAGATCTTATTAAAATATAGCATATCCAGTCACACAGGGGTCCTAAGGAACACTGTTGGGGAGGCACACTATTGTTTTTGATTACAAGGGATCAAGGACCCTAAGAAGCAGTATCATTTAGGGCTGCAAGCTCCCTTCTTGGGTAGGGACCAAAGAACAGACAGGGGACCAGTGACCACACCTCTCCCCAAATCATACCACCTTGGAAGTACCAAAAACTTCCAAAACCCAAGAACTAGCTCTGAAAACAGCAGTGTGAAAAACATTGAAGCTTAGAGTGGTTCCCCAATCCTACTACCCTGGGAATAGCAATGATATCATAAACAATTACAAGCAAAGTCTCAAGGAAAAAAAAATGTGAATCAGATACAAACCAAACAAGAATTTCTGAAAGAGTTTAAAAAATTACTTTAAAAATTAAATAAGTGATAGAAGAAAAAATTGAAGGGGCAGGAGGTGAGAGCAATGTAAGAAAACTATGAAAAGACAAATTTATAAAAGAAGCACAAAAAATATTTCAGGAAAAAACAGAACTGCTCAAATAGGAAAAGATAGACAAAAGTTCACTGAAGAAAAGAATTCTTTAAAAATTAGAACTGGACAACTTAAGCTAATTAGTCCATAAGACATGAAAAAAACAGTAAAATGAAGTGGTAAGGGATTTTAAAATAGAAGACAATTTGAAATTACTTATCAGAAAAGCAGCTGACCAAATAGATCCACGAGAGATAATTTAAGAATTTTGTGAAAGTAATGATCAAAGAAAAAAGTCTATCAAGAAATTATAAGAGAAAACTGCCCCAATATCCTAGAACCAGAAGGTAAAATAAAAATTGAAAGAACTCATCGATCATTTCCTGAAAGAGATCCAAACATGAAAACTCCCAGAAATGTTATAGTCAAATTCCAGAGCTTCTAGATCACCATTCTAGAAACCATTCAAATACTAATCACACTTAATTTAGCAACTATCATGTTATGGAGCAGAGGCTTGGAATGTGATGCTTAGAAGACAAAAAACATAGGATTACAACTAAGAATCATTTGCAAAATTGAACACAATCCTTCAGAAGAGAAAATGGCATTTAATGAAATAGATGATTTTCAAATATTCCTGATAAAAGAACCAGAGATGAACAGGAATATTTGATTTCTAAATACAAGACTCATGAGAAACATAAAAAGTTAACCATGAAAAAAAAGCATAAGAGATTCAATAAGGTTAAGTTGTTTATATTCATTTTTGGAAAGATGATACACGTAACTACTAAGATCTTTATTCATATTAAGGTCATTAGAAGTCTACATAGAAGAGGCCATGGGTGTACATTGATTATGTTGAAATAATCTCAAAAAAAAGTGAAGGATTGAGAAAGTGAGATGCATTAGGAGAAGGGGAAAGAGAAAGGAAGAGTGGGAAAATTAATCTCACATAAAACAGGTACACAAAGAAGGGTAAACAGAAGAAAACAGGATGAAGGGAAATATGCAGTATTCATAACAGTGAGTGGGATGAATTCACCCATAAAACTGAAGCATACAATAAAACAGATTAAAAATCAAAATTCAACAATAGTTTATAAGAAACATTTCAAACAAAAAGATACACAGGGGTATAATAAGAGACTAGAAGAAAATCTATTATGTTTCAGTTGAAGTAAAAAAAAAAAAATGATCTCTGACAAATCAAAAGCAAAAATCGACCTTATTAAAAAAAAGAAGGGAAACTATATCTTGCTAAAAAGGTACCATAGACAATTAAATAATACCAATACCAAACATATATACACCAACTGGTATAGCATCCATAATTTTAAAGAAGCAAAATGAGTTACAGGAGGAAATTGACCAGTGAGATACTTCAACTTCTCTCTCTTATGCTAGATAAATCCAACCATAAAATAAATAAGAAATTAAGGATGTGAATAGAAATTTAGAAAAAATGAATATAATTGACCCCCGGAGAAAACTGAATGGGAATAGAGAGGAGTATACATTTTCTCAATGATACATGACATCTTTACAAAAACCGATTATAGGGGCAGCTAGAGGGCACAGTAGATAGAGCACAGGTCCGGTCAGAAGGACCTGAGTTCAAATCTGGCATCAGACACTTAATACTTTCTAACTGTGTGACCCTAAGTAAGTCATTTAATCCCAATTGCCTCCGCAAAACAAAAACCAAAAAACAAACAAACAAATCTGATTATGTATTAAAGCATAAAAACCTCAAAAACAAATTCAGGAGAGCAGAAATGGGGGGTCATAATGCAGTAACAATTACATTGAGTAAAGAGCCACAGAAAGATTTAAAATTTAAAATTAATTGGAAACTAAATAATATAAATCTAAAAAAATGACTAGATCAAAGAACAAATCATAGAAGCAATTACTACTTTCATTAAAAAGAATAACAACAATGAAATCACATGCCAAAATTTGTAGGACATAGTTTAAAAAGTACTGAAGAGGAGATTTATATCTCAATTTACACATAAATAAAAGAGAAAGAACAGATCAATGAATTGAACATATAACTTCAAAAAATGGGAAAAAAAATTTTAAAACCCAATTAAACACAAAATGGAAATCCTGGAAATCAAAAAGATTAATAAAATTAAATGTAAACTAAAAAAAATCATTGAACTAATAAAATTAGGAACTATTTTAATGAAAATATATAAAATAAAGCATTGGTTAATTTTATCTAAAAGAAAGAAGAAAGTCAAATTACCAGCATCAAAAATGAAAAGTATGACTATGCCATCAAAATTAAAACAATTATTAGGAGTCATTTTCCCCAATTATTTGCCAGAAAACCTTACAATCTAAGTGAAATGGATAAACATTTACACAAATATAAATTGCCCAAATAACAAAAGAGTAAAGAGACTTAAATAATCCTTTCCTAGAAAAAGAAAATGAACAAGCCATCCATGAACTCTCTAAAATAAGATAGAATTAACTAATGAATTCTACCAACATTTAAGGAACAATTAATCCCAATACAATATGAACTATTTGAAAAATAGGTGAAGAAAGAGTCCTACCAAATTCCTCTTATGACATAAATATGGTTTTGAAATCTAAAGCAGAGAGTATTTTATTTAAATAGTTGCATTAATATTTATTAGGAAAATCAGTTTATAGTTGTTTTTATCTATAAACTGATTTTCCTAATGAATATTAATGCAACTATTTAAATAAAATACTAACAAGGAGATTTTAGAAAACAAAAAATCATGTAATTATATCAATAGATCCAAAATTTTTTTTTGAAAAACTTACAACACCTGTTCCTATTAAAAACACTAGCATAGAAATAAACGGAGCCTTTCTTTAAAACAAAATACATAAACTAAGAGAGAGGAAGCATTATCTGGAGATAAACTAAAAGACTTCCCAATAAGATCAAGTGTAAACAAGGGTGTCCATTATCATCCTTATTATTCAATATTGTATTACAAATGCTTGCTATAGCAGTAATACAAAAATCATAGAATTCAAGTTTGTAGCAGTTTAAAAATAACATTTAAGATACTTTAGAAATCTAGGCTTCATTTATTGTATTTTAAGTTCATTGCCACTCTTCTTGCTACATGTATTTGTGGGAGAGAATATACCAGGTGTCTAGTCAAGGTAAAATAAGGCGGTCTAGTCTTCACAACAAAACAACAACAACAAAAAAACCAAGCCCTATCCAAAAAAAGTTAGTGTCTTGACCTCTTCTTGCTGAAGCAATGATGGCATTTTTTCAAAATGTTTACTGAACATTCCTTTAATACTAATTTGTAAGATTTGGCCAGGAATTTGTCACATTCTATGCTCTTCATTTAAAATAAAATAGAAACACTTGCCCTTCCTTAGTTCTGTGGTACTTCCATTTTTCCACAAACTTTCAAAGATAGTTGATAATATGAAGTAAAAATTACGTAGTATACATTTTTATCCAAAGTGTATCACAGATAATTGATGAATTAATTAAGTATCGCTTCTCAGAGAATAAGAGAATCAAAAGGTAGAGTTTTCACTTCCTTGATGGAATTCTTCCCCCCATAATCATGTGGAACAAGATTTTTATAGTGGGGAAAAACAAAGAAAAAAATTCTACAAAACTTTATTTGTGATGGGGATAAACTAGAACCTTACCCAATAAGATCAAGTTAAAGCAAGGATGTAAATTATTACCACTGTTATTCAATGCTGTATTAGAAATGCTAGCTATCACAATGAGACAAGAAAAATAATTGAAGGAATAAGAATAAATAATGAGGAAACAAAATGATCAATCTTTGCAGATGATATGATATTCTACTTAAGACAATCTTAGGAAATCAACATACTATGTGACAACGGAGAAACCTCTCTCAGTCATGGTTTTCTTATATGCAACTTGGGAATAATAATAGCACCTAATTCATAAAGTTGTTGGGGGGGTTGTGGGTAGCAACTCCATTTTGTCTATAGTCCCTTTATCTTGCTCTTCAACCTGATTTTGTGTATTTGCAAATTCTCACCCTTCCAGGGACCTTCCTCTCACAATTGTAAGACACAGTGAATCTGAAAAAGAATCCTGTTACCAGTTCCAGCAATAGCCTTATCCAATCCTGAGTTACCCCTACCCAATTTGGGGGGTTTTTTTGGTCCCAAATTAAATCCTATAGAAACTTTGTCTTTTTGTGCCTATGTAGATGAGGTCCTTTGCTAGTGAACTCAATATATCCTCAGTTCCGAAATTTTGAGTTTGAGTTTGGTTCTAATTATTGAAGGTACCAACAATTTTACCCACAATAAATGGGTAAATGGCACTGGGATTCCCAGGGAAAGTCAGTTTCCTCCACTAGGATAGGTCATTTCTTAAAAAGCTGAATTGGCCACATGGAAAAGTAGGTACAAAAATTCACTGAAGAAAATAATTTCTTAAAAATTAGACTTGGGCAAATGGATACTAATGACTATATGAGATATCATGAAAAAATTTTATTTTGAGGCAATTGGGGTTAATTGGGGTTAAGTGACTTGCCCAGGGTTACATAGCTAATAAGTGTTAAATGCCTGAGGCTGAATTTGAACTCAGATCTGAGATCCTCCTGAATTCAGGACTAGCTGGTTATCTATCACTACACATCTTGTCCCAAGATTTTTTTAAATAAAAAAATGGAAAAAAACAGAAAAAAAATGTGAAATATTTCATTGAAAAAATAACTGACATGGATAATAAATCCAGAATAGATAATTTAAGAATTATTGGACTATCTGAAAGCCATGATTCAAAATAAGAGCCTAGATATCATACTTCAAGAAATTTATCAAGGAAAACTACTCTGATATTCTAGAACCAGAGGCTAAAATAAACATTTAAAGAATTCACTGATCACCTCCTGAAAGAAATGCCAAAATTAAAACTCCCAGGAATATTGTAGTCAATTTCCAAAGTTGCCAGGGCAAAAAGAAAATACTTCAAGCAATCAGAAAGAAACAAATTCAAAGACTGTGGAGTCACATCAGAAAGCTTGGAACATGATATTCAGAAGGCACAGGAGCTACAATTATAATTAAGAATCACTTACCTAAATGAAACAGTATAATTCATCATAGGAAAAATGGATACTTAATGAAATAGTGAACTTTCAAATATTTCTGATGAGAAAACTAGAGCTGAACAGAAAACTTGATTTTCAAGTACAAGACTCAAGAGAAGCATAAAAATATAAACAGGAAAGAGAAAACATAGGGTATTCAATAAGGTTAAAGTGTTTGCATTCTTACACAGGAAGATGATACTTAAAATTCTTTAAAATTTTATCACTATTAAGGCAGTTAGAAGGAATATGCACTCAGAGGGTGCAGAGGCAGGTATGAGTCAATTATGATAAGATGATATCCAAAAAAACTAAGGGGTGAGAAAAAGGAATGCACTGGGAGAAAGGATAAGGGAGGGGTAGAATGGGGTAATTCTCTCACATGAAAGAAGTATAAAAGAACTATTACAGTGGAGGGGAAGACGGGAGGACCAGAGATAAATATTTGAACTTTACTTTAATCTGAATTGGCTGAAACAGAGAATAATAAACATACTCAGTTTGGTATAGAAATCTATCTTACTCTACAAAAAAATAAGAGGAAAGGGGGATAAAAAGGGGAGGGCAGAGAGATTTATAAAAAAGAAGGCAGATAAAAGAGAAAGTCAGAAGCAAAACACTTAGGAAAAGTGACAGGTAAGGAAGGGAAGCGGGAGAGAGAAAAAGAAAGAAATAGGGAGAAAATAGGATGAAAGGAAATACATAGTCATCCTAACTGTGAATATAAATGGGATGAACTCACCCATAAAATGGAAGTCAATAGCAGAATGAAATGAAAACCAGAATCTTAAGATATTTATGAAAAACACTTTTGAAGCAGAGACACACACACACAGAGAATTCTATCAACCTTCAGCTGAAGTTAAAAAAAAAAAAAAACAGGGATAGTAATCATGATTTCAGACAAAGCAAAAGTAAAAATACATCTAATTATAAGAGATAAGGAAGGAAAAAAATCTTGCTAAAAAAAAAAAAAACTACAACAGGCAATTATCAGATATTAACACTAAATATATATGCACCAAATGGTATAGCATCCAGACTTTTAAAGGAATGACAGAAATACGAATTTCAGAAGCAAGGAAGTTGCTGAACTGCTTCACCGCCCCCTCCACCCCAACTCCATGGGAGCTGGAACAGGACAAGGAGAAAGGATTGCGTCTTCAGGCAACAAGTGGTCATTTTAACTACGGATCTCCAAGTAGAGAAACAACTGAGGATGCGGGTCTCTTGAATACTGCTACACTTCTTCTTTCTTACTTTAATAAAAATTAGTGCTTCTCAATTGTCACAATAAGGGAGTTACTCTCTCAAACTTATCCAACCAATCCGGATAGCAAGCAATACAAAGTACCAAAACAATTTAAAGAACTCAGGCTACAAAATACTATCCACCTCCAGAGAAAGAACTGGAATCTGAATACAGGTCAAAGAATACCATTCTCCCTCCTTACTTTTTTTGGTCAGTTTTTTTTTTTTTTTTGTCTGTTTCTAGCACAATAAAACTAACATGAAAATGTTTTGCACGACTGCACACTCATAACTTATATCAAACTATTTACCAACCCACAAAATGGGAGGGCTGCAAAATTTTAAACTTATAAAAAAAGAAATTTAATGAATGTTAAAAAAAAAAAAACTTCTTTTACATACAATAAAAATAAAGTAGTTTTTTTTTAATCTTAATACACAATCTCCACCAATTTGGTGTCTATTACTACTCTCATCCAGCCAGTCCTATCTCGGAGTACTACTAACACTTGCCACCGAGATTCAGCTTCCTAGAGCGACCCATGGCTAAGGCGCATGCGCAAGCGGTGACAACCGGCGAGGCGCATGCGCATGTAATATTCGAACGGTAACATGGAACAGAGCGCATGCGTGTGAGGTGACTTGAGCAGTGACATCGAATAGAGCGCATGCGTGCGTAGTGGCGCCTGTAGCGACATTGGGAAGAACGCATGTGCGAGAAATTGTGTCTGTCAGAGCGCATGCGTGAGGGGTGACATCAGACCGTGGCCATTTTGTTTTTCTATTACTTTGAGGACATAGTGGTCACAGTTATGAAATCACCTTCCCAAGGCAGTGCCAGAGACCCAAATTTCTAAAGCGAGGAAGTTGCTGGACTCCTTCATCCCCCGCCTCCCCCGCCCCCTACTCCTGTGACCCCGGATAGGATGAGGAGGAAGGACTTGCTGGGAAACTAAGGATCATTTTGACAACGGACGTACAACTGAGGAATGCGGGTCTGTGATATACTGCTATTCCCCTTTCTTAATTTAATGAGCATTACTGTTTCTTATTTGTCAGTAAGAGAGCCTTTCTCATTTGTGGGACCATCCTACAATTCAGTTCTTTAGGGCTGTTTGGAAAGTAAATCAAGTTCTTTAGACATTTAACAAAACTTGGAGTAAGTTTAAATTGCCAAGTTTGAAGGCCCTGCCCTACTAAGGTGTTAAAGAGTTTGCCACCGTTGTCTTCTGGCATAGCTAAGTACACTCTTCTCAGGCCATTCCAGTGAAATGGCCAGTGGCAGTTAATTCGATCCTCCAGGAGGTGCGGGTGCCGCAGCCTGAAGACGTTCCCACTCCTTTCAGGTAAGCCTTGTCTCCGGCTCCCTGTCCCTCCCCTCCCCCACTGTGGGCCCCGCGCTACAGCAGCAGGGCAGCTCTGGGGACCTAACCTCAGTCCGTATCTTCTTCCCACCTTCCCACCCATTTCCAGTGTCATAAAGATGCAGGCCCCAGAAAGTTTTGGAAGTTTTCCAAGCGGACTATGTTCTGTACAAAAAAGATCCCCGCTGAAGGTAGGGAAGAACTGAGAGATAGAGGCAGGACCCTTAGCGAGGCTTGATCAAAAAGAATATTCAGAATACATTATGTACAGCTACATGCTAATAAAACTGAGAACAAAAGAAATGAGAAAGTTTCAAAAGTATTTAATACACAAATTTCCAGATGACCAGATAGAGGGTTAAGTAACCCAAATTCAGAAAAAGAAATACATCTAGCTGTAAAGGAGTTGGGGAGGGGAAAGGAGAGGGAACCTCCTGGGCCTAATAGATTCACAGTAGCATTCTATCAAACATTTAAAGAAAAATTTGTATCCATACTTCACAAATTATTCTCAAAAACTCGGAAAGTATCCTAGCAGAATTTCTTATGAGTCAAATACAATCTCACTATCTAAAGTAAGAAAAGATAAAATACAGACACCACTATTGTTAAGGAAAACTCACTAAAAATTTTTAAAAGAAATCCTGTCAAGGATTAATAGCTACAGTGATTTATCCAAGAAATAATTCATAATGACCCAGTGGATTCAAGAATGGCTCAACAGTAGGAAAACAGCATAATCAGTCATATTAAAAGCCAAAACATGTATCTTAATAGGTCCAGAATGAGCTTTTGACAAAATACACCACTTTTTAAGAAGTGCTAAAAACCCTACAAAGTACAGACATAAAGGGAGCTTTTTTAATTGTAAAAAGTATCTTATCTAAAATCAAAAGCAAGCATCATATATCAATAAGTATATACTAAAGTCTTTTCCAATAAATACAGAAGTGAAACAAGGATGCCCATTCTCACCACTATTATTTGGATAAAAGTCTTGAACATACTAGCAACAGCAATTAGATAGGAATAAGAACAACAACAACTAATAGATTTATAACATGCTGTGTGCCAGGCACTGTGATAAGTTTGTAACAAATATCTCATTTGATCTTCACAACAATCCTGAGGGTCAAGGGTGGTTACTATCTCCCTTTTACAGTAGAAGTCTCACAGCCAAGAAGTGTCTGAGGTCAGATTTACACGCAGATGTTCCTGACTCCAGGTTCATTGCTCTATTCATTGCACCATCTACCTGCCCCATTATTTCATCTGATCTTCACTACAACTGTATAAAGTAGGTGCTGTTATTAACCCCATTTTATAGTAAACTGAGGTGAACATTAAGTTATTTGTCCAAGGACACATAGCTAATAAGTGTCCAAGGCTGGATTTGACCAAACTTGGGTCTTCCTGAATCCAAGCTCAGCTCCTTATCTGCTGCATCACCTACTCCCAGAGAAAGAAATTAAAGGCATAAAGAGAGGTAAAGAGGACATAAAACTATCCATTAGCTGATGATATGATGTCCCACTTGGAAAACCTTAGGGAATTAGCAGAAATACTACTAGGAACAATAGCTTCAGCAAAGTTGCAAGATACAAAATAAACTCTGAAAAAATCATTAGCACTTATTTTTAATGAGAGTATAACCCAAAGAACAAAAATAGAAAGCAAATGACTACAAAACAGCATAAAATGTGTGATTAGTCTGTCAATGCACACAAAGGACTTCTAATCCTTTAAGTGCTCCTTTTTAAAAAAATTTCATAACTTAAATTGCTAGAGGAATATTCAGTGTTCATGGATAGATTGGCTTAATAACCCCTTATTTGATTTTTTTAACTTTATGGAATGCTTAGACCAACATCTTGCATTAATCTACAGTACATTCTAAATAGATAGATAACCTTAATATAAATGATCAATCTACCAAAAAAAAAAAAAGTAGAGAAACTATAACTATACATAGATATATCTGTAGATATATCTAACTATAAATATATATATTTCACAGCTATGGGTAGAAGATGTACTGATAGATAACCAAACAAGATAGAGGCAGTTACAAAAGATAAAATAGATAAGTATGATTATGTGAAACCAGAAGGCTTTTGCACAGATAAAATTAATGCTTCTAGGATAAAAAAGTAGTGGAAGGGGGAAAAAAATCTTTGCATCAAAATTTTCTTGGCATCCATGATATATAAACAGGTGTGTGTGTGTGTGTGTGTGTGTGTGTGTGTGTGTGTGTGTGTATCTCAATTAGCTATTCCCCAACAAATAAATATGGGGTGTGGTGAAGTGGATAGAGTGCCATGCCTGGAATCAGGAGTACTAAACTTGACAATTTCAAATCTGACTTCAGACACTTCTTATTATTAGCTGCATGATCCTGGGCAAGTCATTTCACCCTGTTTGTCCCTGTTCCTTATCTATAAAATGAGCTAGAGAAAAAATGACAAACAATTCCAGTATTCTAAGAAAATCCCAAATGGGGTCACAAATAGTGAGATGTGACTGAAACAGCTGAACAACAACAGCAAACAAATGGTCAAAGGATATGAACAAATAGTTCTCAGAAGAATTAGAGTATCCACAACCATATGACAGAGTGCTTCAAATCACTGATTTAAAAAAAAGGAAAAATTCAAGTCAAAATAATCTTGAGCTTTCACCTCTCACCTTGAAAATTGGCAAAAATGACAGAAAAATGACAAGTCAAAGTGAGGTGGTAGAATGGCAGGCGTTCTGTTAAATTGTTGGTAAAGTTGTGAAATGTCACAACCATTCTGAAAATCAATTTGGAATAAAGTGATTAAAATGTTCATATCCTTTGAACTAGAGACTCCATTACTACTTAAGCCCCAAGGCATAATATTTATTATGATTTCATCAATAAGAAGAAAGCCCATATATACACCAAAATATTTACAGCAGCACTTTTTATAATAGCAAAGAGCTCCATGTTCTGCTGTGTACATGGAAATGTTCTTTTTTCCCCCCTCATTTTGTATTTGCTTAAAATGAATTCAGTTTAAAAAAAATTAACAGCAAAAAGTCTGGAACAAAGTCCATCAAATGGGGGAACAACTAAATGAGTTATCATACATGATTGTATTATTGTGTTGTAAAACATGATATATGTGATAAATACAGAGAGGCATGAAAAGATCTATGTGAACTGATATAGAATGAAGGAGAGCCAAGAAAATAATACATATATGATAATTACAACGATGTAAAAGGAAAGAAAAATCATAAATGAATGTGACAAAATTACAAAGATCAAATATGACTTGAATGAAGAGATTGAGAGGATGCCAACCCCTTTCTTTCTTTTAAGGTGGAAGGTCCACAGGTTATATATATGTTTTTTTTTCAATATTTCAATCAGTTTGCTGACTTTTTTTGTCCTTAAAAAGTAATATTTGCTATATGGAATGAATTTGAGAGAAAAAGATTCTAGGAGTAACTATGATGATATAAAAAACAAAACATCCATAAAATCTTATCTTTTTAAGAAGAAAGTTAATGGAATCTTTTCTGTGCAGATGATGTTTGGACAGTTTCTTCAGTAATCAATTAAGGTTCCATTTTTAAATGAAGGCTTATAAATCATGATATTTATAAAATTTCATCTGACTAAGAATTGTCCAATACCTAGGGAAAGCTCCATCCCAAAGCTTTCCTTTACAAATTACGCTGACATGCAATCTATTATGTATGATATGGGACAACTTGCAACAGAAGACTATTATACATTAATAATCAAAGTAATTCTCCATGATGTGAATTTTGTGAAGCTTTGAATGTTCTATTATGATAAAAGGATTTCCCATATTAATTTTGCTCCTAGAGTTTCTTTCTTTTATGTGCTTTCTCTTATTTACAAGATACTGTCATGTAACTGAAGGCTTTCCCACAATGCTGGAGAAATCTATCATAATAGGTTGTGGACTTAATTCAACCACCAATTCGTGTATTTAGTGTACTTTTTGATACTATGTTGGATGAAACATTTGTGGGGTTTTTTCTTTTGAATTGGTTTATTTATAATGTTACCTATAGAGCATTTCATCAATGTGAATTCCTTGGTGACCAATGAGGGTTCTCTTACATGTGAAAGTTATACCATACATATGAATTATATAGCTTAACATCAGTGAGGATTCTATTGTTGAATGGCAAGGCTATAATTTAAAAGTTCTTTCACAATCACTGTATTTATAATATTTCTCCCTACTGTGGGTTCTCTATCAAGGAAAGCCTGAGACTCTCCTAAAAGCTATGCCACAAATAACACTTATATGGTTTCTGTTATGACTTATCTAGAATAGAAAGCATGACTTACAGATGAAGGCTTTCCTAAACTAACATTTATTTCTCCCTCGTACTCAACAAGCGTTTTATTCTTTAAAAATTTCCCCACCCTCTTCCAACTACTTACTTTTCCTCATTGTGAATTACATGATGATTAACAAGGGTTATGTTCCTTGTAAAAAAAAAAAAAATTTCCCACATTATTTTCATTCATAGCATTTATAATGTGAATGGTGATCAATAAGAGTTTTCTTACAGTGAAAACTACCCCACACCCATGAAGTTTATCACTATCAGTTTCTTGGAGTTGAATGTTTAGAGCTATGATAAAAGTTTCTTACTCATTAATTTCATCATATTCCTCCTCAGTATGGGTTAACCGATGTCGAGAATAGCCTGAGTTCCACATAAAGGCTTCCCCACACACCTGACATGTATATGGCTTTTTCCTGCTATGAGTTCTATGATGTACTAAAACATATGACTTACGAATGAAAGCTTTCCCACATAGAGTACATGTGTAGGGTTTCTCACCAGTGTGAATTCTCGCATGTTCAATAAGGCTTCTATTTCTTGTGAAACTTTTCCCACATACTTCACATTCATATTTTTCCTTCTCTCCAGTATGAATTTTCTGGTGAGTAGCAAGGGTCCTATTTCTTGTAAAAGTTTCCCCACAATCATTACATTCATATACTTTTACCCCAGTGTGAATTCTCTGGTGAGAAACAAGGCTTCTGTTCGTTCTGAACGATTTGCCACAATCTTTACATTCAAATAGTTTTTCCTTTGTGTGAACTCTCTGATGTTGAACAAGGGATCTGCTTCTTGAAAACGTTTTGTCACACTCATTACATTTATAGGGTCTCTCTCCAGTATGAATTCTCTCATGATCTACAAGGTTTCCTTTTCTTGTAAAAGTTTTACCACATAGTCCACATCCATAGTGATTTGGCCTACCTCGGATATTTACATGTGGACTAAAGATTGACATGTGACTGAAAGGTCCCATATACATATTATGATCATACAGATTTTTATCACTGTGTAATAGCTGATGAAGAAAGGAATGGGAAATCCCACCAAAGCCTGTCCCATAAGTAATAAATTGTTGAGGATATTGTTCACTTTGTGATGGAATAGAAAAATGTTGTTCAAATATCTGATTTTGACTAGGCCCTGGCATGAGACTGGAAGCTATCCCATCCTCATCACATCTATCAATTCTCTCCTCATTCTGTGCCAAGTGTTCATCATAATTATAGACTTCCTCTTGTTTAGGAATGTTTTGATGTGTATTAAGGCTTGAACTAGTATGTGCCCCCAAATTCTCATCTGTGGTAGTTTTTGTTTCCTTCACTGTTATATACTTAGAATCTCCTTCCTCTACCTTTACTTTCACCAATGTGGGGTGTTCCCGCTGTCTCTCCCGCCCAGCCTTCTGTTTACAAGATTCTCTAACCTCAGGTTGATCAGAAACATTGTTCTGGACAGTTCCCAGTGATGTTGCTGGTGATTCTTCAGAAATTTCTTGCTTGATATTCACCAATTTCTCTTTCTCAAATTTGGCTTCACCACCTAAACAAAAAGAAATTCAAGAAAAGACATTTGATTCTCTTGTTAAGAAATGGAGGAAAAAATCAAGTAATACTAAAATATTCCATTATAATAGGAGTGTGTGGCTTTCATCCACCCCACTCCCTCAAAAAAAATGCTTTAAGAAGTAAAAAGTATCCCACAGGTCAGTCTACTCCTTTTATAGATAAGGAAAGTCACACAACTAGTCAGTGGGTAAGATGGAATTCAAAGCCAGGTCTTTTTTTTTAAGTTTGATTTTTTTTTTCTATTACCAGTTTTATCTATTTGCTTTCCCTCCCACCTTTTTTTTTCCACTTAAGGAAAAATAAAAATAAAAATATCATAACAAATATGAAGGCAGCCAAAATAAATTTTCACACTGGTCATATCCAAAAAAACATATGCCTCATTCTGCACCCTATTTTTATTATACCTCTGTCAAGAAGTAGATAGCTTGATTCATAACTAGTCCTTTTTAGATCTTTCCAAATTATTCATCTCTACAGTGTTGTTGTTATATAAATTGTTCTCCTGATTGTTCTCATTTCCCTCCACATCAGTTTATATAAGACTTCCCAGGTCTTTCTGAAACCATCCCCTTCATTTTATAACACAATAATATTCCATTCACTTTCATATATCATAATTTGTTCAGCCATCCCCTTTAGTTTCCAGTTAGTTCTTTTTTACCGCAAAATATATTATAAATATTTTTATACATTTGAGCCCTTTTCCTCTGTTAGATCTCTTTGGGATTATAGCCTAATAATGGTATTGCTGGTATATAAGGATATATACAATTTTTTTGGATATAGTTCCAAAGTGCTTTTCAGAATGGCCAGATCAATTCATAACTTTATCAACAATGCATTAATGCACCTCAAACTTTAAATAATCTAGTATAATAATAATGTCCTCTTCTCCTAATATATCTTCTCTAAATTTTGGTGCTACTTCTCCCTTTTGGTTTTTATCCAACATCTCAGACTATTCTCAATATCCTTTCTCAAAATTCATAGCATGTACACAAAATGTGGGTATATCCCAAGGCTCTATCCTAGACTCATTCTCAGTGCCTCACTCTCCATAGCTAATGAGTTGCCAGATATTTACTCTTTAAATTGCCACACTATATCTCCTACATCTCTTTGTTTTTAAGTAGCTGCTACTCTCATTTATCCCTTTATCACGTTTCACTAGGACTATTATCATGACTTCCTGTTTGGTCTCCCCATTCCTTTAAAGTGTTGGTCTGACCATATCAACCCCAGACTTAATAAACTCCAGAGGATCCCTGTCACTTCTAGGATAAAATATAAACTCCTTTGGCATTTAAAGCATTTGACAACCTGTTCCCTTCCTAGCAGTCCTCACCTTACTCCCTCCCCTCCACACACTCTGGTCCAATCACACTAGCCTAACTGCTGTTCTATCTCTATTATCCATGCCTTTGCACTCATTTGTGTGCAATTTGTGTGTTCATATCTCTGCCTTTTGGAATCTCTGGTTTCTTTCAAGAATCACTAAGTACCCCCCTCCAATAGAAGTCTTTTCTTGATGATCCTCATCCTGCTCCTCCAGCTGCTATTGACTTCTCAACCACATACAGCTTTTGTCTATTGTCTATGTATAATACATACATATATATATGTTGTCTTATGCCTTGCCATATTAAACTCCTTTAAAGAAAGGACTGATAGAATATTGTCTTTTACCTCCATGCCTGATATAGTAAGCAATTAATGAATTGATTGATGAAATAATGTGAAACAAGGATTACCAAATGTTTGCAAATAATGATAAAGGAAATGCTAAGCAAAATAGTAACTCCATTTTGTTAGTTTTTTAAAGTTTAAAGTTTACAAAGTACTGTCTATTCAAGGAAACTAAGGATCATAGTAAAAGTGACTTGCCCACAATCACAAATCTAATTTAAAGTTGCAGAGCCAATATTTGAACCTAGGAATGTAGAATGTAAGGCAAGAGGATTATACAAATGTCTAATAAAGGACAATGTGGGTTTTGAAGTCAAAAAAAGAGACTGAGTTTAATCTTTTGTTGGCACTATGCCATGATGCCATGCTTAACTCGTATGACAGGATTCAGCTACCACAAGAACAGGAACCTTATGGTTTAACTTCCTTCTTGATTTTGTTTAGTTAGCTATTTCTCAAGTATTAATTCATATCTTCCAAGTATCAATTCTCATAATTTAATTTATGATTTTAGCAAAATGAAAAATTATAGTTCCTTTTTCTATTATGCTTTGTAAACCTTAAAGTTTACCTTAAAGCAGCTATGAAACACAGTTGGTGAAAGTACTGTGGTTCCCATTTTGGAATTAAATAATTAAGGCCCTGTATTTGTCTAAAGAAACTCAGCAAGTTGTAGATCGAAGCATACTATTTTCACTTTGCTTTTTCTTTCTCATATTTTTTTTTTCCTTTTCTGATTTTTCTTTTATAACATGACTAATATGGAAATATGTTTAAAATGATTGTACATGTATAACTTACATCAGATTGCTATCTTGGTGAGGGGGGAAGTAAAGGGTGGGAAGAAGAAATAAACTTGGAACCCAAAATCTTAGAAAAATGAATATTGAAAACTATTATTACATGCAATTGGAAAAATAAAATATTATTGAGAAAAAAAGAAAAGAAACATGATGAGTAATTTTCAGAGCTGGGAGTGAAGTTTCATACCCTGTTCTTTTTCTAACATATTTAATGCCTCAAAGGAAAGGAGAAAAAAAGTCAAGTTTTCCTCACTCACTTGCACAAGCAATCCTTTGATCTCTGTTTCGACCTTCCTGCAGATTCCCAGATACTTGCTCCAGCTTAGAAATCACAAGAGGTTTAGGAAATGGATATGCTGTTCAGAAGGGAAAAAAAGGGAGTAAGCTAGAGCATGACATCACATTTTTGTCCCACAGCTTGATCTCATCCCTATTCCTTCAGGGGAAAGGGCAAGAAAGAAGTGGGGTACTCAGGAAAGGAAGTCTGGAGGAAGGGGAAGAGGCCTAGAAAAGGGGTTCAAAGACTTTTTTTTAATCAAAGAAAAAAAGTTAAAAATCTAGGCCTTGATATACTATTATACTTTTCTCCTCTCCTTAAGAGGATTGAAAAACTTCCAAAGTATAGAAATTTAGATTGGAACCAATGAGGTAATTTTCAGCTCACCAACTGAGATAAGTTTAGCCTTTTACAAAAACATCAATAAGGATTGTAAAAAGAAAAGGGGTGACTAGTAAGGGTGCTGAGTCAGGCAGATAATTAGAATATTGCATACTTCCAACTCCACAGAAGCCCAAAGGAAAAATCACTAGAAAACAGGACACGAGGATCCTCTGCTTCACTGCAAAGGAATCATAAAGCCACTCCTGCCTGGAAAGACATCCCCTGAGGTTGAGGATTGGAACCACGGGACTCTCAAATGCTGATAAGAAATAAGCAGAGGACCACACTCATTAATAGTTACTTCATCTTCAGGCAGGAGAGAAGATAATGCCTTACCCAAAGATGCTACGTTCCTATAATTCTCCAGCATCACGTCCCTGTACAGGGCCTTCTGAGCAGGGTCCAGAGCTGCCCATTCTTCTTTCCTGAAGTATACAGCCACATCTTCAAACATCACTGTCTCCTGAAACAATATGTTCCTGATGTCCTAAGAACTATCCCACACTCAGTCCCTATGTGAAGAACACGAAGCTTAAGTGACATCTGTTACTCTGAGTGCATGTGAGAACCAGTGAGAAAGAAAGAAAAGTCCACAAGCTCAAGCTTAGCTGCCAGGGAAATACACTTGTGTCTGGGCCAAGATGAGGGAAGGAGCTACGGCTACAAATCCCAGGAAGAACAAAGAGAAGTGTAGCTTACCTGAGATCTGGTTTTCTTCGATACAGCCACCACTGCTTGGTCTCCCATATGGGCAGGAGCCTGAGCAGCAGGAAAAACTGAAAATAGAAGAAAGAGCATAAATGAGACTAAACCTGCAGCTTCCTCTTCCCTCCCTCCACTCTAAGACACAGAAAATGTAGAAATCCATAAAGAAATCTATCCCAGGTTCTTTTGTGAATCAGAAATTATGTCTCTTGTGGGCACAACAGTATTCCCTATAGCTTTGGGTGAAACTGGGTGAATGTGGGGAGAAACTTTGGTATACAGAACACCCATTGAGATTGTAAATAGCAAAGCCAAGGCTCAAACCCAAACTCAATTTTAAAATAATACTTTGACTCCAAATAAGTTAATGGGATTTAGAACTAGGAAACACGTTAAAGACTATTTAGTCCAAACTCATTTTAAAGTGAGACCCAGAAAGTATAAGGATCTTTCCCAAGGTCACATAGGTGGTAAGTGCCAGTGCCAGATTTAGAACCCAGGTCCCTCTGATACAATCCAGCATTCTTTCCACCACAACTGTAATGAGTTTCAGCATACTTTGCCCAATAACTTAAACACAAAGAGTTTCAAAAGGCATTGTCAAAAAACACAGAGAAGATTGCTTTATAAACTCCTTTAGATGAAGACCATCCTCAGGGAATCTAAGCTGGAAGGAGTGCCTAAGGAACAATGAAGCCAGCCTGCAGTTAGAATAGGTAATGAGAAGGGAGAAGGCTCCAAAATATAAAGTGACCCATTGGACCTGTGTCAGAATAAGACATTGGACAGGGGACAGTAAGTACCATTTAAAGGATCCTTGAGGTGGAGCATCATTGCGTCACAAGCAGAGTCCAGGTGGTTATCACAGAGAGATGGAACAGAAAGGGTTGCCAGAGATGCTGTCCCTGTCCATGGCACATCCTGTCCTTGGGCATGGGCTGAGTCCTGGAGACATAGAGAGAAAGCTGGGCCTGTGAGGCAATCCTTGTAGGAACAGAAACCTAAATCTCAAAGAAGTAACCATCATCCTTGGGGGGGATACAGGACTAGGAGGAAAGGAACTTTGTTCCTTGTCTGATTGTTTCTTAATCTCCCTTGGTGGCTCATCACACATTTTAACTAAGGGTGTTCCCCAAAGATCTGTCCTAGGCTCTCTTCTGTCTGTTCTCTTGAATCAAAAGCATGCCTTGACTTCAGACAAAGCAGTTCACCATAAGCTGCCAAAGTCAGAGGAGGCAGTCCAAAAGTAGGAAAAGAGCCACGATGGGCAGGACTTCATTCTAACTTTCTCTCTCTCTTTAGTCTATCCTGCTTCTAGCTTACTTGTAAGTTGTTGCATATCTCTCACATTGGAGTGTAATCTCCTTAATATCAAGGCTTGTTTTTTTGGTCTTTCTTTGTAACCTCTGCTCTTAGCATAGGGCTTGGCTTAGAGTAGGTGCTTAATAAATGTTTATGGACTAATAGACTCAGAAAAAAATGGAGAGAAAAGGAAAATACATTCCTGATGAGGGAAATGGCTAATACAGAATCACAGAGATAAGAGGACACAAAACAAAGATGGGCAACAGTGAGTAAAAGCAACATTACCTCCAATTTCTATCACATTTTAAGTTATTAGATTATTTTCTTCATAATGATCTTGTAAGAGTATGTTCTAATTAATAGTAAAAGGAATTTTAAAGATCATCTAGACCAATCCCTTCATTTTGCAGTGAGGAAGTTGAGGCAGCATGAAAGGCCACTAGGTTTGAAGTCAACAAACCTAGATGACTTCTCCTATAAGGTTCACAAAGATTAAAGGATTATGTGAAGTTATACAGATAGTATAAATGTTATCCCCACTTTTAAAAAGGACAAACTATCTCTGGGAAGGGAAATAGGCTGTCTAATGTCACACAAGACATTACTTCTTCACACAAGAGTGAAGTATTCAAGGTGAGATATGAACTCTAGGAGCCCGTTTCGAGATCCAGCTATAATTCCATTACATCATTCTGGCTCTTCAGGAGATGTCTATTTATTGCAGATTTTACATAAGGGAAAACTAGGGAAATAAGAATAAAAGGATTGGTCACAGAGTTCCAAAGACCTTGCTAGTGAGCATGATTTAGAACTCATATAAGAATGATAAATAGAAAAGGAGACAGAAATCTATGAGGAGGATCACTGATAGTATACCAGATGTAAATACTGGTTCAGGCAAGGGCAGTGGCAGTGTGGGTAGAAAGGATAAAATAACAACAATTAAAAAAAACTTGCTGACTAGGTGATTATGAAAAAAGGAAGATAGTTATGGTTTTGTGGAAAGAAACCTGTCTTTGGAGTCAGAACAATAATAATAATAACTCGCTCAGTGCTTTAATCACAGTGCCACCTACCTCAGAAGACTTTGATTTGAATCCCCAACTCTGCTACTTACTAGCTTTGTGACTGTGGGCAAGTCACTTTGGTTCTGAGCCTCAGTTTCCTCATTTATAAAATAGGTATGTATGGTGCTTTGTAGATTACAAAATATTAAATAACTATCACCTGATAGTATTATTACAGAAAAATAAAACATTACACTAAAATTTAAGAGGTTAAACTGATAGAAAAATAATGCTACCATTTATCAGAAGTAAATGTGGTAGGTGAAGCTATGAAAATGGCTGAAATTGTTAAGGGAAACAGAATTAAAAGAAATAGAAGGGCAAGAAGCCAAGTACTAAGCTTTGAGAACTGTAAAAAAAAAAAAAAAAAAAAAAAAAAAAAAAAGGATAAATCAGCAAAGAAAGCAAAAAAGATGGGACAGTAAATGGTCCTGAAAACCAAAGGAGAAATGTTGAGAAGCCAGTAATGTCAGATTCAAAAGGAGCAGAGACTAATAAGGACGATGAGATGGAAGGGAAGCATTGGCTCTGACAATTTTTCAAATCTTTTTGACTTTAGGGAGACAAGTTTGACAGGTAGAATGGAAGCTATTTCCAGTCCTTATATTTATCTGCTGATCCAATTCATAAAGTGAAGATTCCCTAATATGTGAAATAATGAGCAAAAAATCTGGACTGAATAATAACCTGTTTATTGTACTCCTCTATCGAGCTTTAAATTTTGAATATTGACTCTGAAGAATTAATGCTTATTCAGACCACAGGGCAACTCAATGGTATCTTTGCTCTTTGTTAGTATTTGCTGAATACCTCATCTATCAGGGCTATGAGTCCTTTTGTCCAGATTTCCCAGTGTACTGTGTGTAGACAGACGAGCCCTTAATCTCTGAAAACAAAAACTTAAGTCTCATAGATGAGACTCCAGCCCATGGCCATGAAATGAAGTAAATCATCTACCCATTTCATATTTTTCCCTCAAAAAATTGTAATGTTTAAATACAGATCTATGAATGAAAGTCAAATATAATGTCTTGTGTAGATTTTTATTTTTAAGTCATAAAACTCTGGCACTTGGTATAGAGGACCTATACTGTGTCAGTGAAGAAAATGTCCTCAAGGATATAATCACAAATATTTCATAACATTAGGAGAATATTTTATCTGATAGAGTGTATAATAAACATAGTTTTGGGCAAATTCAAGATCTAATGTTCTATAATCTTAAGGGCCATCCCAAGGCTGACATTCTTTAATCTCTATTCCAATAGAATATAAGCTTCTAAAAGCAGAGACTATTTTGTCTTCATATCTTCAGAAGTACCCAAAGTTTATAGTTCTTTAAACTTTAGTAAGTGCCTAAAAAATTCTTGTTGAATTAAATTCCAATGTCTCCCATTCACTGGGACATTTCAACAAATTGACATTTTAAAGTGCCAGTAAGTTAGGACCCTGAACTAGGCACTAGATATATCCAGACAAAAAAAGGAATTAATCCTAAAGTATAATACCATTCTGCTGAAAAGATATAAGGACAAAGATTACTAGATAACAAAGTAATTGAGGAAGAAGAAATCACTCTACTTCTGACATGATAGAGTCCTATTAGATACATGGCAGAGAGGGGAAGGAGAGTCCACAGCAGAGCCACAGGCTGAAATCTGAAAGTAGAAATTCCCATCTTGGGGTAGTGAATCAAAGATGTAGAAAATATTTCATGTGACTGTCCCTAAAATAATCAAGATATAATGAACTGAGACAGAGATAAAACCTTTCCATGGCATTTCATATTTCTCAGTGTATTTCAGATAGAAGTATTATCCCCATGATTTGCCCAGAGTTGCAATTATTAAATGGGATATAGCCAGGACTAGAAACTAGGTCTCCAGACTCTCAAATTGAAATGCTCTTTCCATCAACCCAAACAGGCCACTAATGCTATCTGGGATTGGCAGTAACCTGGGAAGTAAAATCTACTGTGATTTACTACTATACCTTAAGGTAAAAAGGAAATGTTCTTACTGCATTTATAGGTCCTAAGGACTTAGATCCTGGCAGAATAAATGTCATTAAATGGGTTACCAGGTAGGCATTGTTTCCTGGCAACTCCCCACTCTCTCATCCCTTCCCTTCCTAAGGTCCCAATTACCATTCTCACCTTTTCATCAGGGTCATGCTCTATATCTTTCACAAGAGCCACAACCTCTTCTCCACGCTCTGGATGATGTAATTGTACCCAGGACCGGGTCTCTCCAGGTAGGATGGTCAGGAACTGCTCCATCACCAGACGCTCCAGGATCTCTTCCTTCGTGTACATGTCTGGTCTTAGCCAACATCGACAGAGCTCCCGGAGTCTGACCAGGACCTCATGGGGCCCTGAAGACTCTGCATAGCGCAGCTGCCTGAAGAGCCGGCGGGAGAGTTCCTGGTTAGGGCTGCTGTTGTCCAGATAAGATTTCATTTCATCTTCATCTTCTTCCTTTTTTACCGTCAAAAGCCTTTCCGAATCCAGACTTGTTTCAGTCCATTTGTCCTTTTTTTCGGGCGTCATCCCTACTGAGTTGATCACTTCCTTAGTTTCTCCTCAGGATTAGAGTGGTGAATTATCTATCAATACATCAGGAAACATTGTTAATTCAAGAAAATGATTGTTTGAAAACCTAGTAATGGTAATAAGGATCTCCCTCTGTTCATCTATCTCTCCATTACAATTCTCCAGACAGACAGAACTTTGAAAGCAAATCTCATCACAATAGACACTCCCTTCCATACCCTTCCTGATAGGTGAATGGAGAAGAGAGAAGGAAAGTTGTATGTGAGATGAAGAGAGTAATATATAGAAAGGCTTGAAAAGTTGGGATGAAGTAAAGGACTTTAAACATTAAACTGGGCAGTTTGTTTATATTTTATTCCCAGAGGCAATGGAGAACCAGTAGTGTTTATTGAGTAAAGTTTATTTGACACAGGTCAGATCTGCATTGAGAGAAAATCACTTGCCCAATTCTATTGCGGTCAGAGAAAAGTAGGAGAAAATTTTAGGAAAACCATTAAAAAGCTTAGGAAAGAAGCAATGAGAACCTTTGGGAGACAAATCATAGTCAAATCATAGAGATGTTAATGGTGTTTGAAACAGACTACATAAAGGGAATGAGTGGGGAATTAAGAATGATAGCATAATTTTGAAGTTGGAAATCTAAAAGAATTAGTGGTACTTTTTACAGAATTAAAAAATTTTGAAAGGGGTTGTTTTAATAGAAAAGATAAATAAATGCTATACTGGACATGTTGAATTTAAAGTGTCTTTAGGACATCTGAATTATGCAATACTAAGCACAGTGTTCTATAAACCCCAAAACCCCAGTTCCTCAAGTAAGGATTCACTATCTGACAAAAAAAAAAAAAAAAATGATGAGAAAGTAGAATGCATTTTGGCAGAAATTAGGTTTAGGGCAATAATTCAAACTATATGCTAAATAAATTCCAAATTAATACATGGCTTTGATATCATAGGAACTAGCATAAGCACATTAGAGTAGCAAGGAAAAAAACTAACTCAGATCTATTGAAATATTATTTATGAATAAATAGATAATAGAGAGGAGCAAACAAAATAAAATAAATAATTTTGATTACATAAAATTAAAAAGGTTTTTCACAAACCCAATAGTTAAGACAACAGTAAGAGGAAAAAACCTTTGCACCAAATTTCTCTGATAAAAGTCATTTCTAATATTCATAAGAATGTAAGATCCATCCCCCAATTAACAAGTGGTCAAAGCATATGAAAAGGCAATTTTTAAAAGGAAGAAACTCAAGCTATAAACAACAATATGAAAATTTGACAGAGATATAAAGCAAAGAAACTTGAGATTCCATCTCATATCCATTACTTTGTCAATGCTGACCAAAAAACCCCCCAAAACAAATGCTGAGGGGGAGAAAAATACATACATTGTAAATACATACATTGTAAATAAAAGATGAATTTGGAAAGACTTGATAACTTAGTGCAATGATTATCCATGATTCCAGAGAGCTAATGAAGAATGTTTCCTCCTACCTCAAAACAGATATAGACTAATATAGAGAATGAGGAAACAGTTTTTTGGACATGGACAATATGGGGATTTGTTTTACTTCACTGAACTTATATGATAAAAGGGTTTTATTTTTTTCTCATAGGAGCAGAGATGAACAGGGAAAATATTTTTAAAAATAAAGGCAAAGAAAATTTAAGCTTACCATTTAGAGTTGTGAATTGCCTTGGACCACTAGATTTTTTTACTCATGTGCTTCCCTGCTAGGTCTCTGTAAGTGCCATTTCTTCCACAAAGATAGTATGTGAATTAGTGGAAGAATGGACTCACATTCACAAGTAGACTTATAGTTTTATTATTTCTGCATTTGCCTTCCATTGAGTAAATGTTATGATTATTCTTGCTTCTGCCTTCTTGCTTAGTAAATGTTTCATGTTTAAGAATCAATGGTGTTATTCCTGTATCTGATAGCTTACAACTCAGGGAGGAGAGAGGGAAGAGAAGAACAAGATAGAATTTGGAACTTAAAACTTTTTAAAATTGTTTTAATATGTAATTAGGGAAAATAAAATATATTTTGTAAAAGAATCAATATTGTTATTGTGATTTTGTAAGGGGGCTCATGGGCTATAGTTATAACAGCTCTTTTCATAGTAACCAAAAACTGGAAACTAAGGGGATGCACAATTATGTTATATGAATGTAATGGGATATTATTGTGCCATAAGAAATGAAAAATTACAGTTTCAGAGTAAAATGAGAAAACCTCTATATACAATAATGCAAAGTGAAATGAATAGAATTAGGAAAACAATTTGAACAAAGACAACATAAAGAAAAGCAATTTTGAAAGATTTCACAACTCTTATCAATGCCATGATAAGCATAGTCCAGAGGACTGAAGATTAAAAAAAAAAATTGAAGGACTTAACGTGTAAAATATGAAACATACATTTTTGGACATGGGCAATGTGTGTTTTTTTTTTTTTTTTGCTAAATTATGTATATTATAAGTTTTGATTTAAAGGTTTTTAAATTGCTCATTGAGGGGAAAGTAGAAAAGATATTAAATGCTTTTAAAATTAATAAATAAAAATAATGAAAGCTGAAGCTAGTTAAGAAATTTGAGTCATCTGCATGAAGATGAAAATTAAACCTATGGTAATTGATGAAGTTACTAAGAGTTTATCCTAAAACACATTGCCCCCTTCAACAGAAGATAAACTCCCTCTGAGTTCTTTTGTATGTGTGTCCCCAAATACCCTGCCTGCACTTTAAAAACCATTCTTGATCTGTATTCAGTTATGTTTTGGATGTATTTTAAAAGCTGCCAGCTATTGACCTGGGGCTGAAATTCCTGTAATCCCTTTTGTTCTCTCAATTCTACCTTCCTCCCAATCAGTCTTCCTCAATTTTTTTGGCCCCAGGAAAATTTAAAAATTACTGAGGCTCACCCTCAAAAGCTTTTGTTTATGAATTATAGCCATCAATATTTGAATAATTAGAAATTAATACACCTTAATGTTACAGTTTCATTCTTAGTGAAAAGGGAAAAGGTAGATTTTTGCTGAATAAAAAAAAATTAAATTAAAAAATTTTTGACCTTATGGACTCCCTAAAAGGGTGTCTCATCTTTAAGAACTGCTAGTCTGGAACTTCTCCAATTTATTAACTTTTTCATGTAACTCTGTTGCCTGTTTGTCTTTCCATCTAAACCCCTCTCAGGTTAATCATATCCAGGAATAGAAAGGAAGGCGCCAAGGGGATAAGGAGGGGACAAGGGAAAAGAGAAGGATGAGGACAAGAAGGGGGAGTGAGGAGAATCAGTCAATAAGCATTTATGTTTATTAAACACTATATGCAAGGCACTTGCTAAGTGCTGGAAATAGGGCAAAAGATAAGTTTCTGCTGTCAAGGAGCTCACAATCTGATGGGGGAGACAACAAGAAAAACAAATATGTAATAATGTACACATAAGATGAATAGAAAATAGTTAACAGGAAAGGCAACAGAATTTGAGAAGGGGGATTTTGATAGGGACCTAAAAATATCTAGGGAAGTCAGCTTGGAATTGCCAGAAAAAATTCTGGCAGCAGAGAGATGTAGGGATTGTGGAAAGGTAGGAGGGGGCTAGATTTGAATGCCAAAAAGCATTTTTGTGTTTGCTCCTGGAGGTGACAGGGAGCCATTGGATTTTTATCGAGCTCGCGCCTGCGCACAAGGCAGTTGGGGGGGGGGAAGAAGGGGAGGGAGAGGGGCGTGACATGGTCAGACCCGCGCTTCGGAAAGTCATTTTACTGGCTGATTGGAGGACCAATAGGAATGAGGAGAGACCAGAGGCTGGCTGACTCACCAGCGGGCTACAGGAATAATCCTGTGGTGGCAGTGTCAGAGGAGAGAAGGGGGCGTATACAGAGACGTTGCTAGGTTGAAATCAACAGCCCTTAGCAACAGCTTGGATATGGCGAGTGAGGGATAGTGAGGAGTTAAGAATGACAGGTTGACACCTAAATTGGGAGCCTGCAGGACTGGGAGGATGACATTGCCCAGTACAATAATAGGGAATTAATTCTTTTTAGGGGGTGGAAAAGTACGGATTTAGGGAGAAAGAGAAACGAGCTCCGTTTTGGATGTGCAGAGTTTAAATGTCTATGAAACGGTGGGAGAACTAAAATAAATAAATAAATAAACCTCCCCCAGTTCCTGGGACCCCACCCGCATCCCCCAGTTCCTAGGACTACTGCGCCAGTCCCAGCCCCAGTCCCAGCCCCTGCCCTAGCCTCAGCTTCTGTCCCAGCTCCTGACCCAGCTCCGGCAAAGCCGAGAAGAGAGGAAAAACAGCCTCTTGCCAGCCAGCCCCTCCCCCGGGCTCTCCTTTCCCGTGCCCCAAGGCTGGGAGCCACGGAGTCCCGGAGCCCCGAAGCCCCGGAGTCACGGAGCCCCGGAGTCACGGAG
>MU174308.1:12189451-12248960 GCA_016696395.1 Antechinus stuartii | reverse complement strand
CCGGAGTCCCGGAGCCCCGGAGCCCCGGAGTCCCGGAGTCCCGGAATTCCGGAGCCCCGGAGCCCCGGAGTCCCGGAGCCGCAGAGCCGCGGAGCCTTCAGCCCTGTTCTCTCACTCACGGTCCCTCCGGAAGCTATAGGATGCTTCAGTCAAGCGGCGAGAAGCCCGTGCGCGCTCCTCAGCTCGCTGCCTACTCCGCTCTCTCTCCAGCTCTCTCCGCTCCTATCGCTAGCGAGACTGGAAGGTTCTGGTTCTCAGACAGTCTCGTTCTGAGGAAAAGCAGGGGAGGCGGGGCGGACTAGGAAGGAGGCGGGGGAGGAGGGGCGGGAGGGGGGAGCGGGGGCGGTGGGAGAGGGACCCGAGAGCTGAGGCTTAGAAGTGAAGGATGCTGGGAGGCTGAGGTGAGCTGGAGAGCATCTCGGGGATGGAGGCTCCAAGGTAGGGACGAGAAGCCTCGGTTTTGAGATTAAAGCTCATCGATTGATTGATTAGTTAGTTGTAATTTAGACTGCATGAAGCAGGCTAGTAACGTGAAATAAGCCTGGAAAGCTATATTGGAGCCAAAGAGTTAAAAATTTTAAGGGTCAAGCTGAGCTGTTTTATTCTAGGAATGACAGGGAATCACTGAAGATTTTCTAGCAGAAGAATGAAATATATCTTAGAAAAATGGATTTTGACACCTGTGGAGAGGATGCTTGGGAAGGGGGAAGCAAAGAAAGAGGGTGAATAACATTGCACTAACCTAATATAAAAACACTCAATTCTGCCTATTCATCACCCTACAAACTCCCCAATATTTCAATGCTGAAAAGAATTGCTGGGTTGAAAGAGACTTAAACATTTGTCATCTAGTCTAGTGTATACCCGAATCTGCTCTACGATACACATAACTGGCAAGCACAAAGCACTTATTAAACACTTAGCAAATATCTGTCAATCACTATTCCCCAGCTAAGTGTTGGGGATTTATATGCAGAAAGAAATGGAATCCTTTCCCACCCCACTTCCCAGCTTACAAACTAATGGAGGAAGACAGGATCGTGGACTTAATAGCTAGGAGAAAATTTCCAGACCTTCTAATCCAGACCTTCATTTTAAAATGAACAACAAGTTTCTATGGATTAGATGACTTTTCTCACAGTCACACAGCTGGTAAATTAAAGTCAGGATTTGAACTTAGATTTTTCTGACTTCAAGTTTCACACCATCATTGAATCACACTGCCTCTTCAATAAAGAGGTCTTCCAAAAGATCTTATTTGATCGTCACAACAACCCTCAGATGTAGGTAGGGCATGTTACAGAAGGGTGAAATTACTTTACTAAGTTCTCAACAGCTGCAGAGCTAGAAACACTGTGTTCCATTCAATTGAGTTCCTAGAAAAACTAATTAAGTAGAATAAGGAAAAGAGGGAGCTAGGAAGTATTGATTCTTATTCCATAAAGCCAGGTACTCTTGACTGAGTCTAGATTTTTCTTCTCTGATACTCAAATCAGGAATTTCCATCTCTACATATAGATGAGAGAGAGCCTACATATAGGCTCTCACTCTTAGTGTAATTTCAGTTTAACAAACAGCTAGGTGGTGCAATGCAGGGCTTCTTAAACTTTTTCCATTCACAACCCTTTTTTGCCTGAGAAATTTCCACACAATCTTGGGTATATAGGATAAAATAAAATACAAATCAACATTTACTGATAATAAATAATTTCACAACCCCTAAATTCAGTTACACAACCTCATATGGAGTTTCAACTCACAAGTTAAGAAGCTTTGGAATATAGTACTGAATCTGGAGTCAAGAAGACTGAGTTTGAATTCCAACTCAAATACTCACGAGCTATGTGAACCTTTCTCAATTTCTTATCTGGAAAATGGACATAATACCCACTTTGCAAGGTTATTGTAAAGATTAAATAAAATAAAGTTTGTAAAGCACTTTGCTAGCTTTAAAACACTCTATCAATGCTAGTTATTATTAAGCATTTACAGTATGCTAAGGTAGTTAATAGATAACATAGGCTATCTACCCTCAGTAACTTTAAAACTAATGAGAGATAAACTCAAATACAAGTAACTCCAATATACTACAAGAAAAATGAGGCAGCTAGATAGTGCAGTGGATAGAGCACCAGCCCTGAAGTCAAGAAGACCATCAGGGTCCAGGTACTGGACTCAAAGAGTTCTACTCCCATTTCAGGTCAGTAGCTCAAGAGGTAAAGGAAAGTACTAGAAGTCCAATTTAGGTCTATTATATAGATAAATGGTAGGATGCTGACAGGAAAAGATGATTCTAAGAGTCATTACAGAATACTTTATTAGTGGTACGTTGATATTTAACACTGTCATAGACTACTGGTAGATGTGAATAAAAACCAGAGGCCCGTGGTTCAGTCAATTATGGAAGTCAAAAGACTATCTATGATTGCTCCAATAAATGGGGATTTGTTTAGGATTTTTATAGGGTTCTTAAGGGCATTCCCCTGACCATCTACTTTGTGATGGGGCTTATGTCCAGTTTCAGGATAAATGAAGGAGGACAATCCAATGTTCTGAATTTGGACTATTTTGATGGTGATGGCCTTTTTGTCAAGAAGCACAGTAAGAGATGATGTTGTATAGGCATTCAGCAAGCAATCTAGTAAATTTCCGCAATATATTTGAACTATTACATGAGTAAGAACCAGATGAACCTCGGTTATAAAATCAAGCCTTCCAACTCTGGGGTACCATCTCACATCTCTCAGATTGGTTAAGATGACAGGAAAAGATAATGATAAATGTTGGAGGGGATGTGGGAAAAACTGGAATACTATACCTTTTTGGTGGAATTGTGAAACAATTTAACTATTCTGAAGAGCAATTTGTAACTATGCCCAAAGGACTAACAAACTGTGCATATGCCCTTCGATCTAACAGTGTCTCTAGTGGGTCTATATTCCAAAGGGATCATAAAAGAGGGAAAAGACCCCCTATGTGTAAAAATGTTTATACCAGCTCTTTTTGTTGTTGTTGTTTTGAGGCAATTAGGGTTAAGTGACTTGCCCAGAGTCACCAGCTAGGAAGTGTTAAATGTCTGAGACCAGATTTGAATTCAGGTCCTCCTGACTTCTGCACCACCTATCTGTCCCCAGCAGCTCTTTTTGTAGTGGCAAGGAACTGGAAATTGAAAAGATGCCCATTAGTTAGGGAATGATTGAATAAGTTATGATATAAGAAAGTAATGATAAGCAGGCTAATTTCAGAAAAGCCTGGAAAGCATGAATTGATACCAAGTGAAATGATTAAAACCAAGAGAACATTGTATACAGCAATGAGATTATGTGATATTTAGCTGTGATAGACTTGGCTCTTTTCAACAATGATGTGGATTCAAGACAATTCCAATACACTCTTGATGGAAAGAGCCATCCACATCCAGAGAGAGAACTATGGAGACTGAATGTGGATTAAAGCATAGTATTTTCCTTTTTTTTTAAATTCTATAAATGTTTTAGTGTACATGGGAACTTTGTTCTTATCAATAATCTTCTGAAAGGATAAGCCTAGTACTACAATCTCTATGTCATAGAATATTGACATTTGAGTCATTTTATTTGCATAGTTCCAAATTGCATTCCAAAATGGTTATTTGTACTCATTCAAACTCCACAAACAATGTAGTAGTGTGCCTATTTTTAGTATTTTTTTCTTTATTTATTTCACCTGGCTATCTAATTCTTTCTCTTTTTTTCCTCTCTATGTTAAGATTGATGAAATTCTCTTATCTCCTCCCATTTGATTTATATGCTAATTTAAAAAATATTTATTTTCTGTACTTTTTTCCAAAAAGCATTTGTTTTATTGATTCTTTTTATTATTAATGTTCCTTTTTGTCTATTCTAGACTCTTTTTTTTTAGTAGTGGCCCTGATACTTATTCTGTCTTAGTCTCTATATTCCTCATTAAATATCTATTTTTGGTTCTCTCATCTAAACATTTTCTATCTATTGCCTTATATACTTTGCCCCCCAATTCCTGTTTTCCCTTGTCTCATTCTGAAAAATACCAATTTCTGCAGGTAGTAGAGAGGACAGAAGTATTGCTTCAAAGTAGGAATGTTCTTATGTCCTTGATTGTACAGTTCTCTCTGCTAACCTTTGCAATCTTACAAGGAATTTACCTCCCTCATTTGCCATGAAATCTTCTTTGTTGGATGCATGACCTTCTATTCTTCTTGGTGTCAACTACCCATAAGAAGTCTGATACTCCTTCTCCTAAGGCCACATGAGTGGTCTTTCTAAATTCCAAATCCCTGATTATCATACTAATTTTAAGGTCCTCATAGCTGTTTACAGAATTAAAGCATAATATTTTCATTTTTTTTGTTGTTGAATTGTGGTTTCTCTTTTCATCTGATTTTTCTTGCACAATATAGCAAATATTGAAAGATGTTTAAAAGAATTGCATATGTTTAACCTATATTTGATTTCTTTCTGTCTAGGGGAAAGGGCGGGGGGGAGATCAAGGAAGGAAAGAGAGAAAAAATTTTGGAATCCAAGGTTTTGCAATGGTAAATGTTGAAAACTATTTTTGCATGTATTGGAAAAATAAAAAGTATTATAAAAAAGAAAAAAAGAAAAAGAAATGATGAACAGGTAATTTCAGAAAACCTGGAAAGACTTACATGAATTGATGCTGAATGAAGTAGCAGAACTAGGAGAACATTGTACACAGTAACAGCAAGATTACATGATGATTAACTGTGATGGATTTGACTCTTCTCAGCAATGCAATTCTCAAGGCAGTTCCAACAAACTTGGGATGGAAAATGCCAGCTGCATCCAAAGAAAGAACTATGGACAGTAAATGTGGATCGAAGCATAATATTTTCACCATTTTATTTGTTTGTTTCTTTCTCATGGTTTTTCTTTTCCCTTTTGGTCTGGTTTTTCTTACATAACACGATGGAAGAGGCAGGCAAGAGAGCGAGGGAGAAAAAATTAGAACAAAGTGTAACAGAAATGAATGTTGAAAACTATCTTTACATGTATTTGGAAAAATAAAATACTATTAAAAATAAAGTCCTTAATTAAAAAATAAAATAAAATGGAGTGTATGAATCATCAAAGGATTGCCTAGTTCCACTATAACCCTCTACTTTTTATAAAGAGGTAATGGATTCAAGATGCTGAATGAGACAATACATTTTTGGACCATGTCCAATGCTAGAATTTGTTTTGCTTGACTATGTATTTTTGTTACTAGGATTTTGTTTTTCTTTTCTCTTTGCTGAAGAGGAGGGATGAGAGGGGATTGCAGTGTTTAGGATTATGGTCCAGGAAAAGTCCAAAGAGGTTCAAGATTCCCATGAAACAAAAACTGGACACACTAGACTGACGTTTCAACAAGTAGTTTACTGACAGAGTGAGGTTAGTGAAAGAGATAGGGCTGGAGTCTAGGGCAGAAAACCAATAGTTTCTGAAAAAAAAGGAACAATAAGCAACAAAGAAATAGCCACTGTTACATGATCATACTCATAGGGAAAGGGGAGAAGTCATGTGTGATGCCTGGCAATGACCATGATTTCCCAGAAGTCTCCTTAGAAGTTCCAGAAGTTCAGGTCACCTCTCAGAGGATGTTTTCAGTAGAGCTAATATCTAAGCCTCTCTCAAGGAACAGTTACAAAAATGACAAGACTATTGAATTACACAATATAAGATAGATTTGCCAGAACTAGGGAAAGTGTGTGAGTGGATGGCAGGGACACACAATCCCACAAATTGTTAAGAAGTTAAAGGTCTAGAAATTAAAGCCATCTATAGTCATATGAAAAACTGCTCTAAATCACTATTGATTAGAGAAATGTAAATTAAAACAACTCTGAGGTACCCCCTCACACCTCTCAGATTGGCTAAAATGACAGGAAAAGATAATGATAAATGCGGGAGGGGATGTGGGAAAACTGGGACATTGATACATTGTTGGTGGACTTGTGAAATGATCCAACTATTCTGGAAAGCAATTTGAAACTATGCTCAAAGGTTTATAAAACTGCATACGTTTTGACCCAGTAGTACCATTACTGGGTCCTTATCCCAAGGAAATCATGAAGGAGGGGAAAGAACCCACATGTGCAGAAACGTGTGTAGCACCTTTTTTTATAGTAGTAAAGAACTGGAAAATGAGTAGATGCCCATTAACTGGAGAATGGCTGAATAAGTTGTGGAATATGAAGGTAATGGCATATTATTCTATAAAAAATGATGAACAAGCTGATTATAGAAAGGCATGGAAAAATTTACATGAACTGATACTGAAGTGAGTAGAACCAGAAATACATTGTACACAATGTGCAATGATCAGCTATAAAAGACTAGATTCTTCTCAGTGGTTTAGTGATCCAAGGCAATTCCAATAGACTTTAGACAGAAAATACCATCTGCATCCAGAAAAAGAACTTTGAAGATTGAATGTAAATCAATGCATGCTATGTTCACTTCTTTTTTTCTGTTTGTCTTTCTCCCCCATGGTTTTTCCCTTTTGTTCTGATTTTCTCTCCCAACATAATTCATAAAGCAGTATGTATTAAAAAATAAATAAATAAATATTTTTAAAAGGTAAAAATCTAAGAACTATTCTTAGAACTGAGAAGTGTTGTTGTTTGTCCTTCACTCTGGAAGATGACCATGACATTGGGGGTGATGCCATGACATGTAAGTGAATTGGTTTTAAATGAGGGAGGGCTGTGCAAAGTCATCAGTCTCACTTTTTCCTCTGGAGCCAATTCAGTCCAGTGGCAAGACAAAGATCAGGATGACTGGAGGTGACTCTGGAAGCAGTGAGAGACCTTGATCTTTTTAAGACGAGGCAATGCCCAATCAGTGATTAAGTATAGGTAAGAAATAAGGCAGAGAACGGCTTCTTTTAGCTAGTAAAAAAAATTTGTGTGTGTGTATACAGATTTTTATATGAGAAGAGGAGAGAATAGGAAAGGAGATGTGTTGCCCAATTGGCCAGCTCCAGTTGAATCCCCAGTGGGGCAGCTTCTACTCCCATTTACAGAAGTTGTATGTCCTTCATTCTCAAAGAAGATCATGAGATCAGGGAGTTGATGCCATGACATTCAAGTGAATTGGATTTAAGTGAGGAATATTAAAGGAAGAATTTATCTTTCAGATCTATGACTAGGGGAAGAATGTAATTACATTACATTAAAAAATTTATACACAAAAAAATTAGTGTTGCTTGTCAGATTGCTGTTTCAGAAGGCATGCAAGTAGATACCAGGGATGAGCAGCTTAATAGGATCAAGAGTCAGAGCCTTCCAATAATTTTATATTACAGTTTAGGAGAATGAGAGGAAGAGAAAATAAATATTGAAAAAAATTAATCAAATTGTGGCAATTAGGGAACACTTTTTTTAAAAAATTCATTTTTTGTTGTAGCTTTTTATTTACAAAACCATATGCATGGGTAATTTTTCAACACTGACCCTTGCAAAAACTTCTGTTCCAACTTTTCCCCTCCTTTCCTCCACTCCCTCCCCCAGATGGCAGGTAGACCAATACATGTTAAATATGTTAAAGTATATCTTAAATACAATATATGTATACATATTTATACAATTATCTTACTGCACAAGGAAAATTGGATTTAGAAAGATGGCAAAAATAACCTGGGAAGAAAAAAAGCAAGCAAACAATAACAGAAATAGTGTAAATGCTATGTTGTGGTCCACACTCATTTCCCAGTGTTCTTTCGCTGGGCGTAGCTGGTTCTCTTCATTACTGATCAATTGGAACTGATTTGGATCCTCTCATTGTTGAAGATAGCTACTTTAGGGAACACTTTTTGAAAGAGATAAGAATTTTAACTTTTGAAAGAGTCACTCTGGTGTTTGTAAAGCATTAGTTCTAAACTTTTCCTGTCCACAAACTCTCAGAGCTAAATATTTATCTTACCTGTTCTTTGTTGTGGTGGTTGTTTAGTCATGCCCAATTCTATGCGACCCCATGACTTTTGTCCATGAGATTTTCTTGGCAAAGCTAATGGAGTGTCTTGTCATTTCCTTTTCTAGTATGTCCCCATTTTACAGATGAAGGAACTGAGGCAAATAGGGGTTAAATGATTTGTCCAGGGTCACACAGATAATAAGTATCTGCAGCTGGATTTGAACTCAGATTCTCTTGCCTTCAAACTGAGTGTACTATCCACTGTACCAACTAGCTGCCTTTAAAACCAAAATTCTCTAGGGCTCCATTTCTTCATCAATACCTGTATTGATCCTACTTCAAAGAACTGTTATTAGAATCACCAAGAGAAATGAAAGGGATTATCATTATCTCCTTAATCTTCACAACAACTGTATAAGCTAGATAGAGAAGAGAGTTTTATCTCCATTTATATAGATGAGAAAAGTGAAGTTCAGATCAGCCCTCATGGATTAAATTATTGTTATCTGGAAATAACTTCCAGGATCATCATAATCAGCTCTAGTCTCTTTCCTGAGCTCCAGTTCCACATTGTCTACTACCTATTGAACTTCTTCAGCCAATTGTCCCATAGGTATGTCAAATTCATTCTCCAAATGATGATCTTTTCCTGTAAGTTCTCCCTAACTTTTCTATTTCTATCAAGGGCATTATCATTCTTTAGAGCCACCCTGATTTATAATCTGAGAGTCATAATCAACTCCTCTCTTTCTCTTCTCACATCCAATCATTTAGCAGGTTTTGTGAATTCTACCTCCAAAACATTGCTCCATTCAAATGGCTAGCATCTTAATTCAGGCCCTTACTACCTCCTTCTTCGACTATTACAAAAGCCTGCTAAGTGTTCTCTCTACTTTAAACTTCACCCCTCTACAAGCCATCTTTCACAAAGCAACCAAAATTATTTTCCTAAAGCAAGAATCTGAATATGCATGTCATTGCATGCATTTAAAGCCCTAATATACCATATTACTACTAGGATACAATATAAACTCTTCTTTATGTTTCCACTAAGTTCTCTACTCTTCAAAACCTTTCACAATCAGAGTCCAGCCCTATTTGTCCAGATTTATTACATGTTATTATTCCCTTTCACAGCCCCTGCAGTCCAGCCAAACTATTCTTCTTGTTTCTTCCACATAACATTCCTGTCCCATCTTCCCAAAATGTTGTTCTTCCTCACCTCTTCCTCTAAGAATCTTTAGTACCTCCAATTGCCTATTCAATGTTTCAAAATATATCTTCCATGAGCATCTTAAACTCAGCATATCCAAAACTAAATTTATTACATTTCCCCTCTCCCAAAAAAAAAAAAAAAACTTTCCCCACTTTGAACTTCCCTTTTTCTACTGAAGGTACCATCATCCACTTAGTCATCTTGCATTATATTCCATTGCTCAATTTTCCTCTACTCAAACATCCACAACTGTTGCCAAAACTTATCATTTCTATTTCTACAATATTTTTCACATTTGTCCTCTTTGTATTTCTCATTGAGCTACCATTCTGATTCGTATCTTCATCACTTCTTAACTCCAACAGCCACCAAATTGATTCCTGCCACAAATCATTCTCCTCTGTAATCCATCCTCTACTCAGCTGCCTCAAAGACCTAACCATGTCACTCTACTCAAAAAAGTCCAGTGAATATTACCTCTAGCATTATATATAAGTCCCCCTCTTCAGATTTTAAAACCCCTTTATTCCATGGCCCCAACCTATATTTCCAAACCTAGTATACAGTGTTCCCCTTCCCAAACCTTACAATTCACTGAAACTGCCTTTCCTGCTAGAAATTCCTTATACAAGATCCTTAATCTCCCAACTCCAACCCCTATGTTTGGGATGCACTCTCACCTTACGTCTATGATTTTTAAAAAGCCTCATTTCCTTTAAAAGTCTGCTCAAACAACACATTTTGCATGAATCTTTTCTCAATCTTCCCTCCCCAAAAATTATCTTGTATTTATTATTTTGCATTTGTAAGCTGGGGATGGCATCTGTCCACCCATGTAGGCAAAGTCTTAACTGGGCACCCACACAGCATCTCTCTCCTCCTTCTCTCTTTCCCTCTTCTCCCCTCTCTCTAGGACTGTCTAAACAAAAATGATACTACAATTTTCTTTATCATTTCAATAGTGTTTTTATTCTCTATTCTTCTATTTCTCTAATTTTAACTTGTATCTTTGAGGCTTATTTTAAGTTTGTACTTTTGTTGGTTCTCTTTGAATCAACTGGTATATAATAAATGTTTCAATTTCTTGACTGATAAGAGTAGCTAAGTATTTTACTGTTAATTATCATTACAATATTGTTGATAGTTTATACATTGTTCAAGTATGAATATTTTAGATACTTTTTATTAATTACCATTTTGTTATCTGTATTTAAAAAATAATGTTCTTATAAATGTCTCTTGTATACTTTGTTGTTCAGTTGTGTCCAACTCTTCATGACCCCATTTGGGGCTTTCTTGGCAATGATATTGGAGTGATTTGCCATCTATTGCAGCTCATTTTCGCATGAGGAAACTGAGGCAAACAGAATTAAATGACTTGCTCAGGGTCATACCAGTAGCAATATCTAAACCCATGTTTAAATTCAGACTCATCTTTCTGATTCCAAGACTAGTGCTCTATTCACAGAGCCACATAGCTGCCCCTTTTAGTCTCTTGCAGGCTATCTACATGCATATATTTTGGATGCTCTTATTTCCCTCTTTTCAAAAAGTTCTCTATTACTTTGAAGTTTGTTTCCACATAGGTTCATTTCAATGTAATAATTGTGCTCTCCTCCAGATTAGTTTATCTGTGGTTATGTTGTACCCTCCTCCAATAGGATGCATGTTTCAGGGATGGGGATAGGGAGTGGGAAGGTGCCAGAATCTCAACTCCCTAACCCTTCTTCCCACCTACCTAATCCCCACATACCTTGGATATCTCATTTCCTACCAGGCTGGACTTCTTTGAGTTTTGTTCCATGCCTCCACAGCCCTTTCCAGTTTTCTTTTTTATTACCTTTCCCCACTAGAATGTAAGCTTCTTAAAGGCAGGAGCTCTTTTTTATATATATTTTTATGTGCTTGGCACATAATAGTAGGTTTACTGATTGAGATGGTCACACACTTGATCACCCATTTCCATGATCAGGAATTCTGAAATTCTTTCAAACTACCTTATGCTTCACTTCTTCTAAATCAATTTTGTATCTTCATTATGATGACTTCTATTTCTTCCATCCCTTGGTATTCACTCAGACTCTGGTTTTACTTTCCTTCTTTCCCAATCTATATGCTAGTTAACCAGTTCTATCACTTGCTCCCACCTTCCCTGCTTTGCCAAACTCCATTCCTGGACTATTCCATCAGTATCCTCTGATCTCATTCTTATGTTTCCTACTAGAGTTGTGGGAGAGAGGGGAAATCATACATAAATGTTGATTGGGTCCACTTACAAATTTGTTATCTGCTCTTATTTGGTCATTCACAAGGCAAATCTTTCATTTTCCCCTAATTGATTCTGTCATACTCCCAATAGCAATCATTCCAACTTTCCTTCCTCTACTTTTATATGACTTTATTGGGAAAATATAGGTCATTTTTCTTCATTTCTCTTCTCTCAAACTATGAATCAGCAATTTATTAAGATGTACTATATGAATACAACTATAAAGAATGAAATAATCTCGATTCTAAAAGCAATTAAGTTTTCCTCAGGTCTTTTCTGAAAGCCTCTTGAACATCCTCTTCTATTCTCTCTCCTATTACTCCAGTCTCTGATGAAGAGATAATCATTCTCTATGTATACCTTTGATCACACCCTCTCCTCAGGCAGACAGCTCTCCTCATATACTTCTGCTCATCCCCAATCACCACCATCTAATATTCATTCTTCCTCTCCACTGATTCTTTTCATCATCCTCACAAAAAAAACAGGACTTCCCCTGTCCTTAAAGAACCCTCACCTTAAGTTGTTGTTCTGGCAAACTATTTTCTCCTCCATATGATAATTATAACAATAAGATTCCTTATAAAATATTTTCAGTTCTCTAGTCACGGTCAGAGAAATTTCCTGGAAAAGGAGGAGGAGGGATATCATTGGAACGCTATCAATACTATTCCATTAGGTCTAAACCTAAAGGCATCAACTGAATTATCATGGATATTACAGGGCAAAACTCCCTCAGCTCTGATTTTAGGTAAAAGTCAAATTCCTTTTAGAATAACTAGTCATACAGTAGAGATCACATTACCAAAAGGGTCTCATAACAGGTAGAAAATTGAGTCCAAAAGTGAATCCAATAGATCCTATTACCTTATAAGGCTATTGTTATATGACTAACATTCAAAGCATAGGAAGCAGCTCTTGGCATTTTCCCTTGAATTTTGGAGTAGTGGCCTAACAATAATTCAAAATGTCATATTGTATTCAGTCCTCAAAGCAAAACAAATCATGGTCCCAAGAAATTCCACCTCACATTGCATTCTGTCACTTACATCTCAGAGCTGGGTACAGTTGTTTTTCACATTAACAGCAACATTTGTTCACAACAAATAACAATTAGTTTAAAATTTTTATTCTTAGTACTTATTAAGCACATGCTTTTGTTGTTGTCCAGCGCATTTCAATCTTAACCCTATTCGGTTTGTTTGTTTTTTTCGGCAAAGACACTAGAGTGATTGGCCATTTTCTTCTCCAGCTCATTTTACAGATGAGGAAACTAAGCCAAACAGGTTGAAGTGGCTTGCCCAGGATCACACAGCTAGTAAGTGTCTAAGTAGGATTTGAATTCATGAAGATGAGTTCTCTATCCATTACCACCTAACTGTACCTATTAAACACATGAGTCCTTTCTAAAAGCTTTCATTTCTAGTTGGCATAGTAAATAGAGAGCAAGGAAAAGTAAAAGGTTTGCCTTGTTAGAGTAAGGGAACAAATATGAGTAGATAAATTTGTAGTGGACTCAATCAGCACATGTAAGCATCTCACACAGCTCATAAGCATCTCAGGCTTGATTTGAACACAGGTCTTCCTGACCTGAGACCCTACTTAAACTTTCTCAGTTTGTTCAGTTTGCTCATCTGCAAAATGGGGATAATAATAGCAAGTACCCCTTCCAGCATTGTTGTGAGAATTAAATGAGATTATAATTATAGAGTCCTTAGTTATTACCTGGTACTTAGTAAGCACTATGTAAATTTATGATTAGTTTAACACATCCCGATTAAAAAACCAATCATTAGAAATTAAGAAAATAATTACATTCTGAGGTTTTACACACATAATGAATGCATGATAGCTTACTCAAAATACGGAAAGTTAATTAGCCTGGGGATATCTTAATGTACTATATATCAACTCCTAAGGCAAAAAAGAAAAAAAAAAATTTTTTTAACTGGGGTCTACTGATGCAGAGTTAACTCATAGATAGAGTTCTGATATATATCAGTTGAGAAAGTATTCATAGATTTCATAATCAGTAGTCAATTTATTACACAAATTGTTTCTACATATAAAGCAAACTTCAGCTATACCCCTTTACTGTGAATACAAATAATTGGGAGTATGGAGGGAGGAGTAATTCAATTGCTCTGTAAATCAATTTACTGTTTTAGAATTTACAGGCTCTCATTATTTATCTACAGATTCTTGCAGTTTCTTTCACAGAGCTGATAAGATTTTATGACCTCGTCAAGGCCAAAAAATCCAAGGAACCTGTCATGCTCACACAGAACTTCACAAATAATGAGGCTTTCCAATGATTTTTGTGTTTTTCCTAAACACCAAGTTATTTTTTTTACAAACAAAACTGTACCCACCTGAAGATAGCCATCAATTATAAAACATTATCTTCCAGACAAAAGAAGTAACAGCTTTAAGAAGTAATAGCTCCAAATCATAATGTCACAGCATTCAGATCAAAAAAAGGAGCTAATTTAATGATACAAATGCTTTACACTATCAGCTTGTTGTTGTTGAGTCATTTTCAATCCAAGTTGATATTTTCTTGGCAGATACTGGAGTGGTTTGCCATTTCCTCCTCCAGCCTTTCCCTATCCCCTCCCCCCCCCTCCCCCCGTTTTTTCTTTTTGTTGTTGCAAATAAGGAATTTGGGCAAATGGTTAAATGACTACTATTTCTTTGATTCCCATCACACATCTTCCAGGGGGAGAAGGTTTGAATCTTACCTTGCATTTTATTTTCTAACCCTTAAATAAACTTGTATGTGTTATATATTATAGTTAGCTATGTATCTATTATATCCTCCTATAAAACTATAAGCTCAGGGACTATGTCTAATATAAATTTGCACTTCCCAAATGTCTAGCTTAGTCTTCTCTCCACAGAGCATGTATATAAATCAATTACTGAGCCAAAATCAGTCAATAAATATTTATTAAGCACCAAAAAAACAAAACTTTTGGCAGAAAATTTCTTATTTTTTTCTCCCTTTCTGCTTTGACCAATCAAACCAAGGAATGACTGGCATTACAGATAGGTGAATGAAAGGATGATTGTGCTCTTGACAGATGAAAGCAGAACACTGGCTGGAAATGTCATGTGCCCTGTTAAAGTTCTCTTTTCTCTATCTAGAATAACTACAGTCTTAGGATCTGGTACCTCCAGAAACCATCTTACTATTGTAATCAAGGAAGATAAATATTTCTTAGCCAAATTTCAATCAAAACTTTTATCTAATTGGTGGACAGAATTGAAAACTTTTTATCATGATTCAGTAAGTATGGCCAATATCTTCTTTTTAGATCTATCTTTGTAAGGTCGCTTTTTTACCTACAGTAGTCATTAAAGCAAGTATAAACTGAATTTAGAGAAAAATCTTTAACTCACTATCATAAAATGTAAAATCAAGATTCTCAAACATAAAGAAACATATTCAATCAAGATTTCATACTGCCGATAAACTTAAGATTATTTCATCTTTATCTCATCCTTGTAAAATATCTATTTTGTTCATGTTTTATGATGTATATAATATACTAATATAGTATTTTATTTATATAATTTATAAATATAGCTATATTGTGAGGTACTCAACAATTTTTTAGTAATAGGAATATATATATGTTCAAAAAGTTTGGAATCTTCTTCTCTGGAGAAACATATAGATTAGAAAAAGGTAATTCATCATAAGACTTGGTCTTAAAAGACATTTCTTTTAAGAACTTCCATTTCCTTTTGTTCCTATTCACTTAATTTGAACTTCTACACTCTGTAAATAACCATGTCACTTGATCCCAAGCGACCTTAAATCTAGAGGCATGTCCAAATGATTAATATGGCTTCTCTCTCTCTGTATATGTGTATGTGTGTATAGATTCTCCACTCTACAAGATGTGTGTGTGTATATAATGTGTGGGTGTGTATTCCCCACTACAAGTAAATGATTTGACTTCCTACCAAATTATTCTCTTCTAAGATTGTAGCTTCCCCAAGAGTTTGATCACTTTTGGATAAACTATTAAAACAGAATTTCTGAGTCTGCAAAGGGGAAAACCAGACTCCAAATTGGTATAGGATTGCTTATTCCCAATAATCTGGTTTACTTCAAATATATATATATATATATATATATATATATATATGTAACTAATAAAGGTAGGGCTATAATTTACTACTTATAAGATATATTTATTATAAATTGTAATATTAACATTTTGATCTACTATTCCATTTCATTAAGGCTTAATCAGTTTATTATTCTCCCTCCTTATGTGAGTTTACCTCTATAAGCCTGCAATTTTAGTTCCCTATTTCATTCTTGTAAGTCCTCACCACCCACTTTTAAGAGCTTATTTATGAAGCATTGTTATCTGCTGGTGTTCCAGGAAATCTAAATTGTTGCTGTTGTCCCAGGTTATGCAAAATTCCCACACTCCAGAGCCTGGCCAATAGTTACTTAATAATGCCCATCTTGCTACACATTATGTCATTTTCTTTGCCCTTTTCTCTTTTATGATTATATTTGACTATCAGGAGAGTCCCTGGTAACTAAAGAGCCTTAGACTCCCTTAAATGGCAATTGCTAGCCTTTCTGATAAGCTGATCATGCTCAGAACTCTGTTGCCTGAATTTCTACTATTCTCAGACTTCAATCACAACAAAATCTACTCATAATTTTATAAAAATAAAGATCATTAAAAAAAAAAAAGAAAAAGAAAATGTCTTCTACAATGTCTATTTAGTAAGCAGCTCAATGTCAGGCCAGAAAGCAAAGTTTTAAAATAAAGCACAAGTGGAAAATCATCTTGGTACCAAATATTATTGATAAAAGCCTGAGATTTTTACATATGGAATTTACAAATATTTAAGAGCAGGCGCTATTCCCCAATAGATAGATAAATAAGTAGTCAGAGTATATGGTTAAATAATTTTCTAAGGAAAAATGTCAAATTGTCAATGACCATTTCAAAAGTAAAATTTAAATTAAAACAACTCTGACTATTTACCTCCCACCTTGCAATTGTCAAAGATGATAAAAGATGGAAATAGTGTCAGAAGGGTTGTGAAAAGACAAGCATACTAATTCACTATTTTTGTAGCTGTAAACTAGCCAACCACAAAAGAAAACAAGTTGGAATTGAAAAACGTCTGCTTTTTGACACAGAGATCCCACTACTAAGCATGAAGCACACATACCAAATAAGTCAAAAACAAAATGAAAGATCTAATCTACACTAATAACCTACAGCAGAAAAATGTCAATTGTATTACAAAAATTAATCATATTATAACAAGTACTGGTCTAAAGTCTAAAATCTCTTTTTTTTTTTAAAGAGAAGAGCTATTCAGTTTCTCTTCTATAACTGATAATCAATTTGAAGAAACAGTTTAATCAAAAGTGAGAGTATCTTATCAAACTAGGAATCGGAATATGTTTTTTGTTAATAAAATTTTAAGAGGTTTACCTTTTGCTACTGTCAACATTAATAGTGATCTTATTTAATAATTCTAAAAAACACTAAATTTTAAAATGTAAAAATTTGGAAAGTGAAGACTTTTGTTTCACAATAAAATTAGAGTTGGGAACTGCTTTAGGAATCAATCAATAAGCACTTACTTTGTGCCAGGAGGTTTTTCGGACTTGGCTGGAGAAATGTTGCTAGTTTAAACCTTCTTCCCAAGCAAATAAGTGTACTCCTTAGGTACTGCAGTTGGAATTTGGTAATTTTCTCCTTATTCTAGACCTGGTACTATATCATGCTTTCTCTCATAAAATGATTAATCTTGATTTTTTTAAAGTACAGAAAGGTCTTTGAAACTTTAAAATATTAAGTATAATGTATTGTTTTTTAATATAGATTCCTTTTTTTTTGCCATAGTAGACCACATGTGAAAATACATTAAGGGGCAGCTAGATGGCGCAGTGGATAGAGCACCAACCCTGAAGTCAGGAGGACCTGAGTTCAAATGTGATCTCAGACACTTACCATTGCCTGTGTGACCCTGGGCAAGTCATTTAACTCCAATTGCCTCAGGGAAAAAAAAGAAAAGAAAAGAAAAGAAAAGAAAAAACATTAAAGCAAAATGGACCAATTTATCCTAAGGCCACTATGTCCTGAACAATTGCCCTCTTTCAAAGACAAAAGCTTGAATTCACATGAGTTTCAGAAACTTAAGAATTGAGAGTGATGAATCCATGCTAAAATTGAGAAGCAAGCAACAGTAAAAAATAACATAAACTATCAATGCTTCTTAGACATTGGGAAAAACATGGAAATGTTTTTATGAATTGATAGAATGACAAAAGCAAAGCTATAACAACATCCATAAGAACTACAACAATATAAAACAAAATGAATGCTAAAAAATAGCCAACTTCAGATTAATTGGTCCCAGAGAATCTGGTTTCAGATAAAAATATAATTTATTTCTTTCAGTAAAAAGGTGAGAGAATAGGTTTGGAATGTTGCATGAACTGTCAAGTGCAATCCTTTTGACTGTCTTCATTAGAAAGACAGGTTCCTTGCATGGGGTATTTAGAGGAACAAATGTGACATAAAAAAGATGAATAAATTGAGAAAGATTGAGATGAGGAACATTTTTAATAGGCATAGGCAAATGAGCATATTGATAAAAATCTGAAGAAAAAAACTATTTCCCAACAACCATTAAACATCTAAATCGCACTCCCTTGCCTAGAATCATACCCAAAGTTTCTGAATACAATGTCTCAAAAAACAAACTGTAGGTAGCAAAATGATCAAAAGTGACTTCATTTTGTAAATCTCTCTCTCTCATTCCTGGTCTTTATTTACTTCAGGATTCTGCCTCCTTTTATGTCCCCATCAGCACTGAAATTGCCAAAGTTTTTACTAATAGATGTCACTTCTCCCCCATTATCAGATTCCTTCAACCTTAGTTGACAAGCACAGCTACTGGGCTTATAGTAAATTATTTAACTTAAAAACACTACAACTGAGAATAAAGTGGAGGGAGAATTGGTACATGATTTTTTGTTCATGAAATGAAACAAAAGATGGGAACTTTATCTGCTGTTTGTGCTAATTTTGGTCTAACACCACTAAAAAAACACAGGTTCTCCATCAGCCAGCACCACATAATCCATATATGGAAATATCTGTTACAGCAAATGAAGAAATGTTTAGTACCGTGGATAAGTTCATTTCCCATGGCAGTATACCTTCCCGGGAAATACATATAAATGAAGAGGTGGATGATCCATTGTGCTGACATTGATGTACACCTGTGAAACCTGGACAGTCTGTCAGTACCACGCCAAGAAAATGAATCACTTCCATTGGAATTGTTTTGGAAGATCCTGAGCATCACCTAGCAAGACAGCTAGGTTCTTTCCCGAGCCAAATTGCCAAACATTCAAACTCTGATGTAGAGCATAATTTCAGTGAGTTGACCATATTGCTGGAATGCCAAACATACATTTGCTTAAAAAGACTATTTTACATAAAACTCATGCAGGCAGGTGCTCACATGGTGATCAGAAGAAGCAATGCAAGGACACTCTCTCTGAAGAACTCTAGAGTCAATTGTGAGACATGGGACAAAATAGGAAAGACTATCTAGTATGACATATTTGCATCAAAAAAGGCTCTGTGCTCTAGGGGTAAAGCAGAAGTAGCTCAAAAGAAATATGAAATGCTCAAATTTAGAGATTGCTCCCACTTTACTATTCATATGGATTATTTGTGTCCAACCTGTGGTAGAGCTTTCTGAACTTGTATCGGTCTGATCAGCCACAGCTGAATACATTGTATCTTGACTTCAATCTAGTGATGTCATTTTGGTCTTCTTCAAGAACTAATCGACTAATCAACCAGTCCTATGCAGACTGCCCAGCTGCACACATTTTGAGGGGTGACTGTTGCACCTCATAATCGATCTGTTCTAGTTTCTCTCCAACACTAGATTTGACTCTTCAGTTCCAGTACCTGTAGTGGGATTCAGTCAAGGAGACTGGATGGAGAAAAGATGAAGTGATAAAATGGTTATAATTTCAGGCCATAAGAGACCCTGAAATTTCTGGGAAAGTTTCCACCTTGACCTTCCCAAGAGGACTATCAAGGCAGAATCCCACAAACTTTAAATTCGGAAGTGAATTTCTCTTATGCAATCATGGGGTTGGGGCTAGCCAGATTATTACTTTGGTGATAGAAGAAAAGAAACTAAAGCTACTTTGAAAGTATAATAATAAGTGAAATTCCAAAGTGGGAAAAAATCTGCAATCTGTAGTTTAAATTTATTTGGTACTTAAGAACTGCTTTTTATTAACTCTTCTTTTGACTATGAAAATAGAAATACTTGTTTAAATCAGGGAGCAATTTGAATAGAAGTAAAAATTAATTTGGGAAAATATTTTATGTTATCACTATATTTTTTCTGTAAATGATATGACAGAACATAATTGTTTAGGTAAATTAGAACTGAAGTTATATAAAAGCAATTGGAATGAACCATGCATTTGTTAGTTTAAAATAAAAAAGTAAAAGTATTAGAATTTAATTGGTATTGTATAATATAAACTTGTGCTAAATTTCAAAGGAGAAATTCAATGGAGTGAAGAAGATTGGTTCCATAATCTTGGATATGATTGGAAAATAAAGACTAGAAAACTGAGAAAGTAGAAGAAAGGTGCTGGCTCAGAATATCAAAAAGAAAACAAGAAAGGTCAATTTTGAAGGGCTTAAAGTAGTTATTTATGACATGAAAAATACAGAAATATTTTTGTAATATGGATTAGAGAATAACATGTCAAATTTCTGTCTTTGAAGGACCAGGAGATTATATTTTAATTATGTGAGAAATATAAAATCCTGATAGGCGCTAAAAGAGGAGTCTGAGAATACAAAACTACCACTTTAAATATTTGGCAGTAGAATAAGTGAAAGTAGTAGGTCCTGTAATTTGAAGTGCTAGTAGGGACCCTCAGAAAAATTAAGATTTTGAATGTCACTATTAGTGATTATAAATCCAGATTTTATTTAATAGGATGTTTGTTCTGAAACTAAATTATGTGGTCTTATTTACAATGAGATGTTCTCCTATTAGGATAATTGTGGTAAATCAGAACTTAGTGCAAAATACGTTTGCTATTTGACAGGAAGGCCCTTGGGAAATCTGACTTCAAATCTAGTCTCAGATATTTATAAACAGCATGTGACCTTCAGTAAGGCATTTCATCTGTGTCTTCATCTGTAAAATGGTATAATAGCACTTACTTCCCAAAGTTGTTGCAAAGATCAAATAGAATAATTGTAAATTACTTAGCACAGTGCCTGATATATGGTAAACACTATGTTTTAGCTATTATATTAAATATAATTACTCTAGTCTTGAATGCAATCAGTATAAAATGCCAAAACTCATAAAATTAAGTTATTTCCTATATAAAATAATCTGGAGACGCATTCAACTGAATCGGTATCATTTGATTGGCAATAAGTATTGTTTCATGTTTTAAATATATGGTAGTTTACATATGATTATTATTTCTAAATTTCTCTTATTATGAATTTGGGAAAACACTGTATAAGAAATGCTGTTAAGAGTATGATGCAATTCTATCATTGGAAAATTTAACTCCCTTTTTATCTAAATGTCATGAAATTATTTTTATTATGGTTTTTAGACATTAACGTTAAAAGTATCAAGTATTTCATTAAGTATAGTTTAAAGGGGAAAAATCATAATTACTTTGTAGAAAAAGTTAAAAAAAAAAAAAAAAAAAACAAGAGGGAGACCTTGTAAAATCTCCTTATTTGTAAAGGGAAAGACCTTGTAAAATCCCTTATCTGTATAAAGACACTGTAAAATCTCTTTATCTGTAAACTTGTCAGCTTCCTTGCCACCTTCTATTTTGGCAAGGTCATAAAATCTCATCAGTCCTATTAAAAACTTGTTAAAGTATTGTGAAATTCTAACATAATGAATTAGTTTACTAAGAAACTGAGATTCATTCTTCTATCATACTCATTATAAGATTGGGAGGAAGGGGCCTTCTAAGTTTGCTTATAGTATAGAAGTGATTTTATGATAAAATTTGTTATGAAAATTGTGAAATTATATCTGAAATAGTTTAAGTTGAAGTTATATCTTGAGCCAACTTAGTCTCAACAGATTCCAATCTTAAAGATTTGTTTTTGCTTTAGGGGTTGATAAAAATACCTTACAAAATGGATAATCTGTTGTCTGCACACTTATAGTAAGTAACCAGTGTTTTTTTGAGTTTTGAGTAAACTATCATATAGTCATTATCTATGTAGAATTCCAGGATGGAATTACTTTCTTAATTTCTCAAAATAGATTTTTATACTAGGATGAGTTTAAACTCAAGAAGAAAATAAAAAGAAGGAAAGCATGTTGAATGATTAAAAAAACCCAAAAAACCTGGTAGACTTTGTAACTGCAACAACAGGAAAGAGCTAATTGCTATCTGAGGTAAAAATCCGTTGGGACTGTAATTTGATATTGCTCTGAGTTTTGAATGCAGACATAATTGAATGATCAAATTAGTTCAATCCACTATTCAAGGGAAATGTCACCAGCTGCTCAAAATGGTGTGATCTGAAAACTGCCATAGGTGAATGTCTGCTGGAAAAGTGAGGGGACAATCCTGCATTAGTGAAGGTAAAAATCTCTTGACTCGGTTTCCCCATCATGTTTGAAAAGGAATGCTTCCCACCTGCTTAATACTGAATCTGGCTATGATGCCTTATGTTTTAATAATATGGAATTTTGCTGTGTGTTTGGCTGTTCCAAAAATCATCTATGATTTTACTTGAAATGAAACAGAACTAAGGGTGCATTATCCTGTTACACCTTTTTCAAGTCACTCTATGTCCTCAGGCTTAGGCCTGGAAGAAGTCCTTTTTTTTTCCAATTCAGCAAGAATTCATTTAATCTTTTCAGTAAGAAATCTGTACAATAGCTAGTATTTTGTTAGACATTAAGCATATAAAGAGGGAAATTAATTTGCCCATTTTCCCCATATTTTTTCAATTAATTTATTTTGTTTTTTCCAATTATATATAGAGATAGTTTTCAGCATTCACTTTTATAAGATTTTGAGTTCCAAATTTTTTTTCTTCCTTCCTTCTCTCCCCCCTCTCCAAGATAGCAACCAATCTGATATAGGTTATATGTGTACAATCATTTAAAATATATTTCCATATTAGTCATGTTGGGAAAGAAAAATCAAAACAAAAGGGAAAAACCAGGAGAAAGAAAAAACAAACACCTCCCCCCCCCAAAAAAAAGTGAAAATTGTATGCTTTCATGTGTATTCAGTCTCCATAGTTTTCTCTGGATGCAGATGGCATTTTCCTCCCAAGTCTATTGAAATTGTCTTGGATCACTGTATTGCTGAAAGATAAGTGTGTCATAGCTGATCATCACATGACCTTGCTGTTACTGTGTACAATGTTCTGAAGAATAGTCTTGATGTTACAACCACATTCCTCCCTCCTTCCTTTCACAGCAAATCTCTAACCATAACAGTAAAACTTAATATTTTTTATAGTGAATCTCACTATTGCAATATCCTACCACCTCTGAACTACTAAAATGGGATGTAAATATAAAGTACCTTATTGGACAGCCTATTTTTATGTTTTCTCAGTAGCTCTGTTGCTTATAAGATTAGCTTTAAAGTCTGAATTGGCTTTCATCACATGAATTAATTACTGGAAGGCAAATCTAATTGGATTTTGTTGAGTTTACATAATTTTATTGTCTTATCATTAGCAGACTTTAGCAAATTAATTGAAGAATCTCCACAAATGACCTGAAACCTAGAGAAAGAAATACCTCTACAAACTACTTTAACCCATCCATAGATGTTTGAGAAACACAAAGGAAATGCTTATTAGAGAGAGCATGGATTTTGCTAAGAATGGACACCCTTAAAGCCAGTTAAACTGGATTTCATTATTCACCCTGTTTGCTTACTTTGTTAGTTCTGTATGTTTTATAGATATTATCTATTCCATAAGCTGCATATCATTTCTGCTTGAATGCTAATACTGATTTGGGAATTAGAAATAGCAAAATAATGGATGTGATCCTATTTTGTAAAATCCCTTCTTCTTTTCCCCATCTGATCCTTACCTACCTCGGTTCTGCTTTTTTGTGGCCCCATGGGTATCACAACAGCCAAAGCTCTTAACAGATGTCACAACTTTCCCCAAAAAACATGCAATGTAATGTGTACCTTTCCAATAAATCTGAGACATCCTGGAGACCCCTGCAAAGTCCCTCCATTTTTTACCCTTGTGTATTAATAAAACATTCCCAGACCTTGTAACTGTTGTATCATGAAGACTGCATTCTCTGGTTGGTTGCTATTTGCTGAACTTCATAATAAAGCTGTTCTAATTTCCCTCTAACTTTGATGTTTAGATTTGACCCCATACAACCAGTAAATTACCTGTATATAATCCTAAAACATAATCATCAGATAATACTTACCAGTATCTGAAATAGATTACCCCACACTCACATTTTAGGGTAGAAATACATCAAATTTAACATGGAAACAAGCTGGGTTGGAGAGAGGGGTTAAGAGGGAAAGTAATATCATGAAGGGAATAGCCAAAAATAAAACAAACTTCCACATCCTGAAGAGAGAATTAAAAGGAGGAAAAACAACTAGAATCTAAGGGATTTGATTCTTTTGAAAAACAGTTGAACGTACTATAGTCTATGAATCTTGTGGAATATTATTGTGTTATCAGAAATGATGAAATAGAATTTCATTTAAATCCTGATTTGAACCGATATAGAATGAAATTAGAAGAACCAGAACAATTTATACAATGACACTTTGAAAGACTTGAGAATTAAAATCCAAGTCAACAGCCAGCAACATTACCAGAGGCTAATCCTATGATTAAATAATCATGCTATCCATTTCCTAGCAGATGTACTCAAAGTATAAAAGGAGACACATTTTTTGGACATGGCTACAGTATGGATGTTTTACTTACTATGCCAATTTAGAGAGGTACCCCCCCCCCCCATTTTTATTAGGAGGGAGGTAGAGGGGAAAGGTGTCTAGTAATGATGTCAAAAAACAAAGGGAAAAAAAGGCCACTGAAACATTTAAAATAGTGCATAAAGAATTTAGACAAGATAGTTTTGAATTTATTGCAAGTTTTTTTTCTTTTTAAGTATGTAATGGAATGACATGGAAGAGATATATGATTTTAAATTAAATCTTTTTTTTGTTGTTCTGCTCAGTATATGGAAGTGCTATTTGGGGGTTAAGTTCATAGTAAAATGGAATTTGGAAGTGTGTGTTTTAGGGGGAAAATGAGTTGTTTTAGAAATCCTACCCAAAGGATATCCAGTTTGAAATGTTCCAATATGAAATTTATGATGCATGACTGGCACTCAAGTGAGAGATTAGGGTAGGACGTACAGATCTAGGTAATCTGCATCAAAATAATTAAATCTAAGAAAGCTGGAGAGATCACTAAGTGTAGAAAGATGAAAGACCAAGATAATGCCTTAAAATGTACAAGGTGGGGGGAGGAGGGAAGGAGATGGAAGAGGAGGAAGTAGAAAGAGGTGGGGGCAATACTGAATATAAATGATGAACCAATAAGAGACTGAGGAAGTCAAACCAGTAAAATAGAATGACTGGTATCTCAAAATCCTCAAGAGCATTCAGGAAGATGGGATAGTCAAATGTTGCAGAGTAAGCAAGAATAAGGAAAGAGAAAAGATCATTAAGATTTGACAATTCAAAGAACATGGATAACTTAATAGAATGCTAAACCTAAATATAGGTTGGAAGAAGTGGGAGAAGAGGAAGTGGAAACAGAAAGCAACAGGAAATTTTCCAGGAATTTGGATTGAGAGAAAATACAGGATAACTTTAAGAGACAGTAGCGTCCATCTAAAGGTTAGTTTTAAGAATTGAGGGGGCCTGTTTGTAGGCAGTAGATAAAAAACAAACAAACAAACAACAACAACAACAAAAACCAGCTTGCTGGTTACAAGCAAGCTGAAAATTGAGGGAATGATTATGGGAATGACTTAATAAAGGAGATAGGAAGGAAAGCCATGGGAGGTTGAAGAGGATGGAAGCAGGAAGAGGCTGGCTTTAGGGAAGTTAAGAACCTCTTTATTATAGACTAAAGAAGAAAATGGAGATGTCAAGAGACATTATGATGTAGAAAAGAAGCTGACAGGGAATGGTATAGTTTAAACTATATTAAAATGGCATGTGGGGAGAGGGCTAAGTGGAAGGGAGGAAAGTGTTATGTTATGAAAGGCTTGAGAACCATGCAATAGAGCAGTGCTTCTTAATCTTTTTCCAATCACCACCTCTTTTCTCCCAAGAAATTTTTATATTTGGGAAGTATGTAAAATAGGTATACAAATCAAACATTTACTGATAGATCACAATTATGTAAAAATAAACAATCACATCACATATGCAAATTTGCTTTCATCTTTAATAAATGATAAAATTATATATATGCCAAAGAATTGTTTTAAACTTCATGATTATCAGTACATGTTAGATTTGTATATCTATTTTCATGCAAAAAGGGGTCAAGAGTAGAAAAAGTTTAAGGAGCCCTGCCCTAGGATAAACTCAGGAAAGGAAAACTGAACCAGTAATTGAACTCAAAGTGCTTGAGGAATGATTTAGTGACTGGTAGATAAAGGCTACCTGGGGTCAGTTGGAATAGTGAACTTAAAGTTTGTGACAGATTGCTATGGAGGGAAAGTCCGGAGATAGCGGTGTTGGCAATGATTAGTATTGATTCACTCTACAAGACCAGGTGGGTGGTAGTGGGAGTGAATTAAGGTGCAACCAAAACTAGAAAGGCTGGCAAAGGGTTTCAGTGGCTTCTGGGAAATAGGCAGTTACAAAACACAAACTGCTCACTGGAACTATTTGGGGGACAAGAAGCATGAAAAGATGGCTGAGTAGGTGTAAGATCCCATACATATTACTTCAAGAGTCTTTCCAGGTCAAATAGGCCTACATGGAAGGAGGCAGAAATCCTAAAATGTATTTTATCAGTTTTCAAACCCCCTTTGAATTGTTACATATTCTTATACTATTCTACAAAATAGAAAACCAAAAAACTCTATTACTAGATCAGAAGCTCCACCAATATTTTGATTACTTAATATATAGGCTGCTGGGAATTTAATTTTCATATAACACATACAACATAAAGTTGTTCAATTTTCCTAACAGGTTTCTGATAAAACACAATACACTAATTTTTACTTCTATACACATTTCATTCACATGTGATATATGCACTTAAGCCTCAGTTGCTATGGCTAATAACTGATATGTAAATAAAGATGATTATGAAAAATCTGACAAGGTATAAGAAAAAGTTGTGTTTAGGACCAAAAAAAAAAAAAAAAGGAAAATTCTTGAAATTAAGTCAAAGAATGCTTTTGTTTACAAATTTAATTTCAATAAATGTAAATCTTGAATAATACAGTGAAAGTATATCATTTAAAATAATCATTTTTTAAAATGGCCCATATAATATAAACTTTGTTGGCATTATGTTCTAATTCCCTGAAATGACTCAGATGGGAAAATTTGAACCTTTTCAAGAAAATACAGCAGTCAGTAGTAATTTCCCAAGTCAAAACTACAAAGCATATCATAGTAAGGCTGAAGAGAAATGCTAATAATGAAATTACTAAAGAATAGCGTTAGATCAGTAAAAGTCAGAATGAATAAGAATGCCAAGTCAAAGGGATGAAGATGATAGCAGGTACTCCCTGCTATCAATCAACCCAGTCTTTTAAATATTAAATTGTATTTTTGATAACGATTAGAGTAGTATCTATAAGAGACAGAATTGCCCCCCTCAAGCACATCTCAACCTCACTTTCTCCAAAAAATTAAAAAAGATCTCATAACTCCCTCCATACAAATTTGGAATTTTCTCTAGGCTGAAAAACTAATTATGTTTGTAGAAAAACTAATTCAACCTCTAGTTGTTTTCTTCATTGAGTTTCCTTTCAGATTAAGGAACAATTCTTTCCTTCCTATGTTCACTACACACACACACACACTCTCACTCATTCCTATAACATAGATTCCCCACACCATCTATCCCCAACCTTTGTATTTTGAAATTTCCTGCACCCCGAAGAGATATTAAAGAAGGGAAAGGGGCTTGTATGTGCAAAAATGTTTGTGGAAGCCCTCTTTGTAGTGGCTAGAAACTGGAAAATGAATGGATGCTCATCAATTGGAGAATAGTTGGGTAAATTGTGGCATCTGAATGTTATATTATTGTTGTGTAAGAAATGACCAGCAGGATGGAGAGACTGACATGAACTGATACTAAGTGAAATGAACAGGACCAGAAGATCATTGTACACTTCAACACTACTATATGAGGATCAATTCTGATGGAAGTGGCTATCTTCAGCAATGAGAGGACCCAATTAAATTCCAATTGATCAGTGATAAAACAAAACCAGCTACACCCAACAAAAGAACACTGGGAAATGAGTGTGGGCTGTTTACATTTTTGTTTTTCTTCCCAGGTTATTTTTACCTTTCTAAATCCAATTTTTCTTATGCAACAAGAGAACTGCATAAATATGTATACATGTATTGTATTTAAGATATACTTAATAAAAACATTTCCTGCACCAACCCATATATCACTTAGTAGATATGCACTGGTGAATTTTCAGATATTCTCAAAGTATGAAGAGTACAAGATAATCTTTTAGAGACTAAAAAGATTTCCTTTGCAAAGTCTAACTGACTTGTCCAGTATTATACTACTTGTGTCAAGAGGGGAGGATGGAAAACAAATCTTCCTAACATTACTATCATATTACTTTATATGATTTGCTTCAACTAAAAGCAAGCTTGAAATTTCTTCCCTAATTTTCACAAATTTTGCTCTTGGGACAAGTTTCCTCATAAACTCTTGATTCTGTCTTCGAGGAAGAGAGAAAATCCTCTTCAAGAAAGAAAATCAATCATAAATCCTCCCTACCCAGAATCACCAGTGACACAGCTGAGATTTCCTTAGCTAGGATGTCTTTTGTAGTAATTACTATGAAACTACAAAATCTTTATTTTACAATTTACCATGTAGTGTGTTTTTTCTGGTGTCGAGATAAGTTTGAGCTCCATCTGAACTTTTTCCCACATTTCTTACAACTATAGGGTCTTTCTCGGGTATGAAATCTGTCATGCATAAGAAGCTGAGATTTCTTGGGAAAGGCTTTCTCACATATATTACATTTGTAGACTCCCTCTCTAATATGGCACTTTTGATGAGAGGTAGGACTTGAGTCCTGGAAAGAAGTTTCCATATTATCATTTTCATAGGATTTCTCCCCAGTGTGTATTTTTTGATGTATGCTAAGGACTGAGGCACAGCTGAAGGACTGCCCACATTGATTACATTTATAAGATTTCTCATGATCGGGTATTTGTTGGTACTCAGTAAATTTCTGATTGAAAGTTTTGCCACCCTGCTGATCTTGAAAGACTTTCTCTCCACAATGAATTGTCTGGTGATCAATTAATCTGTCTTTTTGGCTGAAAATATTTCCACATTCTTGACATTTAAATTGTTTCATTCCAATGTGACTTCTCTGATGTTGAGTGAAGTTTGACTTCCATCTGAAGGCTTTCCCACAGACACTACATTTATAAGGTAGTTCTCCAGTATGAAGTCTTTGATGTACAATAAGTGAAGATTTCTGAGAAAAGGCTTTTCCACACTGAGTACATTCATAGCAATTCTTTGTGATGCAATTTTTCTGATGAGCTTTAAAAATATGAGTCCTCTGATGGACAATAAGGTATGGCTTACAACTGAAAGCTTTCCCACAGTGACTGCACTTATAGGGTTTTTCCCCTGTGTGAATTCTTTGATGATCAATCAGGGTTCTCTTGCGGGTAAAAGTTTTCCCACATTCATGACACTGGTAAGACTTCTTTTCAGTATGTTCAGTATTCTGGTGATGAACATCTGATCTATGATTAAAAATTCTCCTTTGCTCATTACCTTCATCACGATTCTCCTCAATATGGCTTCTTCGATGTCGAGAAAAGCCCGAGCCCCACCTAAAGTCTTTCCCACAAATGTTACACTTGTAAGGTTTCTTTTGGTTATGAGTTCTCTCATGAAGAAAAAGATACGACTTACGATTGAAAGCTTTTCCACACTTAATACATTCATAAGGTCTCTCACCAGTGTGAATTCTCTCATGCTCAACAAGGCTCCTGTTTCTTGTAAAAGTTTTCCCACAGTCTTTACACCTATACGGTTTCTCACCAGTGTGAATTCTCTGATGATCAAGAAGGGTTCTGTTTCTTGTAAAAGTTTTCCCACAGTCTTTACACCTATACGGTTTCTCACCAGTGTGAATTCTCTGGTGATCAAGAAGGGTTCTATTTCTTGTAAAAGTTTTCCCACAGTCTTTGCAGTTATAGCATTTCTCCCCTGTATGAACTTTCCTATGTTTATTAAATGCTGATATGTGCCTAAAAGTTCTACTATATCTATTAGTTATATAGTGTTTTTTCCCAAAGTGGCCTCTCTGATGAATAATGTATTGAGAAATTCTAGTGAAGTTCTTTCCACATTCTTGGCATTCATAGAGTTTTGGTCCAGCATGAATTCTTCTATGTCGAGCAAAGTTTGAACTCCACCTGAAGGCTTTTCCACACTCTTTACATTTATACGGTCTTTCCCGGGTATGAAGTCTTTGGTGGTGGTCAAGATGTGAGCGATGACTGAAGGATTTGTCACAGTCTTTACATTTGTAGGGCATATCTTTACCCTTTATTCTCTGAACTTGACCAAGTTCCGAAGTATGACTGAATGCTTTCCCAACTTCATCACATTTAGAGGATTCCTCCCCACTATGAGTTTTCTGATGTTGAACAAAGTCTGAACTATGTTTAAAATATTTGCCACACTCATCGCATTTGTAGACTTTCTCTATTTTGGGAATTTTTTGATGACTAACAAGGTTTGAGCTTAAATGTCTCTGATAATTTTCATCTGTTTCTTCTGCAGTAGTTGTTATATCTCTGTCTGCTATATATTTGGAATCTCTCTCTACTCTCTTTACTATCTCCAGAGTTAATTTCCCTCCCTGCTTCTCTTTCCTGTTCTTGTGTTCATTAAACTCTTCAAAATGAGGCTGCTCAGGAACACTGGTCTGGAGCCCTCCCAGTGTTTGAGATGATGCTTGAAAATCTTCTTCACCAATCTCCTGCTTTTCAACCAACTTCTTGACCTCATTATGGGGTTCACCACCTAATGCAAAAGGAAATTCAAGAATTGTTACTAATACTCTAATAAGGAATAGAAAAATAAACAAGACAGAGAGAGGACAGAGAAAAGGGGGATTGAGGGAGAGAGAAAGCTTTTTATAATATGGGCAAAGAATAATATAAAGCATGGAAAGCTCCAAGCGCAAACATTTTGGAAGAGAAAATTATCATTCAATTGAAACTATTTGAAGTAGATATCAGTATGGGAAAAAATAAGATTCAATCCACTTTTTACATTCAGTTCAGTCCAATAACATTAAGAACCTACTATGTGCCAGGCACTGTGCTAAGTGTTGGGGATACAAAAGGAGGCAAAAGATAGTTCCTGACCTCAAAGATCTTACAATCTAATCATCATAGATGACTATAAATTCCAAGTGGCTGGATATGTACAGTCATTTATAGAATAATTTAGAGAAGATAAATATAGCTTTCTTTGCAGGGGCTGTAGCTCCTGCCTTCTCAGCAGCTACATCTACTAAAGATTCGGGGGAAAAAAAGAAAAAGAAAAAAAAGCTTTCATCACCAAAGTCCTTGTCACTGTTAACTCAACATCAGTAACTGATATGGTTTTCTTAATGGAAAAAAACATTTTAAAAAGATGTATTACCATCTGATTGACCAATATACCCTAAGGCCCTTTCCATAGGGCGTACAGTAAAACTTCCTCTATGTGTTTTCATAGAACATGAGTTCTTTAGTGAGTAGAACCAGGGAAACATTGTACACAGCAACAGCAAGATTATATGAACATCAATTCTGATGCACATGGCTCTTTTCAACAATGAGACAATTAAGTCTGTTTCAATGATCTTGTGATGGAGAGCTATCTATACTATACCCAGAGACAGGAATGTGGGAACTGAATGTGAATCACAACATAGCATTCTCACTCTTTTTGTTGTTGTTTGCTTGCATTTTGTTTTGTTTTCTTTTTCTTTTCCTTTTGTACAGCATGCTAACTGTGGAAATATATACAGAAGAATTGACCGTGTTTAACATATATTGGATTACTTGCCTTGTAGTAGAGGGAGTGGAGGGAAGGGAAGGAAAACAACTTGGAATACTTGCAAAAAAAAAAAATTTGCAACAGTGAATGTTGAAAATTATGTATATATTTTGAAAATAAAAAGAATAAAAATAAATTTTAAAAAAGAATATGAATTCCTTGAGAGCAAGCAAGGTATCATCTTGCATTTCTGTTTATGTGCCCAGTATTTTTTTATTTATTTTGCATTAGGCTTAGGAGCTAGTGTTTTTTCATTGATTTATGCAGTGGAAAACTGTGGGGTGATATTAAAAATAGGAAAATGGGGGGGGGGAAGAGTTTGGAAAACAAAATAAGTCTTATACTCTGTGGTGGAGAAGGAGCACATGAAAGAAAGAAAGTGGGAGAAATATGGAATAGGGATAACCAGGATTCATAAATAATGAGCATACAACATAAGAATAATGAAAATGATCATTTCTTGATCACTTTAGGATTTACAAAGTGCCTTCTATACAATATCTCTGGGTGTCGCAATTGAACTGAGAAACTAAGTCGGAACAAAGCTATTTATAGCCAAAAGCATTCAGTTTGCAAACAAATCAGATCTTTAACTCCTCAGTAAGCAAAAGGATTGCAAAGTAGGACTTACAAGACTTCTTACAGTTTAGGGAAGTTGAAAACAGAACAAAAGGTAGGCAGGACATCGGATCAAGTTGTCGAACTTTTACTGATGGAAAAGAAAAGATTTTCTTCCTTATTGCTGATTGTTGTGTCTACTTGAATCCTCCTGCAAGGATGGTTAGTAGTTGAGAGAAAATAAATTTCCAGATGTCCACCTATATCCTGCAAGAACAGTTAGTAGTACAGAGAAAGCAGGTTTCTTTGACATAAAGATAGCACAATGATTTTCAGGAACACTGAACTTTTGAACTTAACTCAGAGGCAAAGAAATATGATTTAGGCAATTGTACAAAATATCAGTGCACAAAGAGTATAAAATTAATTACAAAACGGAATTAATTTGATTTTCTCAATTACTTTCTGGTGTAAGTTTAGAATAGGCTTTAACATAGTAAGTAAAATAAACTCTGAAGAGTCTTATACTTTTAGGAGTGTAGACAGAAGGCAATAAAGGCCCACTTATCAAGAATGACTAACAAGCCATTTTCCTGTAGCCAAGTAAACCAAGAATAAGGATTCCATCAGGGACTACTTGGGGTGGGTAGCTGTGTCTTTCCTATAACTTGTTGGATATTTCATAAGTTTTTCACAATTTCTTCTGAATGGTTAATATATGACTAAGACTCTACCTCAATCTGGACAAAGGCGCTGATCTCACTTGCAGCCTAAACTAACCTCTCCATTTCAAGTGAGAATTTCAAATTACTTGGAAGATTCATCATGAACTAATTTGAGAAAAGAGATTTGCATGTCCTCAAAGTCCACAAAACCAATAAAATTCATCAAATTTAAAATACCATGAACAAAAGGCCAAAGTAATATAATGATGATCATCACCATTAAACCACATCAAGTATCCTTATATCCTTAATAACCCACTCCCAATGTCCTTTTAATCAGCACATTTCATCTTAAGTGCCAAATGTTCCAGATAATCATGTGGTTCTTGGAAACATCTTCTTTTGGGTGTTCTGGAATAGATCTTATACTTAAGACAGCTCTGAAGAAGGCACCTCTCTAAAGATCTGCTTCTGATTCCAAGTTACTGCAGAGATTATGCAATATAATCTTCAAATTTTGGTTTTACAATATACTAAGTGTTCATATTGAAAAATTTGCTCAAGCTTTATGGTTCTGATTTTATGAACAATAGTTCTATAAGATTAATATCAAATTAAGAACCCATAACTAACCAAAAGCCTCAGAGAATTTTAGTTATTACTTACCACTTGCTGTTTTCATCTTTATCTAAATCTAGTATCTGATATAGATAATGCCAACAATAGGCTGAAGGAAAATGTCTTAAAAAGAGTCTATAAGAGCCTAATTTATAAAATATGAAATGTGTATGTGAATAATATGAATATGAAATATTTATTTAAAATATGAAAAAAGGTGATTTAAAATCTTTACAATTATAAATGCAATTTCATATGGAAAATCCTTAATCTAATTTTTTTATTAATTAGAAACATTTGAAAGCCAAATTATATACATTTAATATTCTAGTCCTTAGAGAAATGGCTAATCTTACTTTTTTCAAAGCTTACCAATTCCTTTAATTAGAAAATGTTTATCTTTGTCTTATTAGAAGATTTTTTGTATCTATGGCTTAATTCTGTCGTCCTCCCCCTTTAGGAAGATATCATCCTTATTACCAAGGGGGCAGCAAATCCAAGAATTCGTTTACTTAGTAGTTTAAAATATGAAATGGCCCACAATAATAAGGTGTGCTTTTTTACTTGTATCCTATTATACTAACTCAGATGTTAAGTAATTAGTAGATTTAGTATTGCGACAACAAAATTTTTTCAATTAAACTGCTCTGATTATAGAAATTTGCTATATAAGGAAAAAGAAAGGGCCTGATTATAACATTAAAACTATTCCTCCAGGATGAAGCATAAGGATAAAAAAATTATTTAACACATATAGCAGAATAAAGAATCTTTAGTTCTGTTTGATTTTAGGTAAGAGTCATAGTTAACTTTTTTTTTTTTAATAGTCAATCATGTAATTATTTAGAGTATCAAAGCCAGGCTCAGGATTAGCCATGGTAAAAATATTCAGGGAAATATTCAAAACATGGGGAAATCAAGTCTTCTACTACCCTTTACTATGCCAAGGCTGTCCCCTCAACTTTTCCCAGACACAGATATTCACCTGCAGCTTTTCTAAGATCATACTCCCTTTCAGCAGCTTGGGCATTACCCTCAAATGATGGATTAGTAATCATTCAGACATTTCTACCTGAATTCAAAACTAAGAACTATATCAAATCATAGTCCCAAGAGATTTTACCTCAAATAACAAGTTTCACTTGTCATGACTTAGGACTAGATACAGTTATTATTATTTCTCTAATGTTGATACAATATAGTTAACAATAAAAAGTTCCCGAGGTCTTTTTTTTTTTAATCACTCAAAATCCTTTTGTCCTTGAATTTAGAGTCATCCTGGTATAAAAATAAATCATTAGAAGTCAAGAAAATATTTCCATTCTGGAATTCTACAGAGACAATAGTACTATTGTTTACTCCAAAACCTGAGAAAAATCTTTAAGACTGGACTAAGTTGGTTCAAGGTATAATTTCAATATATACTATTCCAAGAGTAATTCTATAATTTTCATATCACAAATCATCACATAAATCATCTCTATCCCTACAAACTTATTTTTCTTCCCTCTTTTGTAACAAGTGTTAGTAGTAGAAAAGGGGATCCCATTTTCTCAGTAATTCTCTCAAAATTCTGTATTTTAGAATTTTACAACATTTAGCAAGTTCCTCCATAAGATATTATGACTTTGTCCAAATATGTGGTCCTAAAAAACTTGGAAAGTTTATAAGTGAGATTTTATAAATTCTTTTTCCCCCCTTCTTCCCAAAAATTTATTCTCCCCTTTAAACATATCCAATTAAATGTTTGATAGATTTAAATATTATGAAAATAATTATTTAAATGTTATGAAAATAAACTAATAATTTATAATTTCACAGCATCCAAATCAAAAGTTAAAAGTTCACATCTCATACCATGATTTCCCAAAATTCACAATAAAATAAAATTTAGAAATACAATAACATACACATCATGTATTTAAAACATAAAACACTGCCAGTCATAACATTAAATTAGTAAAATGTATTTCCAAATTCTCTTACACAGAAAACCATCTATCTTAACATCTTTTGCATTTTATATTAATTTCATTAAAGAACAGTAAAACAAAAAATCTGATCCAATTATACTTTTAACAAAACTTGTACAATTTCTAAACATACTGTTTTACTGGCAAATATTAAATGTCTTTACATTAAGATCTGATTTATTTATAAAGGGACAAATATTCTACTCATCCTAACAGGAGAACACATATCTCATAAAATTACATTAGAATAAATTCAATTACAGCTGGATCTATATGTACAAGTGATATCATACAGCATCTCAATTTTCCTAAGGGCCATTACTAATCACTTCATATCATAGGACTACTTTCAGTTAAGTCTGGAAAAAAATTTAAAGTAGCAATCTTATATTCTCATCCCCCTCCTTTAAGATCCAAGAGGATTTTACCAAAATACATTCTAATAGTCCTTTTCAAGGATAGAATTTTAGTATGTCATCTTCAAATAATTCCATATTGCAAATATGCTAAAAAAAAACAAAAAACAAAAAACCTACAACTGTAGTTTCTATACCATAAATAATAACTACAAAAGAAATTAAAAGAATACCCACATGACGTTTTTTTTTTTTTTTTTAATCATTCTTATCTCAATGAGGACAAAATCTCTCTTCACAGTCAATGCAAACAGACCACAACTTTAACTTTCTACCCATTCTCATCCCATCCTTATTTTTTTCAACTCTCTCCCTTTAGTGGAATTTGATTAAAGCCCTTTAAATCTGCACCTGTCCTGTTTCTTGTACATTCTGATCCCATACTACTCATATCCTAGACTACCTCTAAAATTAATCTTCACTCTGCTGAATACTTTTTGTTACAATTTAGCACACATCTTCAATACGGAATACCAGTCAACTTTAATATTGTTGCCTTTAGGGTTTTAGAAAGACTATACTTTAGTACCTAGATAATATGATTGTTACATCAATTTACAAGAAAATATAGCAGTAACACCAAAATGTTCTTCCAGATTAAATTTTGCTTACTCTTTAGTTGCTCCCTGATTTAAATAAGCTTCTCTTTATATATACTTAGGGAAAGAGTTAATAATAGGCAGTTCTTTAGTACCACATAAAATTAAACTGCAAACTAAAATCCTTTTAATCAGTGAAATAAACTTCTTTAACACTAAAACAATAAATCTGTTACTCTCCGGGGAAAGAGTGATATAAGTGTTAAGTGCTGTTCCTTTGTAACTTTTATAAAGTCTTATTCTTATTTTTTCTAAAAACAAACTTTTAAGTGTTATCCCAAAGCTCAATAAAATATTTCAGCATTTAGAAAAACATTTGTTTTTTTAAAAACACATTTTGGAAATTCACAGTAGAAAAATTCCATTTCAATCACAAATTTAGTCTCTAATCTGAAGATTGACAAAATTCCCTCTTATTTGTGTCTCTTATCTGTCTTCTAACTTGACCATAGTTTAGAAAGGCAGAGAGGTTTTTTTAAAGAATGTTTTTATTATTTTTTTCAATTACATGTAAAAACCATTTTTAACATTCATTTTTTATACTTTTTGAATTCCAAATTTTCTCCCTCCCTCCCTCCCTTTTGCCCTCCTTGAAAAGATAAATATTTGATATGTCATACAATATATTTCTATATTAACCATGTTGCAAAAGAAAACACAGACTAGAAAAAACAGAAAAGAAAATTTTAAAAGTAAGGTTCAATCTACAGTAAGACTCTTTATCAGTTGTTTCTTCAGAGAAGGATAGCATTTTTCATAAGTCCTTCAGAACTTTCTTGGATCACTGTATGGCTGAGAAAAAACTAAGTCACTCACAGCTGATCATTGTATAATATTGCTATTACTATGTGTACAATGCTCTGCTCTCCTGGTTCTGCTTACTTCACTCAGCATCAGTTCATATCAGTTTTCCCAGGTTTTTCTGAAACCATTTTATTCACCACTCATCATCATCATATTATTATTATAAAATATTATTATATTCTACTACAATCATATACCACAACTTGTTCAGCTATTCCCCAATTAATGAGCATCCCTCCAATTTCCCTTTTTTTTTTTTTTTTTTTGGTCACCACAAAAAGAGTTGTCATAAATACTTTTGTACATATAGGACTTTTTCCTATTTCTTTGATCTCTTTGGTATGCCAGCCTAATAAATAGCAACAAACCTAACAGTGCTAGATCAAAGTCCTTTGGGCATACTTCCAAATTGCTCTTCAGAATGGCTGAATCAGCTCACAACTCCAATAGCACATTAGTTTCCCAATTTTCCTACAATCCCTCCAACATTTGTCAATTTCCTTTTTTTCATCATATTAGCCAATCAGAGAAGTGTGAAAGGGTTCTTTGGAGTTGTTTTAATTTATATTGATCTAATTAATAGTAATTTAAAGAATTTTTTCATATGACAACAGATAACATTTTCTAGCCTCCAAACATCTTCAATTCAATGAATAATAATTCTTATTTCTATGGAATTTTGTAAATCTTAAAAATACTTCATCCACCACAGCCCAATAAGGCAGATGGTATAAATATCATTTAAGAGAGGAAGAAGCCAAGCTTCAAAGGGGAACATTTACCCAGATTCAGAGAGCTGAGTGTCAGGTCGCAACAGCAAGTCCAGAGCTCTTTTCACCATCCCACAAGGCCTTAGAGGCAAGCCCACAGGATCAGTAAGAGGAAGAAATCAAAGGTTTTCCTTCTCACCTGCATGAGTATTTTTCAGATCTACTTGGTCCGGAGCTTCCTGAAGGTCCCACGATACTTCCTCCAGCTTGGAAATCACAGCAGGTTTGGGAAATGGACGTACTGCTCAAAGGTAAGGGAATGAAGGAGGATAAATAAGGGAATTGCACAGTTCTCCCTTGATTCTCTATCTTGAGGATAAAGGAAGTCTATGGGAGGAAAGCATTAAGGGAAATGAAGGGACCAAGAAAGGAAGCTGAACACTATGTGCTCCCAAAAAGCAGAAAAAAAAAATCTAGCCCAGTTACCCTTTTTTCCCGGGTAGAGAGGGGAAGAAGCCTGGGAATTATCAGAATGGGAAAATCTGCAGAGGTAACACTTTAATAATCTAACAAACCATTAGCTCCCATACCAAAAAAAAAAAAAAAAAAAGGCCTCAACAAAATGGAGGTGTTAAGGAGGGTGGCGAGCCATGAAGACAACAAGAATGATATATTGTATACTTCAAATTACACAGATGTAACTTCTATGAGAAATGTCTCCAGGGGAACAAGCTAAAAAGATGTCTGTCTCATTGCAAAGTGACACAGAATAAGTCCTGCCTGGCAATCCTGGTGAAGGGGGTGTCAGAAAGTGTGACTTCCGAACATTATAAGCAAAGAAGCAGGTATCAAGCAACCAGTGACTGCTTTAGGCAGGAATGGGGAGGGGTCTTACCTAGAGAGGCCAAATTCCCATAATTCTCCAGCATCACTTTCTTGTACAGGGCCCGCTGAGCAGGGGACAGATGTGCCCATTCTGCCTTACTGAAGTGTATAGCTACATCCTCGAACGTCACAGAGTCCTGAAACAAACCAATTCTGTCGTCCCAGGGACAGTCCCACCATCTACAAAAGGGCATGAGGAGCAGTATCTGTTTCTAAGGTTGGGAAGAGACCCAGAAAGAAAGTTTTGGGACCCTGTCAGAGATAACCAGTCCTGAAGTGTCAGAAGGCTGCTTGCTGTGGATAGAGAAATCCCAGGACAAAGGAAAGAGCCATAGTGACAATCTCAGACTGGACAAAGAAAGCTACAATTTACCTGTAATTTGGCTTCTGGAGACATGGCCATCATCTGACCTGTGCTCTCCTCTTGAGGAACAGCAGGGATTTGGGGAGTTGGAGGAACTAAAGAGAAAGAAAGGGGCATGAGGGAGACCCTTGCCCCCCCATCCCTCCACTAAAGACCCCAGCTTAACAGACACAAAAAGAAATATTCTTTCCCCAAGGTCTTAACTGTTTTGAAATTAGAAATTAGAAAATAGAATCAGTTCTTAAGTTTTCCCTGTGTACATGGCAATGGTCACTATACCATGGAGGTGGGACAATAGTTTGGAGTGTGAATGAAGGAGCAGGAAAAAATGACCAACACAGCTAGTAATAAACAAAGCTGAGACTCGGGCATAAACCAAAACTCAGGTCTTTTCAACCAAACTAGTACACAGAACTTACAAGTGGAAGATCTAGAGAGAATCCTTTCAATTCTTTCCTTTTAAACTGAGGCCCACAAAATTTAAGAGATTCCCCCAAAGTCACACAGGTAATAGGTGATGGGTCCAGATCAAAGTCCAGGCCTTCTAGTGTGATTCTGGATCTCCAATATAGTTGAAATAACACCCCACCCCACTCCCAAGAGGCTGAAAAGGAATGATGATAAAAAGGTACAGGTATACTTATCTTAGAAACTTCTCTAAATCAAGATTCTTTTCAAGGAAACATGCTGGAAAAAAAAGTGTAGAAGGAAAGACAGAGCAAGTGTGGGACAGTGTAAGGTGAAGAGGAGCTGCTACAAAGAGAAGGATGGAGGAACAGGTCAGTTGAGGTAGGACCCCAATGTGAGGAACAGTGAAAATACCTTTTGGGGGATCCTGAAGGTGGAACAGCCCAGTGTCATAAGCAGAGTCCAAGTAGGTCCTGTGTGAGGAGTAACTCCTGAGGGATGGAATAGGAAGTGATTCCTGTGCTGCTCCCAGAGATGTAGTACCCATCCACAGCACATCTTGAACGTGAGCTTGGTCTGAGACCTGCAAACAAGGTGGTACAATTGGACGTGTGAGTTAATAATCATCATGGAGGAATCCGAATCTAAGAAAAGAAACCATCATCCTGGAGGGATGCGGGGTAGAAAGGACAGGGCTCAGAAAACAAGTAGGGAAAATCCTCCTTGGATCACAAAGGTGTGGGGTATCAACCATGCTTAAGGCATTGGAAGGATGACCAAGTGCTTTTCTTACCATAGCCCTGGGAGACTGGATTCCAGAGAGTGAAAGGCACTTTCAAACTCATCTAGTTTAACACTAAAGTACAGTACAGTAGAAAGTGCCCTGAAAGGGGAGAGCCATGACAGCAGTGTAATAAAAAGTAATAAAAAGCGAGCTTCCCATCCCAAATTTCTCCAAGTAGATCTAGAAAACGACCAGACAGCACCCCAATGGTCAAAGTCAAGAATCCTTTGTCTGTTTCCTGACTGGCATAGGGAAACAGAAATCTAAGGACACTGGAGACAGTATCTGACCAGAAGGACACCGCACTGGTGCAAGATGTCCCAGACCCATCCTGGGCACTGGACTCTTCACTAAAAGAAAAGGAACAGGTGCTAACTGGCACCTCTATCCCTTACCATCCAGCACAGGCTCACACATCCAGGGCATATTGAAGAAGGGACCAAGTCCCAGTGTTCTAGTATCCAGATATTCCAGAATAAAGAGCAGTGGCAGACCCTAGCCTGTATCCCCAAGTAGTCAGGCTAAGTCCAGTCCAGAATCAATCAGCTCTGTGTAGCTGACAACGGGAGCAGAATGCAGTTTCAGTTCGAAATTCTGGCCCAGCTAGAAGCCTGCAAAGGAATAATCGGAACAGGAATCCCATACTAAAGCTGGCAGTTCAGTTCCTCTTAGCCAGTAGAGATGTCCAGTTGGCTAACAATGGCTGAGTCCAGTAACAGTCCACTATTTCTTGGACCCAACCCCAGATCAGGAACTTGCAGAGCTCAAACCAGCAGGAAATGATCATACTTTACTCCTGAATTAGTCTATTTTGAGAGCATAGAAAGTTTGTGAGTCTTTAGAATGAGCTGCCTTGAGATCCTAGACTATAGCAATACTCAATACCCCAAGAAAGTAGTAGCAAGGCTAATCTAAACTTTCACTTCAGAAATGGACAAAATACCAGCCCTAACATAAAATGCTATTATGGAGACAGGGTAGCTCAAGTTACAAATCCAGAAAAAGAAAATGATTCCAAAACAGCTACAAGTAAATCCTCAAGGAAAAACAAACAGCATAGGTACAAGTTCAATTAATAATCCTAGAAGAAATAATTAAAAATGTTTTTAAAAAGTTGTTTTAAAAAAGTTTTTATAAATGAAATGACAGTGCTAGAGAAAAAAAAAAAAAGATGTATGGAAGAAAGAATTAGAAAGGGAATTAGGTTGGCACAAGAGGTACAAAATCTTGTAAAAACAAAAAAAATCTCTAAAAACCAAATAGAAACCAAAGATTCCACGAGACAAGAAAAATTAAAGTCAAAAGAAAAGAAAATGTAGGTAGGGTATCTGACAACAAAAATAACTGACCTAGAAAACAGATTAAGGAGAGGGACAAAAGTAAGAATACTGGATTTGGGAGGATTCTGGAATAAAGTCAAGAGTAAGTCAGAAAATTCCAGGCTCTCCAGATTTCCCCCTCAAACAATACAAAATTTTGCCTCAGGATTAACATAGACCCAGTGAAAAACAAAACACATCCCTCTTGGGACAATCTGCAAAGACTTGAAGACGCCAGGACCAGGGTTTTAATCAGTATGAAGTGTAGACACCTTCAGATTATATCTGCAGAAATAGACATGGGGAGCCTGCAGCCACAACTACAAAAAACTTTCACCTCTGGGACAGCCATGAGGAGTCAGGAGGTCTGAATCTGGGAAGATTGAGGGAACCTCTGCTGAACAGGAACACCAGGCCCAGTTGTATTGCAAAGACTCAGCCCATGGACAAAAAGAACCAGCTTACCTAGAGAGTGGGCCAGGAGATTGCTGGCTACAGGCACTTGCAAGAGGGTGGAGATTTTGATTTGTGGTTCCAGGCCAGCGGGGAGGCTGAAGTGAATCCAGAGGTACCATTCTCTTCCCCACTCTTACCCCAAAATTAGAGGTACTTACCTTAATAGTTATCATTTTAAAAATAAAAATTAAAAATGAGCAGGCAAAGAAAGAACCCAACCATAGAAACTTACTATGGGAATAGGGAAGACCAGGGATCATCTTCAGAGGATGACAGGGAAATTTAAAAAGCCTCTTCTACCCCAAAGAGTATTCTTAAATGACTACTTGTCCAGAAAGAATTTATTGAAAAACTCAAAAGACTTTAAAAATCACATGAGAGAGTTTGAGGAAAGCCTAAAATAAACAAATAAGAGCCATCCAAGAAAAACAAGAAAACTACAAAACAAGAAAAACTAGAAAAGGAGATACAAAGTCTAAATTTTGAAACCCCCAGATCAAAGAGAAAATTTTACAAGAAAACAAACAATAAAGTCTTAGGGAAGAAAATAATTCTTTGAAAATCAGAATGAGCAAGGGGAAGCCAGTGAAGCTATAAAAGAACAAGAAATAACAAAAGAAATTTTAAAAAATGAAAAAACAGAAGAGAATGTGAAGCATATTAGAAGAAAAACAACAGATCTGGAGAACACATTAAGAAAATATAAAATTGATTAAACTACCTAAAACCTATGACCAAAAATACATATGACACAATATATAAGAAATAATCAAATTGTTCTAGAGTGATAGAACATGAGGGAAAAGTAAAAATAGTAGAAATCCATTGATCACCTCCTCAAAGAGCTCTTACAAGGAAAACACATAGGAATATTATTGCTAAATTTTGAAACCCCCAGATCAAAGAGAAAATTTTACAAGAAAACAAACAATAAAAACAATTCAAATATGCTGGAGCTACAATTAGAATTGTACAGGATTTATTAGCAGCCACAAAAAAAGATTACAGGACCTGGAATGAGATATGCTGGTAATCAAAAGAATTAGACATGTGGACAAAAATATTATATAAAGAAAAACTAAGCATAATATTGAACGAAAAAAATTGGACTTCAACAACCTCGCAGATTTTCAGGACTTTGTCACAACCAAATCTGAACTCAATGGAAAATTTAATATATGAGTTAACATCAAAGATTAATTTCATCATAGAGGAGGGAAAAGGACTCACATGTGCAAAAATGTTTGTAGCAGTTCTTTCTGTAATAGCAAAGAATTAGAAAATGAGTAGATGCCCATCAATTGGGGAATGGCTAACCAAGTTTGGTATATAATGGTAATGGAATATTATTGTTCTATGAAAAATAATGGACAAGCTGATTTTAAAAATCTAGAAAAATTTACATGAACTGATGCTGAGCAAAACAAGCAGAATCAGGAATATATTGTATACAATAACAGCAAAATTGTATGATGATCAACTATTAAAGGCTTGCTTCTTCTCAGAGGTTCAGTGATCCAAAGCAGTCCCAGTCTATTGACTGAACAGAAAATGCCATCTGCATCCAGAAAAAGAACTAAGGAGACTGATTGTAAATCATCACATGCTTTGTTCACTTCTTTTTTCTGTTTTTTAAATTTCTCTCATGGCTTTTCCCCTTTTGTTCTGATTTTTCTCTCCCAATATGATTCATAAAGCAATTTGTATTTAAAAAAAATAAAATGCAAAAAAATAATTTCAAGGGACTCAACAAGGACAAATTGTTCATGTTTCTTTCATGGAAATGTAAATCATATATGTTTAAGATGTTAATTCTGACATCAGTAAGTGAGTAGTTCAAAAGAAAGATTGGGGCAGACCTGAGTATGATGTGATTCTAAAGCGCAAAACTGTCCAGAAAAAGTTAAAAACAGTAATTATGTTACACAAATGAGGTACAGAGAAAGAACTTAGAGGCATTAGAAGGGAGAGGAGGGCTGGTAGTTTTGAAAACCTAATCACATTGGGAATGGGTTCAATAGGGGAAAATGAATGCATATCATGAAATGTCCAGATCTTTCTAAAATTTATAAAGAAATAAGGGAGAGGGGAAATAGAATAAGGTAGGATACAGAAGGGCATTTAGATTTACAGAAATGGGATATGGTATGTATATTAATGGGAATGGGATAAAGAAGGAGGGAAAGGCAAGAGAGGGATCCATGGATAGGGAGAGATTAAGTAATAGGCAAGGCAAGTTAAGGAAAGGAATTAAAGTAGAAGAGTTAGCAGGGATAAGAAATAAAAAATATATACACAACCTCTATAACAAGGCTCAGGAATATAATTTATTAGAAAAAAAAGTAGGGCTAGTAATCACTGATCTCAGATTAAAGTCAAACTTAAAGGTTCAATTAAGAGAGAAATCTACTTTATATGTCAACCCTATTAATATTGCCATAAATGCATGTTTATATTATATATAAGATACCCATGCTTAATTGCAGCCTGTTTACATTACATCAACCATATTAATATTGTTTTAGATGCATGTGGGTATGTACTATGTGTATATAGATATATGTATGGGTTTGGGTATGAATAGATATGAATATATGTGTATGCATATTTAAAACTATAACCTGCTTAGGGGAGATGGGAAGATGAAAGGGGGTAAATAGAATAAAGTAAAAAGTACACTGCAGAGAACAAGGGAATAACATACAAGGAAGCAAAGAAAATTGGAGTCATGAACATATCTCTTCTATTATTGTAAACATTTTCTTGAACTGGAAATTTATTGTGACATATTTTGAATCCTCCCTAGTGTTCTGCTGGGCAAATTACAATGTTTTATAATTTTTTTTAATTTCTTTTTCTGTTTTTTTTATTTTGTATTTAGTTTTAAATTTTAAAAAAGAATAATAATTGGATTATCTGAAAGCCATGAACAAAAAAAGAGCCTAGATAATATTTCACAAAATTGTTGAAGAAAATTGCCCAGATCCCTTAGAAACAGGGGGCAAAGTGGAAACAGAAATCTATTGATCACCTCATGAAAAAAATTCAAAATGAAAACTCCCAGGAACATTATAGCCAAAAGCCAAACCTTCTACCTAGGTTATAGAAAAAATACTAAAAGTAGGCAGAAAGAATTCAAAATAATAAAGACCTATAGTTAAGATTACATACAATTGAGCAGCTACCACTATGAAGAAAAGGAGAATTTTAAATTTTAAATTAAATTATAATCTTCTAGATGGCAAAGGATGCAGGTTTGCAACTATCTTACTTTGAAAAAATAAGTATAATATAAAGAGTAAAAAAATTTTTTAATAGATTAGAGTAAAACTTCTTAAACTGTAGGTTATAAATCCATATGGGGAGTTGTAAAATTATGATTATGAGTAAATGTTTGATTTGTATCCTACTTTATATACCTATATCTCCAGGGTCACATAAATATTTCTCAGGAGAAAAGAGGTTACAAGTGGAAAAAGTTTAAGAAGCCCTGGTTTAGAGAACTTCCAAAATCGTCTGAAGAAAAGACAGCATTCTGGAAAAATTCTCAAGTTCAAACAAAAACTGAGAGAAATATAAAAAGGTAAACAGGAACAGACAAGGGACAAAATAATAACAAATTCCTTATAGCCTAACATGATGAAATATACATGTGTTTCCTTTGAATGCTGATATCATCAAGGGTTACAGAGCCTAACTAGAAGACCAGGAAGTCCATCCATCTTTTGTCTTGCTGGTCTTAAAAGAAGAATGGAAAGAAAGGAAGGTAGCACACTAAGGGAGAAAGGAAGGTTAGAGAAAACCACTTTATATGTTAAGAGTAGTAACTGCGAGATAAATGTCAGCTATGATTATTATTGGGAAAAAGTCAAAGATGCCTCCAAAATTTGGAGGCTGATGGTCAGAAGAATGCTACCACTGATAGAAATAAAAGTGAGAGCAAAAACTGAAAGGGAGGCTGAAGTCCTTGAGGAGAAAGTATCGGGAGGGACAGAGGAGCAGATAGTAAGACTAAAGCCTCAAAAATGCAGGAAGAAAAGGAAAGACCAGCAGAGAAGGACTCTGCACTTGGTTTTGATAATTTGATGGAAAACTGTCCTTAGGAACACTTGGATTCAAATCCATCTTTCTGACACTTACCAGCTGTGTGGGTCAGGACACTGTCATGTCAACTCCGCATGGGTGTAGGCAAAGGTTCCCTAACTTTCTTGGTTCAAGGCACCTTACTCAGTATCTCAATAATTTTTTCAGTGTTTCTAGGCCAAAAGAAATACCCCAAAATTCTGTTTATTAAGTAGTTTGGTCAGAAATTTAAAATATCCTGCAGGGTCTGCTGTATTCTTTAGTCTGCTTCCTGCAAACACTGGCAATTTTGAATCTAGGCAGTTCTAAATGGCAAAAAAGGAGCTAACCTACACAGGGAAAAGGAATCCTTTCATCAATGAAATACAAATCTAGTCCCCCCCCTTACTGAAAGTAGGAACCTTTTTGTGGCTAGCAGGCACACAGGGGATCTGTTTTTCACCATTTCATAAGTGTGTTTCAATAAGACTGGTTTCCTATTGCAATTTTATGTGTTTTATTTGATATATTTAAAGATATTATTCTGAGAAGGGATCCACATGTTTTACTGTATTGTCAAAAGTGTTAATTTCTGCTCTAAAATATTAAGGGATTGAGAGTTTTAAAAAATGAATTTAAAGACCATTTATAGACCATCAGGATAAAAAGAAAAACAAGACAGGAATCAGAGAGAAAAACAAAACATCAAAATTTTCAAACAGATGTAGGCGTATTTGAAGGGAGCAATTGTCTACCATATTAGGTCATTCTGACAAAGCTGAGAAAAAAGACTGCTATGGTTAGATTATGCATATTACTACGATTTTGTTTTGTTTTTTTCTTTTGGGGGAAGGGGGCAAAAAGGGAAAAAATAAATGCTTGATAAACTTTTAAAATAATTTTTAATTTAAAAAATAAATACGAGATAGATAAAAACCTATTAAAATCATAAACCATATGGAAAATGAATACTAGCCAGGAGATTTTCCAAGGGAATCAAATTTGCAACTGAACAAGACAAGTTTAAGACAAATAAAAGAAAGTCCAAATCTTAATGAATTCAGAATAAAATTACAAGGCGAAACAGCACTTGTATGAAAAACTTTTATTGCAGGAGAGAGTCCAAATAAAGTCAGTTCTATGACATCTAATAACCCTTTGAATCACAAATAATGTCAAGCCATTTTATATATTTCCAGTACTGTCAAAAGTTAAAATAAGAAACAAGATCTCCATTGCCCCCAAATTTCCAGTATTTCCAGAATTCAAACTACGACTCTAGCAGTGTATTCTAGACCATGATTTCCATTGCAAAAGAAATTTCCATATTTCAAAATCAATTTAATTGTGCAATTAAGGAGCTTCTATCTAACCTTCAAATAGAAGTGATTAATCTGCAAACTAATAACTTGCTAAAAAGGTGAAATTAAAAAGAATATGATAGAATTCTATAAATACTTTCCAGTGTTCAAAGACTGATATCAATATTTGACAGCATCTATCTGTGTGAAGACATTTTCAAAGATGAAATATGTAAAATCTCATTGTAGAACAGCATTAACAGATGAACATTTGTAATGGACTTGATAGGCAACATTAGGACCCCAATTAAGTGAAATTTAATCTTCCCCCCCAAAAAAAGTTCATTCCTCACATCAGTAGACCAAAATTTTAAAAAATTATATTTTGAATTTCATCAATAAACAATTTGTTATACAGGTACACATGTAATATTCTCAATTTTGTCTCTCAGCCTGCAAAATCTAAAATGTTTATTATTTGGCCTTTTATCAATAAAGTTTGCCAACTTCTGCATTAATCAAGCATCCTTTAGGCGAAAACTGAAACTCTTTGAAATATGGCTAACCTAAAAAACAAGTTAAGGATAGCTAATGTAAGAATCACCATGAAAGTCACGATTTTCAATCAAAACAAAAACAAAACTTTAAATACTATTACACTATTTTAGGGAATCATAAATGAAAACTGCCCTGATCCAGCAGAACTTAAAAGCAAAGACTGAAAAAAATTCATATCCTACTTCTTGAAAAATAAACCAAAAAGAAATCACAGGAAATATCATGGTAAAATTCCAGAGCTTCCTGGTCAAAGAAAAAATATTGCCAGAAAGAATCAGTTTAAGAATCAAGAGACCACACTGGGATGATACAAGACCAGGCAACATCTTTTATAAATGAGAGATTTTAAAACAAAATATCCCACAAGGTACAAGATACATATTTACAAACAAGAATATAACCTAAAAAGCTGGGAAATAAGTGGTGGGAGGGAAAAAAAGGGGGGTGTTCTTTTAATGGAAAAGAGAACTGAAAAGGATTTCTTTTATTGATAAAAGATATACATATACACACACACAATAAAATATACATACATATATAATGTATAATACAATGTTAACATTGTATTAGACTGAGAAGACACAAGTGTCCCTTTCAAAACTAAAAAGTCTTCAAAGACTTCAAAGAGTGTTAAATAAAACCAAGGACCTAGGAATGGATTAGCTCTTTTCTGAGGGTCTGAAGAGAGAGAAAAGAAGTAAAGGTTAAAAAACCAAAACAAAACAAAATATTAATGTAGAAAAGAAGGGCAAAACTTATTATTTTTCATAAACAGGGCATATGACAACAACTAGCACTTTTATATATTGCTTTAAGCACTGCAATGCACTGTATAATTATTTCATTTTATACTCGCAACAACCCTAGGAAGCAGGTTAACTCCATTTTATAAATGAAGAAACTGAGGCAAAAAGAGATTACATGTAGGGAGAGTGCAGATCACAAGGAAAAAGAAAAAAAGGGTTCTCATCAACTGCAGAATGGCTAAACATATTATAGTCTATGAATGTAATGGAATATTATTGTGCTTTTAAGAAATGACAAAAGAGATGATTTCAGAGAATCCTGGGTAGTTATGAATTGACCTAGAATGGAAGTAATTTGAACAGAAGTAAGCAAGGTCAATCACATAATGGAAAGAACAACCACAAAACAATAGAAAATGAATGTGGCAAAATTACAAAGAATAAGCTTGATTTCAAAGAGTTGAAAGAAAAAAGCTTGTTTCTTCCCTAAACCTTTGCAGAAATGAAGAGATTGGGATTCAGAGATAGAAATGCTGCATTTCTGGACATGAATAGTATATGGATGAGTTTTACCTGTCTATGCTTATTTGTTTTAAGGATTTTTATTTTCCCTGTTCTTTCAATTTTTAAATGCAGGAAAGCAGCTAATAGTAATGATGGGGGCGGGGGGGGGGCGGGGGGCGGGAAGAAAAGGGGTAGTATAGCTATAATTTTTTTTTTTTTAATGCACAGAGAGAAACAGAAATAGAGTCTGAAATTTTCAATAGAAGACTTTGGGGGTTCTGCTGTGGCAGTGAAATAGTGGAAACCTTTTGGAATGGACACAGAAGACAGATCCTCAGTGCATTAGGAAAGGAGGGTTATGGCAGAATGGAGACTCCAGGCCAGTTTCTATGAGGTAGATAAGGGAGAGCAAAGTTTATCGGGAAGATTAAACCAGCTACAGGTCTGGGAGTGGAAATACGAATCTTAGGACAGTGAGTACTTTATTTAGAAAAACAAATTTTGTATAACAAAGACTTTCATGAGGCTCTGTTTTCCCCAAGGAAACTGAGTATGTTTCCAGATAATAGTTTTCTGTTGCACTTTGCTTTCCTTACAACCTTAGGAAAGTGGTCAAGGTATTCTCCTCCTTCCACATATGAGGAAACTGAGGATATCCATGAAGGAACTGGAACTAGAAATCAAGTCTTTGATTCTGAACTTTGATTCTATTAAGTCTTGTAGGCTTCCTCACTGCTAATGCTACTTGAGGTGAGCAATGGCAATGGCATGGGAACTAAATCAACTTTCAATATGGCATTTTTTGGCAAGAAGGATAAGATCCATCATATTCCCAAGACCTGAAGGCTCAGGCCCTGACAGGAAAACAGATGGTTCCAGATATGGTGGGGATCAAATAGAGCCATGTACCTCCCTCCCCTCATCTTTCCCCTCCTCTCCCCCCTCAAGGGGAACTTAGCTCCCCTTCTCACCTCCCTTTCTTGATCACTGAAGTGACTCTCAAGATCTTTCACAAGAGCCACCGCCTCCTTCCCATTCTCTGGGTGATGAAGCAGAACCCAGGTCCGAAGGTCTCCAGGCAGGATGGTTAGGAACTGTTCCAGAACCAATCGCTCCAGAATCTCTTCCTTTGTGTGGATGTCTGGCCTCAGCCACCATCTGGAAAGCTCTTGGAGTCGGACCAGGGCCTCTTGGGGCCCAGAAGTGTCTTGGTAGCGAAGCTGCCTAAAGAGCTGGCGGAAGAGTTCCTGTCCAGAGCTGATATTTTTCTGCAGATGGGATTTCTGTCCCAAGTTATCATCTTTATTCTTCATCAACACGTGTTTTCCTGAACCCAGGGTTGTTTTAAACAAAGCCTTCCCTCCTCTGGCAATCATGCTCATTTAACAAGGATGTCTTTCTTTGAAAGGAGGTCAAATTCTCATTCAACTCAAAGCTTCATTAGGATTGGATTGCCAATGTCACCTATAGAGAGAAACATGAGAAATAAGTGAACGCAAAAAGCTGATCAAATGAGAAAACTGAAACATGGAGCATTGCTATGAAAGGAATACAACATTCAAGACAATCTCCTGCTTCCACTCTCCTCCAACACATAACCCCACCCCTGAAAGTGACAATTGTTTTAGAAAGGAGATATCTCTTTGTCCAGATAACCAGAGTGGTGAGATGGGAAAGGCAATGGATCAAGAGCCAAGGGGAGCTGGGTCCAAATCCTTCCCCCAACCACTTACTACCCATGTGACCTTGCACAAATCAATTCACCCCTACACACTTTAGTTTCCTCATTTGTAAAATGAACTCTAATCTATAATCTAGTTTTATATTAAATTTTGTATTTTATGACCAGTAGGATGAATATAGAGAGGCTTGGAGAGACTGACATGAACTGATGCTGAGTGAAATGAGCAGGACCAGGAGATCATTATACACTTCAACAACAAGACTATATGATGATCAATTCTGATGGACGTAGCCATCTTCACCAATGAGAGGATCCAAATCAGTTCCAATTGATCAATAATGAATAGAACCAGTTACACCCAGTGAAAGAATACTGGGAAATGTGTGGACCACAACATAGCATTTACACTCCTGTTACTGTTTGTTTACATTTTTATTTTTTTCTTCTCAGGTTATTTTTACATTCTTTCTAAATCTGATTTTTCTTGTGTAGCAAGACAACTGTATAAATATGTATGCATATATTAGATTTAACATATACTTTAACATATTTAACATGTATGGGACTACCTGCCATCTAGGGGAGGGAGTGAAGGAAAGGAGGGGAAAAGTTGGAACAGAAGTTTTTGCAAGGGTCAATGTTGAAAAATTACTCATGCATGTTTTGTCAATAAAAAGCTATAACAATAATTTTAAAAAATTGTATTTTAGTGAACAGCTTCATTTTAATTTGACAACAACTAGACCTTGCTAGGTGTATTTTATTGCAAGCACATATCCAGAGCTTCAGCAGAAAAGCCTTATGTATACAAATGTAATCCAATTCAACAAATATTTTAAAATATCTTTTTACGTGACAGTCATTTTCGTGGTAAAAAATTGATAAAGCTAAAGAGTTAAAACAATCCTTACCCTCAAAAACATGCACTCTCATGAAAAGGAAGGCATATAAATGGAAGTAGAATCTTAATCCTTCCATCCAAACCATATCATTCTATATATCTTCTGCCCTTTGTATCTAACTTCCTAGAAAAGGCCATACATACAGGTAACTTCACTTTCCTCTCAATCTCTTAACCCCTTATAATATGGTTTTAGACGATATCATTCCAAGAAACCATTTTCTCCAAAGTTATCAATGATCTCTTAGTTGCTAAACTCCATGATCTTTGCTCAATCCTCATTCTTGACTTTTGACATTATTGATCACTGTCTTCTCTTTCATCCAGAAACACTGGTGCAGCCGTACATACGCATGAACATCACGCCTCATCTCCCAGCTCCGGGGCCTTCTCTCCACCTCCAACACTCCTGACTCTTGACCTTCCTCTGTCTTCAAGTCCCCACTAAAATTCCATCTTCTACTTAATTCCAATGCCTTCCCTCTGTTATTTTCTACCTATTCTGTACATAGCTCGATTTGTATATCTATATGTTTGCTTTTTGTCTCCCTCATGAGTCTGTAACTTTCTGAAGGACAAAAAAAAATGTCTTTTGCCTCTTTTTTGTATCTGCAACACTTAGCAGTCCCTGGCACATTGGAGGTGCTTAAATAAATGTTTACTGATTGCCTGGAATAAGGAATTTTGAAGAGCTTCCTAGTTCTCTTCATTTTTAAAACTAAGCTTTCATCATTTAATTTGAAAAGAAGACTCAGAAAATCAGCCATGCAAAATTCTTGGATCATACGCCATTCTGAATCAATGATAAATGTGTTTCTTTCCAAATAAGCTCATTAGCCAGGTCCACCAGAGATCATCCAAAAATCCTCAGAATTCAATCATAATGTTGAACCTAGACCTTAGAAAGACTACAAGGAAAGTCAAAAAAACAGATGGAAGAGATTTGAAGATCTAAACTCCAATTTTACAAATGGGAAAACTGAGGCCCAGAGATATAAAATGATTTGCCAAAGTGACAAAGCTAATAAATGGCAGATTAGTCTCAAATGTGGCTATTTTGACTCCAACGCCAGGGTTCCTACCACTACCTCCACACTGCGCCCAATAAAAATAAAACCATGCTAAGGAAATTCAATTCAATAAACACTTGTGATGGCCTGCTATGGAAAAGGTGCCATGCTGAGCACTGATATCATGGAAAAATTCTAAATCTACATTAATTGCTTAATCAAATGTAAATGTAGTAATTTATATTCTACATACCAAACACAACCTAATCTGAAATACCACAATACATAGAAATATTTTCTAAGATCCCTAAAATCTCTCTTTTTAGTTTCCAATCTACTAAAGTCTGCAAGCTCCTCCTCTATAACAACTACTCTCCTGGAAACATATCAATTTCCATAACTGCTTTGGAATTTACTTCAAAAGGAAAGTTTTTCTCCAGTTACACAATTGTTTGCAATAAACTCTAAGAACTCTACTGGCAAACAAGAATGTGGCTCTTTGTGTACCAAGGCAACACTGGAACAGTTCTTTCCTAGGTAATTTATGTTTTCGGGATTACTCTGTTCATATGATTCTGATTTTTCCTTGTCTAGCCTGTTCCACTGATCTACTTTTCTGTTTATTAAACAGTACCAAATTGTCTCCCCAGTGTTCAGCATAGTATTCTGCAAATGGTAAATACTTCATGTTTTTATTTTCCATTTATCCAAGTCGTTTTGATGATTACTGCTTCATTATACACTGAGGTCTGCACATTATCTTTTCCCATTACTTATCATGATTTTCCGTGTCCTTTTTTTAATTGTTACTATATAGTTCAACAAAACGTTCCTTTGACAGTTTGACTGGTCTAGCACTAAATCTATAAAATTTTGCAGTGTTGTACTTCTTATATTGACAAAGCTTCCTCACGAATACTGACTATATCTTAAGTTATTTATATCAGCAAAGCCCAGACAAGAACACGGAATCCTCTGGCTGAAAAGGGGGCGGTGGGGGTGGGGAGGAGGGGAAGCACTCTCCCGTCCAGACAGGAAGCGCAGCAGCAGTTTTCAAACCCGGGTTAAATAGTCCGTTCTGATGCAACCCGGGGACTCTCCCCTCAGACGCTGGAATTCTCCATCCCGGTGCAGGGACTTAGCGCTAACACCTGAAGGCTGGCTCTCACCGCCAGCCTCCCGCGGCAATCTCCCAGAAGTGCACCACCAAGTCACATCCGGCGGCATTTGTCAAGTACAGAACTAGGAACCTAAATTTTTTTAAAGTTTTCTTTTTTTTTTTAAAGAAAGTAAGAATGTGAGAGCGGAGACTACTTTAATTCTGTCTTCCTGGGCCTAGGGCCTGGCACGTGGAAAGTTTAACATTCGTCCGGTGGAAGAGAATTGATCCCCAAAACAGAGCCTTTCTTTCAGTCCAGGATATCTGGAGGGTGTGGGGTGGAAGCATTATTTACTTAGAGAGAAGCCTCGGGAAACCTTTTTTAACTTTCTTAAATTCTAGCACGTACTTGACCTTTCAAAGGTCTCGCATTCCGGCCCATTGACTCCTCCTGGGGCTATTTTCCTTTCTTTACAATCCAAAAAGGGGGGCGTAGGGAGGGCGGAGGAGTGGGAGGGAGGAGAAAAGGGAAAGTGGAAGAAAGCGGGGAGGAGTAGAAGGGAGGGGGAGGAGGGGGAAAGAGAATGAGAAAGAAAAAAGAAAGTGAAGGAGAAGTTAGAGGAAAGCTAGGGGAGAGAGGCAGCGTGGGGAAAGCAAAGTGAGGAAAGGAAAGGGGACACTGAGAGGGGGAAACGTAGAACTCCTCCCCACCCCCAACTCCAGTCCGAGCCAGGCTGAGCCAGGGGGGCGCTTCCCGAGGGCCCCCGACTCCCCCCCTCCTCACCCCCCCGGCCCTCCACACTCACCAAGCTTCCTAGCCCCCCAAGGCGAGGGTCGCGACTCGGCCACGGAGTCTGGGACTGACGGAAGAAAGCTGCAGGACGCGGGCAGGAGGGGCTAGAAGGGGAAGTGAAAACGAGCCGGGCGCAGCTGAGGGCCGCCCCCGGGCCTGGCCCGGCTCCACCGCCCCGCCCCGCCTTTCCGCGGACCCATTCCACGGAAGCCGGAGCAGGGCGGTGGAGGAGGGGCCGAAGCAGGGCGGGGCAGGCCAAGGGAGCGGAGGCCAGGCCAGGGGAGGCGGGTCAGGAAGGGCAGTCCCAACGTGCCCCAAGAGTGGAAGAACGAAAACTTCCCATTGAGTTTTTGTTTTTGTTTTTGTTTTTGTAACTGCCTGTGAAACTCCCTTCATTTCTTCCTAAGTAGGAGAAAAATTTTAAGTAAGTTTAGTTAGTTGTAATACTTTTTGCTTGTGTATTAAAAAGATGCTTACAGATGAATAAATTTGCTTCTCAAAAGTGCGACAAGTTTTTTTTTTTAACTTCTACAAACTTTTGTATTGCTGACACTAAAAATGATGCTATGCCTTTCCTCTATTGATTATCTCCGATTTATCCTATGTAAATTATTTTGGGGTATCTGTAAATCGAGCTGGAGAAGGAAATGGTCAACCATTCCAGTGTCTTTGTCTAGAAAACTCCAAACGGCATCACCAAGAGTCGGACAAGACTAAAAAGGACCGAACAAGAAGGCTTTTTTGGACATAGTCTTTTTCATGTATGTCTTCCCCATTAATCTGAGAAATCCTCAAGTGCAGGGACTGTCTTTGTAGCTCAGCACATAATATATTTAATAAATGTTTATTCAGTGACTGACCATCAAACTTGGGAAATTTATTAACATCCAAGCTGATACCCTGCTCATCTGGAGATAACCAATCTCTTTCAATGTCACTGACTAATCATCGTCTTTAGATTACTTACTCAAGGCCTTCACAGGTTTTTCCCTTACATCTGAAGACAGCAATTTTGAGTATAGAAAGGAATGTCCACAAGCTAAACTAGTACATTTTGGACAAGTAGTTCTCAGAAAAGAGAGTTCACACACTTGAACAAATTAGCCCAAGAAAAACTTTTAAAATTAATTTTATTATGAACTTGGCAATCATTAACCAAAACACATATTTGTACATTCCAAAAAAGGACAGGAAAGAGACCACAAATGAAATCGCGAATCTATCAGAAAGAGATTTTTTAAAAAGCATATGTCAAATTTAACCCTATAGTATCAATATTGTCCTTCTTGTCTATGTCTCTTCTGAACTTCTTTCTTTTCTCTTCTATGTATTTTTTCCCCCAATGTCTTGCTGCTGGTTTTTTCTTTTTTCTTTTTCTCTATCTTTACTCTATGAGCAAAGCAGAACTGTAGTACCTTAAAAGAAACACGAAATGCACAAATTTAGAGACATCTCCATTCCAGATATTCATATGGACTATTTATGTCCAACCTGTGGTAGAGCCTTTCAAGCTCATATTAGTCAGTTCAGTTACAGGTGGACGTACTGTACCTTGAACCCAACATAGTGATGTCATTTGGTCCTCTTCCAGCACAAAGGACAATAATTATATTTTTACTTCACTACTACTATTCCCCCCATTTTCCCTCCCCAAATAAATATTCTCCCTTATAATAAGCAAAACATTTGTTAGCATATCGTGTTAGTAATGTGTAAAAATGTCCAGCTCAATACAGTCCTTCACCTTTCCACCAATAGGAAGGAAACATGCTTCATCATCAATCTTCTGAAGTCATAATTGGTCATCAAATTGATCACACACATTCATTAAATCTTAAACATTTGTAATCTCGTACAATATAGTTATTGGACAAATTGTTTTCCTGATCCTACTCATTTTATAGCATAACATCCAGGTCTTCCCAGATTTCTCTGAATTCATCTATTTTTGTTATTTCTTACAACACGATATTATACATCACATTCTTTAATTTGTTTAGCCACTCCCCAAACAATGAGTATTCTCTTTTTCAATTACTTGCTATCAAAAGGGGGGGGAGGGGAGGTGTTATGAATATTTTTATGTGGGGACCCCTTTCCTTCTGTATTTGATTCCTTTAAATGGAGTATAAGACCATAGTGATATGACTTGGTTAAAGGTTATGCATAATTTAGTGACTTTCAGGCTATAATTCCAAATCACTTTCTAGAATGATTGAATCTGCTCTGATAAATTTTAAAAAACACTTGAAGATGGAGAGAACTTCCCAATAAGACCACATTGTCAAAAAGCACAATTGTTTTTTTCCCCACCTTATAAACAAAAGTGATGCAGTCTCAAATACAGTTCCTCACACAGATACTGGTGCTTATATCAGCAGAAAACTTACAAACTCAGAGGCTTGTGTACATCCAGAATGCAGCCAAGAGCTACTACATTCACACTCCTAACATCTATCTGAGATTTAGTTATCTGTAAAATTTCTCTTTACAAAATTAATTCTTCAGTGAGTCTCACCAGAATGTGCATGGATTCGACTTTTGGTTTAGTGCCTACAATTTAGTGGCATGGGGGTAATAATTACCACATAACTATTCAAGAACATTCATTTAGAGAGCATTAGCTGCTAAGGTAAGTGCTTGGGAATGAATGGGTAGTTCACCTTTTCAACCCTGGGAATTAGCCTCACGCAGCTGAAATGCCTCTCTGCCTTTTAAAATTCCTGGCTTAACTGAAATCTCAGCCCAAGCACTTCGGCACCAAGCCTTTTCAAACCCAACCCCCCAACTTCCCAGCCCCCAACTCCTAGATCTTTCCCCGCAGCTAGTGCCTCCGCCCCAGGACCTGCTCCAAGAATTACCCAGAACTCAGATAAATGGACTTTCAGCTTCTTTAAAGGGCTTGAGTTCACTTTCCAGCCAGTAATCAACCATGCAGACTACTCCCAATTTCAAATTCCCCTTTAGGTATAATTTTCCTCCAGCAAAATATAAGTTCTTTGGGAGCAGAGAGACTCTTTATACCTACGGTGCCTGACATATAATGTGTCTACTAAATGGTTCATATCTCCTTGCTTCCCTAAGGAAAAGAAGGATTCTTAACCTGGGATTTAGGAATACATTTCAAGGGAACTATGAATTTGAATGGAGGAAAATGGCATCTTAATTTTTTCAAATTTAATTTCTAACTGAAATGAAGCATTTCCTTCAATTATGATTTTTAAAAATCACTTAAATCATTTTAAAAATGGTTAAACCCATTAAAATGATTTAAAACTATTTTTTAAAACCATTATTTTGAAAAAGGGTTTATAAGCTTCACCAAATTTCCAATGGGTCCACGACATGAAGGTTAATCCCTTATCTAAAGTTACCCTGAATCTATAGAGAGATGGATGGATAGATCTCTGTGTGTGTGTGTGTCTGTCTCTATCACACACACACACACACACACACACACGTAACTGTAGTTGAGGCTTAAGGAGGATATAGTTGTTGAAGTAGAAAAGCTCTAGGTAGGAGCACTTTGCCCTCTGGGTTTTCTGGGGAAAGTGACATTAACCTTCACTGCTCCTGAGAGAAAGAAAGGATGTATACAACCTTTTTAAAGTATTTCTAGGGAGAACAAAGAGGGAAAGAATTACTTCAGGCCACTGCCTCCACTAGAAGTGACTTCAGATTCCTACTTCTTAAAACCTTTTTCCAACAGAGTTCTGCTAATCCATTCAGTTTCAAATATTCCTTTTAGTCCCAATTAATTTAATCTATTCTTTGCTATAGAGAAGTTTAAATAATACATATCAATAATTAAAAAAAAAACTTTCTGGGTTTCTTTTGATGCCATAGATAAAATTAGACAATTAGAAAAATAATCTTTTTATGTTTAATTCATCATAGCTTCTCACCAAGTTTCCCATAAGCAAATGAAATATATACAGACTATTAATGAATTAGGTTACTTACAGTGTATCTTATTATTGGCTTTACAGACTAAGAAACAGTAGTGTAAAATAGAGTATGAAGAAACTGATGCAGCTCTTTTTTGTAGTGGCAAGGAAATGGAAACTGAATAAATGCCCATCAGTTGGGAGATGGCTGAATAAGTTATAGCATATTAATATTATGGAATATTATTGTTCTCTAAGGAACGATCAGCAGGATGATTTCAGAAAGGCTTGGAGAGATTTACACAAACTGATAACTAAGTGAAGTGAGTAGAACTAAGAATATTGTACATGATAACTAAGTGAAGTGAGTAGAACTAAGAATATTGTACACGATAACAACAAGAATATGTGATGATCAACTATAATGGACATGGCTCTTTTCAACACTGAAGTGATTCAGGCCAGTTCCAATAGATTTATGATGGAGATAATCATCTGCATCCAGAGAGAGGACTTTGGGGACTGAATGTGGATCACAACATAGTATTTTCACTTTTGTTGTTTTCTTGCTTTTCTCTCTCTCTCTCTCTCTCTCTCTCTCTCTCTCTCTCTCTCTCTCT
>MU174308.1:12168389-12189441 GCA_016696395.1 Antechinus stuartii | reverse complement strand
TCTCTCTCTCTCTCTCTCTCTCTCTCTCTCTCTCTCTCTCTCTCTCTCTCTCTCTCTCTCTCATTTTTTCCCCCCATTTTGATCTGATTTTTCTTGTGCAACCTGATAAACATAGAAATACATTTAGAAGAATTGCACATGTTTAACCTATATTGGATTACTTTTAGTAATCCAAGTAGGGGTGAAGGGGGGAGAAAATCATGGGACACAAGGTTTTGCAAGGGTGAATGTTGAAAACTATCTTTGCATGTATTTTGAAAAATAAAAAGCTATTATTAACCAAAAAAACTATAAACTGATAAATTTTAGAAATGATACATGTTTTCCTTAGAGGAAGAGGGAAAAGGAATGCCACAACTGAAATTCAAGGTAAAAATAGCTACATTCTGCTTTCTTTGGTTCCAAGTAACCCTGACTTGAGCTTCAATCGGTCCTTTCCTGAACATCTCACTCCTTGTTGGAGATAATGGCAATAGCCATTCCAACAGTCCCCCATTATCTCTTCATCTCATCATTTCTCAGACTTAACATTCTCCTCCTTTTGGTGATCTCCAAAATTGAAGTCACGTGGGCATAAAGGCAGTAGCAAAGACTCACTGCAGTTTCCTTGCTTCCACACTGTGATGTCATCTGTGATGGATCATTCATTGTAAAAGCATAATGAGCTAGCCATACTTAACCTTAGGGTTTCAGAGATGTCAGTTCTTCCTCTTCCTTCTGGTAACAGCAATCACTAGTCCTTAGATCAGAACATTGGGCAAAGCTGCAGGGTCTGTCACACAATCTTTTCAAGAGATCTTGAGTCAAGGAATGAGAGCATTTCAGGAATGGAGAACAAACAATGGTGGTTGGAATGTTATATATGGGAGATAAATGTTAGTTGTAATACAGGGCATTTGCGTGAGAGTAATGTGAAATCCGTCCTTAAAGATAGAGCAGAGTCCAATTGTGACAGCATATAAATGCCAGTGATAGGAGCCAACTGTTCTTAGACATGTGACTAAAGTAAAGAGATAAATACTGGTTCAACTGGGAGTCATCTGAAAGATGACATTTTAACCTAGGATAATACCTGATAATAAATGCATACTGATAGTGTATTAGGTAGAAAAGGAAAATTACATTTTATGTCTATTTGTTGTCATGTAAATTTCATCTATGACTTCTCTTATGATGTGGTTCTTTTTTATTTTAACTGTTATTTTTGTTGCTTTATAGAATAATCAGGTTCATAATCTTCTGCTACACATCTCTGTAAAGTTTTGCAAATGTGTATATATGCTAAAACAGTAGATTATTGACCGTGGCTGCAATCTCTTCTTGTCAAATAGCATTACCAGTTAAGAAGAAAACTGGATTAGGCAGTTCTGGGTTCTAGTGACTTCCTCATTGTAATGATCATTTCATGTTGGTTAAACTTCTGTGGGAGGCATTGATAATCAAGATTTTTCTATTATCCAAAATCAGCCTTCTCTCTTTCCTATTTGCTCTAAAACTTTAAAAAAAAATTAGTCAAGATTTAATAGATTTTTTTATTTTATCACTTTTTAGCATCATTTGAATATTTTGTTTTAACATTTGTATGTAATACTTTTATCTTTATGCTCTCTTCTAATATGATATTGATTTTTATCTTTGCCATAAATTCTATAGACAGCTGATTCTAATTACTCCAATATCAGGTAGTCCCATCTATTAAGCTATGATCGAATTTTTGTGATGTTTGGTGCTTGCCATGTCAAATGCCTTCTTCCCGTCTTTTGGAAGAAAGCATTCAGATATATGTATGGATTATTTATCCAGGTGTGTCTGACCCTTTGTGACCCCATTTAGGCTTATTTAGCAAAGAAACGAGAGTGGTTTGCCATTTCATTTTTCAGCTCATTTTGAGATGAGGAAACTGAGATAAATAGTACATTTAGTTACTCTGAATGTATAAATATGACTGAACCTTCTAATTAAATTAACATCTTTTGTTTTCCAATCCTGAATAATATTTTCCAACATATTACTCACCATCCTGCTCTATGGTGTGGAGGGTTATATTGAAATATATGTGTCAAAATATATTTTGACTTGATTTGGATGATGTAATAAGGTTTTCAAAAGTATCTCTTTATTTCTTTGACTTCCACTTCTTATGGTGGTACAAAAACTGCAATTTCTCCATAGTGATCTTATGTTCATTATGAACAATTATGTTCAATATTCAACACAATATGATCCAGTATCCCATGAAATATTTCTTACTGCCATGGCCCATGATGAAACTAACTCCATAAACTCCTATGCTTTGCCTCTCTAAGGAGAAACTAAGGAGCTATTTCCCCTATTTAGCTACAATTTGCCTTTGCCTTGGGTTTTATTTAGACATATAAATATTCATGTGGTTCAGTTCTTCCAATAATTTAAATTCATTTATCATAAGATTAAAAACCCCACAATTAAGACTATGTGTAGTTAACATTTATAGATGTTTAAGAATTATTAAATTCCTAACACTTCAATTCTGATCCTAGGAAGCAGAATAGTGCAACAGAAATTTGGAACCCTAAGAACTGAGTTTTAATACTGATAATCTAACTAAGCCTTCATTTCAGTATCACTTCAAATATAAAATAATGGGAGAAGGGAAAGAGAGGAGAAGAACATTTGAAAGTTAAATTTTTTTTAAATTAATGTTAAAAATGTTTTTTTACAAGTAATTGGGGAAAAATAAAATATTAATTTTTAATGTAAAATCATGACATGAGGCTACATAATTTCTTAAATTCTCTTCCAGTCTTGGATCTACAATTTCACAATTCTTTCCACCATTCAGTCTATCCTCAGCATTGCTGAGGAACCACAGAGATTAAGGACTATTTTGAATTTTTACTTCTTGGATTGTCATGATCGAAGATTTTTTCACTTAGTGACCAGTGTACTGGTTGTTAGACTCTGTTTCTAGCTGGTTGGTTCTCAGAGAATAGATTATTTTTCACTAGCACCATATTCATAACTATGGGCTTTTCATTATAATGCTCTAAATATTTGTTTAAGGAGTAAGTAACTGAATATAAGGAATGTGGTATACTGTGGAGATTAATCCTCTTAGAGATCACACCCTTTGTAAATGTGAATTTTTGGCATCCTAGCTTACTAAGAATCTTATGAGTTTAGGTAGCAAAGACCTGATCAAGCAAAATAGTTATTGGATAGGAATCAACATATCATTTAAAAAGGTCCATGAGATATTGGAGGGGGGCAAGTAGATGGGGAGGTCATGAAATTTCAAAATAGGATCTCTATAGAGATAATCTAATTTTAGCATGATTTAGTAAAGATCAATCAACTCATATTTATTAAACACTTTCTAGGTGGGTCTACCAAGACAAAATAAATAGAATAAAACAATCCCTGCTCTCAAGAACTTGTGCCCTATCAGGGAAAACATGTGTACATATAAATAAATACAAAATAAATAAAAGGTAGTTAAAGAGACCAAAATAATAGTTGAGGGGATCAGGAAAAGTTTTGCATAGAAAGTCATCCTTGGGTTGTTTCTTGGAAGAAGTGAGGAATTCTATGAAATAGGACTCTAGATGCAAGAAGGAGTACATTCCAGGGATGAGGATATCCTAGGATGATGACCAGGACAAACACACTGAAAGAAATGAGAAAAAAATTGCTGGGGTTTAGAGTGGAGTTGTTGTTCAGTGAGATTCTTTTTGATAAAGATGCTAGAATGGTTTGTCATTTCCCTCTCCAGCTCATTTTACAGATGAGGAATTGAGGTAGCAAGTACACTGAAGTGATTTGCCCAGAGTCACATTGCTAGCAAATGTCTGAGGTCGAATTTGAATTCAAATCTTCCTAACTCTAGGCCAGGGCACTCAATCCATCCAGCTGTCTTAGAGGGGAGACCTGTAAATCCAAGTAAATAATGTGAACCCAAGTTCTGAAAAATATAGGTAATGTGTTCCTACGCAAACTATCTCAACTTTCTAAGCATTTCTTCTTATGACATTAATTTGTATTATCTACCCCACTGGTTTGAGGAATATATATATATTTAATAGCTTTTTATTTACAAGTTATATACATGGGTAATTTTACAGCATTGACAATTGCCAAACCTTTTGTTCCAATTTTTTCCCTCCTTCCCCTTACCCCCTCCCCTAGATGGCAGGATGACCAGTAGTTGTTAAATATATTAAAGTATAAATTAGATACATAATAAGTATACATGACCAAACAATTATTTTTCTGTACAAAAAGAAGCACACTCTGAAATATTGTACAATAAGCCAGTGAAGGAAATCCAAAATGCAGGCAGGCAAAAATAGAGGGATTAGAAAGTCAATGTATTGGTTCTTAATCATCTCCCAGAGTTCTTTCGCTGGGAGTAGCTGGTTCAGTTCATTACTGCTCCATTGGAACTGATTTGGTTCATCTCATTTCTGAAGATGGCCAGGTCCATCAGAATTGATCATCATATAGTATTGTTGTTGAAGTATATATAATGATCTCCTGGTCCTGCTCATTTCACTCAGCATCAGTTCATGTAAGTCTCTCCAGGCCTTTCTGAAATCATCCTGTTAGTCATTTCTTACCGAACAATATTATTCCATAATAGTTATCTACCACAATTTATTCCACCATTCTCCAATTGATGGGCATCTACTCAGTTTTTGAGGAATATATTTTGTTAATCTTAAAAAGTTATTGAAATGGGAATTATTGCAAATGAGGAAATAGATTAGAAAGGTTCATTCATAGTTATATAATTATTAAGAGACAGTGAATCCACACTTACAAAAAATGTTTGTAGCAGCTCTTTTTGTGGTGGCAAGGAATTTGAAATTGAATGTATTGGGAGCACAATATGTAACTTTGCTTTACGTTTGATAGACCTTTTCTTCTCTTCTTGTGAGAAGATGATGGTGACTCAAGGAGAATGAGCGGCAGTTGCTGTTCTCTGACCTCCTAACTGAGCAACCATTGCATTGTCTGACCTCTCCTCTTCCCTCTACAATTTATTTTCCCAGTCCACAAGCAACATCTGTGTCAGTAAAGGCTACTTTGCAACTCCTTCAGATGTTTACAACTGTGGAGGCTCTTGGAGAATTGACCTGCCCCTTACAGTGCACTTAGGCATGGTTCTTAACAGAATGGATGCCCATCAATTGGAGAATGACTAAATAAATTATGTATATAAAGTTCTGCCATACTATTTCCCAATTTTCCCAGCTTATCCCAGAATAGTGAAGCTGGGAATCTTATCCCAGCTTCTTATCCCAGAAGCTGGAGTCTTTCAGTTTATCAAACACTAGATTACTATAGTCATTAAGTATTATGTCTTGTAAATCTAACCTATTCCACTAATCCACTATCTATATAAATTATATAAAACAGTGGTTATCAAAACCATTTGGTAACTCTATTTCTTAGCCAATACCAAATGGTTTTGATGACCACTGTTTTATATATATATTTTTTATTATTGTAGCCTTTTATTGACAAAATATATGCGTGGGTAATTTTTCAACATTGAAGCTTGCAAAAACTTCTGTTTCAACTTTTTCCCTCCTTCCCTCCACCCCCTCCCTGATGGCAGGCAGTCCCATACATGTTAAACATGTTAAAGTATATGTTAAATACAATATATGTATACATTATTTATACAGTTGTCTTGCTGCACAAGAAAAATCAGATTTAGAAAGAAGGTAAAAAATAACCTGGGAAGAAAAACAAAAATGCAAACAAACAATAATAATAGAAAGAGTGTAAATGGTTTATTGTGGTCCACACTCATTTCCCAGTGTTCTTTTGCTGGATGTAGCTGGTTCTGTTCATTACTGATCAATTGGAACTGCATTGGATCCCCTCATTGCTGAAGATAGCCACTTCCATCAGAATTGATTCTCATATAGTCTTGTTGTTGCCATGTATAATGATCTCCTGGTTCTGCTCATTTCACTTAACATCAGTTCATGTAAGTCTCTCTAGGACTCTCTGTAATCAGGACTGATCTGCTGGTCATTTCTTACAGAACGTTTCTTACAGAACAATAATGTTCCATAACATTCATATACCACAATTTATTCAGCCATTCTCCAACTGATGGGCATCCACTAAATCTCCAACTTCTAGCCACTACAAAGAGGGCTGCCACAAACATTTTGGCACATACAGGTCCCTTTCCCTCCTTTAATATCTCTTTGGGATATAATCCCAGTAGTAACACTGCTGGATCAAAAGGAATGCACAGTTTGATAACTTTTTGAGCATAGTTCCAAATCGCTCTCCAGAATGGTAACATCCGTTCACAATTCCACCAACAATGTATTAGTGTCCCAGTTTTCCCACATCCCCGCCAACATTCATCATTATCTTTTCTTGTCATCTTAGCCAATCTGACAGGTGTATAGTGGTATCTCAGAGTTGTCTTAATTTGCATTTCTCTGATCAATAATGATTTGGAACACCTTTTCATATGATTAGAAATAGATTCAGTTTCTTCATCTGAAAATTGTCTATTTACATCCTTTGACCATTTATTAATTGGAGAATTGGCCACTGCTTTATAATACAGTTTTAGGTCTGGTGCAGCCAATCCAACTTCCTTTGCATTTTTTCATTAATTCCCTTGAAATTCTTTATCTTTTGTTCTTTCAGACAAATTTTATCATTTTTTCTAGCTCTGTAAAATAATTTCTTGGCAGTTTGATTGGTATGGCACTGAATAAGTAGGCTAATTTAGGTAGAATTGTCATTTTTATTATATTAGGCTTGGCCAACCCATGAGCACTTGATGTTCTTCTAATTGTTTAGATCTACCTTTATTTGTGTGGAAAGTATTTTGTAATTGTATTCATATAGTTCTTGGCTTTGTTTTGACAGATAGACTCCCAAATATTTTATATTATCTAGAACTATTTTAAATGGAATTTCTCTTTGTATTTCTTACTGCTGCACTTGGTTGTTAACATATAGAAAGGCCATTGATTTATGTGGATTTATTTTATATTCTGCAACTTTGTTAAAGTTGTTCAAAACTAGTAGTTTTTAGTTGATTCTCTAGAATTCTCTAGTTATACCATCATATCATCTGCAAAGAGTGATAATTTTGTTCCACAATACCTACTCTAATTCCTTCAATTTCTTTTTCTTCTTTTATTGCTAAAACTAACATTTCTAATACAATATTGAATAGTAATGATGATAGTGGGCAACCTTGTTTCACCCCTGATCTTATCTTTATAATTTATGATGCTTGCTGATGGTTTTAGATAGATGCTACTGATCATTTTATGGAAAACTCTATTTATTCCTGTGCTCTCCAGAGTTTTTAATAGTAATGGTGTTGGATTTTATCAAATGACTCTTCTGTATTTATTGATATAATCATATAATTTCTGTTAGTTTGATTTTTGATACAGTCAATTATTTCAATAATTTTCTTAAGATTGAACTAGTCCTGCATTCCTGGCATAAATCCTACTTAGTCATATTATCTTGGTGATAAGTTGCTGTAATTTCTTTGCTAACATTTTATTTAAGATTTTTGCATCAATATTCATTACGGAAATTGGTCTATCATTTTCTTTCTCTATTTTGATCCTACCTGATTTAGATATCAGCACCATATCTGTGTCATAAAAGGAATTTGCTAGAATTCTTTCTTTCCCCATTTTTCCAAATAGTTTGCATAGTATTGGAATTAATTGTTTTTTAAATGTTTGGTAGAATTCACTTGTAAATGTATCTGGTCCTGGAGATTTTTTCTTGAGAGTTAATTAATAGCTTATTCAATTTCTTTTTTTTTTTAATGGGACTATTTAAATAATTTATTTCCTCTTCTGTTAATCTGAGCAATATAATTTTTTAAATTATTTATCCACTCATGTAGATTATTAGATCTATTGGTATACAATTGGGCAAAATAGCTCCTAATTATTGCTTTAATTTCCTCTTTACTGGTGGTAAGTTTACCCTTTTCATTTTTGATACTGGCAATTTGATTTTCTTCTTTCTTTTTTCTAATCAAATTAAATAAAGGTTTGTCTATTTTGTTTGTTTTTTCATAAAACCAACTCTTAAGTTATTTTATTTTTTAGTTCAATAGTTTTCTTACTTTGAATTTTATTAATTTCCCTTTTATTTTCATAATTTCAAATTTGGTATTTAATTAGGAGGGAGTTAATTTGCCCAATTCATTGGTCTTCTCTTTCTCTGTTTTATTAACTAAGTATCTAGAGATATAAAATTTCCCCTAAGAACTACTTTGGCTGCAGTTTTTTGGTATGTTGTCTCATTATTGTCATTCTCTTGGATGAAACTATTAATTGTTTCTATGATTTGTTGTTTCATCCATTCATTCTTTAAGATTAGATTATTTAGTTTCAAACTAATTTTTGGTCTATTTTTCTCGGCCCTTTAATTTCATTGCATCATGATCTGAAAGAGATGCATTTACTATTTCTGCCTTTCTGCATTTGATTTTGAGGGGTTTATGCCTTAATACATGGTCAGTTTTTGTATAGGTTGCATGTACCATTGAGAAAAAAATATATTCCCTTCTATCCATTCAATTTTCTCCAAGAATCTATCATACCTAACTTTTCTAAAATTCTATTTACCTCCTTAACTTCATTCTTGTTCATTTTGTGATTCAATTTAACTTAGTTCTGACAGAGAAAGGCTGAGATTCCCCCCTAGTAAACTTGCTGTCTATTTCTTCTTGCAACTCTCTTAACTTCTCTAGGAATTTGGATACTATATCACTTGGTGCATATATGTTTAGTATTGATATTACTTCATTATCTATGGTACCCTTTAGCATGATGTAGTTTCCTTTCTTATCTATTTTAATTAGATCTATTTTTGCTTTTGCTTGATCTGAGATTAGGATTGCTATATCTGTTTTTTTGTTTTTGTTTTTGTTTCTGTTTTTGTCTTTTTTTTACTTCAGCTGAAGCATAATAGATTCTGCTTTAACCTTTTACCTTTACTCTATAAGTATCTCTCTGCTTCAAATTGTTTCTTGTAAGCAACATATTGTAGGATTCTGGCTTTTAATCCAGTCTGCTATCTGCTTATGTTTTATGGGAAAGTTCATCCCATTCACGTTCACAATTAAAATTACTAACTATTTCCCACCATCTTATTTTTCCTAACTTATACTTTTCTCTCTTTTCTTTCCCTCTTCCCTCCTCATCAGTCTTTTGCTTCTGACCCCCACTTCTGTCCATTTACCTCTCCCTTTTTTAGTAAACTTAGGGTGGAAAATGCCATCCACATCCAGAGAGAGAGAACTATGGAGACTGAATGTGGATTTAAGCCTACTATTTTCACCACTTTTTTTGTTTTGCTTCTTTTTTTCTCATAGTTTAACTCCTTTTGTTCTACTTTTTCTTTCCCAATATGACTGGCACGGAAATATATTTAAAATTATTGTACATGTATAATGTGTATCAGATTGCTTGCTGAAATATATATATTTATATTTATATTTATATATACACACACACACATATATATAAACATTTGAAGAGCCATCATGTGGAAGAGTAGACATGTTTTGCTTGCAAATCACAGAGGAGCACATTTTGGCTCAATATTGGAGAAAAGATCCTCACAATCTGAACTGTCCAAAAATGTAATGGAATATCTTGAGACAGATAGTAAGTTATCCAGTAGGAAGGTTATCACAAGGCTTTGTTAGAACTGACTTTTTTAAAATAAAATTTTGAGTTCTAAATTTTCTCCCTCCCTATCTCCTTCTCTAAAACAATAAGAAATTTTATATAGGTTATATATTTGCAATCATATAAAACATATTTTCATACTAGTCTTGTTGTGAAAGGACAGAGCAAAAGAAAAAACTACTAAAATAGTGAAAACAATATAAAATGGTATACATCTCATTCAGACTCAGTTGTTTTAGAAGTGACTTTCAAGTAGACATTTTGCTGAAACAAGTAATGGACAGGCAAAAGGACTTTAGAAGAAGCTGTCCTATTTCTAACATTTGTTCTTTACTATATTGATTTAGAGACTTCATTTCATCATAGCATTTAGGAGTTGAGATTCATGAAGTCATCCCAGATTAAGGATCCCTTCCATAATGCTTCTGAAAGAAGTTATTTGATTTTTGCTTGAAAACATCTAATGATGGAGAACTTACTCCCTGTGAAGGAACCTCATTACATTTTTTAAGGACAACCCTGGGTTCTTTTTTTTCTTCTATACATATTTATCATGCTGCACAAGAAAAATCAGATCAAAGGGGGAAAAATGAGGGGAAAAAAACAAGCAAACAACAACAAAAAAGGTAAAAATGCTATATAGTGATCCACATGCAGTCTCCATGGTCTTCTCTCTGAATGTGGATGGCTTTCTTTATCACAAGTCTATTGGAATTGATCTGATTTGCCTCATTGTTGAAAAGACCCACATTCATCAGAGTGGATCATCACATAATCTTATTACTGTGTACAATGTTCTTTTGGTTCTATTCATTTCACTTAATATTAGTTCATGTAAATCTCTCCAGGCCTTTTTGAAATCAGCTTGATGATTGTTTCTTACAGAACAATAATATTTCTTAACATTCACATACCATAACTTATTTTCAGCCATTCCCCAGCATCCACTCAGTTTCCAGTTCCTTGCCATTACAAAAAGAGCTGCTACAAACGTTTTTTTGCACATGTGGGTCCTTTTCCCTTTTTTATGATCTCTTTGGGATACAGACCCAGTAGAGATAGTGTTAGATCAAAGAATATGCACAGTTTGATAGCCTTTTGGGCATAGTTCCAAATTGCTCCCCAGAACTGTTGGATCAGTTCACAATTCCATCAACAATATCTTAGTGCTCCAGTTTTCCCACATCCCCTCCAACATTTATCATTATCTTTTTCTATCATCTTAACCAATCTGAGAGATGTGTAATGGTACCTCGAGAGTTGTCTTAATTTGCATTTCTCTAACTAAGCTCTGAGTTCTTCTTAATGACTATGCCAGTAAATCCCAAGTTCTAAGTGACTAAGTACGGGCATGGTTAAAAAGCAAAAAACTGGCAATCACCCCACAATCAATTTTGCTTAATATTGAGTTTCATCATCACATAAGCCAGCTAACAGATAAATATTTTTGGTTACATTAATTCATGAAACCACAAAAGAGTGGAGGAGGATCAATCTGTATTGGTGGAAAGAAGATCCATATAGATGAAATAGGTTTCTATTTGAAATAAGGACCAGCATTGCTAAGGGCAGAAAGCTCATCCCCATCCATTTGGGACATTGGGGAAAGATGGCAAGCAATGGAAGAATTACTTGGATAAAAAGGGGTACTCCTGACTAGAACTGAGTTGAACCAAGGGCAAGTGAAACAGCAACCAATAAAAAATGTACACCTGTCCAAGGAAAATAATTGAAAGCAACTAGAGAAGCATGGTTTATTGGAGAGATTAGCATTCTGTAGTTAGGAGCATCAGATTAAGAATCAGAACCTTTGCTTTGCTACTGACTACCCATTACTTTAAGCCAGTTATATGAATCCCCTTTTCATAGGGGATTTTAAAGATGATCCTGAAGATACTTCCTAATGTGAAATAGAGGAGAGACCTCTGATTCTGGAGTCAAAAAGAACCCAGAGTTGTCCCCCCAAAATGTAATGAGATTCCTTCACAGGTAGTAAGTTATCCATCATTAGATGTTTTCAAGCAAAAATCATATAACTTCTTTCTTTCTTTCTTTCTTTTTAAATAGCTTTTTATTTACAGGTTATATGCATGGGTAATTTTACAGCATTGACGATTGCCAAACTTTTTGTTCCAATTTTTCTCCTCCTTTCCCCCAACCCCTCCCCTAGATGGCAGGATGACCAATACATGTTAAATATGTTAAAGTATAAATTAAATACAATATTAGTATACATGTCCAAACTATTATTTTGCTGTACAGAAAGAATTGGACTCTGAAATAGTGTACAATTAGCCTGTGAAGGAAATCAAAAATGCAGGCGGATAAAAATAGAAGGATTGGGAATTCTATGTAATGGTTCTTAGTCATCTCCCAGCATTCTTTCCCTGGGTGTAGCTGGTTCAGTTCATTACTGCTCCATTGGAACTGCAAATAACTTCTTTCAGAAGCCTTATGGAAGGGATCCTTGATCTGGAATCAAAACACATGCATAGATAATTTTCAACATTCACCCTTGAATTTACATTCCTAATTTAGCAGTAGTGAGTTGTAAAATTCTCCATAGATCTTTAAATTTAAAAAATAAATAAATAAATGGAGCTATTGTTAAGTTCAACATAAACTACTAGAAATGGAATCAAAAGCAAATCAAATTAACTAAAAAAGAATAGTAGAAAGGCACTGACTTTGGAATCTACAGAAATTAGGCTTCAAATGTAGCCATCCCACCTCCTGTGCTACCTTGGCAACCACTACTACCTCTCTGGCCTTAACTTCCTCATCTGTAAAATTAAGATTTGGATGAATTTAAGGCCTTTATAGCTCTAAAAAACACCACAAAATTCTAAATTTATTCCTTACTATCTGAAAGTCAGGAGAGCACTCCTGAGTCACATGTTATGCAGGGTCAGTTCCTTCATATATAGACTATGGCTACAGGAAGTAGCCAATATAAAATATGTAAACTCTTTCCCTCAACTCAGGGTAAAGAAAACAAGATTGATTTATGTTGCTAAGGACTTCACTACAGTGCCATCTTTGGAATCCATGGTATAGAATTTCCTTATAATTTCTTCCATTTTATAGTGAACCTCATAGAATCCTAGAATCTGGAATTAGTCTGGTCCAATCCCCTATTCATTATTTATAGTTTAGAGAAAGGAAAAGTTCTGACTTATTCAAAGCCTTCCTCCACCTCCCTCTATCTTTGGTGGAGGCAATTGAGGTTAAGTGACTTGTCCAGGGTCAAACAGCTAGGAAGTATTAAGTGTCTGAGTTCATATTTGAACTCAAGTCCTCCTGACTTCAAGCTTGGTGCTCTATCTACTGTGCCATTTAGCTGCCCCTCAAAGCCTTCTTCTCACAAGGTGTGAAATGAAAAATGTTCTTTTGTGGACAGATAGAATAATGGTAATGGTTCCAATATAGAAAGCGGAAAGCCCTGTCATGCATTCTCTCTTGGCCTCAGTTTCTTGTATATAATACAAAGATGTTAGACTAGTCTCAAAGTTCTTTCCTCTTTCTTCTCCAAATCTTATTGGCCAATTGTCCAGGCAGTCCCTTCTTTTCTTTTTTTTTAATTAAAGCTTTTGCTTTCAAAACACATGCATAGATAATTTTTAACATTCACCCTTGAAAAATCTTGTATTACAAAATTTTCCCCTCTCTTCCTCCTATTCCCCTCCCCTATATGGTAAGTAATCCAATGTGTTAAACATGTATAATTCTTCTATACATATTTCCATGATTATCATGCTGCACAAGAAAAATCAGATTAAAAAGGGAAAAAAATGAGAAAGAAAACAACAATAAAATGAGTGAAAATACCATCTTGTGATTCACACTCAGTCCCCACAGTCCTCTCTCTGGGTGCAGATGACTCTCTCAATCACAAGACCATTGGAAATGGCCTGAATCATCTAATTGTTGAAAAGAACCATGTCCATAAGAATTGATCATTGTCTAATCTTGCTGTTGCTGTGTGCAATGTTCTCTTGGTTCTACTGACTTCATTAGCATCAGTTCATGTAAGTCCCTTCAGACTCTCTGAAACCATCCTGCTGATTGTTTCTTACAAAACAACAGTATTCCATAAAATTCATATACCATAACTTATTCAGCCATTCTCCATTTTTGCACATGTGGGTCCCCTTCCTTCCTTTATGATCTCTTTAGGATACAGGCCCAGTAGAGACACTGCAGGATCAAAGGGTATGATAGCTCTTTGGGCATAGTTCTAAATTGCTCTCCAGAATGGTTGGATAAGTTCACAACTCCACCAACAATGTATTAGTGTCCTAGTTTTGCAACATTCATCATTATCTTTTCCTGTCATCTTAGCCAATCTGAGAAGTGTGTAGTGGTATCTCAGAGTTGTATTTATAGTTCTCTGATCAATAGTGATTTAGATCACCTTTTCATATGACTAGAAATGGTTCCAATTTGTTCATCTAAAAATTGCCTGTTCATATCCTTTGACCATTTCTCTATTAGAGAATGATTTGAATTCTTATAAACTTAAGTCAATTCTCTATATATTTTAGATCACTTCTCTATATATTTTAAAAATGAGACCTTTATCAGAACCCCAGTTTATTGCTTCCCTTCTAATCGTGTCTGCATTGGTTCTGTTTGTACAAAACCTTTTTAACTTAATATAATCAAAAAGCAGTCCCAATTTTTCAACATTTTTCACAGCTGAAACTAACAAACACCCTTAATTCACCTCTGTCACTTTACCTTCTTATTTGACTATTTCCTTGATAATACCAAATTTCCATAAATGGTTAATGTCAGTTAAACACAACCAGTGATTTCATGATTATGCAGCTTCTCTCCATGTCCAGGAAGGTAGCAAGTGATAAAATTAGGACCTACCTGTATAAATCTAGGATTTGTAACTTCTAAAAGCCTATCTTTTTTTCTTCTAAGAAATACCTATATATACACTACAGCAGGTCATTTATTCCTACTTTACAGAAAAGGAAATTAACAATCAAACTAATTAAGCCCAGTCCTAGTATCAAAGCTAGGATTTGAACCTTGGACTACAGATCTTTGCTATTCAGCATTCTGTTAATAATCTCCTGTTGTTGACATTGTATACAGTAACTGCAACATAGCATGAGGAAGAATTGTGAATGACTTAGTTATTCTTAGCAATACAATGATCCAAGACAATCCTAAAGGACTCCTGATAAAAAATACTACCCACTTCTTAAAAAACAATAGATGTTTTCTGAATACAGACTGAGGCATACTATTTTTCACTTTTTTTTTGTTCAAGTCTTTGTGTACAAAATGACTATATGGAAATATTTTACATGATTACACATGTATAATCTGTATCATATTGTTTACTATCTCAAGGAGCAGGGAAAGGAAAGAAGGAGAATTTCAAGCTCAATTTTTTTAAAATGCTAAATTGTAATGGGGAAAAATAAAATTTAAAAAATATATACAATTTCAAAAGAAATCTGCTAAAAACCAACAATTACTAAGCAATACTTGAGTATATAGTTGGACATTGTTAGAAAACACACAGTATGGTACACAGGAAAGAAAACTAACTCTGGAATCAGTAGAACTGAGTTCAAATCTCCCCTCTAACATTTGCCACCTTGTGTGATCTCAGACAAGTCACTGAACTTTCTAGAGCCATTTTCTTTATCTGTAAAATAAGGGAGCTAGTTCAAATAACCTCTAAAGTTCTTAGCAGTGCTAAATTATGATACTGTAAGGTAATATTTTTCTAGTTCTCAGGATGCTTTCAATCTGATAGGAAAATATTGTCTCAGTGATTCAAATTGTGAGGAGGGATACATGCATTTTCTGGTAGAATAGAATGTAGTTATAATCAGGAAGAATTTAGCATAGTTCACTGCACAGAGTAACTGTCTAGATGTCCTTGGAAAGAAAAGTTTCCTAACCAAGGAATTTATAATCTATTGGAGAAGCAAAACACAAGAATTACAAAATAGTAATTTAATATAACTGAATATATAAATGCCAAGAAAACTAAAGGATTGGTCAGAGTCCAAAAGTATACAATTTGATAAAAGAAGAATGGTTGAAGGGGGAAGCCTTGCAAAAGAAATTCATTTTGAGTGAGATCCTGAAAGATGTCACAGATCTAGACTGGATGGGATATGCAAAGGAGTGAAATAATTGAAAGGATGTAGCACATGAAAAGGCACAGTTGGGATATGGTCAGTCTCAAGGCAGAGATGACAACTAGTTTGAATTGAAGAATGTTGTAATAACAACAAAACAAACTATTTCAGGAAATATAGTTTTTCAAAAATTACTAAAGTTCATAACTGCACTAAGACTTTTTGAGACATTCTGTATTTGGGAATGAAGGGATCAATCAAAGTACTTGACTTCCTTAATTCATTGTGCTAATGAATTAAGTGAATTGACTCAAAGGATTTTTCATCTATATGGATTCTCTGATGCACAATGAGATATGAACTCTAACTGAAAGCTTTCCCACATTCATGGCTTTCATAAAATTCCTCCCCAGTGTGGGTTCTCCCATGTAGGTTCTGGCTCTGACTGAAGGCTTTCCCACACTCATTACATCTGTAGGGTTTCAAATAAGACTTTGTCTCTGACTGAAGACTTTCCCACACTCTTTATATTCATAAGGTTTATCCCTAGTATGTATTTTCTGATGTACAATGAGCAATGAACTATGACTAAAGACTTTCTCACATTCATTACATTTATAGGATTTTTCTCCTGTGTGGATTCTTTAATGTTCCATAAGAGATAAACTTTGACTAAAAGAAACAACACAAAAATTACATTTATAAGGTTTTTCTCCAGTATGGAATCTATGATGGGTAATAAAAGTTTGAGCTGTCATTGAAGGCTTTGCCTCATTCATAGGGCTCTTTGCCAGTTTGGATTCTCCAGCATACAATAAGGTGTGATCTATGACTAAAAACTTTTCTCACAGTCATTACATATATAAGGTTTCTCTCCAGCGTGGATTCTCTGATGCTGACTAAGACCTGAACTCTGATAGACTTTTCCACAGTCACTACACTGAGAAGATTTTTCCTTTGTGTGGATTCTCTGGTGTGCAATAACAAGTGAATTATGACTGAATGTTTTTCCACATTCATTACATTCATAGGGTTTCTTCCCAGTATGAATTCTCTGATATTGATTGAATAAGGCTTTGGTTTTGATTAAAGGCTTTCCCATACATATTAGATTTATAAGAGAAATCTTGTGGATTTTCAGATGCTGACTAAGGTTTTTGCTCCAACTAAAGGCTTTCCCACATTCAATACACTTATGGAATCTTTCTCCTGTGTGGATTCTCTAATGTCAAATAAGTTCTGAATTCCAATTGAAGTATTTTTTCACATTCACCATATTTATATGATCTGTCTTTTAAGATCTGATCTCTGAAAAATTTGGAAGTAAGACTTAACTTTACTCATACTCCTCATACATCTTGCCACTCTTTTCTCTAGGATCCGTGTTGTCCTTAACAATAGCTTCCAAGTAATTTCTCTCCTCTCTTTTTCCTTTCATGTTCTCTCACTGCCTCCCGAGTCTGTCTTTCCCTTCAGTGGCCTTTCCAAATATGGACTCTGAGGTACATTCTTTTGGACGCAGACTTGTTCTTGAGTATGATTCTTTGAAAATAACCCCCTCTGAAATCTCTTTGTTCAAGTCCTCATTCTTGGTCTTGGCAATGTCATCTAGCCAACATCCAGGTTCCATAATTCCTGTCCTTGCCCAGGATTGGGGATCATGGCAGTTTTAGGAAACAAAAATCCTGCTTATGAGAAAAAGAAATAGAAAAGAAAGGTTAACAGAAATGTAGAGCTGTTATGGAGGTTCATCATTCAATAAGAATTTAATATGTACTTATTTATTGAACTTAATATTATACTGGGGGCAAGGGCAAGAATAGGAAAAAGAAACATCTAAGATATATTACCTACTCTCAAATAACTTTACAATATACTTAGGAAGAATTAAACACATAAATCAATAATGAACAGTATATAAAGTATATATAATATACTTTCATATATATAATAAATATATATTTATAATATGTAAATAAATTAAAAATATATAATAAATGAACAGTATATAAAGACAGTATATAATTAAATGTTAAATTGTGTGATACATATACTGAGGGCATTAGGATTACAATGGGAAGGGATAGAGCAATCAGGGAAGATATTGTGAGCAAATAGAATGTAAGTGGAGCCTAGAAGAATGGATGAGTTTGACTAAGCAGAGTGGAAAGCGGGGAAAGTGCCTTCCAACTGAGGAGAAACAAGGAATTAATGGAAGTTTCTGAAGAGCAGTTTTTAATAGAAGAATTTATTAGGAAGCACTATGCAAGAGGATCAGAAGCTTTATCACAGCTATTGTCCTATATGGGACAAAGGAATCAGCAGAGAAATAGCTGGTTAATTTAGGACTTTACTTCCATGAGGGAAGAGATGACATAGGAAGCCTGTTAAGGACTATGCCTAAGTGTGAAGGGGTGGGTCAGTTCTCTGGAAAGCCCCCACAGCTGTGAAATCATAACATACTTGAAGGGGCAAAGCAGCCTTTACTGACACAGATGTTGCTTGCGAATTGGGATTGAAATAAACTGGAGGCAAGAGAGAAGAGGAAGGAGGTCAGAGAATGCACTTGCTTCTCAGTTTCCTTGTAAGATTATCAGCCTCTCACATGAAGGGATCTATTCTGCTGGTCAAAATTAGATCCTCAGCAGCCACTAGCAGATAGCTCCCACAACAGAAGTCAAAAGGGTGAGTCTGCAAATCCTTTGCCCTCTCCCTGGTTCTAAGATAAAAAGGTAAGAAGAGGAGGTGACAGATAACAGATGGAAACCATATAAAAGAATAATTTACATTGTGATGGAGCCCCATGAGGAAGGTTACCAATGAGGAGACTCCTGAGGAAGGAAGGGAAAATGAGAGAAAGGAAGGAGTGCTAAGCTGGGAATGACAAGTATCATATCGGTGATGATAAAGGGAAGCATCATTGACTCAGATCCCTTGATGGAGAGGAGCCAAAAAACAGAGAAGCAGGCAATTCTATGAAGTTGTTTTTTTTGTGTTGTTGTTTTTTTTTTTTTTTTTCCAGAGCAATTGCTGTTTCTATGCAGGAGCTGAGCCCTGGAGACAAAAGAATCACAGAATGTTAGAAAGGGAATTTAGAGATCATTGAAACCACTAATAATCACTTTAAGATGAGGAAGCTGAGGCCTGAGAAGTGAAATGGCTTACTCAAGTTCATGAATCTAGTTTGTGACATATTTGGAATTTAAAACCAGGTCTTTAGACACCCCAAGTCGGGAGTTCTTTCCCTTATACTATACACTGAGCTATAATTAAGTCTGCATGACATTCAAGGTAGAACTGGAACCTTTGAGAAGAAACTATAAGAAATGATCAGCAGGATGTGACATTAAGGGACCAGAATCTCCTCAAATTCATCCTTACCAACCTTCCTCCCCAAATCTTACTCTGGCTCTGAAATCTTCACTTCCACAAAAAATCTAGTCTCACTCTGATTCACTTAAGAATGGAGCAACTCAGAGACACTCAGAGAGCAATTCTGAAAATATTCCTGTCATCTGAATGTCTACATCTACATATAATTCTTTTTATCACATTTTTAAAAAAAGACAATTGAAAACTTTTTTCTTACAGCAAATTAAAAAGATTTTATGCAAATAAAATAACTGCAGCTAAAAGATAAAATCAAATGAGGGAAAAAAGGTTTGTATTAAATAACTGGCTTAAGTCTTATATCCAAAGTATGATGAGAATATGGCTAAGACTCTAGAAAAGAAGTGATCAAAGTATATGAACAGTTTTTAAAAGAAAAATGTAATCCATCAACAACCATATCTTTTAAAAAGCTTAAATCACTAATAGAGAAATGCAAATAAAGACAACTGAACTTTTACCTCATGCTCAATAAGTCAGTAAAAACAATAGAGAATCAACACTTAAAGGGTTATAGGAAAAAAGACACACTAATTCACTCTTGATGGAGCAATACATTCATCCAACTATTCTAGACAATAAATAATTTTTAACAAGTGGAACACTTGGAAAATTTAGAAATCTATTTACACTTTCTGACCCCAGGATACCAGTTCTGGGCATATACTTAAAGGAGCTCAAATAGAGAAAGGTCCCCTAAGTGCCAAAATATAAAAAGCATCACTTTTTGGAATAGCAAAAACAACAGGAACACTTGGGAAAGCACTTGGCAAACAGATGAAAAAATTGTGATAAATGGATGTAATGGAATAGTAATGAAAGAAAAAAAAATAAGCATAAAGAAATCAGAAAAACCATGACAATACTGGAAAGGATTGATGCAGGGCACAATCAATAGAACCAAACAAACAATATACACAATAAATGCAGTAATGTAAATGCAAAAATATGAAAAGGCAGTTGAATGTTGATATACTGCAGAGACCAACGCTGGACCAGGGAATAAATGATTAAACACATTTTTCTCCTCTTGGTAGGGGTTGATGGTGATGAACAAGGGTGCAGAATAGGGAATTCATAGCCATTCAAAGTCAATTTCACGTAACTGTTTTCATTTGTCTCAAAAGTGGATTCAAAGGAAGTAGGCTTGTATCAGGATATGCCTGTAGTATAAAAACCAAAAGGTTATCAATAAAATTTAGGGAATAGAAAAAATTGAGAAGAGCAATTAAAATTATGAACCAGATAAAGAAATCACCTAAAATTAAGTAGAAATGCTTAGAATCCTTCAGTTAAGAAAGAATTACAAATAGAAATTATGAAATAATAATCATAGCTTATATATCTGTGCTGTATCATCAGGCTAATAAAGTACCTTCTTCACAAAAGTTCTATGAACCTTATTTAACCTTATTTTTCAGAGGAAGAAACTGAGATTTGAAAGTGACTTGCCCAGTTGCCAATAATATGTATATATGTACACACACACACACACACACACACACACACATACACACACATACAATGACTAATTATCAGAACTCACATTTGAGCCCAAGTTTTCTGATTCAAAGATCATTGTTTCTTCCATTTTATCAGCTGCCATTCACAAAGGAATATAAATTTGTTTCTCAAATTCCAAAGTATTACCACTAGTAAATACAATTTTATGCTTGAATGAAATATTTTTAGGAAGATTAAAATATTACTAACAGGTAGTAAACATAGGATCTACATAGTCCCCGTGTAACTTTAAAAATTTGGGGGTTATAGGCAATCAAATCAATTAGTAACCATTTATTAAGCTCTTACTATGTATGTGCCAGGCATGGTCTAAGTGCTGGGCACAGAAATATT
>MU174308.1:11976501-12168379 GCA_016696395.1 Antechinus stuartii | reverse complement strand
AAAGAAAGAAAGAAAGAAAGAAAGAAAGAAAGAAAGAAAGAAAGAAACAATTCCTACTTTAAAGGAGCTGATACTTTCTTCTGGAGAATACACAGGATAGAAACTATCTGTAAACTACCAGTCAAAGCAAATGTATTAACATTTAGGATGACTACATTATATAAAACACAACTTTGAATGTTGTTATGGAGGCTAAGGGGTCCAGTGCATAGATGTGGAGATAGTACAAATCCTGCCACAGACATTTAGTGGCTGAGGGACTCTGGGAATAATTCTTAATCTCATTACCTCAGTTTCCTCTCTGTAAAAGAATGATAACAATAGCACCTACCTCTTAAAAGTTGTTAGGAGGATTGATTCAGATCATAATTGTAAAATACTTTGCAAATATTTTTTTAAAAAATAGTTTTATTTTCAAAATACATGCAAAGATACTTTACAACATTCACTTTTCTTTTTTTTTTTTTTTTTTTGCTGAGGCAAGTGGGATTAAGTGACTTGCTCAGGATCACACAGCTAGAAAGTGTTAAGTGTCTGAGACCAGATTTGAACTCATATCATGCTTACTTCAGGGTTGGTACTCTCTCCACTGCACCCTCATAGCATTCACTCTTGCAAAACTTTGTGTTCCAAATTTTTCTTCCTCCTTTCTCCCTACCTCCTCCTCTAGACAGCAAGTAATCCAATATATGTCAAACACATGCAATTCTTCCACACATATTTCTACATTAATCATTCTGCACAAGAAAAATCAGATCAAAAGGGGGGGGAAATGATAAAACAAAAAGCAAGTAAACAACAACAAAAAAGGTGAAAATAGTATGTTATGTTCCACATTCAGTCCTCATAGTCTTTCTGGATGCAGATAGCTTTCTTCATCACAAGTCTATTGGAACTGGCCTATATCATCTCCTTGTTAAAAAGAGCCATGTCCATCAGAGTGAATCATCACATAATCTTGATGTTGCTAATGTACAATGTCCTTAGTTCTACTCACTTCACTTAGTTATCAGTTTGTGTAAATCTCTCCAGGTCTTTCTGAAATCACCTTGCTGATTGTTTCTTATAGAACAACAGTATTCCATTACATTCATATACCATAACTTATTCAGCCATTCCCCAACTGATGAGCATCCACTCAGTTTTCATTTCCTTGCCACTACAAAAAGAGCTGCCATAAGCATTTTTGCACGTGAGTCCTTTTTCCTTATGCTTTGCAACTCTTAAGGAAATATAAACACAATGCTTACCATCATTATTCATATCATGTCCTGTCAAATTCTAGTCATTGTGTTCCTTGTTTGGGGGAGAAGAGTTGTATGTGAGGCAGTTGAGTTTAAGTGACTTGCCCAGGATCACATAACTAGTGTTAAGTGACTGAAGCTGGATTTGAACTCAGGTCCTCTTGACTCTAAAGCCATTGTTCTAGCCACTACACTATCTACCTGCTTCTAGGTTTTTCAGTGCTGAAAAATTCATTTGTGTGTGAAGGAGGGAAAAATCCATAAATAACTTTGATGTCAAAAAAAAAAAAAAAAACTGGATCCTCCATATTTACTCAAAAGTTTTTTTTTTCCATTTTAGAGAAACTGGATTTTTGATAATAGGAAAAGAAAACAAAATTAAACTTTTAAAAAGGTATTAAGAATATTTCCAGTTCATACTGTAGATAAGCTGAAAGCCTTTGCCTTGAGCCTATCTTTATGACAACAATGTTAGTAACAATAGCAATAGAAAAGGAGTAAAATCTGAAAGCAAGTAAGGAAAAAGTAACCATTCTTAAATTAGAGATCTGACAACATTTGTTTTGTAAAATCAGGTTTAGATTATTTGTGAGCAAGGGGTCGGTTTTATTTTTAGTGGAATTGTCTTTGTAGCATTACAGAATTTACAACTGAAATGAGACTATTAAGATTTTTGTGTCAATCTTCATTTTAGAGATGCAGAAGCTGAGGTTCAAAGGGTAGACAGACATCAGTTGACCAAATATCTAGGGACAGAACTGCACAGACAGGTCTTTTAAAGTCTAAATCTAGTGCTATTACTATTACAACATGTTGCCTGTTTAGGAATAAAAGACAGGCTCAGCCTTAGTTTAGTTCTAGGAAGCAGCAAATACCACCAGAGGTCCAAACATTCTTCCCCTCATTAGGCTCAAAGGTTCAAATTCCTCAAAGGTTCGAATCTGGACGAACAAAACGCCCTTTTAAGACGGATAACTACCTGGGAGGGGAAAAGGGAAGGTGGCTGGCCTCTACTGAGTTCTCTTTCAGTGGTTCCAAGGGGAGTTTTGGTGGGTAACTGGGAAATCGAGGGCCCAGGAAGTACGATGAGAGGTGCATACCGGCCGGTAAACAGCTGCAGTCAGTCTGTGTGGTGACAAGTTCTGGGTGTTTTCAGGGGATCACAGTAAAATTGGGAAAATCCTCAGAGAGAATGTTCACCAGGGGAGGAATTTTTTGGTACCACAGAATCTCAGGAAGATCGTTTTTTAGGATCTATTGATGTCTCATGGAGACAAAAAACCCTATGGTGTGCTGCATGAGCCCTGAATTGGAAGAGGGATGGCAGGGGAGAGCCAGAGTGAACTTTGGTGCTTGGGTCACTACTAGGAAGGAGCAGCAGTTGGGACTCTATGAAGTGCCCAGGGAAGAAAGGTGGTCAGTTGTGGTAAAGGAAAGAGCCCGGGAATCAGAGAAGAGACCAGAAGTCAGCCAGATAGTTCATCTCTGGCCTCAGTTTCCTCAAATGGAAAATTCGGACACTCGCATCCCCAACTCCTAACTTTGAAGGGTGAACTTTTATTAATCCAAAGGAAAGGAAATTATAGTTTATTATTCACAATTTGGTCGGAGGGAGAGAGGAGCTGAAAAAAGGATTGGGGGAGGCGAAGCTATGACCACCTGAATGGAGGAGTGAGGGAGGGAGGATTAGCTCCTCCCAGAGCCCTCTGTGCAGCCTCTCCCCTGTACTCTGTTAGCTTCCCTTGTGCACCCTCTGCATCCCACTTCTCCCGCCCCCTCGTTTCTCCCCATCCCCCACTCTTGCCCCAGGGATAAGGGAAGGTGCTCCCGGACTTTGTCTTCAGGCTAGGACCTGCTTCTGGGGCTTCCACCGCCTCGACCCAGTTGGCTTCAGAACGCGAGATCTCCCTACCATCTAGGAGCTGGGGCAGGGGGCCGCGGGGTCTGAAGACACACTGGGGCGGGGGAACGCGGGTACTTGGAGAACAATGGACAGGCTGGAAGCGAAGCGAATTCTGGGGGCAAGGGGGGCGGTAGGAACTGGTAGGCGGACTCCCTTGGGTCTCTCTTTGGCGGCCTGCATCGATCTATTCCCAGGGGACGAGGGAGGATAAGGAAGGGGGAGAGGGGAAAGGGGAAGGGGAAGGTGGGGGAGGGACTGCAACCAAATCCAAGCTTGGCCCTGCCCTCCTGGGGTGTCTGCTCTGCGGGATGTCCACTCTGCGGGGTGTCCACTCTGTGGGGTGTAGCTGCAGGGAATCTGTCCAAGAGATGTTAATTATTCACTTTTTGGTACTGAATAATGTTATCTTTTAGCTATAAGTAATAGTCATTTTTATATTCATCATTGTGAACATTTCATTCATTCATTATGTACAATTATATTCATGTTCTTTAAGCTATAAATACAAGTTATTTTCTTCATTTTAATATTCATCCATATTAATTAATATTTTCCTTATCTCATATTCAATCATATTCGTCATTATTATCCCTATCAGCTATAAATAATATATTCATTATTTTTATCATTTTATATTCATTATTTCATTTGTTATATTTCGTTCTAGTTATATAATTTTTTCAGCTATGAATAATATATTCATTATTTCAGAATTTTATATTCATCATTATGAATTATTCATTGCATCATATTCAATTATATCCATCGTTTTTCTTTTAGCTATAATGTTCATTATTCTCATCATTTTTGTATTCAGCATTATGAATTAAATCTATTCGTTACATTCAATTATTCGTCATTTTAAAGTTAGAAATAATATATTCATTCTTATTTTCATCACTTTTTATATTCATTATGAATTCTACTAATCCATTCATTATATTCAATTATTATTGTTATTGTTAAGTCATTTTCAGTTGCACTTAACTTTTCCTGACTCCATTTTGTGTTTTCTTGGCAAAGATACTGGAATGATTTGCCATTTCCTTCTCCTATTTTACAAATGAGAAAACTGAAACAATCAGGATTAAATGTCTTGAGCAGGGTCACACACATTTAGTTAAGTGAGGCCAAATTTAAATGCAGAAATATATGTCTTCTAGATTCCAAGTACAGTGTTTGATCCACTTCAACACTTAACTGCTGCCTTCATTTATTATATTTATCAGGCCAAGGATTATTATAATAATCAGACCAAGGTCTCCCACTATATTCAGGGCCATCTCCAGTTATCCTGATCTCTGTCTGGCCACTGGATCCAGATGACTCCAGAGGAGAAAGTGGAGCAGGTGACTTTGCACAGCCCTCCCTCTCTCCAATTCAATTCACTTGCATGTCTTGATATCACCTCCCTGATACCATAGTGATATCTCTGAGAAAGAACAGTCAATGGGAGTGGGAGCTGCCTATTGAGGACTGAGCAATACAGCTTCTTCCTTCCTTCCTTCTTCTTTCTTTCCTTCTTTCTTTTCCTTCCTTCCTCCCTCCCTCCTCCTTCCTTCCTTCCTTTCCTTTTTTCTTTCAATGCAGCTTTAATAATGTTAACAACCACTGACATTTATGTAGCATCAGCTTCTTTATAAATATTATTTCCTTTGATCCTTATCCTGGGAGATTAATGGTAGTATTATTCTTATTTTACAGAAGGGGAAACTGAGGTTAAGTGACTTGCTCACAGTCACACAAGTAGTAATAATCTGTGGCTGAATTTAATCAGATTTAATGTGCCACTTAGCTGTTTTTAATTTTTCCTTATCTTCCTTTTAGACAGTTTAAATGACAGCTTCTGCATAAGGAACTTCCTGGTATACTGTCCCTCTGTCCCCACTTTCTGCCATATTTTCCAAAGTTACCTTCTGCTTAATTTGTTTAAGCTTGAATATACTGTGGAACCATAAACCTTTTATTTTATGAAATACTAAATAATATTTTGATAATATTTTACTCTGAAGATCAAAGACTTCTGACTTCTAATCTGAGTGAAAAACCTTAAAAGTCTCTAACTTTTAATGCCAAGGCAACATGGTCAGGATCTGGAAGGAATTCTCCCTGAGGTGATGTTAACCTTTTTCTATTTCTCTTCAATGCACCTAAAACCTTAAAATTGAACTGTGTACCTTCATTTAATTGTGAACATTTGGTATATAAGAAGACATTGGTTGTGGGATAAAGAATTTCAATTAGCAGGGAAACCCCTTACCAATTTCAATTTTCTCCAAGCAGTAGCGTTATTTAGAAAGTTCCTTAAAATTGAATTGCTTCAAGAATTCAGAAGACAGACCAGAGATAGCTATATTGATCTGGAACTCAACAGGTTTCCTCAAACCTCACGAAGGCATAAACACAAGCTTCCTTTTCATCCTGATCTTGTTCCAGATCTTCAAGCTATCTTCTGCTGACAGTGGTACAGCTCCAATTGATGGGTGCGCCCTTCTTTTCTTTTTTTTTTTTTTTTGTGAGACAAATAGGGTGACTTGCCCAGGGTCACACAACTAGGAAGAATTGTGTCTGAGGCCAGATTTGAACACAGGTTCTTCTGGATGAGCCCTTCTTGAAGTCCATTTCCTTGACTATAACTGTCCTCCCATTCTCCAGAATCCTTCTATTTACTCTTGGAGTGAATTGCCACTGTGGGGATTTAAATTATCCTACTTACATTAAAGAGACTGAGGCAGGGCTCTGAGCCAATAGCACTTTATTAAAGGGTCCATGATGGACCCTCTAATCTCTAATAAAGTGGACCCTAGATCTTCCTCACAAACTGAAATGCTACTTCTCTTAGGGCTACACTTTTGTAGGGTTACAGTTATGCTAAATATATAACACCAATTTCATTGGTTAGCATAAGCTAAAATATGAATATGAGCAGTATCACAAGTTGGGTGACCTAAGTGGTCATAAGACAGTCAATGGTCAAAGATGGTCACCTACTATTGGACAAGTGATTGGTCCTGAAGTAAAAAAACTAATTTGGGGGACTTTCCATGTAGTTGTAATCTCACAAGGCAAAACAAGGGAAGAGGGCCTTTCATTAACTTCCTGTAGTTAAGCAAATGAACTTAGAATCTGCAGTTCACAGATCTGGCACCTTACATATAGAATTTTGATATGATTCTATTAATTGATTAATACTGATTGGAAGAATGTGGGTCCCAAATGAATTACTTTTCTTACCACTTACCATCTTTTAAGGATCTAGACATTTCATTTTAAGATGTTTCTAATCATGAACTTGAACATTATATGCTTATTTTATAATGAGCATGACATATACCTTACAATTTTAATGATTACTTGCCCAATAACTCCCAAGAGTTTTGGAGTTGGGGGCTCCCCAGTTTTTTAATTCTAATAGTTTAGCAGTTTCCTATATGTCAATGGGGAAAAGACAGAGATAAATTAAGCCCTTATTTATATAAGGGCATGGTCTTGGCCACATTCTTGGCTTTTTTTATATGCAGATTCATTCAGTCCAAATTAGCTTCGAAGGTCAGATTTACATAAAAAAATATATATATTTCATAATCTGGAGGTACTAACACCTGGAGGTGAGGATCAAGTTTGGCTTTCAAAAAAAAAAATCTGTGACAATTGGTGGGATGTGTCCAATAGGCAGTTGGTGAAAAAAATGAGCCCTGACCTGAGACAGGAAGATGATGAAAAAGAAGGTGGAACATGACAGAATATAAAACTAGGAATTCTAAGAAGATAGAGTCATTGGGCTTTAGAAGATCTTTTGTCTATAAAGGAGCTCCATTTTAATAAATGTTTTAAGATGTAGCATCCAATGGCTCCCCCTCATATTTGGGTCCTAGAAAGTGACCCCAGCTTTAAAGTATTTTGTGGTTAAACATTCACTCAAAAATAGCATAAAGCTCTATGAATGTGTTTCCTTAAACCACTGAAAGAACTTGTTAGTTCAAAGCAAAAGACATTTAAATAGTACAACAAAATAACTGACAAATTTCCCCAGGGATACATTACATAGAGGACATGTAACACATAGAAACACATAGAAGCAATATTGGTGCTCAGGGAAAGTGAGCTAGAGATGTAGGGTAGAGGAGAGAATATAGGAAGGGGATTATAGACTAATGTCTAGAGGGGTGTAGTCTCTTGTCCTGATAGGGCTGGAGAAGTGGCAAGGTGGAACTGAAAGGTCAGTCCCCAAACTCTCTGCTTAAAGTTACATAGCTAGTCAAAAAACAGATCCCAAAATGGGATCACAGAGTAGAAAACACCTGAAATTGACTAAACAATGGTTTAACCAAGGGAAATCCCCCCAACCTCAGTGATTCTGGCTAAACTATACCTCATGGGACATGTCTAGAAACAGTGGACCACAGATGTTCTAGTTCAGCAGAAAGGCATGATAGTTTTGGATACTACACAACACTTGAGTGTTCCTTTGGTCACAAATGGTTGGCTATGTCAGAGTTGTATCATAGTGGGCCTGCCATTAAGCCAAGAACTTTTAAAGCCTATTCAGAAAACCTTAAAGTGAATGATCCTGGCCTTTACAACCCTCTCTGCCTAGATTTCTAATGAAGAGTTGTCAAAGTCTAATCTGTATAATGCTTGATCATAACAGACAAAATATATACTGGCCTAGATGAGTTTAAGGCTAGATTGCAAAGCTCTAGCTGGTTAGTTCTTCATGTTTCCATCTTAAGCTTAGATCATTCTGAGATCATATCCAGTTTTGGAGACAGCTTTGTAAATTCAGTAAGTAGGTAATAGGTTCTGAGCCACTCACTAATCACTACTACAATGATTACTGCAGGAAAAAAAAAATACTGTCATCAGGAGGGGGATCCCAAGTCTTTGTCAGCTGAGGAAGACAATATAGAATGGAGGGGACTGTATAATTAATGTCGATTTAGGAAATGCTTTGTTTTGCTGTTTTAAGCATCATTCTCCTAGGATAGCATAATAGAATAGTAGAATCTGAGAGTTATAAAGGACTTCAGTGGCCATCTAGTCCAACTCATACACAAAAGGAACTTCCATTATAATATCCCCAATAAGCTTTGCTTTAAAGCCATTGCTTTAAGACTTCCAAGAGGGATTCCAGAACCTTTTCAGACAATCGATTCCACTTTTGGACAGTTTTAACTGGGAGATAGTTTTTGACATCAAAACTAAATTTATTTCTTTGCAATTTCTACCCATTGCTGCTGCTTCTGCCCTTTAGATCCAATGAGACTAATTCCTCTTCCATATGACAACCCTTTTCAATACTTGAAGACAGCTATCATATTCCCTCCACATGCCTAGTTTCTTCATCTAATCTTTATATAAAATAGATAATATATAGAGATAATATAATATAGACTCTTCACAATCCTGGTTACCCTCTTTTGGACACTTTTCAAACCTATCAACAATTTTAAATCACAGCATCCACATCTGACCACAGTATTCTGATGAGGTTTGACAAGAGCTGTTATGTTACCACTATAACTTTGTAATCTTAGTTGATGGGGCCTTAGGAGACTTTGTATGAAGCATTTCTTTTGTGTGGAGAAAACAAATGCCCTATGCCTGATCTATACTGTATGCCGAAAACCTTTCTATTCCCTTTTGGAGAGGCTCTGGTCATGAGCCAAAGCTAATTTTAAGTAATTTTTCTCCAGGGCTCTGGGATGGGAATGTAAAGAGGCAGAAAGCTCCATAAAGAGGCTAATTGCTCCTCTCTTTAGAGGGTAATACTGAACATGGCCCCTGCATGCTTGGATTCAAAGCTGAGGGCCTCTTTAGATAAGGAGAGAAAGCACTACAGCTTCCCTGTGCCCATCTGTAGCTGCGTGTGGTCCCACCCCTCCCCCACTTCTGCTACCACAGCTTCTTCATTCAAACAGTGGGCACTTGTTTTACCTTGCATTTGGGGGAATGTTTAGATTCTAAGGAGATCTATCTCTTTAGTGCTGAGTGGGAAGAGGCTGGGGCTATTATAAAGAACAGGTATCAGGATCCTGATCTTTCTGCATCAGTGGCAGAACACTGCAAACTTCTGGGGCAGCATTTTGCTGTGGTCAGATTTTCAATCTTTCAGGGTTCTAAAAGATTTTGCTGACACTCAATAAGGGGAGAGGGAAGATAGCAGGCATCTGACTGCATCCGTTGTCCAAAATGCAGTGCCAACGCATGGAAGCACCAAGGGGTTAACTCTATTCTAAGCTTCCAGCTTCCTTGGTGACACTCTAAAATTAAGATTCTTAATCTTGTCAATAAACTTGTTTTGTTGTTTTTAAGCATTTTGACATCTTTCAGTTTAACTGCCTTCTTTTGTAACTCCATGTATTTTATTTTACCTATTTTATTTAAAATGTGATTCTGGCAAAGGGTCCCTAGGTACTATCAGGCTGCCAAAGGGGTTAAAGACACTATTTTTAGGAGACCTGCAAAAGGAAGGGGCAGGTGTGGCGGCTAGAGGAGCTCCAAGTGAAACAACCTGTTTTTCAGGGACTCCGAGACCAAGTCTGCTTAATATAAACTTCTATGCAAAAATCTGTCCTTGCAAAGCCACAAGTGTGCGTAATCACCCATCCCCCATCTCCAGGCGCAGCTTGTTTCCACGCTTTGTGGTGTTAAATATGATGCTAAAGGATCTGGTTTAGCATCTGGTCCAAGCCTCCCGTACGTCAAAGCCGGGGAAACTGAGGCTTAATATGGGGCAGAGTGGATGTTCAGACCCTAACAAGGCCTTTCCCCTATGACAGACCCCTTCTTTCTTTCCCCTTTCCCATCCAAAAAAGCAAACGAGATGCCGGCACCTCCCGGGCTCCTAGAGCGCAGCCGGAAGCTACCGCAGAGCCAGGCGATGACCGGCACCCACTTCCGGTCAGCCATTGTTCTTTTTATCCTCCCGTGAATGGCGGAGGTCTTCGGTCCTGTGCCCTGCCCTTCCCTCTCCCTCCCCGTCGGGACCTTGGAGGTCGTTCAAACGCTGTTCTTTGTAAGTGTGGGTCCGGGTCCCAGGGAAGGGCGCGTCCGCTGCCTAGGCGGCTTCCATCCTGGTCTTTAGGGGGCGGGCCCAATCGCTCCCTCCTCCCCTCTCCCCCGGCTGGAGCGGGGTGGGGAGGAATTGAAGGAGGGCGGGGGAGGAGGCACCGCAGGGGCTGCTGGGAGGAGCCGCTCTCTAGCTTCAGCCTCAGCCTCATCCCCACCCCCACCCCATCACCCTCCTCGGCGGGGTAGAGGGAGCCCCTTTTCCTTTCACTCTGTTCTCACTCGTGCCTCCCCACCCCCACCCTAGAAACAGACATTGTCCTTCTTCACGCTGCCCCCGGTCCTTTGAGCGATACAGAGGAAATCTCTAATGGGCTTTGTAAACCTGGACGTCAGCTCTCATGATTATTACCTTGCCAAAGCAGTCATTTGGCAGTCAGTCTAAAGTAAGCATCTGTTAAGCACTAACTATGTGCCACGCACTGGGGCATTCAAAGAAAGCCAAAAAACGGCGTTCGTTACATTTGTACATGAATAACTCGTTTCAGGTGGCTCGTTGAATTCGGGAGAGGAGAGGGAGGAAGAGAGAAAAATGGAAATCAAAATTTTATAAAAGTAAATGTTGAAAACTCTATTTACATGTAATTGGGAAAAATAAAATGCTATTAAGTGGGAAAAAACTGCACTCAAGGCGCTCTCAGTCTAATGGAGACAAAATGCAAACAGCTATTGTGCAAATAAGCATTATATACAGGGTAAATGGGAGATAATCAGTGGAGGGAGGACATCTACATTAAAGGAGGATTAGAAAAGGCTTCTCAAAGAAAATGGGATTTTAGCTGGGACTTTTAAGAAAAGTGATGTGGAAAAAGGAGGGAGAATATTCTAAGATTAACGGGACAGTCATTGAAAATGCTTGAAGTTTCTCAGTAGGTGAGATGAATTGGGCAGAGAATTCCGAACTCAAAATTTTCCCCAGAAATGAAATGTTAGGAATAAATAAATAATGCATTTTGAAAAGAAAATGCCTTGTTTAAGGAAAGGAGCTGCAAAAGAGACCAGTGTTCCTATAGGCAGAGAACCTGGGAGGGAGTAGGGTTATCAGAAGACTGGAAAGGTGGGAAGGGACCAGGTGGTGAATTTTATCTTGTTTCTGGAGTTGATAGAAAGTCACTGGAGTTTATTGAGTAGTGGGGTGACTTAGGTCATCAGACTTTTAAAATCAGTCCCTCCTTTTCTTGACTTCTCTATTCCAGTTACTGCTATCTCCAGCCTCCTTGCACTTTGGGAAGATTAATTTGACAGCCTAGGGGAGGATGGATTAGAGTGAAGCATTTTATAAAGTGTTTACAAGAAGGGATCATTTAATAGATTTATTGGGCTGTAGAACTAGAAAGCTGTGTTTCTGAGATCACCAAGCCTGTGGCATTGTGCCAGCTGGAAAAAAATTTAAATACTTAAAAACAAAAAACAAAAGACTTAAGTAAATGCAGCACTTAAATGACATTTTCTAGTATGATAGATGTGAAGATTAAAATTATCCTACCCTACAAAAAGAGAAACTGAGGCCTTCTAGGTCTGAGCCAATGGCAATTTATTAAAGAGTCCGTGATTCCCTCTAATGAAGTGGACATCAGATTTTCTTCATAATCTAAGATGCCTCTTCCTATTTTTATAAAGCTAGATGTCCAGTCATTCTGGAAGAGCTACACCAAATACAGAATAATTCCACTGAATAAGCAAAATAATGTGTCAGCAGGGTCACAAATTAGGCGAAGGAAGGAGTACCTCCATAAGATGCCCAGACTTTTCCTTAATTTGGGCAGGAGGAAATGTTACAAGCTGTCAGTATCCTAAGTGGTTGTAAAATAGACATCTGCTCTTAACGGACAAGTGACTGGTTTGGAGATACAAAAATATTTGGAGGAACTTTCCATGCATTTTTCACTTTTGCCAAACTGGTTGGGGTAATCATCACAAGGCAAAACAAGGGTAGAGGACTTTTAGTTAACTTTCTATAGTTAAGCAAGTGAAGTTAGAATCTGCAGCTCACAACTGCAAATTGATTAATACTAATTACAATAGAGTAGGAGTCCACAATGAATTACTTCTCTTATAGAACTGACAAGGAAGATAAATGAGAGAATCTCTCAATTTTCAATTTTTTCAATTAATACTGGGTATTCTTGGGTTTCTTGAATCTGGATCCCCAGATGTCTCAAACTATTTAAGGGAACTCAGTTCAGAAGGTATTGGTTGAATATTTACTGGTATACACAAATAACTGGTAGATTGTGGTGAAGAGGAAAAGGAAATAATAGTTTTTTTCTTCAAAGATTTAAATTTTCTGGGGGACTTAAGTTTTATATACAAATACATGTAAAAGGGCAGAATGTAATAACTATAGGATACTGCAAGGTATGATAAGAATCTAGAAGTGGTGGAGATAATTTACTACTAGAATTAACTGGGAAACATTCAAGGAAGAAGTTCAATAATAATAGTGGATTTGGGTTATAGTGGCGTAGGAATAGAAAAGCATTTAGTTAACTCTTCTAATGCACTAAGCACAAGGATTATTAATAGAAAATTGAGTCAGTCCTTACTCTCAAGGAACTCACATTCTAATTTGAGGGGACAGCTCCTAAAGGTGTTCTTGATGGATTAACCAGATAGTTCTTAGGGTCTCAGATAAATGATCAGGGCAGTAACTAGGTCTCAGATAAATGATCAGGGCAGTAACTGGAGAAAAGAGTATGAATAGGTGGTAAAGCACATTTCAAAAAGATAGATTGTTGAGCAAAGGCAGAGCAGTAAGAATGCACATAGTGTACTCAGGTTAATGTCATATTATGAAAGGCTTTGAGTGTTAGATAAGGAGTTTGGATTTTGGTATTGCAGGAATAAGGAAGTAAGGAAGTTTTTTGACCAGGGGAATCAAATTAATTTGCATATTAGACTTTTTGGGAGAATGCAGGCAAATTCAAAAGAAATTGGTAACTGATTGGATGTGGAAGATGAGACAGATTAATTGAAGATGTCTAGAGTTTATAGTGATAGGGAAAATAAAGATATGGGTGACTGAAACAGAAGTGCAGGAGGAGTTGATTTTTAAAGGATGATCAGGATCTTTTTTTTTTTTAATAATAGCTTTTTAATTTTCAAAATATATGCAAAGATAGTTTTCAGAATTCACCCTGAAAAATCTTGTGTTCCAAATTTTTCTCCCTCCCTTATCCCTTCCCTAGACAGCGAGTAATCCAATATATGTTAAACATGTACCAACGGTTCTTCGTACATGTTCCCACATTTATTCTGCTGCACCAGAAAAATCAGATCAAAAAAGAAAAAAAAGGAAAACAAAAAGCAAGCAAACAAAAAAAGTGAAAATGCTATGTTGTGTTCCACACTCAGTCCCCATGGTCTCATTGTTGAAAAGAGCCATGTCCATCAGAAATGATCATCATATGTAATCTTGTTGTTGCCATGTATAATGATCTCCTGATTCTTCTCATTTCACTCAGCGTCAGTTCATGTGAATCTAGGTCTTTTTGAAATCATCCTGCTGATCATTTCTTAAAGAACAATAATGTTCCATAGCATTCATATATTATAACTTATTCAGTCATTCCTCAATTGATGGGCATCCACCCAGTTTCCAATTCCTTGCCACTACAGAAAGGGCTATTACAAACATTTTTGCACATGTGGGTCCCTTTTTATGACCTTTTTGGGATATAAGATCAGTAGAGACACTGCTAGATCAAAGGGTTTGATAGTCCTTTGGGCATAATTCCAAATTGCTCTCCAGAATGGTAGGATCATTTCACAGTTCCATCAACAATGCATCAGTGTCCCAGTTTTTCCACATGGCCTTCAACATTCACCATTATCTTTTCCTGTCAAATGAGCCAATCTGAGAGGTGTGTAGTGGTATCTCAGGGTTGTCGTAATTTGCATTTCTCTGGTCAATAAAGATTCAGAGCATTTTTAAAATATGACTAGAAATGGTTTTAATTTCTTCATCTGAAAATTGCCTTTGACCAAGAATCTTTATTTTGGATGTATTAGGCAGAGAATTTCCCAGGCCAAGGAAGCAGGTGACTATAGAATGTGAGAAACTGCCTCTTCTAGACCCTTTGTGTATAATTACATTGGTAAATCTCTCCTACACATATTTTTAGAAGATCAGCAGTAGCATCTTGCCATAGAAAAAGCCCAAAACTTAAGAGCCAGAACAACTGGCTTTGAGTCCTGATATAATTCTTGGCTGTGTGCTCATGAACCAACTGCTTAATCTCTCTGAGTCCATTTCCTCATTTTTAAAGTGGGACTGTACTTCACAGAGCCATGAGGAAGGCATTTAAGCACCATGTAAATGTGGACTATGATTTTTGGTATCAGAACAGATATCTTTATTCATATAATATTTTATCTTTTCACATGTATTTGTTTCATTTTAGCTTCACAAAATCCCAGGAAGGAAAAAGAACTTCTGGGAATTACTCCATTTTACAAATGGAAAATCAGATTCAGAGAAGTCAAGTAATTTATTCAAAATTAGATCAAGGAAGCTAGGAATAGATCCTATGTCTTCTGAATTTTAGACCAGGGTTCTCATCACACCATCTTTTCCCAATAACCTGTCTTTAAAAATGACCTCTTAGAAGTATTCTATAAAAGGGGTATCAGATAATTTTACTGAGCAGAATAAAACCTAGTCTGGGGGAAAATAAAATCATTCTCATAAAATAAAATCATACTTATTAGAAATAATGTATTTTTTTACTTTTTACTATTTGATTTCAAAATATAAGGAGTAATAAAAAAAAGACAGTGGGAAAATTCTTGTTCTAGGTTTAGAGGCAGTAATAGAAGTCTAGAATTATTGCCATTTCCTGGATAAGCACTCAAAGGCATAAGTTCATGTCCTACTGGAAATACAGAAGCAGTAAAAAGACTCAGAGGAGGCCATAAACAGAGACAGAAAACCATAAGGCCTTCATAGAAGCTCCCCTCTCAAAGGATGTGAACTGAGGATTGTTATCAGGTCATCTTTGACATTATACTGAAATCCCTTTCTCCTCCAGAGATCTACCAAGGTGCTCCCAGATTTGTAGTGCAAATCTATGGTTTAGCCAGTGGTATCAATATGGATCATACTAGTTTATCATTTTCTAAATCATTGAACAACTGCAGAGATGCACTTCTGTTTGAGTTTGACACTACTAGTTTATATTTCCCTCCAAAAGGCAAATAGTTGAGGCTGTTAAACATTTTGGTGAATTTTCTCTTTTAACTTCCCAGGCATCTATCCATTCAACTTTCTGGTACTATTCTGGGGTCTTGGACTTTTAAAGAAGGGAAACACTTGGGGCTATCAGACCTTGGTATTGTTAGCTCATCATATTAGTAAAATTTGACTTTATTCTTTTTTTGTATCTCTGACTTTAAGGGACCACATGAACAATTCTTTCATTTTTCCAAGGGAGATATTGCTCAGGAGCTTCCTGTCCTTTTCTAGAAGCCTTTTGAATTTTTGAACTTGGCAACCTCTAATATTGCTATTGCCCAGAAAATCTCTCTTCTCTGTCTTAAAGGCCAGATTCTACAATAATGCTGCTAGGAAAGTTTCTCCCCTACACAAAAATGTAGGGTCAAAAAACATTGTACAAGACTTTTCTTGTACATTTCTTGCAGCAATTCTCTGTAGACCTACTAAGTTGACATTGGAGAGTTATCAACCATTCAACTCCATCTGATTTAAGTTGATTCCTTGGGTTGAAAAATGTGCAAGAGAGCACTGTGGAGAGGGGATTGAATGTGGATTGAAGCATAGTATTTTCACCTTTTTGTTTGTTTTCTTGTGGTTTTTCTTTGTCCTTTTGGTTTGGTTTTTCTTTTACAACATGACAAATATAGAAATATGTTTAAAATGCAAGCATATGCATTTCTGTGAGATATCTCATTACTTTCTGTTCTATATTTATGTAGATATATATCTATATATGCTGTTCTATATTTTACATATTTGTACATTACATATACATAGTTTACATAATTACATATATGTATACATGTATACATAGTTAAATAGTCAAAATCTACACTCAAAAATTCTTCTGTTCAGGCAAGTAAATAATGGGGGGAACACTTGTATTGCCTTTGTACTTCTGCCCCAAATGAAAAGAGAGAAGGAAAGTAGAAACAGGTCTCCACCTCCAGACTTCCCAACTTATGGTACTATGGTACTATGTACAGTCACTCGGGATGTTAGGGATTCCTCCTCCCTGTATTGAGGTAGCTAATTTGCAAACCATATGAATATGCCTTCCATGTCTTTATCCAATTTATTGGCTTAAAATGTAATACCAAGAATCAAGCATAAGTCCCTGCAGCAATTTTCTGTAGACCTACTAAATTGACATTGGAGAATCATCAACCATTCAACTCCATCTGATATAAGTTGATTCCTTGGGTTGAAAAATGTGCAAGAGAGCACTGTGGAGAGGAGACTGAATGTGGATTGAAGCATAGTATTTTCACCTTTTTGTTTGTTTTCTTGTGGTTTTTCTTTTTCCTTTTGGTCTGGTTTTTCTTTTACAACATGACAAATATGGAAATATGTTTAAAAGAATTGTATATGTAAAACCTATATCAGATTGTTTGTGATATTGGGGGAGAGAAAGGAGGGAGAGAAAAAATTTGGAACACAAAATCTTTTTTTTAAATAATATTTTATTTTTCCCAAATACATGTAAAACAATTTTCTTTTTTTATTATTATTATAACTTTTTATTGACAAAACATATTCCTGGGTAATTTTTACAACATTATCCCTTGCACTCACTTCTGTTCTGGACTATCCCCTTTCTTCCCTCTACCCCCTCCCCTAGATGGCAGGCAGTTTTATATATGTTAAATACGATATAGTATATCCTAGATACAATATATGTGTGCAGAACTGTTAGAACACAAAATCTTACAAAAATGAATGTTCAAAACTATCTTTATTGGATTTAACATATATTTTTAACATGTTTTAACATATATTGGATTACTTTCCATCTGGGGAAAGGATGGGGGAAAAGGGGGAAAATTGGAACACCAGGTTTTGCAAGGGTCAATATTGAAAAATGATCAATGTACATGTTTTGAAAATAAAAAGCTTTAATAAAAAAACTATATTTACATGTATTTGGAAAAACAAAATACTATTGGGAAAAAATAAAACCCAAGTCCATAGATTGTTTTGGATCACTGAATTGCTGAGATGAGCTAAGTCTATCATAGTTGATCATGGTGTTGCTGTTCCTGTGTATAATGCTCTCCTGGTTCTGCTCATTTCACTCACCTTTAGTTCATGTAAGTCTCTTGAGGTTTTTCTGAATTCATTCCAAGCCTTTTGAAATCTCCTTTCTCCAGGTTTAGGTACATTCATGCCATGCTCTGTCTGGCTTTTCTTTGCTCTAACACAAACAATGAGGGAGTCAGACTCAGTTCTTGGTTCTCTTAGATGAAGAAAGAGGGAGAGTTATCACATTGAACTCCCTTCATTAATTCCCACATCCTATTCATAGTATAGCATGTAAGCATCTGTTCAATGGTTCTGTCATAATTAGGAGAACACAGTTGAGACACTGTGAATAATGTTGAAAGATTGGCTTTTGCCAGGCGTTGGCAGAGGCTAGGTAACATGCCCGCCCTTCTGCAAGGAATGAACAAAGTGAGAGCCAGCTGGGCTCAGTGGCCAGAGAACTCACTGGTCTTGGCCAAGAGGCCTAGGGGCCTGTCTTCAGGCCATTCCTGCCTTTATAAGGCTGGTGATAGACTCCACCTCAGTTTTCTCTTCTGTGAAATGAGGGAGTTAGATTACATAGCCTTGTTAGGTTTCTTCCAGTTCTAAATCCATGATCTTTTGGAAAATATTATTTTCCTTCCAATGAAGATGACGTTGTTAGTCTGGACTTAAACTCTTTGTTACGTGATTATTTCTCAGTGTTAACAGTGATTTCTGATGTCTCTGTAGGTGACATCAGCTCAGGCCTGAGACATTCAAGACAAAGTTCTGAGATTAGACGTTTAATCAGGGCCTTTGGCTGCTTGAGCTTCAGCATATCCAGGTTCTGGTGAGAGGCTGTGATGACTGCAGAGGTGAGGAAAGCCATGTGTCTGGCCCCTCAGCTCTTGGGTGTCCAGGAGAAGAGGGATGATCCCTGGGGACCAGGATCAAGCCTGCAACAGGACAACCAGATCAGCTATGAAGTTTTTCGGCAGCGCTTTCGGCAGCTGTGTTACCATGAGACCTCTGGGCCACAGGAGGCCCTGAGCCAACTGCGGGACCTTTGTGGACGGTGGTTGAGGCCAGACATGAATACAAAGATGCAAATTCTGGAGCTGCTGGTCCTGGAGCAATTCATCACCATCCTGCCCGGGGAGATCCGTATGTGGGTGCAGCTGCATCGTCCAGAAAGTGGAGAGGAGGCAGTAGCCATGGTGGAGGACTTCCAGAGACACCTTGATGGACCAGGACAGAAAGTAAGAAGTAGAATCATTTATGGCAGTATTAGGGTGTAGTCCAGACCTGCTTTCTTAGCAGATAGACTTACAGGGGCCCTTTGTAAACACAGCTTAAAGACCTTTTTGCCTTCAGGTTTTCTGGACCAGCTGTATGCCTTAGTCATAAAACCTATATTTGAGTCCTAGCTCTGTCGTTTAGCTTATTGGTTTTGATAATGCAAAATTATGCCTGAGCAAGCTATAAATAATTTTCCTCTCATTTATCTATTTGTATTATATTGTATTTTTATTTTGTTAAATATTTCCTAATTACCTTTGTAAACATTTAATCATTGTTAATTTTTTAAAAATGTATTTTCAGTTTCAAATTTTCTCCTCTCTATCCCCTCTTCCACTAAGAAGGCAAAAAATACAATACTTATTATACAGATGAAGAAATGCAAAACATTTCCACATTAGCCATTTCCTCTAAAATGAGAGTAATACTTTTGTTACCTACTTTGTATTATTGTCATAAGGATCAAAGTGGTAATTGTCTAAAAGTTCATAATATAAGCAATAGTTATACATAATAAATGGTTTTGTAGTAGTGACATTTCTAGACTCATAGCTACAGAAGCATCATATAGTTTAGCTTAAATATATAGTACTTCCCAAAATAGGAGATTTCACAACCAATTTGGAAAGAGATATCTTTGCCTCTGTCAAACATAGCTCTTGATGACAATAAATGGTATTACCACCTTACGTTTACATAGGATTCTATTTTCACCACAATGTGGTGTTTGAAAAGAATTGTGATATTAATTAAAAACATTTAGGTTTGTGTCTATGCTATTAATAATCATTAGCTGCGTATTTTTTAACAAGTTATTTTATTTCTCTGACTTCCACTTTTTGATTTGTAAAATAGCAATAATCTTGTTTTAGCTACCTTTTGGAACTTATAGCTAGGAGTAATTTGAAAAATTATCTCTTTCAAGCCCAATATGGTATAGATCAGTGGTTCTCAAACTTTTGTTTTCAGTATCTTTATCCTATTAAAAATTATTGAGTATTTCTCCAAAGTGTTTTTCCTTATCTGGATTATATTTATAGACATTTACCATATTGGAAATAAAAACTATTTTTGAATTTGTAGACCTTCTAAAAGGGTTTCAGAGATCCCCAGGATTCTCTAGGCCATACTTTGAGAACCACTGGTATAGATGATGAAACCAAGGCTCAGAAAGATTAAGACTCATGAGGACAGTGATTGGGAAAGCTTAAAGTACTATAAAAATGTTATGTATATACAGTCTTATTTCGTTCCTACAAGATACTGTGAAGTGGACAGTAGTATATAATTTCTATTTTGTAGAAGTAACTAGGAGTTGGGTTTTCAACGTCAATGGACTCACTAGTGTCTAAAACTGAAATTATAATAACAATTGACCTTTATGTAATACTTTAAGGTTTAGAAAGTGATTTATAAGCTCAGTTTTAGGTTATGTGGGGGAAAAGGGTCAGAAAAGGGACAGGACATTTTTTAGGGTGGGCTGACAACAGGGAGACACATGGCTGCTTCATTCTTATTTGACTTGTTTTCTTTGTCAAGGAGAATGACCTTTGCCCTAGAAATGACTAAACAAAAATGGCTAAGAATTAATGCCCAAAATAATTAAGGAAATAGTAAGAAATCACCTAGTTGCCCTTGGTGAATTTTAACCTCACTGACATCAAGATAAACTGCGTCCTTGGATACAGGAAGAACTGGCAGATATATTTGCTGAACCACTGTCAGTAAAATTGGAAAGATTGTGGATAATTGGAGAACGGATCACAAGGTGGGAGAGAGGCAAATATCCACATTTTCAAAAAGGGAAGATAACAGGATAGGCTATAAATCAGTGAGTTTGACTTTGATTCCTGAGAATATTCTAGAATGAATAATTAAATTCTGATCATTGGCAGACATCTGTAAAGAAAAACAGTCTCTTTAGAGGCTAGCATGGCTTTATCCAGAACAGCTCATGCCAGCCTAATCTCATTTCCTTTTTTGACCAGATTACAACTAGTAGATAAGGATATACTGTGCATATCTGAGCTCAATTTTATTAAAGCTTTTGATAACTATCTCATTGTATTCTTGTGGAGAGAACAGATGTGTATGGCTAGGCCCAGGTTAGTATGAGTAATGAATCCCCTGAAGTGTTTGCATGTATTCTAATTTGCACTATTTGATGTTATGATTATGTAAAATATGGTAATTGGTTCTGCCCAATGGAAATATACAGTCTGAATTTGAATAATGCCACCATTTCAAGGGCTTTATTATTCCTGCTAAGTACAGAGCCTCACAGTAGTAGATAATAATGCAATTTGATAATTTCAGAATTGGTTGAATAGCTGGCCTCAGACTAGTTGGTTATGGTTAATTGTCATCATGGCAGGGGGTCTTCAGTGAAATACCCAGTGAATGACCCTGTGCTCTTTTTAAATGAATGACTTGGATACAACCCTCGGAGGCTTATTAAGTTTGCTGCTGATAAAAAAATATATATACATAGCCAAGAAAGCTAGCTCATACTGAATGGCAGAGTTGGAATCCTGAAAGATCCTGACAGGCCAGAATATTGGGTTGAATCTAACAGTAATTCAGTAGGGATACTTGTGAAGTCTTACAAGGTGGGGGAGAGATAATTAGAAGTTGTTCTGAAAGAATTGTGAAGTTTAAGTGCAAATCAAAGCATACCATTTTCACATTTTTTGTTTTTGTTTCTTTTTTCTCATGATTTTTCCCTTTTGTTCTGATCATTTCACAATATGACTGTTGTGGAAATGTGAGTATTATGATTGTACATATATAACTATATCAGATTGCTGTCTTGGGGAAGAGAGGGAAAGAAAATTATGAAACTCAAAAATACTATGAAAGTGAATGTTAAAACTAACTTTACATATCATGGAAAAAAATAATATTAATTAGAAGTTGTTCTGAAAAAGATCTATGAATTTGAGTAGATTTGATACTCAATAGGAGTCAGTGGTGTGATGTGGCAGCCAGAATTTTAAGCTTGATTAAGAGAAGTCTAACCTCCAGGAATAGAGAGCTGGATTCTGGCCTTCCTCAGACTTCATTTCTACATTTATCATGCTGCATAAAAAAAAAAAAAGATCAAAAAGGAAAAATATGAGAAAGAAAATAAAATGCAGGCAAACAGCAAAAAGAGTGAGAATGCTATGCTTTGATCCACACTCAGTCCCCACAGTCCTCTCTCTGGGTGTAGATGACTCGCCCCATCACAAGTCTATTGGAACTGGCCTGAGTCACCTCATTTTTTTCCCCTGAGGTAATTGGGGTTAAGTGACTTGCCCAGGGTCACACAGCAAGGTAGTGTGAAGTGTCTGAGACCAGATTTGAACTCAGGTCCTCCTGACTTCAGAGCTGGTACTCTATCCACTGCATCATCTAGCTGCCTAGAATCACCTCATTGTTGAAAAGAGCCATGTCTTTTAGAATTGATCATCATATAGTTATGCTGTTGTGCACAATGTTTTCCTGGTTCTGCTCATTTCACTTAGCATCAGTTCTTGTAAGTCTCTCCAGGCCTCTCTGAAATCATCCTGCTGATCATTTCTTATGGAACAATAATATTCCGTAACATTCTTATATCGTAATTTATTCAGCCATTCTTCAACTGATAGGCATACAATCAGTTTCCAGTTTCTTGCCACTACAAAGAGGGCTGTCACAAACATTTTTGCACATGTGGGACCCTCTCTCCTTTATGATTTCTTTGGGATACAAGTCCAGTAGAGACACTGCTGGATAAAAAGGTATACACAATTTGATAGTCCTGTGAACATAGTTCCAGCTTATTTTCCAGAATAGTTGAATCAATTCATAACTCTACCAGTAATGTATTAGTGTCCCAGTTTTCCCACATTCTCTGAGAGAATGTATGTATGTAGTAGTATAGATGTGTGTAGTGGTATCTCAGAGTTGTCTTAATTTGCATTTTTTTGATTAATGGTGATTTAGAACAACTTTTCATATGACTAGAAATGATTTAAATTTTTTCAAAAATTGTTCATATCCTTTGACCATTTATCAATTGGAAAATAGAAAATTAAGTTCTTATAAATTTGAGTCAGTTCTTTATATATTTTAGAAATGAGGCCTTTATCAAAACCCTTGAATGTAAATTTTTTCCCCAGTTTATTGCTTCCATTCTAATCTTGTCTGCATTACTTTTGTTTATACAAAATCTTTTTAATTTAATATAATCAAAATTATCCATCTTGCATTCCATAATATACTCCAGTTCTTTTTTGGCCACAAATTCCTTCTTTCTCCACAGTTCTCAAAAGTAGGCTATCCTTTGTTCTTATAATATCACTCTTTATGTCTAAATCATGAACCCATTTTGACCTTATCTTGATATAGGGTGTTAGGTGTGGATCAGTGGCTGGTCTCTGCCATACTAATTTCCAATTTACCCAGCAACTTTTGTCAATGAGTGAGTTCTCAGCCCAAATGCTAGAGTCTTTGGGCTTATCAAACACTAGATTACTATAGTCATTAGCTATTGTGATTTATGAACCTAACCTATTCCACTGATTGACTCCTCTATTTCTTAGCCAGTACCAAATGGTTTTCATGACCATTGTTCTATAATATGACTTTAGGTCTGGAACAAGTAGGGAAGGCCCACTTAAGGAGGGCAAAACTGGTCCAGGTCAGACCCATATTCTAGGAGAATCATTTGAAGGTGATGAAGATTAGTCTGAGGAAGTTTAGAAGACTCAAGATTACATGGTGTATTGGAGGAGGAACTGGTTTCAAATTTTACCTCTGATATTATCTGTATGACCACAAGTCACTTAACATTTCAGTCTTAGTATCCTTATCTAGAAAATTTGGCGTAACCAGGTAGATTGGTGGATGGAGGCCCCATCCTGTAGTGAGAAGACTTAAGTTTAAATGTGACCTCACAAATTTACTAATCATGTGATCCTGAGCAAATCACTTTGCCTCAGTTTGCCCTTCTGTTTTCCTTATACTTCACAGGGCTGTTGTGAGGATCAAATGAAATGATAATTGTAAAGTGTACTTAGAACAGTATCAGACATGTAGTAGGCTTTATACAAACTTTAGCTGTTCTTACTATTATTATATAGTGTCTTTTCCATCTCCAGATCTGTTATCTTGGGGTACTATAGCCATCTTCAGGCATTTGAAGAGATGTGGTAGAAAAGGCATCAGATTTGTTCAGTCTGGTCCCAAAGGGTAGAACCAGGGACAGTTGCTAAGAGGCACTATAGAGTTAATGGTAAGAAACATCTCTTTTTTTTTTTTTTTAAATTTTTTAATAATTTTTTATTGATAGAACGCATGCCAGGGTAATTTTTTACAGCATTATCCCTTGCATTTACTTCTGTTCCGATTTTTTCCCTCCCTCCTCCATCCCCTCCCCCAGATGGCAAGAGTCCTTTACATGTTGAATGGGTTGCAGTATATCCTAGATACAATATATGTGTGCAGAACCAAACAGTTTTCTTGTTGCACAGGGAGAATTGAATTCAGAAGGTATAAATAACCCGGGAAGAAAAACATAAATGCAAGCAGTTTATATTCATTTCCATTGTTCTTTCTCTGGGTGTAGCTGCTTCTGTCCATCTTTGATCAATTAAGGCTCTCTTTATCAAAGAGGTCCACTTCCATCAGAATACATCCTCATATAGTATCGATGTTGAAGTATATAATGATCTCCTGGTTCTGCTCATTTCACTCAGCATCAGTTCATGTAAGTCTCGCCAGTCCTCTCTGTATTCATCCTGCTGGTCATTCCTTATAGAACAATAATATTCCATAACGTTCATATACCACAATTTACTCAACCATTCTCCAATTGATGGACATCCTTTCATTTTCCAGCTTCTGGCCACTACAAACAGGGCTGCCACAAACATTTTGGCACATACAGGTCCCTTTCCTTTCTTTAGTATCTCTTTGGGGTATAAGCCCAGTAGAAGCACTGCTGGATCAAAGGGTATGCACAGCTTGATAACTTTTTGAGCATCATTCCAAATTGCTCTCCAGAATGGCTGGATGTGTTCACAATTCCACCAACAATGTATCAGTGTCCCTGTTTTCCCACATCCTCTCCAACATTCCCCATTATCTTTCCCTGTCATTCTAGCCAATCTGACAGGTGTGTAGTGGTATCTCAGAGTTGTCTTAATTTGCATAAGAAACATCTCTTAATAATTAAGTGATCAAAAGTGGGATGGAAGCTGAGACTTGATGACCACTTATTGGGTGTGTTTTTGTTGGGGTTTCTTTCATGGATGTGTTGAGATTGATTACTGCTGGGCTGCTTCTTATTCTTAGATTTGTGTTATCATTCTGTAAAGTCAGTTACTAAGGAATCATCTCTATTTTGCTGACCAAGAAACTGAGATGAGATTAAGTGGATGTCAGAGCGAAAATTTGAAAGTGGGTCTTCCTAACACTAAATACCAATGCCCCTGGGCCCAAGGGCTGAATCTTGGTTCAGCAAGAAAACCAGATTTTCTTACTCTTTCCTTAAGATTTTTTCCCATTCTAGAAAACCAACATGTATAATATATTCTTAACTCACCAATGTAAAGATTTGTTAAAACATGAAAAAAACTGCACTACCAAACATAGACAGTAATGTAATTGGAGCAAGATTACAGGGGGCAACTGGATGGAGAGAACAGGGAAGGAAGATGTAAGATGGAGTGTAATTTATATTTGAGCACACAGTATGTATGGGATAGAGAAGAGATAAGAAGATATACAAACACACACACATACCTGTAATAATGAAGTTTGATCGATTCGGACCTGGTTTGTTGGCTGGCCTCAGAGTAGTTACGGTTTGGTATCATCATGGCTGGAGGTCATATGGACAGAGAGATAAATATAAAAGTTCATTCATTTATGGATGGCTGAGTGGTACAATGGGCAGAGCCCTGAATCTGGAGTCAGAAGATTTGAGTTCAAATCGCAGACCAGGCTCTAACCAATTAGACTCTTCCCTTCTGCCTGTCTCAGTTACTTCAAATGGGTTTATAATATTCTCTATCTCACAAGGTTGTTACAAAGACAAAATGAGATATTTATTACAAAGTGCTTTACAAACCTGTGCTATATAATTGTTTGCTATCATTATTATTATTATTATTGTTCTTATATTAAGGCAAGTCAAGGCAAAAATATAGTTGGTGAGTGGTTTCTTGCATAAGGCGGGCACAAAACCTGTTTGTTGATATACCTTGAATTATATTACAGTGTAGGGCTGAAATCAGATTGTAGCTGCCTGACACCAAAAGTCTAGTCTGTAGGCCTAGCAGAGAGGAAAGGCCACAGTCAGATCTACTCATCTAGGTGCTAAGGGAACCTAGACCAGAAGGGAAAAATCATAGCCTAGGATCCTGGAGAAACTAGACTTCTTATTTGATATTGCTCCTCTTGTCAGTTCCTCAGTAAGTCAGGTCATCCCCCTGGACCTTGGCTTCCTCAGCTGCCCTCTGGTATGGGGAGGAGAGTGGATGTTTATATAGTGCTTTAATAATCTCACACTTCTTGTGCATTTTAATGATTACAAAGGGCTTTCCTCATGGTGATCTTGTTAAGTAGATGCTTATGAGTGTTGTCATTTTGTATTTTGTGGATGAGGAAATCCATAGTATTGCTCATAGTCACTTGGGCTAGTCAGTGATAGAAGTAAAATTTGAACCCATCTTCTTCTACCATAAAGGCATGTTTCACTTTGAAATCTTAGGACTTAGGAACATTATTAGATTCTCATAGCAAAAATTGGAATCTCTCCATATACCTTACTTCTCTTCACAGAATTGTGATGAGAGCCAAATGAGATAATCATGGTGAAAATGTTTTGAAAAACCAGAATTCAATTATCTCACATAAAAGAGACAAGAAAAAGCCTTTATAGAGGAAGGAGGTGAGAGGGAGTAAGTGAACCTTAAACTCTCATCAAAATTGGCTCAGAGAAGCAATAGCATACACATTTAGTTGGATATAGAAATCTATACCCTACAGGAAAGTAGGAGGGAAAGGGGATAAGAGAAAGGCGCAGGATGGTAACAGAAGAGGGGGCAGATTGGGTAAGAGGTAGTCAGAAGCAAAACACTTTTGAGGAGGGACTGCATGAAAGGAGAGAGAGTAGAATGATTAGAGGAAAGGAGATAGGATGGAGGGAAATACATTTAGCAGTAGTAACTATGAAAAAAATTTTGAAACAAATTTCTCAAATGTATAAAGAACTGAGTCAGATTTATAAAAATAAGAGCCACTCTCCAATTGATCATTGATTGAAAGATATAAACAGTTTTCAGATGAAATAATCAAAACTAGCATTAGCCATATGAAACAATGCTCTAATTCACTATTAATTGGAGAAATGCAAATTAAAACAGTTCTGAGGTACTATCTCATACTTATTAGATTGGCTAATAGGTCAGAAAAGAAAAATGACAGATGGTGAAGGGGATGTGGGGAAAATGAGACATTAAAACACTGTTTTTGGAGTTGTGAACTGATTCAGCCATTTTGTAGAGTAATTTGAAACTATGCCCAAAGGGCTGTAAAACCATGCATATTCTTTGATCTAGCAAAATTACTATTAAGTCTGTTTCCCAAAAGAGATTAAAAAATTAGAAGGACATGTATATACAAAAATATTTTATAGCAGCTCTTTTCTGGGGGTAAAGAGTTGGAAATTGAGGAGACTCCCATCAATTGCTGAATCCTCTCAGAAAAACCTAGAAATACTTAGATGAGCTGATAATGCAAAATGAATGTACTGTGTACAGAGTAATAGCGATATTGTAAGATTAGCTATGAATGATTTAGCTATTCTCATCAATATAGTAATACAAGATAACTCTGAAGAACTTATGATGAAAAATGCTATCCACCTCAGAAAGAACTAATGATGTCTGAATACAGCTTGAAGCATACTATTTTCTAAATTTATTTTTCTTGAGGCCTTTTTTTTTTTTTTTAATTTTTGGTTTATGTTGTCTTTCACAACACAACTCTTATGGAAATGTTTTGCATGATTATGCATGTATAACCTATATTGAATTGCTTGCCTTCTCAATGAGAGTGGGGCTGAGGAGTGGGAAAGGTAAAGATTTTGGAACTCAAAAATTTTTAAAACGAATGTTAAAAATTGTTTTATGAATAATTGAGAGGGAGAAATAAATTAACTAAAAAAGAAAAACAAGAAAAACTAGAATTCTCCAAATATAAGAATAAAATCTTGCATCTCCCTTCAGAAAAAGTAGTTTTCATGGCAGTTTGTCATGAGAATTAGTAGGAAGGAATTAAAGTAGACTCTTGATAAACTTGTCACCTGGGTAGAACTATTCACCTTTTGATATTTTGTTTAAGCTTAGTGGGGTATTGCACCCCTACAGTCCTTACTGCAGGGGAGGCCAAGGCTGATGGATCTATTGAATCTGGGAGACTTAATTATCAGTAGGGCTAAGGCAGACCAAGTGTCTATATAATTTGTCACCAATATGGTGAGCCCTCAGAAGCAGAGGACTACTAAGCTGTTTAAGGAGGGGTAAGTTTGTTCAGGGTAGAAAAACATCAGTTTAAGCTTTTGCATTGATTAGTATTAGAAAAGGATCCATGAATGGCTGATAGACTTCTAGTGTAGATGAGATAGGAAGACTCCATTTTCAAAAAACAAAATTCAATTTAACTAGAATTTATTGCCAACTACGTAGAAAGCACTTTCTTCGAAACCAATGGAGACTCAAAGTTGATATAAGATATGAGTCCTCATCTTTATGTGAGTCTAGTACATGTACAGTCCAGTAGAATAATAACAGCTCATTTATTTGGCACATAATGACAAATATTTGGTCCTTTTGGCTTCTAACATTCTTTGATTTGACCTACCCACAAAAGGCTAATCCAGGTATCTATCAGGAGTCCAGTTGCCTTCCCCAAATGCCTGGACCTCTCTTGCTCAATAATTCTACATGAACCTGATCTTTTCTTGTGTATTATGTCTTCTGTATCCACTTAGAATGTCTACCAGCAAAAGTGCCACACATATACCCTTTCTTCTCCCTAGCCCTTTAGAAAGAAATTAACACCTGAAATAATACTTACAACACCAAGAACTTATTGTTTCAGGATTTGGTAACATTTGAGGATGTGTCAGTGGACTTCACCCAGAAGGAATGGAAGAGTTCAACACCTGCTCAGAGAGCCTTCTTTCGAGATTTGATGCTGGAGAATTATCGAGATGTAGTATCACTGGGTAATGATTCTGTTGACCTGCTTATAAATCTTTATTTGGGGGCTTGCTATTGTTTCATGTCTGTTGCTAAATAGTTTCTGTTATACTTTTAAGGGTTAATAAGAATCAGAAAGTTCTAAACCTCTATTTTCAAGGCTTTCCAGATCCATAGAGAAATAAGGCTCAGAAAATTATTTCTTAAAAAAAGTTTTCTGTATGTAAGAATTTTGATCCTTTGGAAGCTTTACTTTATGCAAGAATGGTCTAACTTTCTCTGCTTCCCTTTCTAAAGACCTCCTTAGGGCCCAGGAAATTATTTCTTAAAAAGTTTTCTGTATGTAAAAGTTTTAATCATTTGGAAGCTTTACTTTATACATAAATGGTCTATCCTTATAGATAAATTCTGTACCCTTCTCTCTTCCTAAAGACCTCATTAGAGTACCCATTCTTAGCTTTTCTAAGCTGATATTTGTCCCTACTATCCCCAAATAATTTGCTATTGATTTTTTTTTACCTAACTAGGAAGGAGAAAATAATAAAAGCTAAAAATTATTGGATTTTGCCTCAGCTTTCTTGGTTTCCAAGGCCCCTCTCTGGGGGTCATACACCTCCCTCTTACTTTATGTGGACATTTAATTGCCTTCCCTATGTCTTCTTTCCAGACATAGGAATTAAATGGCTGTCTGTGATTTCAATCATTATTTAGGTCCATTTTCTTTTCCATAAGCAGGATTTCCATTTTCAAAACCTATGGGGATTTCCCAGAGAGAGGAAAAACCATGGGGCCTAAATCATCAGGCACCTCTGGCCTTGGAAGATGGGAAAAGCACCTGTACAGGTAAGTGAGGGAGGATTCTTCTCTTCTTACTTCATTATATCTTCAGATTTACCTATTGAATTGTTTATTTTTCTGGACCAGATATGATTTCATGAGCACTCATAATTAGGAAGCTCTCCATTAAAACAAATGAATACTTTCATTGCTCAGTCCTAGAGAATTGTCTGTAGCACTGAGAGATTGTGGCTTGTCCATGCCCACAATTAATAGATAACAGAAGTGGAACTTGAAGCTGTTTCTTATTGATTCAAAAACAAGCTGTCTACATCCACAATGACTTGCTGGGTCTCATAAACTTAGCCAGCAACAAAGACAAATAAATATGTGTGTATTATGTGTATGTGTGTGTGTATACATATGTAGAGAGAGAGAGAGAAAGAGAAAGGCGTAAAACAGACATAAAATTGTTTTTATGACTCTTTGTACTTAACAAAGTAGAATTTAATTAGCAATCAGAAAATGTGTTTTGTGTCTTTTTGAAATTACATTTCAAATTCAGATGTTTTTGATTTTGTGTGTGTGTGTGTGTGTGTGTGTGTGTGTGTGTGTGTGTGTATGAATGAGACCTTAGCCTAATAGGTAGAACTGACTTTGGAATTAGAAAAGGAGGAACTGGCTCAGGCTATTTCCAGAGTTAGGACTGAATATAAGGTCATATGAGAAGCAGTATGCCATCAGGGAAGGAAAGCCTGCCTCAAAGTCAGGAGGACCTGAATTCAAGACCCTCTTTGGACACATACTATGACCTTGTCAAGACATTTAACCCCTCATTGTCCCCATAAAACTCCTTCATACCTTAGAAGTTGCAAAATAATTGCTGATATGCACTGGGATTAGAAAGTTTCTTCTACCTTAATGAAATCACAGGTATTATTAATATATAATCTATGCCAATATATATTTCTACAGAGAGAGAGAAATAGAAATAGAGATAAGTGTGAAGAACTAGTTTCTATGTTTCCTTTCTGCTTCATATTTATCATTCTTTGTGACTCTTTGATATTCCACTACATTAGTGCATGATAACTTATTCAGCCATTATCCATTTCATATATTTAGTTTTTTGAAGTTTTTACTATTACAAATAAAGAAGTTGTAAATTTTTTTTACAGATAGGTCCTTTTTATGGTATTGATTAGGATAAAATTAAGTTTTTTTAAGTCATTGGATCAAAAGACAAGATTAATCTAGATATAGTGTTTGAATTCTTTTAAGCTTTGAGACTGTCTAGTGTAGCCCCTTATTTAGGAGACTGAAGCTCAGAGAAGATAGTGATTGACCCACAGTCACCTAAATAAGAAGCAGAAACAGAAGGTAATGGGATCTAGTGTCCTTGGATTTGGAATTAGGAGAAACCTGTATTTGGGCCCTCTCTCCAGGATATGGCCTGTAAGCCTTAGTTTTCTCCCAAATAATAAAAGGGACAATAATATCTGAAAGGCCTAACTCACCAGCATCAATCAAATTAACAAATGTAAAGCATTTTGCACATTTTTGAATGCTGCATACAGGCCTGCTGAGAAAGGTATTGGTTTGAGGATGATGCCAATGGCCACTCTGCGCTCCACAGTATTTGCCCTAGTCTGTGGTTCCATTCACAACATAATCAAAGGCAGCTTGGGGTTGGGTAGAGAGCACTGGATTTCAGTTCTGCAGAAATCAGCTCTGCAGCCTCTTGGACCAATCATCTCATCTCTCTGGAAAAGGAAAGGGGGCATATAGATGAGTCATGAAGTCCCTTCCATTTTGTCAGTCTGTGATCCTTTGTAATATTGGTGCCTCTTCCCCTATTGCTGCAACACCTGGAATTTTATTATTTTTTCTATTTTCTACTCTAATGGATATTATCTTCATTTGTTAAAATGTTGAAAGTACATTACTGAGAAAGTCATAGCCTGTGCAAATTGAAGACAGTTTGGTGTGGTGGGATAAGTAGGTGATGTGGAGCTAAAGAAACTGGGTTTGATTTTAGCTGGGGTTCTTAGGCCCCAGGCTTCTCCTTTGTAAAATGAAGGGAGAGGATCTTATGATTTCTGAGATCTCTTCTAGTTCTAAATACTATATCTCTTTTCTGATTTATAGGCCTTTTTTATAATTTTTCAAAAAGGCTCTATTTGAATACTCTTAGAGAAAGGAATTACATTGCCTCCTAAGGCAGCTCTTTTCTGACAGCTCTCATTGTTAGAATTTGTTTAAAAATAATGGAAGACTGCCTTCTTATAACTTTACTAGTTTTTAGTTTATCTCTTTGGAATCAGTAGTCCTCCTAGCAGGTGAAGAAATATATCATGTTCTTCCCAAGTCTTATCTCTTCCAAGCTAAACCTTGTTCCTTCAGCTATGCTTAATTAGGATATGTAATTGAATACCCTCACCAAGCTGTTCTTTCTTTAGAACACTCTAGTTAAAACCTTGCCTTGCTATAGAGGAAAATAGTTAAGTAAAACCAACCAAGGGAGTGCCAATGCCTGATAGTTGATGTAATATTTCACATCTGTGGTCTGCTAGCTCTCTGCTGAGAGGAAGGAGGTATATTCCATTCATTATCTTTTCTGTGGAACTAGTATTAGTAATTGTCTTTAATCTGAGTGCAGCTGTCTCTTAATCTTGTTTTTTCTTGTTTTATTGTAATCATTGTATATTGCATATCATTCTCTTCAATCTATTTTCTTCATTGTCCATCAGTACCTATAGGTCTTTCCATATTTTTTAAAAATTGTTTTTGTCTGGTTTTCCTCTTTTAGTACAATAAAATAATATGCCATAATTTGTTCAGTCACTAGCAAATTGATGGACACTGACTTCTTTCGCATCTTTTGCTTTCACAGAATATGCTACCATAATGTTGTAAATGTGTAAAAGCTTTCTTTTTGTCTTTGAACTCACTGGGGATACCTGCAGGATAATAGGAATGATGGGTCAGAGGGTTATGACTAGTTTTGTGACTTTTATCATGTAATTTCAAATGGTTGTACAGAACAGTTAGAGCAGTTTAGTATATCTGGATCTTTTTAAAAATCCTTTTTGTTATTTGATGAGTATAGGATGATCAGAGTTATTTTCATTTGCATTTTTCTAATAATGAATTATAGTATTTTTTAAATGTAGTTGTTGATGAATTATCGGTTTTTTAATGAAAACAATTTGTTCATATCCCTTAACCACTTATTTTTGGGGCAGTAGCTAACTCTTAGTCATCTGTTTGAATCGCTTCCCAGTACATTCCTTAGTACATCTTATTCAGACTTTTATTAGAGATTTTAGGATCATAGATCTATAACAGAAGAGACTTCAGAGGACAATGAAAACCCCCTTCATTCTACAGATGAGGAAACTGGGAGATTAAGTGATGTGCCCAAGGTCATTCAGATCAGTATAGAGCCCGAATTCCAATCCATGGGTTCTGGTTAGCAAATTCAGTGCTTCATGCAATATACAGCCGAGATCTTTAATTCACAGCACATCCCTTGCCCATGGGATCCGGCAACACTATTCAGTCAGCAGGTGACATTTCTGTGTCCTTTTTTCTATGGAACAGAACTAGGCTCTGAACCCAGGGCTAAGCATATAGTACATCCTTAATAAATTCATTTAGATACTTAGTGAGTACCTCTGAGGCACAGTAAATAGAGCTCTGGGCCTAGCGTCAAATGCAGTCTCAGGTGCTTGCCAGCTGCACCACTTTGGGCAGGTCTCTTAATCTTTGCCTCAGTTTCCTCAGCTGTAGAAATGAAGATAAAAATAGCTCTTACCTCAGATAGATGTGAGAGTCACATAAGATATTTGTAAAGTATTTAGTATAGTATCTGGTACTTAATAGGCACTATATTATTGCTAGTTGTTATTGTTACTGATACTAGTATCACCATCATTATGATGTGAGCAAGATATCTGATGGAAATACCCTCCCTTCCTCTATCCTCCTCTTTTCTTATTATTCTAATTGCATTGATTTTGTTTGTGGACAAAGTTTTTAATCTTGGTGCTTTTGCCTGTCCTACTTCTGTCTCTGTCTAACCTCTGCAGTTTCTTGTCTCATTATTGACTTATTTACATCTATTGATGACATTTCAATCTATTTGTGAACAAATCCCAGCTCTATTTTTCATTGTTCAACTGTGTCATCTCATTCCCTGCCCATTCGATTGATATCAATTTTTTTTTTCAGATCTATGGAATTCATGAGTTCCTAAAATACTTTAATATTATGTGGTATAATTCTGTTCCTATTCCCAGACTGGAAATGGTGACAGTTACATTTTCTGGTTTTTTTAGAATGTGATAATGTTAATGAAAATGAAGAGTCCACTTCAAAGCAAGGAATTTTTGGTGAATCAGAATCACATAATAGTTCATCAGAAGTTCTACAGAAGGACCTTTCCAAGGTATCTGCAGCCTCTGAAAAAGAAATCATGTTAGAGCAGCAACAAGGAACACTTCCAGAGGAAGAAATTGGGACAGTTGACAATGAGGTCATGGAAGTGATAGTCCAGAATAAGAAAATCCCTATTGAAGAGCGAGATGAGAAATGTAAAGAATTTTGGGAAAGTTTTAGCCTTGTCTCAAACACTGTTACACAAGAGAAAATTCCTAGAGGACAGAAATCTTATCAGTGTAATGAATGTGGCAAATACTTTAATCGGAGCTCACACCTTATTGGACATCAGAGAATTCATACTGGAGAGAAACCTTATGAATGTAATGAGTGTGGGAAAAGTTTCAGACAGACTTCTCAGCTTATTGTACATTTGAGAATACACACAGGTGAGAAACCCTATGAATGTAATGAGTGTGGAAAAGCTTACCGTCACAGCTCACATCTTATTCATCACCAGAGACTCCACAATGGTGAAAAACCTTATAAATGTAATGAGTGTGTAAAAGCCTTTACTCAGAGTTCTCAACTTATTGATCATCAGAGAATCCATACTGGTGAGAAACCCTATGAGTGTAACATGTGTGGTGAAGCCTTTAGTCGTAGTAAAAGCCTTATTCGACATCAGATACTTCACACTGGCGAAAAACCTTATAAATGTAATGAATGTGGGAAAGCCTTCTGTTCTAATAGGAATCTTATTGATCATCAGAGAACTCATACTGGGGAGAAACCTTATAAGTGTAACGAGTGTGGCAAGGCTTTTAGCAGGAGCAAATGCCTTATTAGACATCAGAGCCTCCATACTGGGGAAAAACCTTACAAATGCAGGGAGTGTGGGAAGACTTTTAGTCAGGGTTCTCAACTTATTGATCATGAAAGAATTCACACTGGAGAGAAACCTTTTGCATGTAGTGAGTGTGGCAAGGCATTCAGCTTGAGCAAGAGCCTAATTCGACATCAGAGACTTCACACTGGAGAGAGACCTTATAAATGCAATGATTGTGGAAAGTCCTTCAATCAGAACTCACACCTTATTATACATCAGAGAATTCATACTGGGGAGAAACCTTATGAATGTAATGAATGTGGGAAGGTTTTCAGTTATAGCTCTAGTCTTTTGGTACATAAAAGAACTCATACTGGGGAGAAACCTTATGAATGTCATGATTGTGGAAAAGCTTTTAGTGACAGCTCACAACTAATTGTACATCAGCGAATCCATACTGGGGAGAAACCTTATGAATGTAAGGAATGTGGGAAAGCTTTCAGTCAGCGTTCAACTTTTAACCATCATCAGAGAATTCACTCTGGAGAGAAACACTCAGCTTTAGTCCACTCAGTCTTTTAGATTGTGGTACTCATAATGGAGAACAACAGAAGATTTTAATTTTATAAGAAAAAACCTGACCTTGTTTTCACATGAAAGCTAAATCTAACTGATCCAAAATTTCAAAAATATTTGCTTTTATTTTACTGGGAGATCAGCAGAATGTGGATGGCTTGAGCATACTGATGGAAAACGGACAATACATTAACTTAACATGCTTGGTTTGCTTTGTAAATATCTCATATCCATTCTTTATTTCTGTTTTATCTCCCCAAGCACATTTTAAGATCTGCATTGGCAAATCTCCCTTTATTCAGACTGCTCTCTTTTAACATGTACATCAACCACTTATTTGATTTATTTTGCCATGTCTCTTGGCTACATGTCCATTTCTCTCCATTTCTCTATCATTTAAAACCACATATTTTTTATAAAATTTTTTTTTTTTTTTTTTTTTTACTTAGTACATTTAATTAAACTTTATTAGAATGGGTGATCCCTGAAGTTGGGCCTATTGCCTCTGTGATATAGGAAGTTGCGCAAGAGTTGGGGGTCTCCTTTCCTTCTTCCCTAGAAACACTTAGCCTTTTCCTCTTTTCATCACTCTCTCTTCTTCTTTTTTGTTTTGTTTTTTGCTTAGGCAGTTGAGGTTAAGTGACTTGCCCAGGGTCACACAGCTAGGAAGTGTCAAGTGTCTGAGATCAGATTTGAACTCAGGTCCTCCTGACTTCAGGGCTGGTTCTCTATCCACTGTGCCACCAGCCACCCCTCTTCAGATTTTTAAAAATGGAGTCCAAAAACTATATTTTGGTAGAAATATTCATTTCCTTTCTCCCACCAGTGGGTCTTCAATGTTTTTAAAGTTGTACTTTTATTTCTGTGTCACCACTTCAAAGATCTGTGATTTTGTCTGTGATGTCCACAGATTGCAACTTACCTGAAATTTAATAGGTATCTTAGACAATTTTGTGATAATTATTAAGTGTCTAACCCAGGAACATACAGTATCAAGAGACAGGATCTGAATCAGATTTTTCTGACCTGAAGTCCAGCACTCTCCACTATGCCATGCTTATCATATGACCCAACAAATGTGATAATTTTCCATGTAATTAATTATATTTTTTTGCCCCAGATGGAGTGTAGGTTCTTGATGGAAGGGACTATCCCTTTCCCATCATATTGACAATTAAGATCCTCAATAAACATTTTAATATTAATATATGATAATAGTGTGATTAGCCAGTGGTGGATCCATATCTGCATTACACTGGGAACTTTCTAAGGGTAAAGGATATTTTCTCCTTTCTGTCACAGGACATGTTTGTGTGTGGAATGGTCACAGGGAATCAACTGGCCTTTATGGTAAAGAACTTTACCTTATTTTTTATTGTTATTATTTTTAAATTTACTTACCTTCTTGTCCGTATTTTATAGAGTGCTTTGGCTGGATGTCTTGTGTAATTGTTCATCTTTATAATCTCAGGCTCCTAATAATGATAGTTGAATTGACTAGATAAACCTGGACCCTATTTTGTTGGAGCTTATATATTTGTAAAGAGATAAGAGACATACACAGAGCCATAATAACCAATATTCCATGAATAGTGCTCATTTTGTCTACTAGAAAAATGGACAAAATTATTTTAGCCAGAGATGTTAGTCTGGCTAGTAGGCCTGCAGAATTCCCAAGTGCTTTGGAACCAAATTAAAATATAATTGAGAAAGGTTTATTTAACAAGATAAATAAAATACAACATAATGGTAATAAATGGCTTTCTAAATCAATATGTGATCCACAGACAGGGTTCCAATTCTACTTGGATTTGAAACTACTGCTTTAGACATTAAAAAAAAAAGTCAATTAAATTTACTTTTTATAAGTAATTAAGTTTTAAAGATCTTTTTCTTGTGGATAACCATTCTTTTTCAGATATTCTGGTTTCTGTTTTTGTCAGTGACTCCTGTTATAAATTGAGTGGATTCTGATCCTGGTTTTACTTCCTTCCCTTTTCATTATTCCATATTTTTTCACTTAGATTTATATTCCTCAGGGAAACAGGCAGTATTTTTCTGCTGTTTCCATGGCAATATTTTCTGCTCCTGTGGTGCTGTGGGCATGTCTGTCTGCCTAGTTGGATACAAATAACATATTTATGAACAGACTAAGTTAAAGCACAGACAAAACCCTTTGTCTTCATCATTTCTATGCAGTTTTTCCCCTGAAAGGCTTAAGGAGAACAGTTATTTTGCATACTGAGACTTTTTATATTGCCAATGTGAGAATTTGTTTTGCTTGACTATACCTGTTTGTAATGGGACATTTTTTTTTTTTTTAATTAGGGACAGGGGGAAGGTGAGGAGAAAATATATTGTTTCATAACCACTGCTGAGGCTCTAGCTTCTCCCACACTGTGATGGCTTAGAGTATTCATGGACAGATATAAAATAATTCTGCACTTAGTAGAACATAAAAGTGAAGCTTCACTACATAATGATACTCCTTGATTGGCAGTCATACTACTTTTGATCCATGGTTTGTTTTCTAAACAGAATATATACTAAAAGTTTTTTAAAAATAGGTTTATTTTATTGTATCCTAGAAAGCAAAACAAAAGCAGTGGGTAAATATTGCAAAGTGTCAAATTTTGGATCAGAATTGATTATAGGAAAAACTTCCTAACAAAAGTTATACTACAGTGTAATTAGGAGGAGGTTCTCTCTTTTTATATATTCACATGGAGACTGGAAACCTATTTGTTGAGTAAGTTATAGTAGTTTTCCATTCAAAGCTAAATCAAAAGGCTGTTTTTGTCCTGCCTTTCTCCCTCTATCCTAGCCTTCCCCCCGCCTTATTTAAGTTATATTGTTATAGTTGGTGACTCATATTTTCTGAACCTAACATCAGGTTCATCAGCTGTCTGTGCAATAAATCTAGGAGTTATGTTAGCTCAATATTGTTTGAATCATTGCCATCTCCAAGCATCAATATACATATTTCTAGAATATAGACTAGTGCATCCACATTTTTTTGCGAGGAATTTATTGTTCAATGTGTGTTTCTACATATTTTCTGACTCTAAATTTGTGACTTAAATCACAAATCAGAAAAAAGCAGTTAGCAATGCTCATTAGGTTAATTTATATCTTTAAGATATTTCATTTATAGAATTCTACAGCCTCACTTTGACTTGGATACAAAATGACCCCTAGTCCTTCTACAGTAGTAGTAAGTATCTTAAAAGAAATCAGAAAGTTATAAAACATTCTTTGGTATTACTGCTCTTTTACCCATTGCTCTGATTCTGCCTTTCTGGGGCAATATTCTCTACATGGTAGCTCTGCTGATTACTTGAAGACAGTGTCAAAGGCTTATAGATTTTGAGCTCACTCCCCTTGTATTTTTAACAGTTTATCTTCTCACTGAATGACATCCTCATTAAGATTAAATTGGAACAAACCTAATTCCAGAATATGTTTGGGTCCCAGAAACACATTTATCTAACTGTCTGAATTCAGGTTAATCTGGGTCTCTGTAAGACAATTTCATTTTTTAAAGAACATGGTTTTTTCCTCACTGTATATATAAAACAGAAATAATCAAGTACTTTCTTAAACAAATAGTATTATGTATTCAGCGGGAACAAAAAAAATCAGATTCAAGTCTCCTTTTTGCATTTGCACTTTTGTGAGATAAAATGTTTTATTATTAAATGAACAAATTCTATTCCCAACCTTCAGTAAGGACTTCTTCATATAAAGATAAGGTCATTCCATTTTTATAATCAGTTCCTTTATTTTGGGTAAAATTTATAAACTTCCAACCCAAATTTCTAATGGCTATCAAAATATCTCATTTCTATTACAAGATCTCTTTAAATCCAGGCCAATGACCCTTTATTTTTTAATTAAAAAATTTTTAATTTAGTATTTTAGACCTTTTATTTCTAAGAAGTGCCAGTTTAAAATATGCTCTGTAAATAATCTATGGCTTCTGGGCCAATTATTCTATGTATTAAAATTCCTAAGAAGCACCAGGGACAACCAGAGACTCCAACAGTAAAGCTCAAAAATCTCCAGTAGATGTTGCATTCTCTTTAAAAGCATTGCTACTCTATTAATTTAGTAATGCCTTAATAAGTTATTGCTGTAACACAAGGCTTGTTGAGATTTTAACATCCAAGTTTTGGCCATTTACAGGTTTTACCAGTTCTCTTATTTTCTCCAAATTGGACAAGTTATTTTGTTGGTTAAAATTGTTTTCATGGGACAAGTGGAACGCCCTCAATCACCAGTATCTCTGTAAAGTTCATTCTAAGGGAATAAAATCTGGTTTAGGAAACGGTACCACCAACAAAACACTGCAATTAACAGTAAAAAGGCAAAATCCAACAGACACCAAAAAACAAACAAATAAAAAAACCCTAAAAACCAAAAAGCAAATGGTTCAGTATATCTTGTTCCCTTTTAATATACGAGAATAGCTAAATCAGTTACTTCAAATTAGATGCTTTCTGCATGATTTGTCTCTTTCCAGTCATTGTGTAAAGACTATTGACTGTGCCCAGCTTCCCTACATCATGGAATAGGATTCTGTATTATAGGGCAGAATAGGAAATGGTTCCTAGACTTGCTTCTGGAAGTGAAAACTAAAGAGCAAGAGGAAAGTAAGTTTTAAAAGGGGAGAAATTATCTAGAAGTACTAGACATTAGTGAGGCAATAAAAGTATCGTTTTCTATATGGCTTGTCTCCTTGGTCACAGTCCAAAGATTCTGAGAAAGTTTAGGAATATACAGATAGAAAGTTTAGTCTGTCATTCCTAATGGGACTGTAAATCCAAGGGCAAAGCTCTTATGTTCCCTTGGGCCACTCACAATCTGGAGAATTAACTACCTAGGGTTTCCATTTTGGAATTCTATTAAAAGGAGTGAGCATAAGAGCAAAACTATGAAATAACAAAAAGATACTTGCCTTACTAAGCAGCTATATCATGCAGCTTATAGGATCAAGTGCTGGTCCTGAAGTTAGGAAAACTAGAATTTAAAAGTTACTTTTAAACTAATTGAATTTTTAAAATTGACTTTTAGCTTTCACAAATGGCTCCAAATTCTTCCCCTATTTTTCTCACACTCCGATCAGAGCTGCTTGTTCCATCCCCCTCATGCCTATGTCCATTCTTTTGCATAAGGTTGCATCCTCTTCAACCAGACTCCTTAGCTCCCTTCAAGGTTACAAAAGCTTCCCCCTCTGCTCTTCAGGTGTTTCCTCCCCCAGAAGTGACTTTGCATCCCCTCATTTATTTTGTTTTCTGCTCTGAAAAATGAAGGCACCACTAGTACAGGGGTTAGAAATTCTTGTCATAGATCCCTTTAGATCTATGTAGTGAGGTCGGGTGCCCCTTCTTAGAATAAGGTTAAATGCATCAAAAAATTCACAGAATTACAAAGAAAAACAATAACTCATTTTTAAAAAATCAAGTTTTCAGATTCCAAGTTAAGAATCCCACACTTGGACGGATCCTAAAATTCCTTCCAAAAGATCAAATGAGATACTGTTTAAGTGCCTGGTCTACAGCAAGAGCTTAGTAGATGTTTGTTCCTTTCCCCACTCAATCTTCCAAATATGAATAGTTATTTATTTTTTTTAAAGTAAATCCAGCCCCTGGACAGCAGTGAATTTCCTTTTTGCCTTTATGTCGCTACTACCCGCCCTTCCCTACCCGCCATTCCCCAATTCTGCAGAGAACTGCGCACAGTAAGCGCTTAATAGATGCTTGTTATATTTTAGTCACAGTTTATACTTTGAGGTCAAGTGGGAACCTGGATGCACTCAAGAAAGGGTGGGGCAGCTTCGGACCAGGTCTGGCGAGAGACTCCGCTCTACTCCCCCACTCCTGCGCATGCGCTTTGTAAGTGGTGACAAAGTGTTCTTTGGGGGGGAAAGACCCCGGAGGGGGGAAGCAGGGCATACCGGGAAGCAGGGGGCAGGGAGAGCGAGGCCAACGAAGTTATTCAGCTTTAGCTAAAATATAACTATGCTAACTTTGTGGAAAAAAAGGCTATTACGAACTTAAACATTCATATTTGTACCAGAGTGAGAGAGGGGAAAGGGTCTTGGGAAAGCGCTTCTGCGCAGATGCACATCCAGACCGATGAGGGGGGAGGGAGCGGCTTCTGCGTAGGTGCCCTTCTTGGCTGTGAGAGGAGGGGCGGTTTAGAGCAGAGGAGAGCCTTCAGCGCAGGTGCACAGCTTGGGGCCTCGCTGCTGGGTTCCAAAACAGGTCCTTAGCAACAGGTTCTGGTTGTCAGGGGAAGATTTAACTGTTTGAATACCCGTTCCTGCCTGAGAGCTACAGTGCTGCCTGTGAGCGTCGGGGCTGTGTTTTCTGCTGACAGCCGTAGCATTGAGTTGAAGGAAACAAAGTCATTCCTTCCTGTAGCCTGGTATCAATCTGTAACAGCGCTGGCATTCAGTTGAATAAACCAAGTCTCAAGTGTTGATTGTGTGCCAGTCACTGTGCTGAGCTCTGGGAATGTGCAGAGAAAAAGTGAGCAGTAATCAAGGAGGCTAACGTTCCTCATCACAGTCATAAACTTTAGTGCAAGAAGGAATCATTCATCCAATCCCCTCCTTAGTCAGAGAGGAAGAATGAGCTTGCAAGTGCTTGGCACACAGGGAGTGAGCAAGGGGACAAAGATGGTCAGACCCAGGACCCCTGACCCCCAAGACTGCTCTCTCCCGGGAAGGAGCTGCACCCACTGACCAGTCACACTGAAGAAGCAGGTTTGGGTGACAGACTGGACCCTTGCCCACCGTCCATTCTGAACCAGAGGACGGAAGGCTGCACTGTCTCCCCTTCAGAGACAAGGCGGAGCAGACACTCCAGTCGCTCAATCCCTCCCTCCCATTACCTCCCTTTTACTCTCTTTGTATCTTACAGATAACGCAGCTAGGGCGCAGTAGATGGAAAATCAATCCTGAAGGGACACAATCCTTCCTAGCTGTTTTAGTTAACCCTAGGCAAATCGCTTAACTCCAGTTAGCTCCGAAAAAAAATAAATAGTTCTTTACATGTCAGTTCAGGCTTACTCTCCCACTGAAATATGAGCTCCTTGAAGACAGTATACTGTACAATTCCTGGTTCATATTAAGTTTTTAATAAATGCTTGTTTATTTGTGATGGATTGGCTAACAGCTTTTCTATTCATCTGTCACCTGCTACGATTCCTAAGGCTAACACTATCTAATATTATTCTCTTCTTTTCCCTCTATAATTAGCCAATTACGGTGATCTAATAGAAGTCAGTTGTCCCCATCCCTATTTCCAATCCTTAATCACAGCTCTCTTCACATCCTCCTTCCTAACTTTTGAGAATTCAAGTCTTTTTTGAAAAATGGTTTGATTTTTTTCTCAGTTTCTCAAGTCTTAACATGTGTATTTTATCATTTTTGTGTTCCATATTCTCTCCTTCTCTCCCCTACCATCTCCTTAAGAAAGCAAGCACTTTGATATAGATGGTCATGCAAAATATTTCCATAGTAATATGGCATTCTTTTAAAAATGTTATTGATGTATTTTTATATGTCCATATTTTTCCAGCACACCTCCTTCTCCTCCCTCTCCCTCACAAGAGCCATCCCATATAATAAATAGTATTTTTAAAGATAAAAAGGAAAAAGGGGGAAAAAAGGAAGAGGAGAAAATCAGCATAAATAATGTTTCAGAAGAAGTCTGGGCATTATAGTTTAAATAGACTCTTGTGAATTCACCCAGGTTCTTTTGGAATTGTGTCTTTTTTTCCTACATTCTTTCTTTTAATAATTTCATTAGCTCCTATGAACACAATTATCTTTTCTATGAAGATAAATCACAAATCTGTATGTCCATCCTTTCTCTCACCTGACATTTAGTTCTTTATGACTAATTTGCTATTGGAATTTTAAGCTTCACAGGTCAAAAACAGAACTCATTATTTTTTCTCCAAAACTCACCTTGGTTATAAAGAGAGGATTTCTAACATGTAGGGATACAAACACAAGCAAATAAGAGATTTCCTTCCTTCAGGGAATTTAGATTCTAATGGGAGAAGATAACACAAAAAGAGGAATTTGAGGGGGGGAGGGTAGCAGGGTATAAAAATGGATCAGAAATTTTGGAGATGTGTTTCTGGGCAAGATGAGGCAAGAGCTCATCCATTAGAGCCCTTCTCAATGCTATATATCCAGCTAGCCAACTCTTGCTGTTTCTACCTCAACAAATGCTCTCACATATGATCTTTTCTCAGTGTTTTTTCACTCTAATGTGAACTCAATTTAGTCCATCAGTGATAGCAAAGTGATTTTTAAAAAAAACAAAAAATTTATCTGTGTTCTGCACTCAATCCCACCCTACCTCTCATCCAACTCCAAAGGCTTTCTATTACCTATAGGTTAAGATAAAAATTCTTATTACCTTTTAAAGCCTCCTATAACTTTGCCCCAAACTGTAGTTCTAATTTCATTTTCCGTTATTTCTGGCACCCCCAATCCTGTCAGATTTTATTTTGTTCCTCACACAGGGCACCCCCTCTACCATCTTCCTGCTTTCACACTGGTCATTTATTTCCACACTTAAAATGCATTTCTTCCTGATTTCCATTTTATAGAATCCCTCTCTTCTTTCAAAATACAATTTAAGCCTCATTTTTTTTCATGAAACCATTCTTGATTCCTCTAAGTGGTATTGTCTGACTTTTAAAATTATGTTTTATTTATTTTGTACTTATTTATATTTATATCATTTTTACTTTATTTCCTATATATGTACATGTATATACAAATGCACATACTCTTTTTTCCCCCATAAAATGTAAGGTGCTTGAGAGCAGGGATTGTATCATTTTTTTTATATTTGTATTCCCAGCACCTAGCACAGCATCTGGCTGTAGTCAGTCAACTAGTATTTATTAAGCACTTAGTATGTGCCAGATGTGCTCAACTCTACAGAAACAAACAAAAAGAGCAAAAATATAGTCACATTCTAATGAAATATAGATAGTAGGATTAGGGTACTCTATTCAGTTTGATTTTTTAAAATCATTTATCTAGGACTTTGTAATATGAGCAAAGCAAAAGGGATTGTTAAGTAAAGTCAGCACTCCACAAGGCATGAGCAATAACTTGATTTATTACAAGAAAAAGGTACATGTATGGAGGAACTACCTATACCAAGGAACCAGCACTACAGATTGAGTCTTGGGTATTTGTGGGGCACAACTTCTCATAGGAGAAGTGGAGAACAATCCTCTTCCAACGAGGAGTGACATGGGAGTTGGAAGGGAGGTAAGTTAAGGAGAAGGAGCTGGAGGGCTATGTGTCCGAGGCAAGACTTAAACCCAGTTTCTCATCTGGTATTATTGTTCATTTTTGAAGAGGACCAAATGACTTTTCAATGACTTTTGAATGAATTGAATTTAAGTGAGGCAAAGCTATGGAAAGTCATCTCTCTCCCAGAGGCTTGGGAGTCCAGTGGCAAAACTTAAGATGACTGGCCATGGCTCAGGATGCAGTGAGAGATCTTGGGCTTTTTAAGCTAGGATCTTGCCCAGGTCTCAGCTTGTCTGGGGCAACACTCATTCTTCGAGTAAGGGCTAAGCAGAACAGAGAGGATTGAACATGCAGCTGTGAATTTACATCCTGTACAGCTTGCTTCTCCTTCCAAGTATATAACAGCTTTGATGTGTTTATTTTCAAAATTGTCTGTTTCCAACTAATCATCCTTCTGTTCAGTTAATTTTTAAAGTGCTTCAAGGATTTTTTTTTTTATCTGTTTGCTTTCCTTATTCATTTTGGTAGCTCTAATACTAGCCTCTCTCTTCTCTCTCTCTCCCCCTCCATAGAAAAACAAAATGAAGGACTACATGTATAAAGGCAATAGTAGTAGGTGATGGAATATCCTTTTACTCTCTATGAATCTTTTTACTTTCATTTATGTTATGTTATGAAGTGTTATGAAATTAGAAAGATAGTATTAGAAAAGTGGATGAGAGTCAAATTGTGGATGCCTTTAAATGTCAGGCTGAGGATTTTAAAATTTATTCTAGAATGATTAGGAAGCCACTGAAGATTTTTGAGTAGGACAATTACATAGCTACATCTATGTTTTCAGGGGAAATATTCATTGTTCCATTTTGGGATATATTAAATTTGAAATACCTAGGATATCCAACACTCAGTTGGAACTAAAATTCTGTAGTGAATATGTTTTTAGGCAAATCAATCAATCAACAAGTTATCAATAGCAATACTCCAAAAGCAATCTACTATGTGCCAGAAACTGGGGATTCAAAAACAAAATAATGAGAGGATGCCGGATGATAAGGAGCTAGTGGAAAAGGAAGAAATTGATTGAAGACAAGTGACAGAGGAGTTGACTTGAGACTTGCAAATTCTTCCTATGAAGCATTTCTCACATGAGATTGCTTCTATCTATTTTTTCTGTCATGATCCTAGTCCTAGTTCTCACAGCCACTTGTCTGGATTATTTTAATACTCTCCTACCAGTTTTCTACTTCACACATTTCAAGACTAATTTTTCTAAAATCAAAGTTCTGATCTAAAGTAACTCTTGTGTGTATACATTTTATATCTACTTATTTGTATGTATATGGCTTGTCTCTGATAAAATATAAATTCCTTGTGAATAGGGACTTTCATTTTTGTATCCCTATTCCTAGCATGGCATTTAGACACATTTAAATAATCAAATGGATTTGTGGTGTCATCAATTTGATTGTTCTCTCCAAGGATGCAGATTGCCATTTATACTTGTTTGTTTATACTATGCAAGCTCTTTTCTGATAGGATTCACTATAACGCTTGGCTTGTACCTTGCCCATTGGAAAACTTGCCCAGCAACAACAGAAACCTTGCCCAGTAACAAAGGCTGTTTTTTAAGGATTCAGGGCATGTGACTAACCTGCTGTGAATGGACTTCTTGTCACTAGGCAACCTTGCCTCATTGTGGTTGTTATGCCACATCACTGTTGCCATGCTATCCTGTCTGCATCTTTGTCTAGCCAGAAATACATCATCAAGGTTTGTCCCACTGCCTAGAGTCTCCTCCTAGAGGAGATTTTAACACATATGTTTAATTTTTCCCTCACAATGGAATAAAGAAAGCTTTTTGCTTATAACTTGTGTGAGCAATTTGATATTTTTGGAGTTAACAGTGTATGCAAAATCTCTGTGACTCTTTGGTCATTTGTTATCAGAGTATTCCTTAAGGTTCCTTCAGGTTTAATCAAGATCGAGAGGTAAAGGTGCTTGTCCAGCAATGTTGCTAATATATGACATGAATCTAGCTCTCCTGACTCTTTAAGTGCAATAAATTTCTTAACGTATCTATGAACAGAAGTAGACAATGAGTGGACACATTCTGAAGCCATATAGCAATTTTTACATTTAAAAGAATATTTTAAAATTGTTTTCATAATTAGAGCTTTTTATTTTTCAAAATACATGCAAAGATAGTTTTCAACATTTACCTTTGCAAAATCTTGTGTTTCAAAATTTTCTCCTCCTTTCCTTACACAGCAAGCAATCTAATATAGGCTAAATATGTGCAATTCTTCTAAACATATTTCCACATTTATAAGAGAAATTAGGTCAAAAGGGGGAAAATGAGGGGAAAAAAACAAGTAAGCAAAAACAACAAAAGAGGTGAAAATACAATATTGTGATCAATATTTCAGTTCCTCCCTCTGAATGCAAATGGCTCTCTCCATAACAAGTCTATTGAAATTGGCCTGAATCACCTCAATTGTTGAAAAGACCCAAGTTTATCACTACATACCAAGATAAGGTTGAAATGGATTCATAATTTAGACATAGTAATATTGTTAGCAAATTAGAAAAACAAAGGATAGTTTAATTCTCAGATCTATGGAGAATGAAGAAATTTGTGGCCAAAGAACTGGAATTCATTATTGAATATAAAATAGATAACTTTGATTATATTAAATTTAAAAGGTTTTGTACAAACACAACTAAAGCAGACAAGATTAGAAGGGAAGCAATAAACTGGGAAAACATTTTTACATTCAAAGATTCTGATAAAGACCTCATTTCTAAATTATATAGAGAACTGACTCAACTTTATAAGAATTCAAGCCATTCTCCAATTGATAAATGGTCAAAGGATATGAACAGACAATTTTCAGATGAAGAAATTAAAACCATTTCTAGTCATATGGCTTTAAATCACTATTGATCAGAGAAATGCAAATTAAGACAACTCTGAGGTACTTCTCAGATTGGCTAAGATGACAGGAAAAGATAATGACAAATATTGGAGATGTGAGAAAACTGGGACACTAATACATTGTTGGTGGAGTTGTGAAATGATTTAACCATTCTGGAGAGCAATTTGGAACTATACCCAAAGGGCTATCAAAATGTGAATGCCCTTTGATCCAGCAGTGTTACTACTGGGCTTCTATCCCAAAGAGATCTTAAAGAAGGGAAAAGGACCCACATGTGCAAAGGTGTTTGTGACAACTCTGTTTGTAGTGGCTAGAAACTGGAAACTGAGTGGATGCCCATCAATTGGAGAATGGCTGAATAAGTTGTGGTATATGAATGTTATGGAATATTATTGTTCTATAAGAAACAGCAGGATGATTTCAGAAAGGTCTGAAGAGACTTACATAAATTGATGCTAAGTAAAATGAACAGAACCAGAATATCATTGTACATGGCAACAGCAAGATTATATGATGATCAATTCTAATGGACATGGCTCTTTTCAACAATGAGATGACCCAGGCCAGTTCCAATGATTTTGTGATAAAGAGAGCCATCTATATCCAGAGAGAGGACTATGGGAATTGAGGGATCATATAGTATTTTCATTCTTTTTGTTGTTGTTTGCTTGCATTTTATTTTTTCTCATTTGTCCCTTTTTGATTTGATTTTTCTTGTGCAGCAAGATAATTGTATGTATGCATATATTATATTTAACTTTTTTATTATAGCTTTTTATTGACAAAACATATGCAGGCGCAATTTTTCAACACTGACCCTTGCAAAAACTTCTGTTTCAACTTTTCTTCTCCTTCCTTCCACCCCCTCCCCTAGATGGCAGGTAGTCCCATATATGTTAACTATGTTACACACACACACACACACACACACACACACACATATATATATATATATATATATATATATATTTTTTTTTAACATATATTGGATTACTTGCCATCTAGGGGAGGGGGTGGTTAGAAGAGGAGGAAAAAAGGGAACCCAAGGTTTTGCAAGGGCTCATGTTAAAATATTATCCATGCATGTTTTGAAAATTAAAAAGCTTTAATTTAAAAAAAGAGCCAAGTTGATCATAGTTGATCATTACATAATCTTCTTGTTGCTGTGTACAATGTTCTTTTGGTTCTACTCACTTCATTCATCATTAGCTCCTCTCTTTCTGAAATCAGCTGCTCATCATTTCTTATAGAACAATAATATTCCATAACATTCATATACCATAACTTAATTCAGCTCTGTTCCAACTGATGGGCACTCATTCAATTTCCAGTTCCTTGTTACTACAAAAAAGGCTGTTACAAACATTTTTGCACACGTGGATCCCTTCCCCTTTTTTATGACCTCTATTGACAGAGTCAATAGAAACACTGTTGGATCAAAGGTATGCACAGTTTGTAGCCCTTTAGGCATAGTTCCAAATTGCTCTCCAGAATGGTTGGATCAGTTCACAACTCCTCCAACCATGTCTTAGTTTTCCTACATCTCCCTCCAACATTTATCATTCTCTTTTCCTGTCATCTTGGCCAGTCTGAGAAATGTGAGTGATATCCTAAAGTTGGCATAATTTATATTTCTCTAATCAGTAGAAATAAGAATCTTTTTAAAAATAACCATTGTCCAAGATTATACAATGATCAAGTCTGATGGAAGTGGCTCTATTCAACAATGAGATGATCCAAACCAATTCCAATTGTTCAGTGATGAAGAGAGCTATTTACATCCAGAGAGAGGACTGTGGGAACTGAGTATGGCCCACAACACAGGATTTTCACTCTTTTTGTTGTGGTTTGCTTGAATTTTCCTTTTTTTCCTTGTATGGCACCATAATTATATAAATATGTATACATCTATTAGATTTTATATTTCTATCATATTTAACATATGTTGGACTATTTACCATATAGGAGAGGACGTGGGGAAGGTGGGGGAATTGGAACACACGGTTTTGCAAGGGCTAATGTCCAAGAATTGTCCACTCTTTTGAAAAATAAAAAATTCTTTAATAAAAGGAAAAAAAAAAACCGTTGTCCCAAAGTGAATGAGCGGAATGAGGGTTGAAGGAGTGGAGAGACTGTGCTGTTATTTTTTGAGGAGAGGAAGCTCACACCTTCCCTATGAACTTGTCTCCTTCTCAGGCGAAGCCAGATTGTAAAAAGAGAAGGCCTAAATGAAAAGGCATTTATGAAGCATTTATTTAGTATTTATTATGGGTCAGACATTGCGGGAAGTGGAGAAGGAGGAAGTGGGTGAGAGACAGGGAAGGCCTGAGTGAGGGAGAGAGAGAAGGGCGTAAAGGGGCAGGGTCCCACGCCTCATCCCCGCCCCCATCCCCTTGCCCAAGAATTGGGAGCCCAGTACCCAGAGACCCACTTGGGCTCTCAGTCTTCAGACTGCAGAGAATGAATCATAGAGTCGTCCTTTCCCCGCCCACGCCCGCCAACTTCCCAGAAAGAACACAGCTGGTGAATCAGCAATAGGAAGCCGGGTTCACGCGCTTCCGCCGCGACCCTGGTGCTTTTTGGGTAGGGAAGGTGCCCGGGCTCTCGGAGCTTTCCCCATCCCCCCCGGTGAGTCTCGGGATGTGCTCCGAGGGCCGGGAGAGGAGGGGCAGAGCCAGGGAAGGTCGGGGTGCATGGGAGGACGCCCTTCTCCGGGCCGCTTGGTCTGGGAAACGGGAGGCCTAGGAAGGGCGCCCCGAAAGCTGCTGGGAAGAGCCGCTCGGCCCCGCCCCTGCCTGTCAGTTCTGGACACTCCTCCGAAAGTTTAAAAAAAAGGAGTCCTTGGGAGTGGGAGATGGCCCGGCCGCAGGCCTTCGATGTTGGAACCCACACGGGCAGGCCCAGAGAGGACAGAGACCGGGGCAAGGGGGGGAGGGGACACCTTTGCCAGAGGTGGGAGACTGAGTCAGTGCGCGGGTCAGGGAGAGGGCGTGCAGGGAAAAGCGGCTCCTTGATGGCAGGATGGGCAGAGCGTCCTGTATTTGGAACCACGAGGTTCCAGACCCCAGGGAGTTTACCCTTTGGGTCAGTGGGAAGTTAAAGGTTGGAATGGACTTGGAAGTGGGGTGGGAAATGCCCAGTGAGAGGGTCCCAGACGTCTGGCCAGGTGTCCTCCCGGCTTTAATGCCGAGCTGCCTTTGAGAGCGGGAGAGGAACTGATCAAGGACACAGGGAGGGAAGGAGGAGAACCACTTTGGTAATGGGACATGGGTGTAGTGTGCACGAGGGTGGCCTAGAACAAGATGGACTAGAGAGGAGGAAATATTCCAGGAAAAGGGAGCTCACAGAAGTCGCGGTACACACACACACAGATATGGAAGAACACCACAGGGAATAGGAAACCCAGACAGACCTTTTGTTCTGACGGTCTGTTTCTGAAGAACTCGCTGCAAATAACTTCATTTCCTTATCTATAAAATGATGGGGGGGATTCCATGATGTCCAAGGTCTGTGGAAGTTCTAATGTCCTAAGACAGCACATACTGTGGGAACAAAGTAAAAAAACGTCCCCAACTAGAATGGGCACGGAAGAGGAGAGGGGGAAAGACTGAATAAGTGGTAGCGTGGAGCCAGCTTGTTTCAGTCTGTGAAATCTGAAAGTTTGGACTTGATACCATGGGCAAGAAGGATAGGATGAAAGGAGCCCTGAGAGACTTAAAGACAAGGAAGACAGATGGTAAATTTTTGTGGTAACCAGGTATGTACCGATAGTGCAAATGATAAACGCACACGAGGCGGGACCTCCTTGAATACCTGCTGGGAAGGAACTTGGATTTCTTATAAAAATTAAGAATTTCAGAACTGGAAGGTCTGTCTAACTAACCTTGCCAAAGCACAAAGCTTCAGTGTCTGGATAGATTGTTTAAAGATGGGTGAAGTCTTGAGTTAGAATGCTAACTAACCCTGTGACCCTGGCAAGTCCCCCTTTAGTCCCACTTTGCTCATCTATAAAGGGGGAGTAATACTGCTTTTACTACCTGTCTCAGAGGTTATAGGGAAGGTATTTTGTAAACCACAAAGTGCTTTAGAAATTCGAGTTAATGTTTCAGAAGCCTTTTTATCAGAACGAAGGCCTTGATGTTTATTATCATGACATATCTTCTTAGAGTAGACTACTACATTAACAATATTCTTTTGTGTCTCAGTAGGTGACATATGCTTCCCTGTGCTCCTGGAATCTAATGCTTATATCTTTGCTGGGGAGCAGTCAGCCAAAGTGAGAACATTAGCACCTAAGTAAGAATAGTCACTATTTAATAGTCACTAATTAATAATAGTCACTGATTTCTAAAGTCTTGGGTCCCTAAGAATAGGAGGATAACCAGTCTTGGAGACAGAGATCCAACTTTTGAGGAAATATCATTACTGTTAGTGAGATCTTCCATTAATGACTTAGAAAGTTTCAAAATCAGGAGACATATTATGGGACTCCTGAGGCCCGGAGTCACCTCTGAGACCTTTATCGAAGATAGCCGATATGTGACAAGCAAACAAAGTCAGAGGTTGTGGGTTGCCTGGTGTTAGAGCAGTTCCTGACCATCCTGCCAGGAGACATTCATACCTGGGTCTTTCTGTTATTGTCAGAAAGGAAATTAACTTGTTAGATGATTTCCAGAGATAACTTAATGGATCAGAATAGGTGAGTTGGAGAAAAAAACAATTACTTTAGGAAGTACTAGTCATCTGCTGAATATCCATTTCAGCCAAAAATACACAATAACTTTGAATGTGACGCAACCTGCCTTTTCAAATTTCAAAATTCTAGAACTTTATTTCCACGTGGGTGCTTCCTCCACTGTTAAAATGTCAGTCTTCTCAGTTTAGTTAATGGCATCTTGTATTCTGGTTATCTCTTGTAAAGCCTTCCTAAGCTAGATGGATCCTCAGCAACTTACCTGCTTACCAGGCTTTTAAACATAATGCTCACTGTTGACAGATCAGTGTGCCAGACACTACAGGAAATCGAATCTGGGATTGACTCAGTCTCTTCCTCTATAGATCTCAAACAGTGTATGGTTAGACAAATGAAACAAAATTGACCATGATATGCATCTAAGAGACTCACAGTAATTTTTTTTTTCCCCTGAGGCAATTAGGGTTAAGTGACTTGCCCAGGGTCACACAGCTAGGAAGTGTCAAAGCGTCTGAGACGAGATTTGAACTCAGGTCCTCCTGAATCCAGGGCTGGTATTCTATCCACTGGGCCATCTAGCTGCCCCTCACAGTAATGTTTTAAATTCATTTTGAACTTAAATATATAAAGCCAAAAAAAAGTTGTTGTTTTTTTTTTCCTTTTCCCCTAATCATTTTGGAAAACAGACTTACTATTGGTCTTGCTGGATCAAAGGGTATAGACAGTTTAATATCTGGGTATAATTCCAGATTGCTTTTCAAAATGGTCATATTAATTAACAGTTCCCCCAACAGTGAACTAGTGTACTAGTTTTCTCACCTTCTGTTCAACAATTGTTGCTTTCCCCCTCTATCATTTTAGCGAATTATAGATGTAAAATAATATCTCAAGGTTGTTTTAATTTACATTTGCCTAATTACTGATTTAGGGTATTTTTATATGACTGTAAATTGTTTTGATTTCTTCATTGGAAAACTGCCTGATTATATCCTTTATTTTATCAATCGAGGAATGACTCATATTCTTATAGATTTGAAGAAGTTCTTTAACTATTTGAGATGGGAGACCTTTATCTGAGTTATATATAAACTTTCCCCAAAATTTCTGCTTTCCTTCTGTTCTTGATAAGACTAGTTCTGTTTGTATAAAAACTTTTATAATCAAATAATCAAAATTATTCATTTTATACCTCACAATGCTCTCATTTATTCATAAATTGTTTACTTTTCCATAAGTCTGATAGGTAATATATTCCATTCTTCTAATTTTCTTGTGATATCCCCCTTTATATCAACATAGTAGTGTTTATTGAGGTCTGGACAAGAGAGATTGCTGCAAAGGATTCTTAGGATAGACGCTTGGCATGTTAGGGGCTGGTGAGGGATTAAACAAAAGGCAAGGGGAAGGAAAGATATTACAGATACTGGTAAAAATATCCTTGATATAGTCCTGGTCTTGAAGTTTATCTTTTTGATAAAAGCTGCTTGAATTTTTGCTGTGCTGGCAGAACCTTTGAGCTTTCAGGGTTATTTCCAGGCTCCACTGAGAGACAAAAGAACTTCAGTAGCAGAACTTACCAAAGAAGGCAAAATCTTTTTAAGTGGCCAAAGAGTAGACTTCATATGTCCCTTTGAACTTTGGCCCCTTATAACTCTATTACTGAACATTTTATAGACTTTCCATGTGGAGAGCATTAGGATTATTTCTTGAAATGCAAAGGAACAAAATGAAATAATTCCTTGTCCTGCAGGATCTGGCATATTTCCTAGGCAGAGTGGTATATATAAACATGTATAATATAAGGTAAGTATATAAGGTAGGAGGTGAGAGAGATTATGAGATAGAATACTCCAGTAGGAAAATTTGAGGGAAAGTACACTAAAAATGATGTGCAGGGTGTGATTTGGAAATATTTCATGGGTAAAGTGAGACCTAAAGCTGGGTCTTGAAGAAAGAAAAAATTCTGAAGGGCAAAGACAAAAATAATAATAATACATGTCAGGCATTGTATACAGTTTATATGAATGTCTGGAAATGAAAGTTGACATGCCTAGTGAGAAACTAGGAAGGAAGTAGGCCTCTGGCTGACATATGGGTTTTATGCATAAGAGTAATATGCAATAAGGGTACAAAAGAAAGTAGGGGGCCAGATAAGGAGAGTCTTAAGTACTGTACAAAGGCATAAAAACAGTGAAGAGAAAAATGCTTGGAAAGCAGAATTGGTCAAATGGATGAACACAGATTCACTAAGCATGGAGGAGTCATGAACATAATTATAACTAGTAGGGTAGGAGCCAGTTCTATTAAATTGAAGTGGAAGAAATTATTACCAGGGTAAGTACCTAGAAGAAGCTAGAGGGAGATGCATTAAAGCTACACAGTATTAATAGTTTAAGTAGTCTCCTAGATTGGATAATAATAATAGCATTTATGTGGTACTTTAAAGTTTGTAAAGTGCTTTACAGTTACCTTGCTTTATCCTTACCACAACCCTAGAAGGAAAAGATTCTCCCTATTTTTTCAAAACAGATTAAGAAACTGAGGCAGATAGAAATTAAGTGACTTACTCAGGTCCCATGAGTCATGTCTCCTCCCTTCCCTTTCCTATCCTCCATAGTGTGTTCTCTGAGGTTTAGAGGCTAGTTTTAGAGAGTTTCCTTATAAACATATCCCATATATTTACATTTCCTATTCCTTTCTTAGCTACAAGAAATCCTTTTGGTAGTGATAGCCATCCTGAAACAGAAGAGGTATTTCTACAGTATCCAGGACATTGCTCATCAGCTGAAATCTACCTGGATCTTTATAATTTCTGGACTGTGTCCTGTTCTCTTAATTTCCCCATATAGACAACCCAGCCCTCATGATATTATCCCTTATACAGGGACTGTTTGATCAGGTTGTTCCTGGGATAACAGGAACATGTTTCAGGAATTGGTGACATTTGAGGAGGTGGCTGTATACTTCACCCAGAAGGACTGGGCAGCTCAGAGGACCCTATGCAGAGATGTGATATTGGAGAATTTTGGGAACTCAGTTTCCCTGGATAAGGCCTGTCTGCCCCTATGACTTGGAAACTATATACTGAAACTTCTTTCCTAAAAGCTCTTTAGCACCTGTAGAAACAGCTGTGTGTTGGCTGGGGACTCAAAATGTTAGGGGGTGTCATGTGGAAAAGAGATTAGACTTGTTCTACTTGGCCACAAGGGCCGAAGTAGACAATGAGGGAAAGTTACAGAAAAGCAGATTTCAGCTAGTTACATAGAAAAAAATGTCCCAATTATATTTCGCTCTAAAAATGGAATGGGCTGCCTCAAGAGATATTGGTTTCCTCATTAACTGGAGGTCTTCAGCCAAAGGATGGATGACCACTTGTCAGAGATGTCATAGAGCTGACTCCTGTTTTGGTGTAAGTTGAACTAGTTGTCCTGTGAGGTTCCTACCAAGTTTAAAGCTATTTATCTTATTGAGGTATATGTCAGAATAGCTTTTCAGTTTAGCTAGTAAATGACCAATAGTACATTTGAAAATAAATCTTCATATATGACTTATTCCTTTAGAATTTCATCAAAAAATAAATTTTCATTTTAAAAGCATGTGCTTTTGTTTAATAACAAAAGCAGCCTAACCATTTTTATGCAAAGATTTGTTTTTAGAAAGTGTATTTTTAGAAAATGTATCAATATGCAGACAGAAGGGAATGAGACTCAACCATAGAGAATATATTTTTATTCGATGAATATATTTTGTATTTTTATAATACTGTAATTTGATATTTATAATTTTATTCATTATTTGATCATTTTGTTGATGAGCATTAAAATTATAACAATCACTTTTAAAGTGATGAGCAGAGGATAGTTATAGCAGATGATTAATTATTCTAACCTCGTTAGTCCTAGTGAATAGCAGGACTAAAGATGAATATTTTCAGCCCAAATCACCTTTTCCTGCTCATGTTGAGATGTCTTTGTCTAATTTTTTATCCTTCCTTGTATCTTTTTTTCCCTTGTTTCTTTTTTCAATTTCTCCTTGTGTTTTTTTTACCAGTAAGTAGATATATTGTAGAATTAAAGTGTACACAAACACATACATATGTTTCAGTTGTATGATAGTTATTTCTTCTATTTAAATATGGACATTATAGTAATACATGTATATACATGTATACTTTAATTTTATGATAATTATATGTATAGCTATTATTTTGTTTAAATTTGCTTTTATTTTTTGTGATTCTCAATTTTGTTTTCTGGGTATCAGCAACTTTTGCAAGAAGATTCTCCTAAGATAGGTGATGTTTTCTTATTTCTGATAGTGTCTCATTCCCCTTGACAAAGAGAACAAAGGGAATTATGATTCTAAGGCCAAATCATCCTAACTTCATTGCTTCAGTATTCCAGTGGGCACTATCTTGAGCCACCTCCATAGGAACCCATATGTATATCTTTTCTTCTTCATATTCCTTTGATATTTCCTTTCTTCCTGTATATAGAAAAAACAGGGCTGGATACCGTGAATCTTACAGAAAGTTTTCTGTATTTCCATTCTTCATTTGATACCATTTTCCCCCTACAGCAAAACTTCCATTTCTAAAACATGCTGTGATTTTATCTAGAAAGAAGGGAAGGGCCATGCAGGCTGGATTTGCTAGAAACTCTGGGAAGACATATATGTACAGGTGAGAAAGAACTTGCTACGCAACTCCATTGCCATACATAACCTCTCTCATTTAATAATGGATAAGCTAATACATCAATGAGGACTTGACAGTCTGCTGTGCTTCAAGGAATCACAAAAAAAGACTTAGAAATTTTGATACACTTAATAGAAATAAAGAAAATGATAAGAGCCATTCTTTTAGTTTTTCAACCTCTAGAATTTAGGGAGCATTGCACAAATTCACTCAACTCATTTTAAAAGAAATAAAATTCACCTACTCTTCTGATTTCCTCTCAAAAATGTATTTGTAGAAAACTGAGGGCAAGAACTTTATTTTTAAGAATATTGCTATTGTTAGGAAGTAGCAAATATCTACAAAAGAAAATCTTCGTCTTTCACCTAGTTATGATTCCTATTTCTTGGTCATCCTTGTTTATTCAAACAAGGATTTTTTTTTTCCTTGACAATATTTGTTCCCTTCTCATAATCCTGATGAGAATCCTCATAACTATAATCCTTAATTCTCATAATTCCTGCATTTCCATTTTTCACTTTAATTGGCTTAAAATGCTTTTATATATTTATATATAGATAAATATATATACACACACATGTGCACACATAGTATATATTCAGTATATATATGTGTTTTTTATATATATACACATATATATATACACACACACACACATGTCTGCTTGTCTCTATATAAATAAATAAATATATACATATATACACACACAGAGCATATATATGTGTGTGAATATACCTATACCTATCAGTCTATATTTATATATACTTCCTAATTAATCTGGCCATTCTCCTTTCTTGAATATGTCTTCCCACTTGTCTTTATTTTTCCATCTTTTGGTTTCATATTCTACAAAGTAAAAAAGCTTCAAAATGGCACTTTGCCCATTGCAATAGATAATCTCACACTTTCCCAAAATTATTAAGCCATTCTCTAGATTTTGATTAAAAACCCTAATTAAAACTGGGAAAAGGTGATATTCATATTTTTAATTTTACTTATCACAATTCAAGACTACAACTGTGAAAGATGAAATGATTTCAAAGCAGGGAATTTCAGAACAGCAAAAGTCCAGAAAATAACAGTTAAAGAACTCCAAAGAAATATTTTGTTGGTACCTAATTTGGAAAAAATCTGTGAATGGGAGAGAAGATTAATAGAACAACAAAGAAATGAACAATGGAAGAAAGCAAGGAAAGAAGAGCGATTTCATGCATTGTACAGTTAAGGAAAAGAAGAAAGAGATCCAGAATGTGAGGAGTTTGAGGATGGTTTTAATTTCCGTTGTAATCTTGCTGTAAATCAAAAAATTCTAGAGGTCAAAGAGACTATGAATATGAAGCATGTGTAACACAGTTCAACCACAGTCTTCATTTTGTTAGCCATAAGAAAATTCATAATAGCAAATATCCATATAAGTGTAGTGAGTGTGGGGCACTTTTCACTTATTGGTCACACCTGCTAATACATCAGAGAAAATACTCTGGGGAGACTGAGGGTAGTGAGTGTGACAAGGCCTTCACTAATAAGAATAACCTTGTTGATCATCAGAGGATCCATACTGCTGAAAAGCCATATGAATGTAACTATTGTGGGAAGACTTTCTTTTTAAAGAAAAGTTTCATTGCGCATGAAAAGGTTCACAACAGGGAGAAAGCAGATAAATGTAATGACTGTGAAAAAGTCTTTAGTGGCAAATCAAAACTTCTGATACATCAGCGAATCCACATTGGGAAAAGACCATACAAATATGATGATTGTAACGAAGCCTTCACTAGTAAGAGAAACCTTCTTGATCATCGAACAGTCCATACTGGAGAAAAACTTAGCAGTGTAATGTGTGTGGAAAAGTTTTCAAACATTGTTCAATTCTTATTTGCCATCAAAGGATTCATACTGGGGAAAAGTCTTGTGAATGTAAGGAGTGTAACAAAGCCTTTGCTACTAAAAGCAATCTTGCTGACCACCTAAGAATCCACACTGGGGGAGAATCCTATGAATGCAGTGATTGTGGGAAATCTTTCATTTTGAAGAAGAATTTTATTGGCCCCCAGAGAGACTCCATAGTAGGGAGAAATCTTATAAATGTAATGAGTGTGAAAAGGCATTCAGTTACAAATCTAGTCTTTTAATACATCAGAGAATCCACACTGGGGAGAAGTCCTATGAATGTAATGAATGTGACAAAATCTTTGCTAGTAAGAGCAACTTTGTTGATCATCAGAGAATCCACATTGGTGTAAATCCCCACAGATATAGTGATTGTGGGGTAATGTATATTTTGAAGCAAAGTTTCATTAGATATCAGAGATTAAACAATAGAGAAAAATTGTATGAATATAATGAGTGTGAGAAAATATTTATAGATCCAAACTTCTTGTATACCAGTGAATGCACACTGGAGAGAAAGCTTTCAAATGTAAAGATGGTGATAAACCCTTTACTCATATGAACAATCTCATTGATCATCAAAGAATCCATACTAGGGAGAAACCATTTAAAGGAAATGAATGTGAAAAAACTTTCAAATAGCTCAGATCTTACTTGCCATCAGAGGATTCACACTGGGGAAAAACTCTTTAAATGTAGAGAATGTGGGAAAACTTTCAAACGCAGCTCAGATCTTACTTACCATCAGAGGATCCATACTGGAGAGAATCCTTATAATTGTAATGAGTTGTGGAAAAGCCTTTGCTACTAAACCACATCTTATTGGTCATCAGAGAATTCATACCTCAATAAAACCCTATGAATGTATTAAGTGGAAATGCCTTTAGACATAGCCAAAACCTTCCTGCACATCAGAAAATTCACATGATAAAAATCTTTTAAATATCATGAATAAAGAATGCATTATATTCAGTTGTCAGGTCTTTCATCCTTTCTTGGTTCCACCTCACCTTTTTAAAATCGAACAAAATATTCAGATGTGATCCAGAACTAAAAAAAGTGATCATAAATGTAAACATAAACATTGGGGTTTTGTTTGTTCTTAGAGGAAAATGAAGAGTAGTAGCTTAACAGTTTTAATAATACCATCCTGCTAATTTCTGTCACTATTAGGTTTAAAAATTTTCCAACTTTTTTCATTTAACAAGCATTTATTTTCTTTTTCTGCTTTCCTCACCTTTTGCAAAAAGAAAAAAAAAAACCAATCCCCATAAGAAATATATGTATTCAAGCAAAACACATTCTCATATTGATTACATAATAAGTGCCTCATTCTTTACCTAAAAATGTGTCATCTCTATGTGTTTTGGAGTTGTAGTTAGTTGTTGAATTGGACAGAGTTAAGTCTTTCAAAGTTATTTGTCTTTACAATGTTATATTAATTGTTCTAGCTCTGTTTGTGTTACTTTGCATCAGTTCATCTAAGTTCCCAAGTTACTCTGAAACTTAATCTTGTGTCATTTCTTATGGCATTATGATGTTTCATTACATTTGTATAATAACAGTCTGTTTAACCTTAATCTAAATGATGCCTTTCCCCATTGGGAAATAGCTTTTATTCTTATAAATTGTAAGAGATTCCTTATATATCTTGGGAATGACACCTTTTCCAGATAAGTATGCTGCAAAGATAATTTCCAGTTAACGACATTATTTATACCTAATTGACAAAATCTACCTATTCCTCCTATCTTTCCCTTCCATCTCCCTGCCTCCAGTTGAGAGAAGAAAAATAAGATCCTTGCAGCAAATATATAGTCAAGCAAAACAAAACCCTTTGTTCAAAAAAATGTTTTTTGCTTGATTATAATTTGTTACAATAGAGAATTTCTATGGGGAGGTGAGTTTGTAAATAGTAGCAGAAGTGCAAGAAAAATACATCAGTAAAATTAAAAAAATATAGAGAAGAAAATATTAGTTTTAGAAAGGGTCACAAATAAAGCAGTTTTGTTACTGTTGTGTTGAATTTAATTTTTTATAAAAAGTTTCATAATTTCATATAGTCTTTTATATACTGAAAGGTTCATGTTGATTATTAAAGTTCATAATAATTAAAAAGAAAAAGTGGATCAATGAACTAAGTAGGCATTTTAAAACTTAGAAAATCAACAAATTAACCCCGTGCCCAAAAGAACTTTTAAATATTGAAGGTGACAGGAAATAGTTTTAATTGATAAAACAGTTGGTTTTTCATTAATAATGAATAGATAAGTCATTAGCTCACAATTTTTTTAAATTAAAAAAATTAGGTTGCCAAAATAAAAAATTAACAAGGTGAAAGTAGGATGAGAAAATAGTTATCAGAAATTACTACACACAATTACATGACAGCCACACTGAAAATTTAAATGAATGTCTAGCTGCTAAAATATAAAATGCCAAATTAGTAAAATAAACAATAGAACTATTATCTCCACCTCAGAAAAATTAAGCAATCCACAATGAAGTACTGAAAAACAAAACAAAAAAACAAAAAACCTTGGTCCAGATAAATTTATAAGATAATTCAATCAGACTTTAAAAAGCCCAGTGAATATTGACCTTATCAGTTTTTCTCAACAGTAGAGAAAGAAGGTATTCAAATAGACTTTTATGGCACTACAACTAGCTTCTTAGAAGTTTGACAGCACAATAAAAGCTCTGTGTAGTCCCATCAAATTTGAAGGAGACTTTAAACATGGGTTCAGTGAGTCATTGTAGATTTCATACTTAAAAACTAGTCATTTCAGTTCAGAGAAGCTCATCACAAGAGGTTCCACTCTCCAAGCCCATCACAACATTGTAAAGCGTTTGCAGTTTGAGTTTTAGCGAATATCCCCATTGACAGAACTAGGGATTCTCAAACAATAAACATTTTGTAACTTATGTGATATTGCATTTGAACCCCTGATGGCAGAGACTCTTTTCTGGAGTCCAGACTAGAGTCTTACTTGTATATTTATGGTCCCTACTACCTTACATAGTACTTGGGATAGAACAGGCAGTCATTAAATACTTATTACTAATGTATATGCATGACCCCTTTAGATAGAAAACTCTGCTGAGAACATAAACTTATATTCGTTCCTTTGTCTCTTCTGTAGCACAGTGCCTTTTTTAAAGTAATGACTTTATGTTTTGTTTGTTGTTTGACATTCAAGTGAAATTCAGTGAAATTGAAATGGTTGTTGAATTGAATCAAAGAGAAAGGGATCATCTGTAACTGGAGAAACCTTCAAGGAGATAGATAGGTTGTGTTCCCATATTCAGAGGATAAAGAAGTTAAGGAGAATGCTTATCCCACACTCCTCATTTCCACAAGGAGATAGAGAATACAGAGACAGTAATGGAGAAAGGAAGGCAGAATGAGATTAGAAAACAGTAGTTCAATTTGCCTGAAGTTTCCAAAGGGAAATGCCATGAAATATAAGAGGTAGAAGGCTTTAAGAAGTAAAAACCTTGGATTGTTTCATGTGTAAAGAAACATTTGAACACAGAGATAGACCTGCACAACTGGCCTTCACTCATAATCTATTTCTGCCTCCCACTTTGACTTTTCTGATGCACCTACACAGCAGGCCATGTTATAGTGAAATAAACAATGGATTTGGAGTAAGAGGATCTGAGTAAAAGTCCCAATAACAATTCAGTTTCCTCTCCCTCGGTATTAAAATTCGTTTGTAAAATGAATGTTGGATTAGATCATCTCAAAGTTCCCTGACTTGATTCTTTATCCAATGAAGCTTATCTCATGCTTAGAATTACAGCTGTCTTTTATATTGCCTATTTTCTATAATTTTTCTTGCTTCAATTCTGCTCATGTTGCCAAATTAATCTTCACAAAACGCTTCTTAGTTCATATAGCATCCTTCTGGGGGATCCCCTCTCAAGTCACATAGATCAGATCCCCTAAAGGATAACTACCTTAGATTTTAGTACTCTGGGTTTGCATTGCTAAAACTAGCTCACAATCCGCACCACAGTTTCTATTTCAAGTAGTCAAAGATACAAGCACAATGGGCCATTTAAGCTCTCAAAAGGGCCAAATCTGAAGAGCGCTTTTCCCCCTACCCTTCCATTGTATCAAATGGCCTTTCATTTTGAAAAAGAGACATATGAATTATGTTAGAATCCCAATATGCTTCCACAGTGCCTACATTCAGAGGGACTAAGAACTAATCACACTCTTATACACATGCTCAGCCTCTGGAGTTTTCTCCAAAACATCAGGTGCCAGGCAATCTGGGAATTTGAATGTCCCCAAAGTAGGGCTATATTAAGAACTTTCACTGGCTCCCCATTATCTAAAGAAAAAATTCAAATGAAGTGAGGAGGTGTCAAGGAAAATGACAGTATGTACAAGGACTACATCTGACTGAATAATCATAATACTTGAAAAAAATACAGAAAAAAAAGGAAAGTAGGCAGCAAAATTCACAGGATGCATCAGTTATCTTACTTGTAAATTTTCAAAGGATCAATGATTTCTTTATATTTGGAAGACTGTTTGATTTGGGAACTCTTCCACTAACCTAAATAAGCTTAATAGATAAATCTTAGGGAATTGTCCAAATCTCTGAAAGATTAAGGGACTTATCTAAGGTCACACAACTAGTAAATGTCCCAGAAAGAATTTAAAACTGGGTCTTTCCAGTTTAGACTCCCAGTTTAGTCCCTATAGTCCCTATGTAGTTTTAAAATTATTTCTTTAATATTTTATTTTTCCTATTACATGTAAAAATTATATACATAACTTAAAAAACAAACTAAAAATAGTGGAAGTTTATAAGTCCATTTGTAAATTTTAATTCTTGTTTATACTTATGCTTTTGTTGTTGATAGTTACCAAATTTAATTTTTTAATAAAGAATTCCTAGCACTTCTCCAACTTAAGGTAAATTCACTTACTGCCAGCACCCCCAGTTTAGAACCCCTGTTACCCCCTTGTTAATGGCTCCTGCTCCACTGTCTAAGTGTCATAATGACTAATTTCTTTTGGGGTTAATCTGCTTAGTAAGCATCCCAATGGCTAGCTCATTAGGAACTCAGTCTACATAATATTCATCTTCTCCCTTGTTAATAACTAAAACTTACTTTTGGAAATTAGCCCACTGCCAGCAATGTAATAATAAAAAAAACTTTCTTCTTGATTTGGAAATGGTTTAAGCTTTCAAATTCTTTTAAGACACCTTGTGACACAAGTCTGAAATCCCAATGTATTTTGGGGGTCCAACTCCTGAATTTTAACATTTTCTGGCCCATATGGGGAGAGTCCTAGAACTCCAATATATTTTGGGGGAGTTCAACACTTCTGTACTAAATCATATGAACCTGTTCTGGTCAAATTGATATGTTCTCAATATATATGATACAACATGAATACACATTCTAGTTTCTATATTTTGACCCACATCCCCTTTATCAAAACTGCTTAACTTTTTTTTCCTCTTTGCTTTTGCAGTCCCATCTTCAGTACCCAATTCAAGTCTCACTTTCTCCATGAATCTTTCTTTTGACTGTACAAGTACTAAAAGACTCTTTTCTGAAATCCTGTAAAAATTTGTGCCCAATGTTGTACTTTAAAAATGCAAAGAAGATACATGAGTTACAATGAAAAATTTGATAAAGAAGAAGTCACTTCTACCTCTATAAAAGTCCTGCACTTATGGCTCATAGTAGTATGGAAGTGGCCTTGGAACAGACTTTTTTTTTTTTTTTGCAGATCATTCATAATGACTATTTTATTTTATTCTACATACTTCATCTATTGTCTCTATGATTTTTTTAAAAAATTCAATTTCATTTTATTTTTAAGTTTACATTTTCTCCCGCCTACCTCTTCTCCCATCTATTTAGGAAGCAAAAGCAACAAAAATTATTACCAACGTGTATAATCCAGAAAAAATATTCTGCACTGGCCATACCAAAAAAAATTTCAATTTGTACTTTTGACTTTATCACCTGTCTGTCTGGATTGGTGCCATGGTTTCATCATGACTTCTTTGAAATTGTGATCGGTCATTTTGTTGATCAGAGTTTCTACGTTTTATTATTGTACAATTTATTCTTCTGGTTTGGCTCACTTCATTTTGCCTTAATTCATACATGTCTGCCCACATTTTTAAGACTCTCACTTCAAGACAACAGTGTCCTATAACATTCATATAACTTGTCATTTTCCAATTAATGGGCACTCTGAGTTTCCACCATAGAAGGAGCTGCTATAAAAGTTTTTGTACAAATGGAGTTCTCTTCTTTTTCTCTTTGGTAAATAGACTTAGTATTGGTATTCTGAGAAATACCACTTTAATGACTTTCTGCATACAGAGCCAAATTGCTCTCTGGAATGGACTTGTTTAATTCAAACTATTTATAGATGAACAAAAATGTTAATTTGTTCAAAGTAATCCAAGTACCTGGATTTGAATTCAAGACTTCTTTAACTCCAGAGATTTACTCCTTTGCATCACATTGTCCTCTTTATTGCAACAAAAATAGGGAATAGAAAAAAATATAAATTATATCCATTCAAGATTTTGCTTTGACAATCCATGAAATAAATAACAAGTGGAGATACCTATTATCAAAATGTCTTATGGAAGTTTAACATACTTCAAAGATGAGACTTATAGTCTAGAACTCACTGCAATAAGATCAATTACTTGATTTGTTGGCAAGTGGAGAGGTATGGAAGGCAAGGGTTAATGCTGGTTCAGAACATAGAATCATTGACAAAACAAAAAAGAGAGATTGTGAAAAAGGATAAGTGGTATCACCTCTGAAGCTTTGAGAAATGGGAGGAAAAACAATTTTAGAAAAGGTTAGCTGAGACCCCTTTCCCCTTTTAAGCTGGAATATCCCAAGAACATTTAAAGTGTATACTGAATATGATTTTGGAAAGAAAATGCCATCTGCATCCAGAAAAAGAACTAAGGAGACTGAATGTAAATCAACACTTACTATGTTCATTTTTCTGTTTTTTTTCTCTCCCATGGTTTTTCCCTGTTGTTCTGATTCTTCTCTCCTAACAAAAATTCATAAAACAAAGTATATTAAAAAATAAATTTAAAAAAATTCAACTGAATAGACTACAAAGAGATGAGTAGATTTTATTAGATTCTCTAGTCCTCCAAAATTACTTGGCTGCTAGTCAGTGTTTGAAGCTGAATTTGAATGAAAGTCCTCTTGACTGTGCTCTATCCAATGTACTACCTGCTACCCAGGGTACTAATATTATTTAGTGTTTGTTAATGTACTTTGTCTTTATATTACCATTATTTCTAGGAAAAGAATAAAGTTCCCTCCAGCCTCTAGACAAAGAAAAACAAGGGAGCAACAATGTTTGATACAGTAGCTGCCATTGACAGTGTTAGCCTGCACCCTGTCCTAGAAGCTTCTCCCATTTTTGCGGGTTTGGGATCTGTTCTGCACAAGCTTTTTGGCTTTTTAGTATATCCAACTCTGACTTCCTTTTTATGGTCTTTTTGTTGTCAAGAAGACTGGACTGTAGCTCCCCCTTGTGACAAACATTGGCATTGTCACCTACCTCCTCAGTCACCGGCTCTCTCTTATGATAACAAAGGTAATAGAGGAAGCTGTTTCCCATGAACTCCCGCGATAGTTGGAAAAAAGAGAAAAATAATATTTATGGCAGGCACTTCACTCCGGTGGTTCCCAGCTATTTTCACATGGTGATCCAGGACTCCTGAGCAAATCTTTTGTCCTGCTCTCAACCCACAGAAGTTATTGTGGGGCATTTATTTATTCATTTGCTTGCTCCCATGTTTATTTTGGTATGAGCCTGTAATTTCATTAGTAAAGGCAGTTCCTCTTCTTGGTGAGGAAACACTCATTTCCAATGCAAATCTGCAATAGTTATGAAATTTATAGTTTTAGAGATTTTCCTGGAATATTGAAAAGTTGTGACTTTTCATATCACAAGTTCTCAGAGTAGTGTCACAGGTTAGACTGGGATGTAGAATATTGGGCCAAGGCTAGCTTTCTCTGCACTACACTAGCAACTGACTGTCAGGGCATAGATTATAGATCATTACAATAAGAGACTCTAGAGATCACCTAGAGAAGAGATGAGATGGAAGCAGTGTCTGAAGAGGAGATAACCAGAATTAGGAGGACAACTTTGCTCAAGGGAGCCATTGAGGCATAGAATAAAATGCCGATTCACCTATTTCACTAAATGTCTCAAGTATCCAACTCCTAAGAGAGTATTATAGGAGTTCTGGGTTACCACTAATCATGCTTTATTGTCAGTAGATGCCTACAAATATAGCTTAACAATTTATTTTGTGGCTGGGAAACAAATAGCTGTCCTATGTTGATCTAAAAACAAAAACTGAAAACATTAAGTCTGTGATTTACCAAAGGTCAAAACTGTTCCCTGTGGGAATAATGTATCTGTGGACTGACTGACAGGGTTTCCTGGGAGAAATCCTATTTATTTGTACAGAAAGCTAATACTGGATTGGTCCAGTAAAGTTAAAGAGAGGGGCAGTTGGGGACCCATGACTAAGGATTCTCCCCATATGTAAGCACTTTGGTATATTTTGGCACAACTATCATGTAGCACAATAATTATACCACTAAATATCAGATTGATGAATGTTTTATTTAAATGCAAAATTCTGTTCATGTAGACTCCATCTCCTGCATCAGGGACTGGCTGTCCTCTTAGTATGCTCTCTTCACTTCCTTCATATTCCAGCTAAAATCCAACCTCCTTCAGGAAGCCTCTTCTGATCCTCCTTAAGATTGGTATTTTCCCTTCATTGTTTCTGATCTATTCTGTGATATAGTAGTTTGCATGTCATCTCCTACCTACATTAGACAGTGAGTTCTTTGAGGGAAGTGACTTTTTTTTGTATTCCCAGTCCTTAGCATATTGCCTGGCACATAGGAAGCACTCACTAAATGTTTATTGACTGCTCAGTTTTCATCATTTGTCCCTCAAAAAGCTTGCCATAACTGGAAAAACACCTAAAACTTTCTCTTTACATTGTTAGCATTTCCTTTATTATGTATTTTTAATGTATAAATTGATTTTTGTTCTGTCTAAATACTTTACTACAGTCATTATTTTCATAAGTTTTTATGTCCTTTATGTTTTCTCTGAAAGCCAATAAGATTTTTCTTAGTGATGAAGGTTTTTCCACATTCATCACATCCATGAAGTTATTATTCATCAATGTGGAGTTTTTGATATGCAATGAGACTTTTTTGATAATGAAACACTCATTATATATTCATAAGATTTCTCTCCTAATGTTAGTTAAAGCTACAGCTGAAGGCTTTCTCATACTTGCTACATTCATAAGATTTTTCTCTAATGTGGGTTCTGATGTACCAAAAGTTTTGAATTGAAACTATAAATCTTCTCACAGTTATTACACTTATAATATTTCTCCTTAGTATGGAGTTTTCCATGTCCAGTGAAGCTTTTCTAATGAATGTTTGTTAGATTTCCCACATTCACTACAGAGGATTTTGCCCTAATAGAGATCTTCTGTTTGATCAAGAAAGTTTCTTTTAGAATGGAAAGCTTTCTCACATTCACTATACTCAAAGTTTCACCCCTTCTCTGTTTTATGATGTGCCCTAAAGTGTTGATTTGTATGTAAAGAATTTTCATATTCATCATATTTCTTTTTCTCACCTAAACTAAGAACTATCTGAACTATAATAAGCTTTGTGCCAATACTGAAACTTTCATCAAATTCTTCACTAAATTAATTTTTGTCCTTTTGCTTCTCATCCTGGACTAAGATTTATATGAAATCCCATAATGATAAAAGGAGTACATTTATTGATGAGCTTATGGATGCATCAAAGTATTGTTGTCCCTAATAAACTAAGAGGCCATGAGGATTTTACCACCAACCTACCATTACTATTCTGTGAATGACTATCCCCAGGCATCTTGTTTACAGGCTTATACTAATTAATCATTATAACTAAAACTTAATGGAACTCATATAGCCCTAATACAGACTGATGTCTAAATCATATGACCTACTAATTAAGAAACTTTGAATAATCATAAGGTAGATTATCTCTGCGATCCTATTGTCAATCTTTACCCAGTATAGAAGTATCATTATGCAATAGAAAGAACAGATTTAGAGTAAGAAGAATTGGACTTGAATCTGCTATGGACTAGCTGTAAGATGTTAGACAAATTATTTGAGCTTTTATGGGTCTCAGTTTCCTTATCTGTAAAATGAGACTAGGTCAAAGATATCAAATTCATCTACAAAATTACAAAGTTGAACTCTAACCAGATTAAAATGTAACGAGGAACTGTTTAACAAAATTAATAAAAATACAAAATAACATAGATGATGCTAATTTGTGTTTTCTAAGTCAGTATGCACAGCCTATGGGAATCCATTTCTCTTTGATTGATGATCTCTAAAGTCTTTTAGCCTGTGATTGGCCAAAGATACAATGCTACAATTTCATTTCAGTTGATGGGTAAAAATGAAATGACTGAGGAAACAAAGGTTTTGTCTGCCAAGAATATCACTATATTAAGCAGTGCCTGCTAATTGCCTAACAAAGTAAGCCCAGACCTCCTCAGTTTAGACTTGGACCCCAAATACAGAGGGAGACAGATTTTTATACATTAAAAATTCAAATCAAATGATGTTAATTAAAAGTAAGCAATACAACATTAAGTGATTGATTTTTAATTGGATAAAATATTAGGGACTTTCCAGATTAGGAGGGGGAGAGTAAATGGGTGCAATTCCTTGAAGTCAAAAAAGGAGATGTCCCATTCCCTGCAAGTGTATGGAACAATTAAAGTAACATGGAAACAATAACTGCTTGATCAGTATAGGACCAGGGATAATTTTCAGATAAGACATTTGAGTTGCTTAAGATACATGATTGTGAGAAAATTTCTTGTATCAATCTTTTGATCTGACTGAGTTTCTGGTCAGCTTAACTTATGCCCTTGGTTAAAAGTCTTTTAAGTAGGGGACAGTTAGGTGGCATAGTGGATAGAGCATTAGCCCTGAAGTCAGGAGGACCCTAGTTCAAATCTAATCCTCAGACACTTAACACTTCCTAGCTGTGTGACAGCTAGCACAAGCACACACACACAAAAAGTTTCTAAGTAGCAAGGAGAGGTGGTGCAGTTACCTAGCCATGCAGAGCTAGGTTCAAACAATGCAATAAGGTCTTCTAAGTCCCACAATTGAATAAAATTTTCTTGCAAGACAGACAGAAATTAAACTAAGTCCATAATTGTATAGAAAGGGAATTAAACTAGACCCAGAATTAAGTCACAAAAGGAAGTCAATGTGATTCATTCAGTTCCCACAATTAACCATTTAATGTCCTCAACCCCTAAATTCTTTTGATTCCTTCTTCAAGAAACCCTAAGAAAAACAAACACAGTTAGCTTTATACAAAGACACACAGATCAGAGGGTTCAAACTCTGCTCTGGCCTACAGGATGAAAATGCCAAAGGTCTGGAAAGCCTTGACCTGCTGTTATTTAAGAAGTTACTATATTTTAGGTGTGAACATATATAAAATTCCTCTAAACTTAATATTAACAGTATTTTAATTTCTAACCTGACTTTGGAAACATAAATGCATTTGTATCATCTTTATTTAGCAGTCAAAGGCAAAAATGACAATATAGAAATAAAGGGGAAAAAAGGATCTACTTTATTGGTCTAAATATAGGCTGCATTATCTCTCACTATCCAACTCCAAATCTCTCTTGTACAAAGTATGCAACTTGTAATCATTCTCTTAGTAAGAGAACAACAAAACTGATTACTAGAGTGATGGTAAATTTAATAGAAATATTTACTTGAATAAAAAGAAATGTCTTAAAAAAACCTTTCATAATAAAAAGGTATTCCTTGTGAGAGAAATAATTCATTTTGGATCCTGTTTCATTCCCATGCTACAGTGGGACATTAGCTGAATCCCTTGGGCATTGCCAAAATAACTGGATGAATAGCTTTCCAGCATAAAAGAGGTTAATTTTGAGGAGATGCTTTCTTCTCTAATATAATCCTGCTAACTATAATCTATGACACCCTGCAGTGAGGAACTTATGCTCAGTGAGTTGTTTTTGAATCTATTTGCCTATCACTTATAAAAAATAAAACAATACAAAATTTTGTGATTGTAACTGATTGCCTAAAAGCTCCTAAAGATATTGGTATGAATTATGCATTTGTAACCAATAAAGAACCCAAAGGGGTTTACTAGAGAGATTAAGTGGAAGAAAGAAAGAGTAATGTTGCATAAGGAAATAAGAAAAGTTAAGGGTTGATGGGTAAAGAAAGTTGGAGTGTAAATTTAGGATTTGAAAGTAAAGTGTTCTGAAATTTTAAAAAGAAAATTTCAGGTCTTAATCCCACTGAAATAGAAGAAATTTAGGAATATTCTATATTTATTTTCTATTTTTATTTTCAAAACAAATGCATAGTTTTCAATATTAACCCTTGCAAAATCTTGTGTTCCAAATTTTTTTCTTCTTCCCTTACCCCCATCTCCTCCCTTAGACAGCAAATAATCCAATATATGTTAAACATGTGCAATTCTTCTATATACATATTTCCACATTTATCATATTGCACAAGGAAAATCAGATCAAAAAAGAAAAAAAATAAGAAAGAAAACAAAATGCAAGCAAACAATAGAAAAAAAAAGGTGGAAAAAACTATGTTGCGATCCACACTCAGTCCCCATAGTCCTCTCTCCAAGTGCAGATGGCTCTTTCCATCACAAGACCATTGGAACTGATCTGAATCAGATTTAAGAATATTCCTTAGCAATGACCCTTTGATAGTTCATGCATGTGTTGCTTTCCCAGTCAATATTTGACTACAAAATATATTTCATAAAATGTGTATTGATTAATTGGTTGATAGAGAAAGGATTATTTCTGTGGTCCGATTTTAATAGTTAAACTAAAATTAGTAATTTAGAAAATTTAAAGGAATTTGTTTGGGTCTTTGGGTAATTCAAAGAAAGAAAGAAAGAAAGAGTAATGGAAAGTTGGGGGTATCATGAATTTTTAAAATATAAGCCAACTAAAAATAATGAAATTTTGTGGAAATTTAGTTATTGTCATTAGTCTTTATAATTCAAAATTGACTGGGTTGGAGATATTGTAATGATAGTAAATTAAAGAATATAATAAGTCCTCATATGTACAAAGGGAATAATAAATATTTACACCTATCTCCTAGGACTGTTGGGAGAAGCACAGTTTTGAAGTGCTTAACACAGTACCTGGTTTCTATAAAGAATGAGGTCTATATTATTCAGATCTTGTGGGAATACAATTGAGCAAGATACTATCCCATTTTAGGTACCTTTTCTAAGTGTTATGGAATATTAACAAAATTGGGAAAATGTAGGCTAAACATATTAAAGTATTACTAAAAATAGGCTTAAGCAATTTCTAAGGCATAGAAAAAGCCTGGCCATATGGTTGCATAAATCACTATGATTAGCATAAAAATGCTGGGGAGTAATAAGATAAATTACTTTCTATGAATTGATAAGTTTAAAAGGTTTTTAATTAAGTTATTATCACATTCTTGGTGATGTTTTAAATACAAGATGGTTAAGAAAAGCTAAAGTAAGTTCCTTCCTTTTTTCATTTTGAATACTGTTACATTATAAATATATCTATTATTTGATTATTGGAGAATATTTTTAAAAACTAGAAAATAATAATAATAATAAATGGCTTACTTTTGAGGGAAAAACATGGTAAAATTCTCTTAGGACATATTTGTTTGTGAGGTTCCTTGGGATGAGCAAGGTATTGTGAAAGTACAGCACAGCAAGAATGTTTGTGACAGCTCTCTTTGTAGTGGCTTGAAACCGGAAGCTAAATTGATGCCCATCTTGGAGAATGGCTGAATAAATTGTGGTATATGACTATTATGGAATATTATTGTTCTGTAAGAAATGACCAGCAGGAAAATGAATGGATGCCCATCAATTGGAGAATGGCTGGGTAAATTGTGGTATATGAATGTTATGGAATATTATTGTTCTGTAAGGAATGACCAGCAGGATGAATACAGAGAGGACTGGCGAGACTTACATGAACTGATGCTAAGTAAAATGAGCAGAACCAGGAGATCATTATACACTTCGACAACGATATTGTATGAGGATGTTTTCTGATGGAAGTGGATTTCTTTGACAAAGAGACCTAACTGAGTTTCAATTGATAAATGATGGACAGAAGCAGCTACACCCAAAGAAAGAACACTGGGAAACAAATGTGAACTATATGCATTTTTGTTTTTCTTCCCGGGTTATTTTTACCTTCTGAATCCAATTCTCCCTGTGCAACAAGAGAACTGTTCAGTTCTGCACACATATATTGTATCTAGGATATACTGCAACATATCTAACATATATAGGACTGCTTGCCATCTAGGGGAGGGGGTGGAGGGAGGGAGGGGAAAAATTGGAACAGAAACGAGTGCAAGGGATAATGTTGTAAAAAAAATTACTCTGGCATGGATTCTGTCAATATAAAGTAATTATAAAATAAAATATTTAAAAAAATAAAAGGGAATAACAGTAAAAAAAAAAAAAAAAAGAAAAGAAAAAAAGAAAGAAAGAAAGAAAAGAAAAGAAAAGAAAAAAGAAATGACCAGCAGGATGATTTCAGAAAGGCCTGGAGAGACTTACATGAACTGATGCTGAGTGAAATGAGCAGGACCAGATCATTCTATACTTCAACAACAATATTATGTGATGATCGATTCTGATGGATGTGGCTCTCTTCAACAATGAGATGAACCAAATCAGTTCCAATAAAGCAGTAATGAACTGAATTAGCTACACCCAGGGAAAGAACTCTGGGAGATGACTATGAACCACTACATAGAATTCCCTCTGTTTTTGTCTGCCTGCATTTTTGATTTCCTTCATAGGCTAATTGTACACTATTTCAACGTCCAACTCTTTGTGCAGCAAAATAACTGTTTGGACATGTATACACATATTGTATTTAACTTACACTTTAACATATTTAACATATATTGGTCAACCTGTCATCTGGGGGAAGGGGTGGGGGGAAGGAAGGAAAAAGCTGGAAAAAAAGGATTTGCAACTATCAATGCTGAAAAATTACCCATGCATATATCTTGAAAATAAAAAGCTATAATTAAAAAAAAAAGAAAGTACAGCACAGCCATTTGAGGAACTAAGGCCTCTCCCATCCAAAGTGAAGAAATTATATTTTTGAATAGTAAAATGGATATCATTTGGGATCACTTGATTTGCTGTGTATGAACTTATACTGAAGAAGTAGGAACTGCAATATAATATTAAACAGGTCTCTTGGATTTGGGTGACTGAGAAAAGTAATATAATCCTTTCTTAGAATTTCCATCATCAGCTATACTTTTTTAGTTCATCAAAAAGTGGTTTCTTATCACATATGGGATAATAGACTTAATTAAGCAAAAGTAAGTTATTTCAGATAATTGTCCTGGTGTCAACTCACACAACATCCACTTGTCCAGCTTTATGGAGCTTTTAATCAGTTTGCCTTTCAAGTCACATTGGGCTAGCTTGTACCCTTTTGAGCACTTCTAGAAGGTTATGACTGTGCCCAAGTCAGTCCTTGAGTAAGGTTGAACAATTCTCTACTTCTAAAGCCAAAGATCCCTCTGATTTAGCCTTCACCAAGGAAATTGTGCCCGGGTATGTTCTATTTGTCTACATATTCTCTACTGAGGGAATCTCATCACAGTCTTATCCCAAATCTAGTCTAGAAATGGTCTGATATTCTACCTTTGGCTTTATCTGCAGACTAAGGGGAAGAATGATAATTTTTTAAAATTCCAGATGAGATTTTGAAGCTAATTTTTGAGAGAATTATCTAGCCCTAAATTATAATTAATGAAATTTTGCTGTTCGAGGAAGAATCTCTCAGGACTTTTGCTGCTAATCTGGTAGTCTTGAATCCAGGCATAAAAGTGTCTTGACTCTGCATAAGGCTGCTTTATGTCATGTTCCCCTAAAATCTGAGGACTTCTGAGAAAGTCAAGAGAATGACCTTGAGAAGGGGAAGGCAGAATTCTCTTGAACTCTCCCCATATTGGTGAATAAGAAATTTTTCCACCTGGCTAGTTTTGAACCTGGCCAAGACATCCTGTCATACAATCAGCTGCTTATAACTCATACCTGAAATCAAACAGAACTAATGCTGCTATGTCCTTGCCTTTGTCCTCACATAGCAAATTTCATTGATAAAGACAATTATTAAAAAAATGAAGAAAAAGATGAATCCTCTTGACAATTAGTGATACATGCTAGAATAGTAAAGGATCATTTTGAATTGTCATTTGAACCCTGGATAATCAAGACCATGAAGTCTTAAAATTGCTAGGTTGTTTAATTTATAAAATATCATCCTACAACTTTCTTTCATTATAACAATTTCCAAAATTAGATTAATAATTTTACTTATAAAATATTGTCTGAACCATCTACTTAATGGTATTGAGATAAAGATTCATTTTCCAATTCAGGCCCTTATAATAAAATTATGTAGTTTTAGATGAATTTTGTATTTTCAATTTACTTATTGTTCTTATAGCTCTTTTTATATTGAGTTTGAGTTAAGGCTTAACTTAAGACAGATTCAGAATAGAGCTTATCCAAGAAAATAGCTTGTTTTAGGAATATAAAATTAAATACTTTGTAATTTTTATCTTCACCAAGACTACATGATACTTATATGGAATCATATCTGAACTATTACAATAAGAAAAAGGCATAAGGTATGAGACAATTAACCTAAAATTTTATTTCTTCCTAAAATTAATGTGAGAGTGAATGAGTATTGATGGAACAGTTTGAGACCAAATTGTTGTTCTATTAGTTATTTAGAGGAAACATGTTTAGTTTCAATTTTAAATAAAAAGAATGATAGAATATCTTATGTTACCTAAATGGGAAAAATCAACTTTATTTGTGTTTACAAAGGCAAACATGTTTGTACGCTACTTGAAATTTACTACTCAATACTTTTATTTACCCTATTCCAGAACTTTTTGCAAGAAATAATATTATTTTTGTAATTTTTAAATGAATTCAGCTGTGTATCGGGGTCATCATCATTTTTAAAACGATTAATAATCTCCCAGCAAAATCTCATCCTCCTAGGAAAGAGATGAGCAGTTAAAAGAAAATAGCTAGAGTGAAATTTTTTCAGTTGATATTAATAAAGAGTTATAACAGGATTAGCTAGTTATATATATTAAATATAAAATTTGGGTTGAGATTTTTTAAATTTTTCAGTTATTATTTGAATTTGCCAACCTAAAATGTAAATTCTCAGATATAAGGATGTTCATATTAGTGCTGTTAAGGTTTGAGCTGGTTCTCAATACCTGACCTGGTTATTGTAATAGCAAACTAGGATTATATTTAGATCCATTTTGTCAGAAATTTTTAACAGAAGAGAACAGATTTCTGCAAGTGACCTGAACTGGGAAAACAAATGCACTAGAAGCTGCTTTGAAACCCCACTCCTTCCAGTATTCCTAAGAGGACAGATCTCCAGTGGACCAGAAGACCATAGTGTGGATCACAGGCCTTTATATCACCATAAGGGAGTGACTATCAAAATTGCTTGATTCTTTTTCATAAAATCAGAAGATTTCTAGGCTTCATATTTAGCAATGCCTTATGGACTCCCAATTTTCATATCTTACAAACATGTCTTAATAAGAAGTACCTCTTACCTAAGTAAGTTTCAATTGATAAATGACGGACAAAAGCAGCTACACCCAAAGAACGAACACTGGGAAACGAATGTGAACTATCTGCATTTTTGTTTTTCTTCCCGGGTTATTTATACCTTCTGAATCCAATTCTCCCTATGCAACAAGAGAACTGTTCGGTTCTGCAAACATATATTGTATCTAGGATATACTGCAACATATCCAACATATAAAGGACTGCTTGCCATCTAGGGGAGGGGGTGGAGGGAGGGAGGGGAAAAAAAATCGGAAAAGAAACGAGTGCAAGGGATAATGTTGTCAATATAAAGTAATCATTAAATAAAAATTAAATTTAAAAAAAAAAAAGAAGTACCTCTTCCTCATGATTCTTGGTTAGTGAGTCACCTCAGATATTCATTGTATCTTTAGGATAATGAATTAATGCATAATCAAATAGAACATAATCAGTATGTTATAAATTGTGCCCATTTCTCTCTTCTTTAATGTCACCTTTGTGACATTCCCCCTTCTGGTTTTGCATTGTCTATGGCATGCTCTCCATGCATTTAGATTATAATTACCCATAGAAAGACATGTCTTTGTGGAGGAATGAGAGAAATTATATATTTTGGACTTTATTCCAATCAGTATTAATCAATTTGATAGCATCATAGAAAAATTCTGTATATAAGGTCCCAGAGCTGTAAGCTACAGATTCTAAATTCACTTGCTTACCTATAGGAAATTAGCTAAAAACCCTCCACCCTTTTTTGTTTTGTCATTGTGCTAAGACCAGGATGGCAGAGATCACATCCCCCAAAATATTTTTGTTCCTCTGGACCAATCATTGTCCAATAGGACACTGTCCATCTTATGTGAATATTCCTTGCTTCACCCAACTTGTGACCCTGATAACATTATTTTGCTTTTTCAATAGAATCTGTATTTGGTATAACTTCCAGAATGACCAGATATCAAGCCCTATAAAAATAGGACCCTGAAAAAAGGAGACATCTCAGATCATGAGGAAGATTTGAGATCTACTTCATTAAAGGGGACCATGGATTCTTTAATAAAGTGCCATTAGCTCAGATCTCTGCCTCAGTCTCTCTTATTATAGATGGAATAATTTTAATCTCCATACTTTCATAGTAATTGTATATGATTATTTTTCAAGATATAGATTCACATATACATATACATATCTATTCTTATTCCCCTTCAAAGACAACTAATTTTAAAAGATTGTTCTGTATTAAGATCAATATGATATTTTCATGGAAGACAATTTCTTGGTTCTTGGGAATCCTGCCAAGAAAGACCTATATAAATATGTGTGTAAGTGTTCTTTTTTATACCTATATATAACCATGTAATAAAAAATGATTAGGGAAGATATTTGATAAATACTTGTCAACTTGATTTCTCCAATTGCTATGAAATCTACAGGCTAAATGAAGATAAGCCCAAGACTAAGTCTCATAAATAGGCAGCAGGTTCCTCAGTTCTGGTTCCAAGAACTGAAGGATGGGAAATGTGAAGGCCCAGACATGTGGCACAGTTGCAAATAAGCAGAGAAAATTCGTCCCTCAGTGGCCAAGAAAATTTGTGCAAGAAATGTAGGAAAAAACAAGTCTGAGAGTTTTGGACTAGAAAGAGATGAGACCTGGAAATCTAAACTAAAAGTTTATCAGGAGCTATGGCTCTATGAAGAAGAATAAACCAAGAGCAAAGTGTGAGTGTTGAAGATGGGGCTTCCCTAAGGAGAACATGTGCCTGTCAGGCTCCAACATCAGCACCATGTACAAGGCCATCTGAAATGGGCCCAGATCCTGCCCTCTATTCTGGGTGAAGTTCGTGGTTCCACCTTCCAACACCACCAAATCTTGAAATAACATTTCTGATGCCCTAAATACAACTCCACTGGACCTGACGGGAAAAGGGATAGCTCCCAATGAATTGGAGGGCTGGGCAACAAAAGAGGGAGATGAAATATCCTACAATGAGCTCCACATTTAGTAAGAAGATTTGGGTTCCTGGAAGGAGAACCGAGATTCAGGTCCCTCTCAAGGAGAAGTCACTGGACTGAAAATGCAGGATTAACAGGAGGGAGTTACACCTTCACTCAGGCACTTTCCTAGAATCTGTCTGGTCTCCTGAAATTGCTCTTTCTTGGGGAAGGGCAAAAACATAGGGACCCGAGGAAAGAGAAAAATCTATGAGATAAGCCTGGCCCTGCAGGTCTACATTCTCATTCTGCCCCGTGGATCCCAGAAGACTAAAGAAAAACATACAGTTTTTTCTGTGATCATCATGGTTCTTAATTCAGTAGTAGTCTCCTTGAGTGTAGGCTTTTCCTCCAGATTAAATACTATTTGACTTCATTATTTTTTCAACTTCTCCTTGTGTTTCTCCAGGACTGATTTCACCTAATGAGAGATTGGAAATCGCTGTTAATGTGGCAAAGGGGATATGTCCACTGTGGGCATTCAGGCTCATTATCAAGAATACTTAGGGTCACAGTACTGCATTCACAGTCACAACAGTTAAGGGGAAAAAAGGCTATAAAAATCATTCAGAAAAAATGAACTGCCAAGGACACAGGTTCCTTAAAATATCTATAAGTAGAAGTTCAACCTTCTGAGGACAAGGACTACTTTTTAAAATCTGTATATTCCTGTCACCTATTTTTAATTACTGAGTTTATTTATTTATTTATTATTTATAGGACTATTTCTACAACTTGGATTAATTTACTTGATGCTTTATGAATCATTTTCTCATTTCTAGAAAGTTTAAGTCAAAAAGCACTTAGTAAGCTTCCATAATGTTCCAAGCACTGTGCCAAGTGCTTAGGGATACAAAGACATGTAAAAAGCAGCCTATTCCCTTAAACAGCTCATAATTTAATGGGGGAGATAACATGAAAACAATTATGTACAACAAGATTTTTAAATAGAATAAACATAAACCTCTGTCTGCCCTCTGATCTATTCCTTCTCTATCTGGAGTTAAGGAGCATGTTTCATCAAGAGTACTTGGAGACTGCAATTGATCCTTGTGTTGATCAGAGTTCCCAAGTTTTTCAAAGTTGTTTGAAATTCCATCTTACTTAAACTTTCTACTTTCTCCCAGCATCTAATTCAGTGGGAATTTAACATAAATGAAATAAATGGTTAAAAAAAAAAAAGACTTTTCATAGGATTACAGGGAATTGGAACAGATTTTAGAGAACTAATTCAATCACCTCAATTTAACAGACAAGGAAACTGAATACAAAAGGGAACCATTCACATTGCAATTTACAGGCTTCTGCAGTATGGCAGCAATATAGTAATCCCACTTGTATTCTAAGGCTACTTGGTAGATTGTGGAGTTTTCTATTAACTCAATGGGGTTTTAGAGATATTTTAAGAACAGTTTCTGAAAATTGATGAAGCTCTTGGGGACAACAATATGCTATATTAGATAACTTTAGAACAGAGGAAATCTTCAAGAGAAGGGAGTGTACTAGCAATTCAGGCTGGAGTTTTTCAGCCCATGTTTGAGAACATTGTGCTAGGTATAGAGAGAGATACAAAATTTAATCCTCTCATCCACAAAACTTACAGTCTAGTAGGGGATAAAACTCAAAACCAGATATTAACGTACACAAGATTGTTGAATGAGTGCATTAGAGAGAGGGTAGAATTAAATGCTACATGAATTCCACAAGAGATAATCAAAATCAATAGAGGGCATAAAGGAAGATTTCCTAAAGTACTATTTGAGTTGGACCTTAAAGGATAGATAGGAATTCAGGAAGCATTTAAGAGAACACTATGGTCAACTCAAGACAGTGTTCTTATGAATATTGACATTATACTTTGGTATATCCTGATCAATACTTTTGGATTCTACTGAGAGTTGTCGTCTGGGGACAATTTCAGATCTGGAAGTAGAATCATTATCTGCATCTCTTAACTAGATGGAACAACTTAACTCTATGTCTCTTTGATGGGGTATAGCTTCTAGGGGAAATATAGCAGTGATTCTGAGATCCCCTGACCTTAGAGTGCTATTGCTCTACCAATCTGTCTGTCAATGATTCTAAAGTTTTCTGATCTTAGGATAGTCCTATAAACATTAATAGTTGTATAATCTGTTGGTCAGTAATAACCAAATTCCTGAGATAATAGTAAATAGATCACCCCTGAAACCTACCTGTAAGCCATAAAATTAGCAAATAAATAGCATGAAGCTCTGGTCTCTCTAACTTTGTCCTATAAATTTATCTTTTTTCTCCTGGTTCTTTGCTAAATCCATTTGGAACTTAGCCCACTTCAATTGGCCTTACAATTACAATAAACTTTGCTCCTTGACTTGCAGATAAGTTCAAGCCTGCAAATTCTTTTGAGATACCTCAAGACACTGGTCTGGGACCCCAAACTTTTAAGGTCTTCTTTTGAACCTCAACACCTTGCCCCATGAAGGTCTTTCTAATAATATACTTTATTTTTCCCAGATAGGAATAGTCTCAGATGTCACATCCAGGAGCTAATGCAATGAGCTCAGAGGATCATGAATTTACAATGCTCATTTTCAGATAAGAAAACTGTAGGCGACAAAGGAACTAGACTTGCCCGAGGTTCAAAGGAGTGGCCCACAGTTCACACTTAGGTGCTCAGAACTCAAAGCTATATTACTGGTACAACACCATGCTGCCTCTACATAAGGACGGCCTCCCCAGCACCAAGAATAGGCTGAATCTTGCAAGATATATATAGAATTTTCACTGAACAGACCTTAGAGACAGAAATAAACCTGAAATCCATTATGCTACACTTTACTTGTGAATACTGTAAATATTAATATATGATATAATACATATATTACAACATAGAATATATATTATATATGTTTACCATTATTATATAAATATATTGTATATAATAATATAGACTACAATGTAATATAATGTAATCTTTATCAATGTGAGCTCCCCATATATTCAGTCCTAAAGTAAATAGTAGTGTAAATATTTCAAATAGTCTGATAAGATTGTGAGGGATAGAAAATCCTATCCAAAAATGACTACTCAGAGACCTCTCGAAGTAAAAAGCAGAAAAGTTCTTTATTTAATTAATTCTCATGAGAATGAGCAATTCCACCGCCAGAAGGGAAGGAGACAGAGCTCACGGTAGAAGGGCTAAAGAAGGGAGATAAGATATACAGTTTTTAATAGGTTTTAGATACAAAGGATTACATCATGAGTTGGAGAACATTAAGAGATAGGTGCCCTCCCCACCCCTTAATTGGATGTTATACGTACCAAAAACCAGCAGATTCCCTAGTTCCTGGAGGAACCATACATCAAGCAACTAATTGTCTAAATGTTGATAACTTGAACAGTGATAAATGTCATCATTTGAGGTTAAATACATATGTCTAAAATCTAAGTACATATTGGCTACCACTCAACATACCCATTCTCTAGGTCACAGAGACCTAGAGAAACTAAAAATATAGAAGAGGAAGTTCAACGTCCTTGGAAGTTCAGCTGCTGGAAGTTCTTCACTTTATCTTTACTACATACAGCTGCTGGAAGTTCTTCACCTTATCTACTACTACACACATACACAAGATGAACAAAGCAAAAATACTATTTAGAAGCAACATGATACAATGGAATGTACCATTTAAAGTCAAGAGACCTTGGCTTGGTATTCCACCTCTTCTACTTGCTACCTGTGACTTGGAAACATCTTTTAATCTCTCTGGTCCTCAGTTTCCTTATCTAAAAAATGATAAGCTTAATTGTATGTACTCTTTAGTCCCTTTCTACTCTAAATATAAATGGAAAGACAACAAAACAAAAACTGTAATTAAATGACCAAGCTTTTCCTGAAGAAGAGATGAAAAATATATCACCCTCCGTTCTTAAAAGGAAATTATGGATGTAGAGGTTTAAATAGATCACATTCAAGTGATGTGATGAATTAGTTAATTTTGTTGAACTTTCTTTGCCTTTTTTGTTGTTGAGGCAATTGGGATTACTGACTTGCCTAGGATCACACAGCTAGGAAGTATTAAGTGTCTGAGATCACATTTGAACTCAGATCCTCCTGACTTCAGGGATGGTACTCTATCCACTACGCCACCGAGCTGCCCCTCTTTTCTTCTCTTGAAAAATTTTTTGTATATGGAGTGATTCTCTAGGCAGGAAAGAAGGAAATATATTCAGAAATGAAGGGGATGACAAAAAAGTCAATATAAATCTTTTTTAAAAAGTAAAAGTAAAAAAACAGTTACACCAGATATAGATATAGCCAAAAGAAAAGTTAAAATGCCAACTTATAGAAACCACTAAATTATAATCAATTAAATGCTTTAACTGATTAATTTTTTAAAAATGTGTAACCTTTCTTTTTAAAAAGTTGATGTTTTTAACATCACATTCATTTCCAAATATAACTCTTCATTATTTCACCAAATGATTTTTCCTCTTGTAAAAAAGGAAGAGAAAAAAAGTATAGGAAAACCAAGCAATACAGCAACGTCCTCTAAGAGTCTAAGTGTATAATAGTCCACCTCAACATCCCCTACTTCTGCAGTAAAGGGAAGGAAGGTGCACTTTCTCAGTGCTTCTCTAGATTCAAATGTTAATGTATTTACTTTATTTTACTTCCCTGGATGCAAAGTTTTATAAAGAAAGAGACAATCATTAACACTCCCCAAAAAAAACCTTCTTAAAGGGATGCAGGACATTCTATATGCCAATTATTTGAGAAATTTCCAGAGACAATTTCTTCAGGTTTATTAGGTAACTTAGCCACTTCATTTTTAACCTTTTTGGGAAGATGGGGAGTGGGAAGGCAACTCAGAACTCTTCCTCTTATTCTAGAAGTCATGAGGAAGGCATTGGGGTATAGTAGAAAGTCATCTGGATAGGAATTTTAATCCCAATAGATATGAGGCAATGAGAAAATCAATTAACTTATTTGAGTTTGTTTCCCCATCTATAAAATCAGGTTAATTATACTTGTCATATCTGCATCACAGGATTGCTCTAAGAAAAGTCCTTTTGTAAAATATAAAACACTACATTTATAAATGTGAGCCATTATAAATACCAGAAGTGCTTCAGTGTTTCAAGGGAGGATATTTTAAGCCCCAGGAAAGAAAGTTTTTTCTAGTGGAAGCAGAAAGCACAGTGAAATAAGTCACAGAAAAGATTTTTGGTCTTCCTGACTAGCCTGCTTAAAACTGGGTTTCAGATTTTGAAAGTGAATTGGCTATTGGGGGGCTATTAATGTATGGTAATGACATAACTTGCTTTAGTTCACCCAAGCACAGCAAAGCAAAGAAAGTGCACAGGAGCCAGTTGGGGAAAGTCCCTTCTGTGGTTTGCAGTTCAATATCTTGCTCCCGGGCCTATTGATGCTACTTTCTTATTGGCTGATTTCTGTGATATATCTAAACCAGATAATGTGGTTACAAAGCGTGCCGGTCTGCTTGTGGATGAGCGATTCCAAGGTTTTCTTGGGGGTTTGGACTGGAGGCAACAATCAGAATCCTATCAGTGCACTTGCCTAGTAAACTAGACCTTAGGTGCACACTTAAAAAGAAAAAGTGAATTGGGGGGATTCACCCAGAAACCCATGACCAAAATAAAACAAAAAATCTCAGAATCCTCACTTGTACTAGCCCACTGAAATGGAAGGGTCCTGCAAAGTCTGTCTCTTAATTCACACACAGACAAATATAGGTACAACCCCTCCCCCCCAAAAAAATCAACCCTACTGGTAAAGAAGTTTTGTAAAGCCCAAGATCATTTTTACTAAGTAGCTATTGTGACCTTTGGCAAATCCTTTCTCTTCTCTCCAAGTCTCAGTTGTTTTTTGTTTCTTTTCTTTTTAAAAAATCAGATAAGCTAAGGGAGAAGGCAAATCACCATACTAGGAATTCAGTTTTATCTTGCCTCAGATTAACCAGCTGGAGCAATTCACACAATATTTCTCAGCCTATTTTTTAATACATAAAATGAGGATAATAAAGGCACTTGCTCCCGGAATAATTTTAAGGATCAAGTGACATATTTATGCAGTGTTTTGCAAAGCTTAAAGCACTATGTAAATATTGTTATTCTAGCTTACACATATATAGGACTGTTCACTTTAACAAAGCTCCTTACATACATGTCAACAAGCGTGTATTATGTGTCTACTATGTGCCAGGGACATCGCTAGGCCCGGGGACACAAGAACAGAAATAGTCCCTGCCACCAAAGTTTACAGTCTCCTCCCAACTGGCCGTGAGGTGGCCAAGACCAGTGTCACCGCCCCCATTTTACAGACCACGTCGCTGGTCTTACATATAATTACTTTAGGACCGCCCCCTCTTTATCCTGTCCCTTTGTTTGCACAACGGCTGCCCCAGAGACTGAGCTCCACGAGCGCGGGGCTGGCTTTTGGCCTTTCTTTGTACCCCAGCGATTAGCAAGGTGCCCAGCACCCAGCAAGTACTTAATAAATGCTTCTCGGCCTGCTTTAGGCCAAGATATTTAGGACGTCTTCCCTTTAGTTCTGGACCGCACGGTCCTAAATGCATGGTCTCTCAGATCTTCCCCACGAGAAGATGAAGTGGGATGGAGAGTGAGTTCTAACAGGACAACGCCCTCAAGTACTCGAGGGAGCCCTGGCCCATCTACCGATGCTCCAGCAGATGGCGCAAAGTACCGGCACAGGATACCGGGCTGCGGCAGGGGGGAGTAGGGAGGAGCTAGTCCAGACACCCCCGAGGCTGAGGAAGGGGCGACGTCATGGCTACGCAAATCAAACCCCGTCAGAGTGGAAGCCATGCTGGGGCGGAGTAGCGATGCTCACGTGAACGCTAGTGGTAGCAGGCGGGGCTTCCTGTTCAGAACACAGAACCGGAATTACCTCATCCGGGAACCCGGATTAGACTCGGAAATAAAAACCAGGGCGGGAAATTCATTCAGCATCCTTTTCTGCCCTAGTTTTGTCTAGTCATTGGGAGGTTTTCTCAACTCAGCGTTTCCCGTTTCCCTTTCCCAGGTGCGGGATTCAGCTGGGCCTTTGACACTCCTTAGGGATGTGATTGGTCATGTGACTTTCTCCCAGTCTCAGTGTTCTTATCTGTAAAGCAGGGGATCATGAAACTTGTAGTATTATAAAGGTTGTTGTTTGATAGGCGACACATTCTTCTCTCCTCAAGAACGGGGCCCTGACTCAGGACTCCTCGTGGCTCACACTTCCAAGTAACGCAAAGGAAACCTCCGGGACACAGCTTGGGGACTGTCCGTGTCCGGGTTTCCCTAAAATGTCAGCACCTCCCGCAGAAAGGGCCGAGTGAGGCCAGGCTGGGCTCTTCCCACTTGCATCTGTACCAGCACTAGCACACGCTGCCCTGTCTCCCAAGCCTCCAGGACCAAGTCCGCTTCTCTCCAGATTTCTGCCGCAGGTACAGGAGTGGCACCTCCCACACAGTGATGTCCTACACTGCACCCCTGGTCACAGGACATAGACCATCCCAAGCCCATTCCACAACCCCAACCACTAGGTCCTCATTGCCAGCCCTCTCAGCCCTCCTACCCCTTCTGTTGTATCTTCTGGAATGTCTGTTCTACAGGCAACAAGCTCTTCCTCATTTTACGTTTTTCCTATTCATTCCCTCCAGCTACTTCTTAAATCGTTTTAGTTGTGCTTTACTCTGTGATTCTCTTTGGATTTTTTTTTAACTGAAGTGGTTTGCCATTTTCTTTTTCAGCTTATTTTACAGATGAGGAAACTGAGGCAAACTGAGCTAGGTGACCTGCCCAGAGTCTTGCTAGTAGCATATAAGGCAGAATTTGAATTCAGGTGCCTAGTACTTTACCCATTGTTCCCCCTTCCATCTATTAGCTCTTATAGAATCTGGCTGCCCCCATGACACAGCCCACCTGACCACCCTTTTCCCAAGTATTTGCTGCACCTACTCTTTATCTGTACCCTTCCTTGACTTCTCAGTTCTCTCCCAGGTCATACTCTTGGTTGAGAACTTATTTTACAAAAAAAAAAAAAAAAAGTGAGGCCATTCACTATGAATTCCCTTTCCTCCAGTCTTCATTCCCTATCATTTAGGAGCCTTCTGCCACTTTTTCCTCCTTCTTGATGAATTGGCTCTTACTCCTTACCAGATCCCATTCCATCCCTTTTCCTTGATCATTCTGTCTCCACTCTCATCCTGTATCTCTTCTGTCCTTTGCAGTTAAGCTCCTTAAAAAGGTCATCTCTAATAGATGCCCCCACTTTTTCTTTCTTCTTAATGCGTTACTTTCTGCCATCTTATAATTCCACAAAAACCCCTGTATTTTTCAAAGATACTAATCTCATTTGCCAAATTCAGTGACCTTTCATCAACACTCATGCCCCTTGAACTGCTTTCCAACCTTTGACACTGATCCTCTCCTCATATTTATAGGTTTTCAGGATACCACTCTCTCCTACTTGACCATTCCTCCTCTACATCCTTTTCTGGATCCTCCTCCAGATCATGCCATCTAACCATAGATGTCCCTCAAGGTCCTGTTCTGGATCCTTTTCTCCCTCTAGAACAATTTCCTTGGGAATCTCATCAGCTCCTGTGGGTTCAGTGACCATCTTTATTCTGACAATTCTCAAATATATCTTTCCCATTCCTGGGAATTAGAGACATCCCTGTCTCTTTGCTGATCACCAGTCTTGCATCTCTAATAGCCTTTCAGACATATTGAATTGGATGTTCAGTAGACATCTTAAACAATATATCAAAAACAGAACTCATTAAGCCCTTCCTATTTTTCCTATTATTGTAGAGAACACCATCTTCCCAATCCCTCAGGCTCAAAATCTAAGCTTTACTCTAGATTCTTTACTACCCTCCCCCCCCCCCCATCATATCCAATCTATTGCCAAGACTTGTCAATTTTATCTTTGCAAGATCTCTCAAATACGATCCTTCTTTCTTCTGATCCTGAGACCAACTTGGAGCAGGCCCTCATTATCTCACACCTGGATTAATTCAATAGCCTGCTAGTGGGTCTATCTGTTTCAAGTCTTTTTCCACTCCTATCCATTTTCCCTTCAACCATTCAACTGATTTTCCTAAAACATGTGCATCTAATCACTAATCATTCTATAAGCAAATGCAAGATACTCTGTTTAGCTTCCAAATCTCTTCATAACCTTTCATGTTTCTGTTCCAGTTATACACCTTACTTCCCAACATTTAACTCTTCAATTCAGCGATACTCGTTTTCTGGTATTTCACAACCATGATATTCCATCTCAATTCCATTCTCTCTAGTTCTCCCCATCCATGCCTGCAATGCTCTTCCTTTCTCAGGCTAACTACTGATTTCCCTGGCTTCCTTTAAGTCCCGACTAAAATAACATTTTCTTCAAGAAGGCTTCTCCAACCTTGCAATTTCAGTGCTTTCCTTCTGTAAATTCTCTTTAGTTTGCTTTCTATGTATTGGTTTGTATATTGTCTCTTTTAGATTTTAAGTTCCTTGAAGGCAGGGATTGTCTTTTGTCTGTTTTTTGTATTTCCAGAGCTTATCACAGTGACTGGTATATTGTGGATGCTTACTAAGTGTTGATGGATTCTTCTACATCTCTTCTAGAAAAGATATTCAGTGTATAAACCAGCCATTACTTGATAGCCAAGTGTATAGAATGTTAATGTGGAACTTGGTTAAGTGTAAGTATAAATTTTCCAAAAGACTTAACTTTGTGACAAATCACTTAATTTCTCTCAGCCTGTTTCCTCATCTATAAAATGGTGCTAATAATAGCACACACTTCATAAGATTTATTGTAAGGATCAAATGAGATTATATAAAACATTTTGCAAACCTTAAAATGCTATATAAATGTAAATTATTATAAAGTGTTAGTATTGTAAATATGCCTATAACCGTCACACTTCCATAATCAAAAACTCTGAAATTCTTTTATCTGATCATAATCAGCTATCATTTGCCTTATTCCTCCTAAATCTAATCTTCAACTTCATCATGACCTTCAGTTTCTTTATTATCTCAATACTATATATTTCATCGCTTTGGCTGCATTTTCCTTCCCAATTTCAACCTTTTAGTTAGTTAACTACTTCAACTTTACACTGGACACTACTGTCAAATTCCTGGTTTTTCCTCTCACACTCTTCTAAATCCTCCTGGTAGAATAAAATATACTCTGATAGGCAATGAAAGGAAGATGTAAGATGTGGCCCTGTAGTCACCTTCATCTTTCAAGGAACTTGTCTTTTGGTATATTTGAGTTCTGGCCAAACACCTGCTGGCCCATCTCATATATGCAAGATCCTCCAGTAAAAAAATTTTGAACAAACAGCCCTTCAGTGAATGTTAATCTCAATGTTAATGAAGTGTATGCTATTAGAAGCACCATTTTATAGATGAGGAAACAGGCTGAGAGAAATTAAATTACATACTTTAGCACGTTGTGGTCAAGCAGAAATGGTTGGTTCCCTAACATTTATGCTGTATTGTTGTCCAACATCTCTGCTTTAGAGGCTGGAGGCTGAAGTTTTGAACAAACTTTGATACCTTTGTTTGGTTATCTGGCCAAGATTCTCAAGATGTCTAACTAGGTCATTCTCTTGCCTTTAACTAGACATTTTAAAGACATGATTCTCTTGAGACTTGTGCCCATACACTTTACTGTATACCTATAGAGTTTTCATTGCTTCTCAGCCTTTTTTCACCTCTAAAACTCACTGAAGTCTCAATCTTCTTAATTATAAACTGTGGCTTTCCTTCCTCTGATGTACAAGTTCCTAATCTTCCCTATTCTGAGCCAGATGACACTATCCAAGCACACACAGTAGTTCTATAGCTATTACTGAGAAAATTCTGGTATTACTTCCAGATTACCTCATGGTTATGGCAGATGCCTTTTTTGAATGCTTAGGAGCAAAATCTAGTTTGAGCTTCACTCTTTTTAAATTTTGGGAAAGCTATAAGTCCACAAACATGAATAGACGGTGATTTAGATCACAAATTTCATTATCTTATCTTTTCCCCAAACCCACCCACCTTCCAAATATCCCTATTAATGTCAAAGGCACCAGTATCTTTCTAGTCAAACAAAATCTCACCTGTCATCTTTAACACCTCACTTTCTCTTATCTCACATTCATGTGTGTGAATACTCACTTACCTAATGTCATTTTTACTGTCTCTGTCTTGTTCTTTTTTCTCACATTGCTGCCACCGTAATCGTAATCCAGGGCCTCATAATCTGAGCCCTGGACTATTATTATAGTCTCCTAATTAATCTTCCTTTCGCAAATCTTTACCTATTCTAATCCATTATCTAAACAGGTGCCAGATTTTCCTTAAATTCAGGTTATTTCTCTCCCCTACTCAATAAATAGATTTTATAAATAACCAAATATATGGATTTTGGTAATGCAAACTCCAATTTTTTTTTTTTTTTTACTAATGTGGTGCTCAATTTAAAAAAAAGTATGTGCCCAACACCCATAGATAGGACTTTTTATATCCTAGTCCCAAGTTTCCCATTCTCTCTCAACTAATTACAATGCTCAAAACTCCCAAAAGCATAGATCTTCAAGATGAGGTAGTATCATTGTGGGATCCCCCAAAAGCAGGTAAACATCTCCAACACTGTTCAAAAATATTTATTTTTTTTATGTATAAAAGGAGAAAACTGGGGATCTATCTTTAAAACTGATCCTCTACCATCCCAATCTGAATTCAGACTTGAAAGGCAGCATGCCTCCCTTCTCCAGCTAAGTAGTTTTATTTTATTTTTTTAAATTTTTAATAGCTTTTTATTTACAAGTTATATGCATGGGTAATTCTACAGCATTGACAATCGCCAAACGTTTTGTTCCAATTTTTCCCTTCCTTCCCCCCACCCCCTCCCGTAGATGGCAGGATGACCAATACATGTTAAATATGTTATAAATTAAAGTATAAAATAAATTATAAAGTATAAATTGAATACAAAATAAGTATACATGTCCAAACCATTATTTTGCTGTACAAAAAGAATCAGACTTTGAAATATTGTACAATTAGCCTATGAAGGAAATCAAAAATGCAGGTGGGCAAAAATATAGGGATTGGGAATTCAATGTTCTTAGTCATTTCCGAGTTCTTTCGCTGAGTGTAGCTGGGTTCAGTTCATTACTGCTCCATTGGAACTGATTTGGTTCATCTCATTGCTGAAGATGGCCAGGTCCATCAGAATTGATCATCATATAGTATTGTTGTTGAAGTATATAATGATCTCCTGGTCCTGCTCATATAATGAGTATTTTTTAAAAGATTTTATTTGAGTGATTGTTATATATGGATTTTCTTTACCCTTTCCTAATACTTGAATTTCCTAGTAACTCAATTACCACAAGTCAAAATACTTGTCCTGTTAAATATAAGAGCTAAAAAAATTATCAAATTTATTTAAAAATTACTAGAACTCATAAGAGAATCTTCATTCAAATTGCTGTAATAAGGGGCCCTAATTCCGAGCACCAGAATTTTATTAATTTCTAATTAGTCAGGGTTTTTCTGTTAATTTTGATTTCTAGGATTTATTTTCCTGTCATCAGCTGAAGGTTGTCCATTAAACAGGAAAAGAGAATGTTCAGGAGGCAGTCAGTTTTTAGGGCAGAGCAAGATGCACATAATAGAAATGAGACAACCTCAAAGCTAAAGCTTAGTCATAATAGAATATAAATATAAATTTCCACAAAGAAACCAAGGCTTAAGAAACAAAAAGGTAAGAAAGCCTGCTTGAAAAAAGGGACAAGCAGAGGCAGCTAGGTGGTGCAGTGGATAGAGTACTACCCCTGAAGTCAGGAGAACCTGAGTTCAAATCTGATCTCAGACACTTAACCTGTCCTAGCTGTGTGATCCTGGGCAAATCACTTAACCCCAATTGCCTCAGGAAAAAAAAAAAAAAAAGACACAATCAGACAACTGATTAATTTTGTGCAGACCTATACAGATCACTAAAATTTCTGAACCTCAGTGCCTTCATTTGTAAAAAGGTTTAAGATAGACAGATATACCATCTACTTCAGCTTTTTGAGAAAATCACTTTGAAAAACAAAATGCTACAGAAATATGAGGGTTTTTTTTTTTGTTTTTGTTTTTTTTTTAGCACTAATAGGTAGCCAAATTAATTAACTGGATAAATAGTACTGATTAAGGGATTATATCTGATAGGGGTAATAGTAATAGTGTGATAGCTACAAGAAAGAGAGAATAATGACAAGTGTTGAAGGAATACTGGGCATGATAGTAGCCATCAACTTCCAAGTTTTTGTAAACTCCCCTGTCCTTCATGATCCCTACTCATCTATTAACTTTTCATGCTCTTCTATCTAAACCTTCTTTTTCTCAAACATTATTAAAGACTCATTCATACAAAAATCTTAATAAGTTGTTTAAGTAATGTTTCAAAATTTTTTGTTATATTTCTCATCATATGTGTATAAACATATATTTAAACTGTTATGCATTTAAAAAGCTTTTGTAGCTTCTGTAGACTAGTTTTGGGTACCTAATTATCAATCTTAGCACTATACCTAGAGGAAAAAGAACTTATGTTTCCCAAACAATTACCATAAAATGAACCTTTAAAGTAAAAATAATATATAAGTATTATATTATATAGGGATAGTCTATACTCAAGCCATAATAAAGTTTCCTACAGCTTTTTAAATCCTTCAGTTTTTGTGCAGTATGTATATATAACATACATTTATATATAACATATTATATATATGTATAATATTCCAATCAGAAGATTAATGATTAACCTCAAAGTTAATCAAAGACAAGTCTAAAAGTTGTCTCAATAACTTACTGATAGAAGCTAATGCTTTGAAGAGAAATAAGGAAAAGAGGAGCCCTTTTTTCTCATACCTTAAAACATCACAACTTGAGATAAATTTCTCTTATTATGATGTCTTAAATATGTATTGTTAGCAAAGTGACAAATCTAGCTATAGCTTCCTCACATTTATTACTCTGCTCTATGAAGTTGTTGATGTCTGATAAGGGCTGAACTACAGCTGAAGGCTTTCCCACATTCACTACATTTATAAGATTTCTCACCAACATGAATTCTTTGATGTTGTGTAAGGTGTGAATGGCAGCGAAAGTCTTTTCCCACATTTACTACACTTATAGGATTTCTCTCTAGTATGAATTCTTTGATGTTCAGAAAGGGAAGAACTGTGACTAAATGCTTTTCCACATTCTTTACATTTAAAGAGTTTTTCTCCAGTATGAATTCTTTGATGTTGAGTGAGGCACACATTCTGACTGAAGGTTTTCCCACATTGATTACATTTATATGGTCTCTCTCCAGTATGGATTCTCTGATGCTGAGTAAGATGTGAGTGGTTGCAAAAGTCTTTTCCATATTCATTACATTTGTAAGGTTTCTCTCCAGTGTGAATTCTCTGGTGTTAAGTAAGAATTGAGCTGTGACTAAAGGCTTTGCCACAACCATTACATTTATATGGTTTCTCTCCAGTATGAATTCTTTGATGTTAAATGAGTGCTGACTGTTTTTGGAAGGCTTTCTTACATTCATTATACTTAAACGGCTTTTCTCCAGTATGAATCCTCTGGTGTTCAGTAAGGCACGTAATCTAATTAAATGCTTTACCACAGTCATTACAATGATAATGTTTCTCTCCAGTATGGAGTCTCTGATGTTGAACAAGGTGTGAGTGTTTTGGGAAGTTTTTTCCACATACATTACATTCATAGTCTCTTTCTCCAGTATGAATTCTTTAATGTTCAGTAAAAGATGAGCTCTGAAAGAAGGCTTTCCCACATTCAATACATTTGTATGGTTTCTCTCCTGAATGGATTCTCTGATGGTGAGTAAGACGTGTCCTTTGACTGAAGACTCTATCACATTCATTACACTTATAGGGCTTCTCTCCAGTATGAGCTCTCTGGTGCTGGGTAAGCTGTGAATGTTTACGAAATGTTCTCTCACATTCATTACATTTAAAAGGCTTTTCTCCAGTATGAATTCTCCGATGTTGTGTAAAGCATGTGTTCTGATTGAAGGCTTTTCCACATTCACCACATTTATATGGCTTTTCTCCAGTATGAATTCTCTGATGTTGTGTAAAAGGCATGTGCTCTGACTGAAAGCCTTCCCACATTCATTACACTTATAGGGTTTCTCTCCAATATGAATCCTCTGATGCTGAATAAGGAATGAGTTACAGCTAAAGGCTTTCTCACATATATTACATTTATATGGTCTCTCTCCAGTATGAATAATTTGATGTTGAGTGAGGAGTGAGCTCCGGCTAAAAGCCTTCCCACATTCAATGCATTTAAAGGGTTTCTCTCCAGTATGAATACTCTGATGCTGAGTAAGGGATGAGTTCTGAGTGAAGGTTTTCCCACATTTATTACATTTACAAGATTTCTTCTGTTTGGAAAGTTTCTGATGTTTATTTTGGTCTGAATTCTGTTTGGAGCTTTTCCCACTGATACCAACTTTATAGATTCTCTTTCCTATAGAAAATCTTGAATGGATTTCAGAATTTGAGTTCAGAAAATTTCTTCCATATTCATTATGTTCATAGTCTCTTTCCCCAGTGGATGATTTCTTATGGGTAAATTTAATTTGCCTAAAACATGTCTCCTCTGAAAAGTATTTTTCTTGGGTTTCTCCTATGAAGTTTTCCTGTTTCCTTGGTAAATTGTCCTCAACAATAAATTCTCCAAATCTAATACTCTGTGGAATAACTTCTATGAATCGTGTCCTTGCATCTGTTGATTCTACTTCAAAAAAAGAATCTTTGGTTATATATTTAGTCTTCCATCCTGAAAGAAAAGGAAAAATGAAAATATTCATAACCTCTTTGCTGATAGAAAATTTCTATAATGTAATATTAAGTCTAATAGGAGTATATGGTTAGATAAATCATAAAATGACTATGAAGTAGTCGACTAGGAAATGGGAAAGGGAAATGATGGTAGATTTGGAGGGGCTTTGCATAGAAATCAAATGCAGAGAAAGAGGAAACTCTATCTAAGAGGGTGAACAGAGTGACCAATAAAATAGTGTTAGCAAAAAAAAAAAAAAAACATACCAACCCAATCCCCCCATCCCCCCACCCCCAACTTCTTTTACAAAATGCTGAGATTGCCCTCCCACCCTGATCTGTTGGGTTGGCTGTTACTTCACAGTTTCCCATATCACTATTATTTACCTGACCAGGTACCTCTTTGGATTTCTCTTTCTTTAGCTCCTTGGAAATCTAGAATCCAGGACTCCCCTCCCTTCTCCAACAGGGAAATCACTTCAGGTTTGGAAACTGGGATTTCTGATTAGAAAAAGGAATCAGAACACTTCTGTTTATGATGATTTTGAAGGAGTACCTAAAAATGCATATCCAGTTCCCTCTCAGGAAAAAAAAAATTCAAAGTAGCATTGTTTATAATAATGCAAAATGGGAAAAGATTGTTTGACTTAAAAAATGGTTGAATGAACTAATGTAATAACAAAACAGAGTATTATAGTACCACAAATATAAACAAGTGTGGAAAGAAAATGCAAAAAGGATCTCAACATACACAATGATTATGCTAAAGACAGTACAATTAGATAAGTACACTAACAGAAAGTAGAAAGAGACAATGACTAAATTAGATGTTGTAATCATTTTTGTTAATGATTACTACAATTGATAGTTGGGAATTTGGAATTTTACATACAACTTTGTTTTTTTATTTTGCTAGATTTTTTTGTTTTACATTGAGATAAAAACAGAGGGGAAGAGATAGAAAAAAGGAAAAGAGAAAAGGAAATTTTAAAATGCTAGGTGGCTGAGATTAAAACAATAAAAAGTGAGTAGGAAGTTCTGATACCAAAACCCTGAGCCAAATCTCAACTCTAGAACCTCCAAAGCCATGAACATGGAATTAAAGCAACTGAATCCTAGGAAAGGCATAAGACAAAACCAAAGATACTAGGTTCCTATAAGTCTCTAGCATCACATCCCTATATAAATCCTTTTGAATAGAGTCCAATTGCCTCCATTCCTCCTAGATGAAATACACAGCCACATCTTTGAATGTCACAGATTCCTTAAATACCAAAACATTCTTGTTTCTCTTCACATAGTCCTAGAAAGAGAAAGAACTGGCAGCAACATGGGAAGTAGACAAAATCTATAATATTATTCCGAGCATTAAAAGTTCTGAACACATGCAAAGATGTTGGTATGATTTGTGTGAGGAAAGGCGTACACACTAAGATCATATGAGGAAAAGTAAAGGAGAACAAGTGGACAAGGAACTCTCAAGGAATCTAAGAATTTGACAATGGAAAAGGAAGTCAACAAAGCTGGATTCTAACCCCATTTCTGTCATTAACTAGCTATGTGATCACAGGCAAGTCACTTCTCTGGGCCTTGTTATTATTCTATTCCACCAGGTCTGATTTGAGGTTGGGTGTCTTCCAGGAGAAAAGTCAATGTTCTCAGTGATAGGATCCTCCTTAGCAAAGAAGAAGCAAAAAACCCTGCCAATATAAGGAGCTTCAGTGATCAATGTCCTGCAGCATAGAGACTGAACTTACATCCAAATGCAATTTTAAAGGGAGAAAGTTAGAAGGAAAACAAGGCAGGATTAAGAGTGGTTAGCAGCCCTGTGGCTGTTACAAGTGGGTGATCAAGGAGCTAGCCAAACTACCACTTTACTTGGCAAGCAGGAGCTACCACTCTTTGAGCCTCAGGACTTTTATTTGAGGGAGTTATAAATAGCTGCCATTTCTCTAGCCTTTGATGAAGAACTTTCATCAGAACAACATTAGGTAGGAGGTAGTATAATCATTTCCAATTTGTAGATAAGAACTTTAAGGCCCAAGAAGGGAAATTGCTTATGCAAAGTTACATTAATAATAAATTTCATAATCAGGATTTCAGCCGCGATAATCTACAATCTTCCACTATAACATCTTTTCTATCATACAAGTAGAGAAACTGGAATTATGTAAGCCAGCTAATTTCAACTGACTGGTGCCTTCTCTTTTGTCCAAGTATCAGAAGCAATTTCATTACCTTCATGAATCCAGACTCTCTTTCAACATAAATTTCTTCTGCACTTCATGATGACCAGAATTGAGAAGTACCAATGCAACTTAAGGAAGAAAAACAAACTAATAACAACTATGTGAAAAAAAATTAAGCTGCTAATAATAAGAGAAAAGAAAAAATTTTAAAACAGGTTCTACCTCATACCTATCAGATTGGCAAAAATGACAAGTGTTGGAGCTATGGGAGGACAGGCATTTGTTGGTGGAGATGTATAATGGTAAGCCACTGTAGAAATAAATTTGGAACCATCAAATTCACTAACATGTTCATAATATTTGATCAAGTAATATAGCTAAAAGGCTTTTATCCTAAAGAGATAAAATAAAGTGGGAAAAATTGCATATATATACATATTGTTGTAGCAGCATTTTTTTGTTGCAGCAAAGCAAAGAAAATTGCCCGTTATATTATAAATGGCTGAGGAAATCATGGTATATGAATTTAATGATATAGTATAGTGAATTTAATTTTAATTTCAGTCAATAATGAATATTACTTCACTGTCAGAAAAGGCAAAAGGAATGGATTTAGAGAACATGGAATGACCTGAACAGATAAAAAGTGCAGTGAGAACCAGGTTAACAATTTATACAATGACAAGAACACAGTAATGGAAAAAAAAAACTTTGAAAGACTTAAGAAAGCTGATAAATAAAATGATCATGATTTCAAAGGAGGAATTTAAAATATACTTGTTCTAACTTTATAGAGAGATGAGAAACTATTGCTATAGAATAAAAACTACCTTTTCTGACATGGTCAATATATGTATTTGTTCTGCTGGCCTATGTTTATAAAGGTTTAAAATTTTTTTAGGGGTAGAAGGACAATTGGAAGCACAATAGTGATACTGATATTCTAAAAAAAGACAGTCAATAAAGTGTTTTTTCAAATGTATAGACAAGAACAGGGAGAGATTTGGAGTTAGGAACTTAGTGTTAGGAACAGGAAGAGATTTAGTTAGAAACTAATAGTCAGGACAGCTTTGGAATAAATTTGCTGAATATACAATAGTGTTTTAAAAACATTGGTAAATTGTACATAAGGGAGATTTGCATTTTTTATATAACATTTTTCTTTGGTTTTATTAATAAAAATGCTTCTATTTGTTGGTATTTGTCAAGTTCAGAGTAACAAAAATTTATTTAAAAATATGTACCTCAAGGTGGGCTTCTCTTAATATGGATTTTTGGAATATTGAATGTATCTACATCAATGCAATTTTATGTAGGCAATGGGACTGACAACCTATGCAATCAGTACTGGGAGTTTGGCTTGGTTAACTAAGTTCTTGGTTAGAAGTTCCCAAGCATTAAGCTAAAAGTTTTCTAACTAACAGGCTGTCCCCCTTGGGTGTATTGGTGACTGGCCTCTTATTTATAGAAGTTCTATAAAGGCTAAAATGTGATTTCATAGTAGGTCTAAATGGCCTCAGGTTGTCTCAGAAAATTGTTCAATGTGAGAAAGGTATGGTAGGGTATGATTTCAGGGTTCGAGGGTAGTAAAAAAAAAAAAACAAAGGCAAAGAAGTAAAAACTATAGTTAGCATAGATGAATAGGCAGTAATAAAACAAAGCATATACAAGACTCTTGTTTTGTGACCTTATCTACTATGAATTACTATGAATTTGACGCCCAAATCCACAACTCCACTCTGAACTCAAAACTCTTGGGATAATCTTCCAGGTGTGCTACTATGATCATGTCACTACTCTACTTAGAAACTTTTAATAGTTCTCTATTGCCTTCCCAATAAGGTATAAAATCTAATTCTGGCATTTAGGCCCTGCTTAGCTTTACCTCTTATTCTGTCTCTCTGTCTCCTATGTTCCAATCAAATTGAAAATTTGATTCATTTCCTTTTGTGATCTAACCTCTCCCTTCTCTGTGCTTTTACACATATTTCCTCCCATGCCTGGTAAAGACTCTTCTGCTGTCTGTAGACTGAATTCCATTCTGTCCTTCAACTTTCTGCTGAACTGTTCCCTAAAGCTTTCCATAAAACCTCTCCTCAAATTTCTTATAACACTCTGCCTGGACCATTTCTTTGCTTTTATCTCTTTCCCTTATAACTCAATGTCTTATGTACTTGTCTGTAGAGGACTGAAACTCTTGAGTCATTGCACTGAGGTCGGTTCAAGCACTTAGGGCTAATTACTGATTGGACAATACTCTATGGGCATATGCTTGGAAAATGGTCCTTCCCACCATCCTGTGCTGGCTCATGATTGGTGTATACAGAGGATTGTAGGAGGGACTAAGAGGTGGAAGGCGGTCACAGAGATTCTACTTCCATCCTGTTCAGTCCTGCATCTAAAGACCAAGATTAAAGACTAAGGACTTTTGCTTATCCTAACTCCAGCTGATTCTGGAGTGTCCTGGGTTCTAGTGTGGTCATCATACTTGTCTTACCTTCTAATAGATTTAAGGCTTCTAAAGGTAAAGCTGTGTTAAATCTACCTTGCATGCCAAGGCCTGCGCATAGAACTTTGCACATAGCAGGTACTGATTACTTCTTTGGTAAAGTAAATATAATTTTTTCAATTACATTTAAAAAGCTGCAATGCTTTGAAAGCTCAATCAATCCCTCCAAGGTTGATGTAAAATATCATAAATATTATTTCATTAGTTGCTGTTTTTTTCTAATTGATCATTAAATAGGTTGTTAGATTGATAGGAAGTTGCCTTTAACCTAAAGCACATACATAAAATGCACTCATAATGAAAAACTGGGTTGTCCAAGTTAAGAACTCTTACCTTATGGAGAAGGGACACTATGTAAGCGAACCATTTACCAGAGGAGAAGGATGTTTGGATTGTGAAGAACCTTAAATACCAGCTAAAAGGTGTTTGGTTATCAAAATAAAGGTTATAGGAAGCTAATGAAGGTTTTAGTGTGAAAGGAAGATATATACATGACCTATCAAGGAAATAAATCCATAATGCCAAATGTATTAAGAATGAGCCTTTCCTGAAAGACTGCAGGGAGATGTCCTGATGCCAGAACTGAATTTAAAGTACACCTTCTCTTAAAGAGTAAGGGTCACAGAGGGATTTTTCTACATTTCAAGAGAACAAAGACTATTAATTAAATCATGAATGGCATGTACAGAAAAACTATATATAATTGTTGTTTTTTTAATGACAAATCCCTTGGGCTCCACATGGCCTTGCTAATAAAAGTAAACAAAGCTTATAAGTGATTAAAACAAAGGTGTAGTATAAGTTTGAAATAATGTTCCAAATTTCTATTGTCTCTCTGCTGCCTTATCAAGATAAAGCTTATGGCTCACTGAAGAATCAGAGATTTTTATATTTTTATCAGAATGATTAATCTGCTAAAACTGTTCAGGATGGCTGGGGGAGAGTATGATAGCCTCTAGAAAAACTAACTCATGGTTGAAATTTATAGAATGCTTTAAAACCTGCAACCTCCACAAACATTCTTTTGAGTTCCAAGACAATTCTGTGACACCTAAAAATACCATTAGTCTCATTTTATAAATGAAGAAACTAAGGCTCAGAGAGGTTAAGTGACTTACCCACTGTCACAAAGATAGTGTTAGAGGCAGAATCTGAACCCAGGTCTTCTTGATGCCAAGGCCAGCACTCTTTCCACTCTGCATCTGAATGAGTGATGTGGTAGTGTTCTGGGCTAAGATGTTGGCAATAGAGAAGAGACAGATGCTAAAAACGTTAGAAGGAAAGAATAGATGGAACTAGGCAATTGAATAGTTATTGAGGATGTGGGAACTAGAGGGATTAAAAAGAACCCTGAGATTTACTCTGGAAGATCTGCAAGATGACACTGACTGAATATGGGAAACCAGGAGGGGGAAAATCACTATTGGTGATGGGGACAGAGGCCAGAGATGTCAAATGAATGAACACAGAAACACCAGGAAAGGGCAGGGTGCTAAGGCCACTTTTATCTTTTTTAAAATAATAACTTTTTTTCAAAATACATGCAAAGATAGTTTTCAATATTCACCCTTGCAAAACTTAAATGTTCCAAATTTTTCTCTCTCCCCTTCCTCCTACTCTAGATAGCAAGTAATCCAAAATATATGTTAAACATGTGTAATTTTGAATTAGATTAAAAAGGGAAAAAGTGAGAAAATAAACAAGCTTACAACAACAAAAAGGTGAAAATACTATGTTGTGATATACAATCAGTCCCCATAATCCTCTTTCTGGATGCAGATGGCTCTTTCCATTATGGGGCTATTAGAATTGGGCTGAATCAGGCCATTCATTGTTGAAAAGAGCCATGTTAAGCCATTTTTAGAAACTGCTTCAGAAAAGTGACCAGATGACCTGAACTCAACAAATTAGGACTTCAACATTTTCTTTCCATAAATATTAAGTATAAAACACTATGTTTGGTACTTGAGAATACTAAAAGATATGCAAAATTGGCTGTACTCTTAACAACTTAGGGAAAAAAGTTGAGTTCAGTAACCAAGAGCTTCCTGTTTTCCCCTGCTTTAATTCTCACAATCCCTGGACATCCTCCTACATTCCTTCCTCTTTTACACAGGTCTGAGTTAGTCCTTCTCTTGCCAAGGCAAAGCTCTCTACAAGTGCTATTGACCTCATTAGCTCCCATCTTTTAAACAGATTGTTCCCACTGTGATCTCCCTCACCTTGTGGGTCTTTAACCTCTCCCTATTTCTTGGTTCTTTCCCTGATGCCTAGAAAATGTCTTTATCTCTCCCCTTTTTTAAAAAAAAAAAACTCTAATTAAACCCTACCAACCTTTCAAACTAATGTCCTATGTGATTCCGCCCTCTCTCAACCAAATGCATAGCTGTCAAACTCATACAACTGTATATACTCATTACTCCCATTTCTTTTCCCTTGTAAACACTCTGAATTCTAGTTTCTAATATCATCACTCAAATGCAACTGCTCTCTTCAAAGTTACCGATAAGCTCTTAATTGCAAAATTTGTTGCTCTTTTCTCAAACCTCTACTAAGTATACTAAAACCTATACTCTACTTTCCAACCAACCAGTTCTTACTATTTGTTCTTCATAAAAAATATCTCCTCAGCTTTTGCATTGCCTGTGTCCCAAAGCCTAAAATGCACTCCTTTCTTAACTCAAGCTCTTAGAATCCCTACTATCCATTCAGTGTCATCTTTTGTAAGAAGCCTTTCTTGATCCTCTCCAGCGGCTAGTATCTTCTCTGACCTCTCCACAAAATTATCTTCTATTTTATACAAATCTATGTACATGTATGTACATGTCTCACCTGTAAGAATGCAACTTCTTGATGGTAGGGGCAATTTTGCTTTTTCCTTTTATATTTACAATGTTTAACACAAAATGGCATCTAATACTTCAATTGATCTCTCTGCTACTAATCTCTCCCCTCTCCGATACATTTACCACAAAACTGCCAAATTAACCTTCCTCCTAAGGTATATATCTTATCATGTCACTCTTCTAATCAAAGATCTTAAATGGTTCCCCACTGCCCATAGGATAAATTATAAACTTCTTAGTCTGATATTAATCTGACTCATATCTGTCTCTCACTTTATTTAATAATAAAGTCTTTCATATAATCTATATTCTAATATGATTCTTAAGTTACTCCCACAACTCAATATTCCATCTCCCACTTTATGAAAGTCAGATATTCTACCCCCACCCCTCAACCCCATACCTGGAACACTTTTCTTCCTTGTCTCTGCTCCACAGAATCCTTATCTTCCTTCAAGGCTTAACTCAAGTGCCACATCCTCTTCAAAGCTTTCTTCTGACACTCCCATCACCATTGTTAAAATTCCTCAAATTATTTTGTTTACTCATGTGTGTTCTTATTATCTTAATAGATTATAAACCCCGTTGGAGGCAATTACCATTTCATTTTTATCTAAGGACTCAGTGCCTAGCATAGAAATAATTTCCTACTACGTGCTTGTTGAATGGAATCAGGACAGAAAGTTTATCATCATAGGTGCTTATTAGTATGCTTGTCAGGGAGATCCCCATTGTCAACTTCAAAGTTTTCAGTATTACTGAACTATCATGATTTAAATATAATATATAAGGAAACTGAAGAGAACAGAGAAGTGAACTGCCCTAGTCACACAACTAGTAAGAGGGAGAAACTGGGATCCAGAGTCAAATTTTCTAAATCTCAGGCCAAATCTTAGATTATATGTTTCTTTATAACCATTCATGTCCAGTGTTGATCAGTTCAGATGCAGAATAGTCGTATTGACAAGTTTCACCAAAATTTCTCAGTTGTTGCTACTAATTTCTCCGAACTTTTCTTCTCTGGTCAAACTGATGTCTTTTTTGTATCTATGTATCTTTTTTTTCCTTTTTTAACCCATAAAAAGAACCCTGTTTGCGGACCCACCACGTAAGGCTTCAGGGTTACAATAAAGGAGTCAACAGGCTCTTCTCTTCTGTCTCCAAAAATATAGCCTGTAAGGAAAAATAGAGAGAACAACTCACCTTAGACCTGGTTGTAATTAGCATGACTGATATCTCTTGGTCCCCTGTCTTCTTCACTTGGACAACAGCAAGAACTTTGTGGACTAAGGAAGGAAAAAGAGCCTTAAGTGAGAGCTTTTATATCCTTTGCTTCCTGTACTGAGGGGACCTGTATCCCCTCTAATGTCAATTCTGAGAGACTCAAAACAGTCCCTGTTCTTTACACACTTGCTTTCAAAGAAAAGTGAATTAATATTTATCAGTGATCCTCTAGACCACTGTCATTGTAATCATCAATGTTCTAGGTATCACTCTTTTTTGTTGTTGTAGGGCAGAATGGGAAAGGAGCCAAGTAGAAGAATGAATAGAATGAAACCTGAACTATAAAATGAACAAGAAATAAGGAAAAAGTAAACTACCACCAAGCTCCCATGTTCCTTGCTAACTACAATCATATATATGACACCTGTTAGATACATACAATGGCACATCAACTTTTCTCTTATATTCCTCCCTTCATTTTTTTTCACTGATGAATGCAGGAAAGATTTTGCATCTTGCAAGAATGGGTACCTAGGTGAGTAGACACACCTTTAAAACTCCAAAGGCAGCATTTTATTTCCTATCCTAAAGCACAAAGTCCCTCCCCGATTCTCCATTAATTAGATGTTACAGAAATTGCATGACATGAATCTCGACCACCTCATTACAGAGGCAGTCTCTACTCCCAAGGACTCTACTCTAGAAGGGAGGAGTTAACAGAGGAGGGCTAAGGGCAAAGAACAAAAGATTCTTTTCAAATCTCAGGCCATCACCTTTCATTACAAAAGTCAGTTCCTGACCCCAAGGAGTTTACATTCTTTTGGGGAAGATAAATTCCACTTTTGATTATTCCCTGATGTCCTTTGAGACATCATCAGTTTTCTGAACAGGTATTACTCTCATCTTAATCTCCTAGCCTCAGCACTCATTGAAACTGCTCTTTTCAAAGTTACCAACTCTTTATTGACCACCAAATCTAGTAGGCTCTTTTTAATTCGCATCCTTCTTAGCCTTTCTGCTGCACCTGACACCATGGACCACGTTCTACTCCAGTTGCTTTCTCCTTTATGGCATTTATATAGTACTCTCTGCTGGTTTTGTGCATCTCTATCTGACCATTTCTCCTCAGTCTCTTTGCTGATTCATCATCCATGTCATATTCAATTACTCGAGTACACTCCAAAGTTCTATCCTGGACCCTTTTTTTTTCTATATTGGTTCTTTTAGCAATTGGCTAACATGTTCAATTGTTATTTCTATCTACTCTATGCTACTCACCTCTACATATTTTATAGTCTAGCCATACTGACTGTTTCTATGATAGCTAATAATGCTTTATATAGGTACTTTAATCTTTATATATGGCTTTTAAGTGCTGTAAAGTGAAAAGCACTTTACAGATGTTATTTCATCCTCAAAACAACTGTCAGTCAGTTAATTCAGCCAATAAACATTGACTAAGTCTATTATATGCTAAGCACTGTGCTAAGGAAGATGCCATTATTAGCCCCATTTTAGAGATGAGACAACAGACAAATAGAGGTAAGTGACTTGCCCCACATGTAAATTTTAACCAGAAACTATTAGAGATCTGGTACAAATAGAATCATGAAAGGATAAATATAACAACAAAAACAAACAGATTTGGTAAAAAGTAGACATGAGTAAATGGTGTAGACAGGCTGAGAAGGAAAACTCAGGTGAAGAAATCTGGAAACCAGAGTACAGAAAGAGAGGAGAGAATATTTGGAGGTCAATGGAAAGAATAAGAAGGATTTGTCATATAAGTACATTGAAGATCACCCAACATAAAGCAGAAACAAATGGGAAGTCTGGAAAACATCACAAACTTGTCACAGAGACACAAAAAAGTAATGATGGAAAACTTCAATTATATGGACACCTAATGAGGTTTGCTGTTTGTCAAAAGCAGACCAATGAATTCCTTGATTTGCTTAATATTAACATCATACTTCAAAAGGTTGTAGAACCAATAAAAGAAAATTATATTTTGGATTTCTCACCAAAATAGAGAAACTGCTTGCTGGTGTGAAAATGACTGGACAGTATAGGGAAGAGGCCAGTCAAGTCTTCCCAGTCTGTGACAGAGGAGAGAAAAATCTAGTCTTGCCTGACAAACAACACTGTCATAGCTATATGTCCCTTGAAAGCAGGTCTCTAGAACAGATCCCAGCAATCTGTATTTGGCCCAATACTATTTAATATTCTTGTCAATGATTTTGACAAAGTCATCACTACCTCCTAACTAAACTGCAGATGTCACAAAACTGAGGGGGGCAGTTTAACACAATGGATGACAGAATCCAAAAATATTTTGACAAGCTAGAAGACTAGGCTAAATCTACTAAGATGAAATTTAATTGAGATAAATGTAAAGATTTATACTTTATGAAGTGCTATGTGTCAGGCACTGTGCTAAGCACTGAGAAGACAAAAGAAACAAAAGATAGCCCAAGGATGTAACAATCTAATTGGCTCAAAGAATCACATATATAAGAGGCATGGATGAAGTAGATTTCAAACTTAATGAGCCAACAGTCTAATATATGGACCAAAAAAGCTAAGATGACCTGTGTCTTCATTAAGCAATAAGCAATTAAGCTTTCAGAAATCAAGAAGAATAGATCCCACATGGAATAATGTGTTCAATCTCAGGCACAAGTTAGAAATAACAATGATAAGCTAGAAAACTTACAGAGGATGACAAGAAGAATGGTGAATGGCTTTTGAATTAATATTATATAATAAGAAACCAAGTGAATGGGGAATGTTTAGCCTGGGAAAGATAGAGCACAAGGGAAAGATGATAGATGGTTTCATATATCTGAAAAGCTGTCAAACAGAAGAGGGATTATTAGATTTATTCTGTTTGGCTCTATGGCAGAGAACAAAGAGCAATGAGTACAAGTTGCAAAGTGACAATTTTAGCCATAATGTAAGAAAAAGCTTCCTAATTACTAAAACTTTCCTAAAATAAAATGGGCTGCCTCAGAAGCTACTGGATTCCATATCATTGGAGATATTCAAGCAAAGATTAGATGGTTGTCCGATAATGTTGGAGTAAAGATTCTTTTTTTCATGTATGCTGGCTTCTGAGGTTCCTTTCAATAAAATTCTGTGATTCCATCAAAAAGTAATAAAGAGCAAAGGTTGCAAGATGATGCCACAGAAATGGAGGGATAAGGGAAGGCTGGAATGATCCAAATGGATGGGATTTGTAGACCTGAATGGGATAAATTGAGTGAAGATCCCTTTCATAAAAAAGTGGCTCCGACTTATGCCCTAGTTATAACTTGAAACTTTAACAAGTTGTGCTTTAGCCAAAGCCAGGGGTGATAGCTTATCTTGGGCACACATTCCTTTTTGCCATATCAGCATTAACGTCTTAAAGAATTTGTCATTGGCTAATATTACTAACTTTTTTGTTCTTTGTTTCTGGAGTAGACATCTACATTTAGATTGTGAACCTGGACTCCCCAGTCAATGGGAGAAAAGGTGAGAGTAGGAGAGAGAATTCCTGCAGTAGGGTCTACATAACTGTTTTGCAGCTTGTGCTTTGCTCTCTCTCTTTACTAACATCATGGCAGTAGGGAGTTGCCCTTTCTCACAATATCATATTAAGTTCCTTTTTATCTTCTAGCTTCAAAGATTTTGATTTCAATTTGGGGAAGGATCTCTCTGTTCCACACAGGCTCAAAATATGGAATTTATATCATAATAAAGATGTTGCCTATCTAAGGGTACAATTGAAAAAAGCTGGATCTTGCTTCAAGAAATCGGGGCTCAAATCCTCACTTCTATGTGTACTAGCTGATCTTGGGCAATTAACATGGCCTCTCTAAACATAAACTCTCTAAACTAAAATAATAAGAGTAATATTATATATTCACCATCAGAAAGTAGGTGGTATAACGACTATGGAAATGATTGTTGATTACTGCTCCCATGTGGGCAGTAAACTTATTAAGAAAGATGAACAAAAAAGTAGGATTAAGAATATTAAGGGCAGTAAGTGCAAGATTGTAAAATAAAAGAATTTAAGTAACACATTGGTTGGAAGCTAGTCTATGAGTAAGCCAGCTCATCTCAAGTTCTAGGTTCAGATTCACCGGCTTTAACCGGAACCGGCTGGGGGAGGGGGGAAAGGGCACTGCAGCCGGGATAACGGGTCATCCTGCGGAAGACAGGCCTGCAGCTGGGTGGGGCATTTCGGAGCTGCTTGAAGGGCTGTCATATGATCCTAGAAAAAGGGTGCATTCCCGTGCACGGTCCCAGCTAGGACCAGTGGTCCCGGCGCCACAGTGAGGCTGCCCTCTGCTTGGCTACAGACAGCAGCTGGGTACCTGACCACGATGAGGCCGTTGCTGAAATACTCTAAACACCCCAACGTCATCTTTTTATTCTTTGGTCAGTCTCTTTGGAGGGAGACAAAGAGAGACTTCGACAAGGGCGGGGAACTGAGGCCCTGAGAGGGGCTTACTCAAGCTCAGAGTCGGTTAATGGCACAGTCCGAAATGGAAGCCAACAGCAGGCGTTTAATAAATGCCTGCTTGCCACTCGATTTGCCAGGCCCTAACCCACACCAGGACCTGCACGTCCCATTCACAGCCTCCTCCTCTAGGGGCAGCAAAACTCGCAATAACAAGGCTATCTCAGAGGGCCCGCTTTCATCCAGGGATTATTTTATTAGTCCTCCCCCAGTTTCCCCCTTCCCCAAGGGCGAGTCCACACACGCGCTTGTACCTGAGCCAGCCTGGGCGGAACTAGAGGATGCTCATATGGCCCTCTCCCAGTCAATTGTGTGTGGAAAGGTGACGAACTTACAGATTAAGCACATATTGATCAGAGACTGTTAACTGAAGTAGATCAGGCCTATAGGCCCCAGTCACGTGATTTTAAATGAGACCTGGACTGCATTCCATTGTCCAAAGTAGGAATTAAGTGGCCAAAGCTATATATCACCTTTTTCACTGCATTCCACTGACCAAATAGGGGGATAAAGGTTTATGTAACCAATCACAGCCTGTAAAGGGTGGGATTTGGGGGGTTCTTTGTCTGAAATGTGTAAAAGTTGTAAGCATCTTCATGTGAATGACTCTCTTCCTGTGGGTATCTTTGCTGTCCTTTCGGGCCCACAGGCCAGGACGGTCCGCTTCTCGAGATTCTAATAAATTCTTTCTGTACATCATTTGGAGCGACTCCTGAGTAGTCAGTTTGGGTAGGTGCAATTGCCCCAAACAATTGCCTTATATATCCCCACAACCTCCGGGCCAGTCCCTCATTTTCTCCTTGTTGGCTGCCTCGGGGCCTCGGGATCTTTCGGCTCTCGGGGGCTCCGACTCACTTAAACCTACCAAAAGAATCTAGCTGGGGGAGGGAGAGGCGGGGACAGGACCCTACTCTCTGGAAAGGGCAGAGGTCGCGATTTCGAAGCCATTAATTCCGGAAATTACGTTTGTCTTGACAGGAAGAAAACTTACTGACCGAAAGTGCGTCACCACAGCGCCCCTCAAGACCGCAGGGTGTGCTACTGCCCCTTCCTTTCCAAAAACAAAGGGGCTAGAGAGGCATCTATTAAGCCGCTCGTTCCTTCTGCCATTCGCTTCCCCAAACCTTTGTGGGCAGAGTTTCTTGCGGTAGGGGAAAGGGAAGTTAACTAGAACTGGAAAAAGATTCCTTTAGAAAGAGCAAGGACCCCATCTGTCAAGGAACGGCCCATAATCTTCAAGAAGAGGCAGGGCTTTTCTTTACTAAAGCCTCAGTGATGACCTTGTCCATCTTGGCCTGTTGGCCTGGCACAGTGGGTTTGTAGAAGCAAGAATAATGAGGGCAATTCCCAATTTCTCACAAATCTTTAAGGAGAACAAGTGCTGCATATAAGTGCCCTCATTTTAAAGAGGAAAACATGAAGTTTGGAATCAGAGCCACTTAATAATAATAGATAACATAATAGGCTTGAAGATTTGCAAAATATATTACATATTTTCTCATTCGAACTGATCTCATTTGGTCTTTGGTTATTCATCTAATAATTGTTGGGGAAACTTGGTAGTTTGTCCTTCACTTTTTTTTTTTAATAACTTTTTATTGATAGAACTCATGCCAGGGTAATTTTTTACAGCATTATCCCTTGCACTCGCTTCTGTTCCGATTTTTCCCCTCCCTTCCTCCACTCCCTCCCCCAGATGGCAAGCAGTCCTATATATGTTAAATAGGTTACAGTATATCCTAGATACAATATATGTGTGCAGAACCGAACAGTTTTCTTGTTGCACAGGGAGAATTGAATTCAGAAGGTATAAATAACCTGGGAAGAAAAACAAAAATGCAAGCAGTTTATATTCATTTCCCAGTGTTCTTTCTTTGGGTGTAGCTGCTTCTGTCCATCCTTGATCAATTGAAACTGAATTAGCTCTCTTTATCGAAGAGATCCACTTCCATCAGAATACATCCTCAAACAGTATCGTTGTTGAGGTATATAATGATCTCCTGGTTCTGCTCATTTCACTCAGCATCAGTTCATGTAAGTCTCGCCAGTCCTCTCTGTATTCGTCCTGCTGGTCATTCCTTACAGAACAATAATATTCCATAACATTCATATATTACAATTTACTCAATCATTCTCCAATTGATGTGTCCTTCACTTTGGAAGAGGATCATGACATGCCAGTAAGCACAAGTGAATTGGATTTAAGTGAGGCAGGGCTGTGCAAGGTCACTACCCTCACTTTTTTCTCCAAGGTCATCTGGGTTCAGTGGCCAGATAGAGTAAGATCACTGGAAATAGCCCTGGATGCAGTGGGAGACCTTCACCTTTTCAAAAATAGGGTCTTTAAGAGGTCTAAGTTTGACTGGCAGAACTTATTCAGTGATTAAGACTAGGTAGCAATTAAGGCCCACGTCTTTTTACCTAGTCAAAACAAAGAAATCTATCAGAGGAAGATCCTCAGGGTTTTTGTCCAAAACAGAAATGATTACTATTTACATTCACTGGAGTCTATCAGGACCTAAAAAATAACCAATTGGGGCTTGGCCTGGGACCTATTGTTGGCCAGTCTATGAGAGTGAGAGTAGTTTGGATTTAAAACATGGTCTTTAATAAAAAAAATTCTAGCCAGTAAGCCCAAGATAAACTTGGTAGGGTTCAGTGATCCATTAAAAAAAATTCTGCAGGTAATGGTATGATACCTTATGTGGATAAAGGGAAAGGGAACGAAGAGAGAGAGGAGAAAAGGAAGGAAGGAAGAGAAGAAAGGAAAAGAAAGTTTTGCAACTGAGCACTTTTAGTTGGGTCCTAATGGGGAAAGAATTTGAGCTCTGGTGGTCTGATTTCATATTTAGTATTCTTTCCAAGATGCTAGAAGTTAATGTTATGGTGCTTTAGAATTTATTAAGCATTCTGCACACATCTCATTTAATTCTCACAGAAAACAAGTGGAGAGTGCAAATATTACCATCTTACAAATAGTTAATGGGAAGGAAGGAATTACTTTGTTCAAGAACATGGACATATAGCATTTATAACCATAGGCAATATGCTAGGTTCTTTTTATACTAATACAAGCAAGGAATAGTCTTGGGTTTAAAGAGTTTATAGCAGTGTCTCATAAATAGATGCTTAATAAATGTTGAATGATTTATTAGTTTGTGCTTACTATGGCATTACCATTACCCATAGAAACTTGTCCTTTTTTTTGCACCTTGATAATGAGAGTCTCCAGGTTTTCACAGTTTTTTTTCTTTGACTTCATCAAGGTTCATCATCATATACACTGATGGTGATATGGTGCTTTCCTGCAAGTGGCAATTGCATTGCCATAGACTGTCGTTCACTCCTTTTGGGAGACATTCAAGATTGTTAACTATGTTAGATTTAATTGTAAAATCTATCACAGCTACATAGTGATCTCCATCACTTCAGCTACACCAGAAAAATGTGTATCCATCTCATTTGCTAGCCTTGTGTCACTCAGGACTGTGATTTGGATGTGATACTAAGTTGTCTTGCAACAAGAGCTGTTTATCTTTTGGGTCTACTGGATTTCTTGTCAACAAGTGTGTACATATTCTATATACCAATGATGAGTAGAATCATCTTTGCAAAAGTTTTTGGACTTGTTCTTGTGTTTTGACCACAAAGTGGGATAACCCCAGGGAAGTAAGCAGGCCAAGGTTAGGTGAAGCAGGCAATTTTTTAGGGCACTGTTGCCATGTGAAAGGTGAGTAGTGCACTCCATAAGAGAATGTTCAGATACCCAAGGGGCTGCTGAATACCAGTGCTGCTTCAATCCAGTTAGACCCCTGTGGCCTGGGCCACCTGTGTTTAGGGTTGTGACTATACTTCCGGATGTATCCATATTTGCTCCTTTGTTACTTGCTAGCCAATCACCACAGGACTTTGAGATAGGTAAAATAGCAAGATAATAAAACAGTACAATAGTTGAATATCCAAATAAAATGATAAAATTATGTTACTGAATAGCTAAATAATAAAATGATTCAATAGTATAATAGTAAAATAGTATGGATGACTTGTGGGTAAATTGGATTTGTGAGACAGAGCTATACAAGCTATACAAGTATACAAGCTATAAAAGCCAAGAGTGGGGAATCTTTTTCAGCCAAGGACCATTTGGATATTTATAATATCATTCACTGGCCATACAAAATTTTCAGCTTAAAGAACTCTAGCAGTGGGAGGTTGTTGTACCTAGTTTTCAGCTCATCATTGCTTGTGATTGCTTTGGCAGAACCAGACCAAAGGATTTCATGAGCCTTCCGAAGCCTGCAGGCCACATTCCCCACCCCTGCTCTAAGTACTCCACGGTGCCTGCTTCTACCACCCTCATAGTCCATTCAAACAAAATATTCATATCTGCCTGTTCCATCAGGAAAGTCTTCACATGCTTGGTGAACTCACCTTCAACTCACCTGTGGATTTGAAGCCTATTTGCTTACCCTGTCTCCCAGAGTGATTTTTTTTTTTTTTAATCAGGATGTGATTATACATTGCTACAGATTCTTAGAGCTACAGGGAAGAAGTGGATGGCAGGTGGACACTGAATATAGATGCTTGCTCCTGTGGCTTTTTAAAAAAAAAATTGTCAAATCTTTACTAGATAAGAGGGCAAGGTAGGCAAGATCTAGTTTAGTCCTTTTTGGCAACAGCCTTCCTCATTGTTCAGGCAACAGCCTGAACAATACTAGGACATTGTTCAGTTCCTCTCTCTTCCTCTTTTTTGATGTACTTAAGGGCTGGCTTATCCTTGGAGACTTTCAACAATTCCAAGGCCTACTTCTCATAAGGAGTAAATCCACACCCTTCCCAGATTATCTCTCTCACAAATTTGATGTCTTTGGTCAAGTATCCATGGCAGCAGCAATGTTGAGGTTTCAAAATGTTTTTGGTTGCTTTGTGGCCCTTGTTGAGGCCCATGGCCATGGGTTATGGGATGGCCATGACTGTAGCACTGTTGTAGTTCTAGTGGCAGCCACAGCAAAAGGAAGTGCTCCCATGGTTTTTAACATGGTGTTTTCAGCAAGATAAAAGGATAAAAATGACATCAAGGTCAACTACCACAGTGACAAATTATTTAACTTGAAAAGCCAACTAAATGGAGGGAGAGTTGGTGTATGATTTTTTTTTGCTTGCCCATTTAATATAATCTCTCTGTGCACACACTGTGATTAAAATACAACAAAGTATGTATTAGTTCTCTGCTACTTTTGCTAATTTTGGCCTGACAGCACCAAGAAAACAGTTCTCCACCAACCAGCATTGTACCATCCATCCATGGAACAGCAAATGAAGAAATTTTGAATGGAGTGACTAAGTTCACTTATCTTGGTAGTATTCATTCCAACCACGTACACACATAGATGATGAGGTTATGGACACATTGCCAGAACTAATAGCATTTGGGAGGCTTTGAAAAAAATGTGTGAGAGAGAAGTATTAGGCTGTCTACCAGACTGAATGTCTCCAGGGCTATTGCACTACCCTCATTGTTGGATACCTATGAAACTGGATAGTCTACTAGTGCCATGCTGGGAAATTGAAACATTTCCATTTGAATTGTCTTAGGAAGCTTCTGAAGTTCATTTGGCAAGATAAGGTACTAGATAGTGAGGTCCTTTCTTGAACTCAATTGCAAACTATTCAAAGTCTACTGCAGAGAGCATTACTCCAATAGACTGGCCATGTTATTCAAATGCCAAATGTACTTTGCCTAAAAGTAAAAATTTTGTGAACTCACACAAGGCAGGTGCTCACATGATGTTCAGAAGAAACGTTCAAGGACACTTTAAGTCTCTGAAGAATTTTAGAATCAATTTTGAAACATGAGAGACATTGACATAGTATCATCCAGCATGGTATGTTTATATCAAAGAAAGTGCTGTGCTGTATGAGCAAGGCAGAATTGCAATACCTCAAAAAGTATTGTACAATGTCTCAGAAGAAACATGAGATGTACAGATTTAGAGACATCTCCTTCCCAAATGGCCATATGGACTATTTATGCCTGACTTGTGGTAGAGCTTTCTGAGCTCATATTGGTATTATCAGCCACAGCTGGACATACTATACATTGACCCCGATATTGTGATATCATTTTGGCCATCTTTGAGCACAAAGGACAAAAATAGCAAGCACAATTTCTTATATTCTGACAGATGAAAACCTATATGTAAAAGGGAGCTAGAAAACAAGTAGGGAGTAGTAGGTGGAGAGAAAGAGATTGGCTAGAATGCTGGAAAGATCTATAGAGGTTTAATTCCCAGCAAGATAAGGTAAAAAAGTTCACTTATCATGGACTCAGGAGTGTTTCAGGGGGAAAGAGATGAAGATGATGAAAAAGCAGTCACTACAATAAGGAAACTATCCAGAAGATAGAATAAGTAGCAGACAAGGTGAATCCCTATATATGAAATACCTCTTCTGGGGCTCAGTTTCCCTATGAGTCTGGACTGTAGGACCTCTATAATGTATCTGCCAGTGTCCTCTGAATTTGTAATCAGAAATATTGCTTTCACCATTGGGCTGTGGTTTTCTATTATTTAAGTCTTTCTTCCACATTGATCTTTGCTGGGCATTGCCACAGTGTTCTTTGCAGAATTCTCTGGCATTTAAAGTCCTTCACAACCTGTTTCTTTACTATCTTTCTAGTTATTTTAATCTTCTTACTCTTTATTCCCTTTCATGTACTTTCTTAACCAGTTATACTGATTTTGCTATTCCTTGAACATGACATTGTCTATGTTGTTACTCCATGTCTTTTCAATGACTGTCCTCCATGCCTTCAATGATCTTTCTCCTTTGATTATTGGCTTTTTTTTAATACTCAGCTTTAGTATAGCCTTCTGCAGGAGGCCTTTTCGGTCCACCCCAAATGTTAATGCTTTCCATCCAAAATTACCTTTAATTTATACATAATTGCTTATATCTTCTTTCTCAAATAAGAAATTAAGAGTTCCTTGAGAACAAGGATTATGCTTTTGCCTATTTAAAGAACTCCCGGCACTTAACACAGTGCCTAACACATAAGCAGCTCTTCCAAAATGGTTACTGGTGATCTAGTTTGCTGCCCACTGATGCAATAAATTGGTCTTAAGCTTCAGTGGAGCTTCTTCTCTGCATAAGTGAGAGTTTTAAAATTTTAATTGCATTTTTTGAGTTAACAAAACTATTTTCTTATTCCCAATACCCTCCCCCCCCCCATCTTGTATTGAGAGGAAAAACACCTTTTAACTAATATACATGATAAAGCAAAAGTCTTTCACATTAGACAGTTCCAAAAAATATGTCTTAAGCTGCACACTAGGCCTATCACCTCTCTTTTAGGAAGTGGGTTGCATCTGGAATCATGGGTTGGTCACTGAATTAATTATAGACTTTTGCAGTCTTTCAAAGTTGTTTTTCTTTATAATGTTATTGTAGAAATTGTATTGATTCTGCTCATTTATCTTCGCATCAATTCATACAAGTCTTCCCTGAAGACTTGTTTCTCTGCAATCCTCTATTATTTCAGTATTCCTTTATGTTCATATTCTGATTTGTTCAGCCGTCTCCCAACTGATGAGCACCCTGCCTTTGTTTCCAGTTCTCTGCCAAAACAAAAGAGTTGTTATAAATGTTTTTGTATAGATGAGTCTTTTTCCTTTTTGTCTCTTTAGAGTATAGATCTAGTAGTAGTTATGTTAAGATAAAAGGTAACTTACTAACTTTGGGCACAGTTCCAATTTGCTTCATCTAGTGACATCATAAATAGAGTGCTGAATCTGAAGTTGAAAAGATATTTTTAATGGGAAAATTATTCTTGGTTGTAAATCTGTTCTTTTTTGTCTTTTAAAATAGAGGTGTCAAACATGTGACCAGCCACAGACCACATGAGGTCCACAGCACTCCTGAGTGCAGTTCAAATAAGATTAAAATGTAGCTTTTCTCTAATTTTAATATATTAATATATTTATATATGCATATACATATATATATATATATATATATATTTGATTTAAGTGAGGCAGAGTCTTTCTCTTCATCAAAGTCCAGTAGCCAGATAAAAGTCAAGATGACTAGAGCTAGCCCAGGATACAGTGGTGTTGAGGTGCTGATCATCAAAACTGACACAATGTCCATGATGATGAGATTTCTGGTGATAAACTCATCCTAGGGGAAACAATGATTTTCTAGAAGTGGAAACCAAGCAGAGCAGGAAAAGGACTTTGCCCAGCTCTTATTCATTTTTACTATTAATCCAAGTTCTTATTAAGTCCTCATGACAAACCCCTTGCATTTAGTCCAACCTATATGTAACAGGAGAATGGTCAATAAGTGGCCAGATTTTATGAGTATATATTACATGCTAGGTGTGATGCAATCCTTCATGTGGAATTCAGAGTATGGGAAAGTATTCCACGACTGTTTCAGGTCTATTTGCCATGTGATGAAAAGCTTTTCAGTTGGCTTCTGATCTAGAATTGGGCATACATGCAAGTGTTCAAATATGGAGGCTGTGAGTATTAAAATTATCCCAGCTACAATAAAAGAGACAGGCAGAGCTCTGAGTCAATGGCACTTTATTAAAATAGAGTACATGATGTTTTCTAATTAAGTGGACCTTAGGTCTTCCTTATGATCTGAGATGCCTCCTCTTTCCAGGACCATATTTAGGGTTAGATACCTAAACATTCTAGAATGGCTATGTCAAATATAGAATAATTCCATCTATTGACATATGACACATAAGCTAAAATAAGCAAAATAATATGTCAGCAACATCACAAGTTGGAGGAAGCAAGGAATATCTCCATACAAGATGAACAGTTAGGCAGGAAGAAATGACACAAGCTATCATAGTGACTTAAGTGATCATAAAGTGGTCACTTGCTCTTATTGGACTAGAGATTGGTCTGGAGGTACAAAAATATATTGGGGGACTTTATATGTAGTTAAATTATCTCCACTACACTAGACTTGACAAGGAAAAACAAGGGTGGTAGACTGCTAGTTAATTTAGCAACTGACCATAGAATTTGCAGCTTACAGTTTTGGGGCCTAATATACAGTACTTTGACTTTCCATCAAATGGATTAATACTGATTGGAACAGAATTGAGATTAGGATTTGCTAGGTTAAAGAGGGGAATTTACTAGTTAGACAAGCTAGCGGTCCTGAATGGCAGCAGGATTGAATAATGGATCCCAACTCTTTGGCCTGGTCAGGTATTATAAAGAAGTAGAACAGAGAAAGACCATTTGCAAGTATTCCTTCCCATGAGATAATTAGTGCTTCTTTTGCTGTATACATTTGTTCAAGGTAGTTTATATTACCTGTAAGTCTCAAGTTATGTTCCCCTGTTCTCACTGCACATTGCTAAGTATTAAGGAGTCAAAGATGGAAAAACAAAAAACAGAACAGTTTACATTTTACTGGGGGAAACAACATGCAAACAACTACACAGTTATAAAATATATACAAGATATTAAATTGGATGTCATGTCAGAGGAATGATTGAAGGGTTCTAGATAAGTTTCTAACAGAAGATGAGGTTTTAGCTAAGACTTAAAAGAAACCAGGTGATGGAGCTGAGGATGGAGGGTATTTCAGATATGGTCTAGATTTTCCCTACTTTCTCAGTATTTGTGGGTACCTTTCTGGCTTTGAAAGCCTATGAAATGTGATTTAGTGACCACTTTTCTAAGAGGAAGCCTATCCTGGGCTGCAAGAATCCAGAGGTTGCACTCATGCACACAAATACCCAGGAGAATACCCTGAACCCCAGAGAAGGCAGTGGTAGAAGGCCTTGCAAAAGGAGAAGGAGACGTCTCCTCCAACTATCATTTTGGATATTTAGAAGTGTGTCATTTCATTCAAGGCTATCAGAACTCCATACCTCTATCCTTTTTTCTCTAGGATGCCAAATGTCACCCAGAAACTTCTCTATGATCCTCTCTGGCCAAGCAGATTTTCCAGTGAGAGGAAGTGAGAATCAGCAGTACTACTCTGATTGGTTGGGGTACGTGGGGGATGACTAGGACTTCTGATGTGATGTCTGCCAAGCCCTTTTCAGCAATGCTGGTTCACCTTTGGTGTCTACATGGCATTCACCTTTCACCTGTGGCTCCAAGAAGCTTAGCATGTCCAGCAGTGGCTGTGACTCAGTAAACTATCTTGGCAGACGGGTTAAAAAGCAGGTGGAGGATAACCAATGGTCTCAAACCTGTCATTCAGTTAAAGTGTCTACCCTAAGCATGTGAGAGCTTCCCCTTAGTGGATAGGCAGATGAGAACAATTTGTCCCAGTAGCCTATGGCTGGCAGAGCAGGTATTGTGGAGCATTTAGAACTTGATCCATCATTAAAGACACCAAGGTCATCCAATGAATCCTAGACCATCACCAATCTTTTGTCTTGCCACCTGATCTCTAACTCTGAAGAGAAAATGAGGCTGATGACTGCTCCACTTAAATCCAGTTCAGGCAGGAGTGAAGACACTACCTTATTGTGTCATTGGTCTTCAAAAATGAAGGGCAAATATCTCTCTGATTGGTGTTGGGAAAGAGGACAGGACACTGGTTTGGAAGACCATGTGCAGGAAGTAGAATTGTCAGTCTCATTTGGTTGAGATCTGAATAAATTCTTCCAGAGAGCAGCTGAGATGCTTAGATGGGCTGGTTTAAAGCTCTGACCTTATATCCCCAAGCAACAAATGCCCTTCCTCTTTTTGATGTTTCATTCACTTGACCTCATAGAGCCATCTGGTAGCACTAGTGAATTTGGTCCATTCATATGATCATAGTTTACAAAGCTTATGACTATATTTATTGCCTGAAAAGAAGCCTGCAAGTTGGAACGTGAGACAATGTTCTTGTCTGCTCAGAAGGGAGAGGGAAATAGTAACTTATTTTTACATCTTTGAGGTATTTAGACCTTTTTGAGGTATTCATGGCTAAGGGTTAAGGGAAAAACAATAAATGGGGAAGAGAGTGAGGAGTGGGGATTTAGGGAGAAGTATCTGTTAGTACAATAAGTCAGAAAGCAGGAGGATCACTGCTATTTAGATATGTCAGAAAGCAAGATGCTTGCTTTTCTCTCTGAGTTGGTCAAGACTAGTTTCAGCAGCTGCAGGTATCTCTGAGTTCAGCAAAGGATCTTAAGTGTGTCAAGTGGTCCTGCTGGTCAGCTAGTTGTTGTTCTACTCCATTGTCTAGTTCCCCTGTGAAAAAGGGAATCGGTTAGTACAAGTTAATCAGTTAGTACAAAAATTACAAACCTCATGTCCACATTTCCCAAAGCAGAGGAGAAGCTTTTATACCAGGAGAACCATTTAGGAATGAGTCAGTAGCAGAGAGAAAGGAAGGTAAATAGAAATAATGGAAGAACTCTTGCTCTCCATTCCTATCTCACCACAATTATGTTACTTTGAGACATGGCCAGTGTTTTTGTTTGTTTTGTTTTACTAGTATAAGACCTGTATCTTCTCATAAGTTATCTAAATGTATATACTTGGCTGGCATGTATAGCTTTGATCTAAGGTCTAGCTCACCTCTCTGGGAAGAGATGCATCACCAATACACTAAGATGGGAGGAAGGATAAGAAAAACTAGCTGTTTATTTATCTTCAAACAACAAAGTAAGAGCTCAGCTCCAGGTTGAAGGAAAGATCCAGAGAAGGTCCAGTCTGAGCGTCGTTCATGACCATCCAGAGGTACAACAAGTACATTTTCCCATGCATGACTGCAATTTTTTTTTTCTGTAATCTTCCTGGACTGGCTTGTCTGTGGGACTCTGTTCAAAGAAATCCTGAGATCAAATTAGCATATGCATTATACAGATACGCAGTATTATGCTTAGCTTTCTGCCTATTAATCAGGAATCACTTTATGCCAACAGCCCACAAAACATCTAGGCTTGGTTGGAAGTCAGATTACACAAGGGAAGGTTTCTGCTTAGGTGAGTAGAATGGGATATAGGGTTTCTAGGTACGAGAAAAAAGCCCCCCAAAAAGATTTTTAAATACCAGCAGAAAAAAATAAAGAAGGGGTCACTTCAAAATAGGAATATTTTGTTACTATCTTGTTAAATTTCTGTTGTGTGCATGAGTATATAAATATATATACACATATATGTAATATTTATGTACATGTTGTGGGAATTAAAATTATTCCACCTGTAATAAAAAAGACCGAGGGAGAGCTCTGAGCTAATAGCACTTTATGAAAAGGTTCATGATATCTTGTAATGAATTGAACTTCAGATCTTCTTCCTCATGATCTGAGATGCCTCCTCCTTCCAGGGCTCATTTTTGTAGAGCTAGATGTCTAGTTATTCAAGAACAGTTATACCAAATACAGAATTCCCATTGATTGACATGTGACACATAAGCTAAGATCAGCAAAATAATATATCAGCAGGATTACAATTTAGATGAAGTAAGTAATATCTCCATACAAGATGGACAGGCTTCTCCTTAGTTTAGGCAGGTACAAAGCTATCAAAAAGTGGCTGACCTTAGTGGTTATAAGATGGTCATCTAGACCTATCGGATAATTAATTGTCTGAGGTACAGAAATATCTGTGATCTCTGCCACACTGGGCTTAGTCACCATGATAAGACAAAAAAAGGGTGGAGTTCATTTTCCATAGTTAAGCAAGCGAACTTAGAATCTGCAGTGCACAGTTCTGGGGTCTTATATATAGAACTTGGATATGATTTGATATAATTAATACTGACTGGATTAGATTAAGGATCCAAATGAATTACTTCTCACAATATGCACACATATGTTTACACATGTGTGTATATAATATTTTTCCAATAAGCAAAAATCCACATTTTCTCTTACCCCTCCCCCTGTAAGAATGATAAAAACAAAACCTCTGTTACAAATGTGAAGTCAGAAAAAATTTCTGCATTAGCCATGTGAAAACCAAAAAAGTTTCATTATGCATGGTCCTGCATGGTCTGCATTCATTTATGTTTGATAGGGGAATGCCCTGAAGCTGAAGTGAAAGTAAAAGGACTAATTAGCAGTCCTGCAAATTGTACTAATAAAATGTTAATCTTCCTAGCTAATTGTAAGTTTAGTTAAAAGTTCTTACTGAATTCTATTAATTTTGTTAATATACACTGGGACTCTTCTATGTTTAGCAATTCTTTTTATATAAGAATATTGTATCAGCTCATATTTTATATAGCATACTTCTTTTCCTGTTTTCTTTGAGGAAATCCCTAGACTTGGGAGCTTTAACTATTATTATAATCATCACTAATCCCTCTATGTTAGGGTAGTAGTATTTTAATAACCTAATGAATGTGAGGAAAGGAAACCACCTCTTTCAAAAGGTAAAAAATTCAGCATTGAATTCAGTCCTCAAATCACAATAGCTTTGTACAAGACAGAGAAGAGAGAATATCTCAGTCCCAGGGAGATCAGAGAAATGGCACAGGCAAGTATTGGATACTGTCCCTTTCTTAAGTAAATATTTTATTCACTGAAAGAAGCACAAAGGGACATTTATATATATATATATATATATATGTATGTGTGTGTGTGTGTGTGTGTATACATATATATATATATATATATACGTGTGTGTGTGTATACATACATATATATATATATATACACACACTGATAAAATCAGCTTGAATATAACTACAAACTCTCAAGTAAAAATTCTTGAGGAGTAACTGTCTGTTCTGAGGATCAGATAAATGTACTAGAAGAAACAATTTTGGTGTAGGAGAGAGAAGGAAACTGAGTTAAAGAGGGCATTGTGATCCATCAGATCATTTATGTGTAGCATGGGGATGTCCTTATATGTGGCTTGAAGGGAGGTAGAAAAGACATAGTTAGTCTCCTGTCCCTTCACTCTTCTCCAAGAGAGACTTTATTTCCTTCCAAAAGGGAAGCAGGAGATTGGGGCAAGAAGCTTGGTCACTGCTTTCCTCAGAAAAAGAGGAATTTATGTGTATAAACATATAAATTTTCCCTTAATATTTTTAGCCTAGGGTATGTGATTTTCAGGTTCAAGCTAAACTTTTGATTGCTTTCATTATTTGGAGGAAAAAAGAACTCCCAAACTTTATATCCAAAATTTTGCCCCCCAAAACAGGCACAGGGCATTCAGCTCTATCAATGAAGAAAGAATCCCATATCAATGGCCTTTGAGACTCAGGTTATATACATATGACTTTTTAGAGTTTTGAAAGTTATATCTGAGAAGTTATTAATCAAATAACTATTTGGGAATTATGAGATGGTTATGTAATTTGAAATATTAATTGATTATCAATCACTTATATTTAATAACACTTTATATATAATTTGATTCTCATTAATCATAGGTTAAGTGTGTATGAATTTCTGTGTAAGCTGACAATGCATTGGTTTCTGCTAGCTCCCCTGTTAGACATGGGTTTTTTGGTGTCTCTAAGTGGGATTTTTTTCTTTGTGTGCCAGCATGAATGTGTGTGTGTGTGTGTGTGTGTGTGTGTGTGTGTGTATGTGGCAATTGGGGTTAAGTGACATGCTCAGGACCACACAGCTAGCAAGTGTCAAGAGTCCGAGATCTGATTTGAATTTAGATCTAGGCCAGTGTTTTATCCACTATGCCATCTAATTGCCCCCTAATCTAATCTTTTCTTTTTTCCTATTTTTCTTGATGTTATGTTTCAAGTCTCATTTCCATGTGTAGTGTATGTGTCTCAGCATAGAAGGAAAGCTTAAAGCTCTTTCAAATCTATTCAGTGTGATTGTCTGTCACATTTGCAGCTTGTTCTGAATGGCAGATTCTGATTCTGATCTACAACTGATAGAGCATTTAGAACAAACCTTTACCCAGCTAGGAGAAATCTTTGCTATGGCAGAGCAACTTCTTCCCCAGATAGTGGAGGAGGACCATAAAAAAGTTTCCTCTTGCTACCCATTCTGAGAACTGGAGAAAATTTCAGGAGACTTTAGGAGGAGATCCTTAATTGTTTCTATAATCAATTATGCAAAAGTTCTGAAAAATATGTGAGAGTCGACCCACTCAACTATGGCTTTTGTTAGCTAGTTGTAGCCAGACATTCACAAATATTTTCATAAACACTGGCCCAGTAGCATGCAAAGAACATAGATGAGCTTAAAGATATTTCCCAGTACACTTTTGAAGGGAGAGATAAAAATTATAAAATCATGGGGAAGTACTAACAGCATTCCTACTGGAACTCCCTTGGAAAAATTCATGAAATCCTGGAACTAAGAAAAACTTCCTATTCTAAGAGGCATGGTGAAGGGACTTACCATTAAATTATGAAAAATTGGTCTAGAACTGCTAGGGATTCCATACATGAATTGTTTTGGCCTTAATTTGGCACTTTCGATTTTTGTCTGTTAAGGGAACTGAGAGTGGCTATAGAAAACTATTCTAGTCCTTAGCAAATAAACTATTGGTTTTGCTGGGAGAACCTCCCTGACAGGAAATGCCCACCTCTTCTCCTGCCTCTTTCTCTCCTCCTATCCTGCCACCTTAATGCAGGGAATCCCCTAGGGATCCATCTACAGGCATGTTTCCTCCTTAAGAAAGACTAGTTCAAGACCTAATCAGTGGAGTCCTGTTTCCTATTAGAAATTTACATTCTTTTAGCTTCTCTATGGCACTTAGGGAATAATAAACACATTAAAAAAGTCTTGGGTTGCTCCTGGTATCATCTCTATTGCAGCCTACATTTGTACTACTTGCCTAACATGCTAAGTGTTTAACTAATATGCCTTTTATAATATGATATTCAGAGAGCACCCTATAGAATATACTCATTTTGAGCACTTAAAAATTGATTTTGTCAACATGCCAAAAACTGGACATTATAAATATGAGTTTGTAATTGCTGACAAAGTGGCACATTAGGTTGAGATATTTCCTGGATCCAAGACCATTGCTGACAGTTACTAAAATTCTTCTCAAAGATTATTCCTGTTTTGGCCTGTCAGTTTGAATTGATTCTGACTGGGATGGGAGGAAGGGAGAGGTACGTGTTCTACTTTACTGACACTGTTTTCTCAGATTTACTCTACTCCAGGAGTTACCTCAAATATTTATACCACCTATCATCCTTAAAGCTCAGGCCAAGTAGGGTACATGAATAAAGAACTTAATTGGCAAGTTTATGCTCTGTGACTCACCTAAATTGACCTGAAGTTCTTTTCTTTGCTTTATTCTATCAGTGGAGTAGGTGGGGAGAGGATGGGGGATTGCATATATTTCTTTATGAAATGCTTTTTGGTCACCTCCTCTTAAAGCAAAACCTTTGTCCCCAGTATAGATATCTTTTCTGGGAGAAGACACATCAGTTGCCTCTTACCTATGGGAAGTGCAAAATAATCTGAAAAAACAGAAAGTACAGACCGGACCTTTGGACTTTTTGCTGCACAATTTCTATTCCTGGGGGTAAAATCTGTATCAAGAACTTCCAACAATCTGGTGAAACAACTTGCTGGGAAGACTCTTTTCAAGTACTTCTGATCACCCTAACTGCAGTCAAAATCTGAGAAAAGGACTATTGGATACATTATTCACATGTGACATTTGCCTGTGGCATCAATAGCCTTTGAACTAATATAGTATGATAGCCTTAGGGTGTTTGGTATTGTTGCTATCCTGAATAGTCCTCCATATTAAAGTAAACTCTTCCAAAATCATAAAGAAGGGGCAGCTAGGTAGTGCAGTGAATAGAGCACCAGCCCTGAAGTCAGGAGGACCTGAGTTCAAATGTGACCTCAGACACTTAATACTTTCTAGTTGTGAGACCTTGGGCAAAGTCACTTAACCCCAATTGCCTCAGCAAAAAAAGAAAGAAAGAAAGAAAACAAAAGAATCAGAAACTTCAGGGTGACTGCTTTTTTTTCTTTCCATTTTTTTTTTTTTTGGCCTTCATAATTTTTGGAGTAATTATATGTAGAATTGCCCAAATAGAATTGAACCCACAACTTGCCCTTTTCCACCTTGTTTTCTTGATTCTAATATTAGCCACTGTCATTTCTAACACAACCAATTTGGAAGATCAGGGTACTAACACACAGCCTTCTAACTCTGAGAGATTAACTAACCTAAGGAGGTTACACTCTACCTGTAACAATACTCATTTTCTTTTCCTCATTATGATAATTACCAAGATCCCTTATTGCTACTTTCTGATTATCTTAGTTTTGCCACCCTTTGTCTTTGGAATGCTGAAGTCTAGATCAAGGCTCAAAATACCCACTTTAAAGTCTTTTTTTTCCAAAGAGCGTAAGGCTACAAGAAACGTTAATTGTATACCAGATGAAGAGAAACGAGGTCTAATTTGTGAAGAACCTATTTTAACAACTATACCAGAAATTCCCCGTCCTTCTCCTTTATGTAGAATTAATCCTTTAGCCATAGGTTGCAATGAGTTTGAAGAGTCTAGTGAAAGGTCTATTCAGCATTCACGTACAAAGAGAGACACATACAAAACAAACCCTAACGTACAGAATTGGGTACAACGTTCTAGACATATTAAGAGAGTATTTTGGACCATATTGGGTATAAACAGAGTGTTTCGATCTATCAGGAATATTTCTGCCAAATTTGAGAAGTTAGTGGAGCATACAACTCAGGCCATAGCTCAAACAACCAGCACCACCAACTCCCTACAAGTGGAAATTGACCCCCTTGCAAAGCTGGTATTGAAGCACCGTGTGATGTCAGAGTTCCTCGCCGCTGCCCAGGAAGGCCCGTGCCCGCTCACCAACAAAACGAGCTGCTCCTACATCAACCAGTCAGGAGATATTATCACCAACGCCCGTGAGCTTCAACAAATTTTGTCAGATTCTCAACACATTATCATTGAAACCCCTACAGAAGAAAATGGCTCCTGGTGGGGTCTGCCTTCTGGGTTTACCTTACTATTCTCCTGGTTTCAAGGGAGTAGTATATTTGTCACTGTTATTCAGTGGGCATTCATTATCCTGGCTGTCATTGTCATTCTCCCTATTTGTGTTCAACTCTGTGCTAATTGTTGTACTAAAGCATGCTCTAAGTTGTCTCCTAGATATATTGTGTTAGTTAGAAATGATGCCCCTGAGGAACAAGAATATGCTGAATTATATAATGTTTAATAATAACCTGCTTTTTACTTCAGTGACAACCTTTCAACAAACATAGAATAAGTCTTTAGACTTATGTTTAGACTAGATTTAGATCTTTGGATAATGATGATTCATGGGAAACATCTCCCAAAAATCAAAGGAGGAAATTGTGGAATATTAATAATTATTGACCAATCACTTATGTATAATCACATTCTTTAATTACATATATAGTTTTATCCCTATTAATCATAATAGATTAAAGCGTGTGAATCAATTTCTGCATAGGCTGACAGAATGTTGGGTCCAACTGGGTTCCCTGTTAGCCAGATTCCTTTTTTCCACCCAGCTTAGCAGCTGCAGCTCACTTGTGTTAAAAGAATTGTTTTTTTTTTTTTTTTTTTTTACTGCACTGGTGTTTAACCTGGGATGGAAGATGGCTGAAGATGGAACAAAGCAGGCCAAAGACAGGGATTCCAGCAATCAAGTAGTGAGTTAATTTATTTAATTTCAGGGTAAGAAATTCAGTTTGTAAATCTGTAGTTCTCCCGAGAAGGAGAGCTCCCTCTGATGCAGTAAAGGCAAAAATTATATGCGTATAAAGAACAAGATCATAAATAAATTCGAGGAACATAGGATAGTTTACCTCTCAGGCTTGTGGGGGAGGAAGGAATTTGCGACCAAAGAAGAACTAGAGATCATTATTGATTACAAAATAGAAAATTTTGATTACATCAAATTAAAAAGCCTGTGTATGAACAAAACTAATGCAAACAAAATTAGAAGAGAAGCAACAAACTGGGAAAACATTTTTACAGTTAAAGGTTCTGATAAAGGCCTCATTTCCAAAATATATAGAGAACTGACTCTAATTTAAGAAATCAAACCATTCTCCAATTGATAAATGGTCAAAGGATATGAACAGACAATTTTCAGATGATGAAATTTAAACTATTTCCACTCATATGAAAGGGTTCCAAATCACTATTGATCAGAGAAATGCAAATTAAGACAACTCTGAGATGCCACTACACACCTGTCAGATTGGCTAAGATGACAAGAAAAAATAATGATGAATATTGGAGGGGATGTGGGAAAACTGGGACATTGATGCATTGTTGGTGGAGTTGTGAACAGATCCAGCCATTCTGGAGAGCAAAAAGTTATCAAACCGTGCATACCCTTTGATCCAGCAGTATTACTTCTGGGCTTATATCCCAAAGAAATACTAAAGAAGGGAAAGGGACCTGTATGTGCCAAAATGTTTGTGGCAGCCCTGTTTGTAGTGACTAGAAACTGGAAAACAAATGAATGCCCATCCATTGGAGAATGGTTGGGTAAATTGTGGTATATGAATGTTATGGAATATTATTGTTCTGTAAGAAATGACCAGCAGGATGAATACAGAGAGGCTTGGAGAGACCTACATGGACTGATGCTAAGTGAAATGAGCAGAACCAGAAGATCATTATATACTTTAACAATGATACTGTATGATCATTGTATGAGAATGTATTCTGATGGAAGTGGATTTCTTCAACAAAGAGAAGATCTAATTCAGTTCCAATTGAGCAATAATGGACAGAATCAGCTACACCCAGAGAAGGAACATTGGGGAATGAGTGTGAACTGTGTGCATTTTTGTTTTTCTTCCCAGGTTATTTTTACTTTCTGAATCCAATTTTCCTTGTGCAACAAGAGAACTGTTCAGTCCTGCACATATATATTGTATCTAGGATATACTGTAACATTTAACATGTATAAGACTGCTTGCCATCTAGGGGAGGGGGTGGAGGGAAGGAAGAGAAAAGTTCGAACAAAAGTGAGTGCAAGGGATAATGTTGTAAAAAATTACCCATGCATATGTTCTGTCAATAAAAAGTTATATAGAAAAATTATATGCATAAATCACAAATTGGAAGGGAGCAGAAAGGGAGATTACAATACAATCATTATCAAGGCTCAAGCAGTTTCTCATGGCAAGCCCAGGAGTGCCAGACAATACAGGTGTCCTGTGAGAACAGTTCTTAAGTTGATTGTTTTAAGTCTTGGGAATTGCTTATGAGGTACAGAGTCAGAGTTCTGTGACTGTGGAACAGGTTCTGCAATCTTTGATTCTCTTCACTTACATAGGCATAGGCATACATAATTATAAGGAATTAATTGATTACTTTAAACTGCATTGTGAGACTATGACTCCCAAGCTAGAATCTATTGATGAAATAGGAACTCTGAGAAATCTAAATTATTATTATGGTCATTATATATCATATTGGAAAAATTAATAAATCTCTTTACAGCTATCAGACTAAGTTCTTCGTTTTTATCAAAAGCCTCTGTCAAGTTAAATCCCTTTTTTCTAAGAGCCTTGCTATACATTACAATCATAGTTATCCCATGGCCAAATATTTATGTGGGTTATATGTATATATTTTACCATATTAGGAATTTACCAATTAGGAATTAATTTTGTATCTGCAGAGCCTCTGAAAGTGTTTCAGAAAGTGTTCAGGATTCTCTGGACAACACTTTGAGAACCACTGTTCTGTTGAATAATTATCATTTCTGCTTTTGGTTTCTGTTAAGTAAATGTTATCATTGTTGTTACTTTTGCTTTCTTATTTAGTAAATGTTTCATTTTTAAGAGTCAATGGTTATCATTGTGACTTGTGTAAATTAGAAGAAAGTTGGGGGGCACTCAATTCAATGGGAGTATATCCTTCCACTTTGGGAAAACCCAAAGACCTGCTAGTGTGATGTTCTGTTGGGGGTGATTTAATCAACCTTGAGAAAGAAGGAGATACCAATATTAGGGCATTATGAATGAGTCAGTGCCATCTCTGGGCTACATTAGACAAGTATGATTTTCTCTGTCCTTGTAGCCTATCTCCTCAAAAGTGCTGTGTAAATTTTAAATTTCTTTAAGAATAAGAATTATTGATATCATTTCCAAGTTGCAAATGAAGAAACTGAGGGTCAGAAACTTTAAATGTTTTAATCACATTAGAATTTTAGATAAGATCAGCCCTAGAATCTAGTCTATCTGAAAAGTCCTCCTATGTTCAATCTGGCATCTGTAAACTTTTAAAAAATATTGATAACTAATTCTATATATCAGTTTTTATACTCATGACAGCAGCTTTTCCAGACTTTTTTTTTCTTTCTTCAATCTTCCCATGACTTCTTGTTAAATACTTTCAGTTGAGGATCTTGCCTCATATTAGAAAAAATTGAGGACATAATAGAGAAAAGGACTCACATGTGCAAAAATATTTATAACAGCTCCTTTTGTAATGGCAAGGAATTAGAAATCAAGTTAGGGAATGACTGAATAAGTTATGGAATATTATTGTTCTATAAGAAATGATAGGCAAACTAATTTCAGAAAAGCCTTGGAAAGACTCACATGAAGTGATGCTGAATGAAGTGAACAGAACCAGGAGAACATTGTATACAATAATAGCAAGATTATGAAATGATAGCTATGATGGACTTGGCTCTTCTCAGCAATGTAGTGATTGAAGACAGTTCCAATAGACTTGAAATAGAAAATGCCATCTGCAAACCAGAAAGAGAACTATGGGGATTGAATGTGGATCAAAGCATAATATTTTCACCTTTTTTTTTTGTTTGTTTGTTTGCTTTTTCTTTATCATGGATCTTTCTCTTTCAGTCTGATTTTTCTTGTACAATATGATTAATATGGAAATACTTTTAAAAGGATTGCATATATTTAACCTATATCATATTGCTTGCTGTCTTAGGGAGGGGAGAAGGTAAGGCAGGAAGGGAGAAAAATTTGAAAAACAAAATTTAACAAAATTGAATGTAGAAAACTATCTTATATATTTGGAAAAATAAAATACTATTGAGAAAAAAATTAAGGACATTAATTTTCCTTCCTTCTTACCTCAAATTACCCAGATGCTTTTTACCAATATTTCACATGAAGAAGTATCCTTCTCTTATTTTTTGCCAAGGCAAACCCTTCTGTGTGCACGTGACCCCATTTCATCCCATCTTCTCCAGAAGAATGTCCCCTCTATCATCCCCACTCTCTCACTTATCTTAAATCATTTCATGTTTACTGGCTCTTTATCTACTGCCAACACACAAGCTCATGCTTCCTCCTTTTTCAAAAAAACTGTCACTTGATTTGTCAAACATTTCCTGCCTCTTCTTCCCCCCAACCCCAGCTAAAGCCTTATATAATAATTACTTTTCGTCTTACTCTCTAACTCTCTATCTGACTTCTGACCTCATCACTAAAAAAGCTCTTTAATTGCTTTTTCCAAAGGGACTAATGCCATCTTAAATGCCATATTTAATGGCTTTTCCGCAGTCCTCCTTAACCTTCCTGTAATGTTTGACGTTGTTGATCTTACTTTTCTTGATATTTTCTTCTTGGTAGATTTTATAACACTTTTACCTAATTGATTCTTCTTAGGTTCTTTTAATGGATCTTCCTCCAGGTCATCACACTTGATAATTATGCTAACCTTAAGGTTCTTTGTTCTGGGAACTCTTTTCTTCTTATTCTTTATTATTTCACTTGGTGACCTTATCAGTTTTCATGGATCAAAAATAATCTCTTAGCTGATGGTTTTTAAATCTGCTTTAAACCAGATATAGACGTCTAGAAATATTGAGGTCATAAAAAGGAGTATATCTTTTCTCAGCTAATAAATAGTACCTTTATAAGAACTGGCCACTAAATGGAACATAAAAACTTCAAAAATAAATATCGAAAAGCAGAAATACTTAATGTGCATTTTGGGACAAAAATGCAATAAAAATTATATTCAATAAATGACCCTTGCAGTATGGGTTAAAAATTAATCGGAAATTAAATAATTAAATAACAGAATCAATAATATTATAAAAGAAAATGACAACAATGATACAACATATCAAAAATTGTTGAATGCAGCCAAACTATTACTTAGAAGAAAATATATATCTCTAAGCATTTACATATATAAAATAGAGAAAGAGCAGATCAGTGTATTGGGCATGCAACTACCAAAAAAACCCAAAAAACTAGGAAAAAAAAAAATCTCCAATTAAACTGAAAAAAAGATCTTGAACATCAAAGTGATGGGAATGAACCCTGAAACTAAATTCGGGGTCTCAGACTCCAAAAAGTTTGGGGAAAAGCATACTTTCTCAGACAAGCCTTTTCCAAGTTTAGTCCCTTCAGTTCAATTGGAGAGCTTGGTCAAATCTCCCCCATTGATCTTTTGCGGGTAGCCTGGATCCTCTTCAGGAAATTCCAGGCTCTGGAAAAAAGCCTTCAAAATGATCTTATTTAGTTGGAGATCTGGGCCTGATATTCCTATTGAGTGGCTTGAAACTCCAAGATAAGTACTCTCTTTTCAACCAGAAATCTGAGTGGGTGGGGGGAAGGCGCAGCATCGACAACATTGAGGGATTCTCATTCAATTTTCACTAGAAGCCCAAGTCTCCGACTACCACTAAAAGACAATTTTGAACTCCAAATCTCTGCAGAAATGCAAAGTAGGATTATGCTTTGCCAATGAAGCAAGGCTGCCTGCCAGGACTCCTGCCTGCTGTGGAGATACCCTCTTCTCAGTGCTACTTTATTTCCCTAACAGGACCTTTTGCCACTAAGAAGTCTGTCTACCTAGCAACGTTGGCTTCTCAGTGCCAAGAAACTTCCCTTTTCTGCCACTCAGATTTCGAGTTTGTGAATTCTTTCACATTGGACCTGCGTCTCTGAGCAGAGGGGATTCCCCACCCCAATTCTTTACCACTAGCACCACATCAAAAGGAGAGATTTACAAAATTGACAGCAAAATAAAGCTCATTGAACAGATAAATAGAACTAGAAACTAGTTTCTATGTTGTTACTTTTGGAACAATTCTCACATTTCCTCATATCCCCATCTCCCCCCTTCATCTCTGCCCTCTGATTTCCTTCTTGTCCTAGCTAAAACGTCATCTTCTAAAGGAAGCCTTTACCAATCCCTCTTAATTCTAGTGTCTTATTTTTTCCTGTTGATTATTATCTTGTATAAATCTTGCTTGCATTATGGTTGTTTCCTTATGGATCCCCTATTAAACTGAACTGCTTGAAAGCAGGGTCATCTTTAATCTGTTTTTCTTTTAACATAGCATCTGCGTGATACACGGTAAACCGTTTATTGCCGGACTCCTCCTGTGTGTTTTATTTTATGCATTTAAAAACGTGATTTTGAGAAGAGGTCCTTGGGATTTCCCCATCCTGCCAACGGGCACCACGACAAGAAAAAAGAACATCCCCCTGATGAGGCTGTCCATGAGCTACATGACATGGTTTCCGGGATAAACAAACATCTTTTTCCAGTTCGTTTACATAAGAATCATGTTTGATAGGATTGGCAGTTAGAAACACGCAGGGTGTAGGGTAAATGTAGAAAAAAGGCGTGCTAAGGACACAATTTAATTTCCAGTTAATAACTATATGTTATAAGCTCTGGGGTGTTCTTATCCTAACTCTCAGTCCAACTGACGAATCGTGCTCCAAGACTGACCGCTATTCTACATCCTCCATAACTTCTAATGAAAACCCCGAAGGTCCCTCCCCTTTTCTCGCAGCGGAGCTAGGCTCAGGCATCCGAGCCGATGACCGGCTCTCCATCCTCGGAGCCGAAAGTCCTCGGGCGCCTCCTACCACTAAGACGAGGAACAAGAGACCGATTCCAGAAAGGAAGCGGAAGTTTCCGGACGTGACGTAATGACTCGCTTCCGGTTGCTTCAAGTTCCGCCGAGAGATTTAACTGCGTCTGCGCGCCGGCGATTCCCGGTCCGAGGTATTAATTGGTCCCAGTTTTTTTTCTGTGTAGGTGAGTAGATTTGGGCTCTGGGGCCGCTTCCCTTTACCGAATCTCTCAATCAGCGATAGGAATGAGGCCTGTTAGGAAGGAGCAATGGCTTCCTCCTCGTCCCGCAGCGTGCCCCTGGCGGGGTCGGGGAACCCTTTTTGGGTTGCTTCTACTTCACTCCATCCTTCTGGAGCTCGGGTCCGAGACGTCCGCAGGGGGGAGGGGGAAGGGGAGGTACTTGAGCAAACGTGGCAACTAGCTGGACAGGACCTCGGGCACGGGAGCCCCGGGGAGAGGCAAATTCCCATTCATTCTTTTGGGCTCTGGGAGAGGGGATGGGCCCTAGGTCCTGGCTGTGACTCGAGTGTCTTTGTCGCCCTTGAACAAACCTTTATTTGTCTTTTAGGGGAGTCTGGTCCTCCTCCACAAAATTAAACGATTATTTAAAGAAGTCCTCTTTACCTAAACATCACTTGATCCTACGACCCATAAGACATTTTTCAGAGTTTCTTTGTTGGGAGATAGATCACCCAGAGGTAGATGATAGGCTTTGTTAAACTTAACCGGCTTTGAAATTCATGTCAGTGGGTAATCAGGGGGGAGCACCTGAGAGCCGTGGTATATAATCTAGTGGATCGGAGTCAATAAGTCCAAAATTATCAATTTAGTAAGATTTTCAGGAAACAGCTGTAAAATTTGATTAAAATGAGTGTTGCATAGGGATAAAAACACCTATTTCTTTTGATTTCTTAGATAGGATCATAAAGCAAATCTCTGAATTTTAAAACATAGAATTTAACGTTTTAATTTGAAAATCAGAATAAATTTTTTAAAAAATACAGTGGCAGAATTGGAAGCATCCTTAGAATCTAGACTGTCAAATCTGAAAAGTAACGCTAGGATCTTGTCTAATCATTTCACTTTGTAGATGGTGAAAGAAGCTTTAGGGCACACAAATCAGCAAACATTTATTAAGCACCTGCTGTGTGTAAAACTTCACGATAGTTGTTTGAGAATGTAAAGGCAAAAATAAAATCACTCTTCATTCCCTCCAGTAGACTTTCAGCATTTTTGGAGCAGGAAGTGGTTTCCTTTTGCTTTTCTTTTTATCCCTATCACTGGTGTCTATTAAATGCTTGTTGATTTGATTTATTGGGCATAGTTGATAGCTTTTTGTAATTATATATTGGGAATGAAGAAGAAGGGTTTTTGTAAACTGACCACTCATTTAAGTAACATTTAAAGTCTTACAGGATACTTTTCTCAGAACAACCTTGTTGAGAGTTATTATAAAGAACATTGTTCCTCTTTTTAGGTAAAATAACTTGGGCCCACAAAAGAAAAGCAACTTGCCTGTGTTTGGCCTGTTAGTGTCAGAACTAGGGTTTGAAGGCAATTCTTCTGTTCCTTTGTCGTATACCATACATTTCTTACATGAATAAGAAAGAGTCCTTTGTCCATTAAAAAAAAAAAAAAACAACAAATAGTTATAAGCTAGAATTATACTTGGCAATCAGCTTTCAGCTTGCCTCTTAACTTGGAAGCATGGTACTGGAAAAAGCATTAGAAGATGTGGATTGAAGTCTCAGCAGTGACATTTATTGACATATATGATAAATCCTATAGCTTTTTACATCTTAAAATTTTATAAAAATAAGAGACCTTCAAAGAGGAAGAAACCACTATTTTCCAAAGCAGCTCATTCCATTTTTGGCTAGCTCTCTTAGAAAGCTTCTCATTGCAAGCCTTAATTTTCCTCTTTGTAACTTTGAAATCCATTACTCCTAGGAAATAATGATCAACCTGCCCTTACTGAGACAGTTGGGAAGGATTTGAGAGAAGAGTGTAAACATTTCTGTAGAGAGCCTTGTATTAATTCTTCCAGTAAATATTTTTAGTTGATTGATGCCAATGTGTCAATCTGAAGGAATATCATTATGTTATTCTACAAATAGGTCAGGGAAATTAAACCAAATGTTTATAGTCCTCCTTTCATTCTCCAGCTATATTCTGACTTTAGGAAACTATTTTCTGAATTTTCTTTCCCATTCTTCATTCTTACTTTTTTTTTTTTTTTTTTTTTACAAATATTTAGAAACAAATCATGTCTCAGGATAATTTGGCTTATTTCATCTTTCAATGGAGTCATGAAAATCATGGATGGGCTCTTTGGAGCCTGAGCAAAAAATGTCAGGTAGTTTGCCAAGATGAGTCAGTGTAATGTGAAGAACACTGAAGAAGGAGTGGCAAGACTTGAAATTTTCTCTCAGCTCTGTTAACTAACTTGCTATGTGCTAGAAGACAGATCACTAAATTTCCATGTTTATTATATGAGAATACAGGTTTTAGAAATCTTTCCTCTTTTTTTTTTTCTACTTTTTAAAAAAATCCTGATTTTTTGGGGGGGTTCCCTAATTTTTTTTTTGAGGGGAGTTAAATTCAATTTCAAGGTCCTATTACAAAAAGAAAGCAGCCTTGGGAAATGCACCTAGGATCACTTCCAGCTCTAGTGTGTGGCAGAGATGTTTCTGCCTCCTATCCCCTCAACAATAGGTCATTTCTATGAGTATCTCCTTTGTGATTGAAAATAAGGTATTTTTGTTTTGACTGAGTATTCTCTTTCCTTATTCTTCTAACACTTGGAGATAAATTTCATTCCTCATGATTGCGACTTTACTGCAGGACCTCTAAATTCCATGCAACCTAAATTGGAGGTATCCCCTCAAAACACATTTGAATAGTGATATGTATGTGTGTGTGTGGCAAGGGGTGGGGGGGGCCAAGCTGATGATAAGTTAATGATAAGCTGAAAGAAATATGTGCTTGACAATGAAAAGAAGAGGTAGAAGTGGGGAAAAGGAGACATTTGGTACATGGAGTAAAAAACAAAAAGAGGGAGAAGAATGATAAAAACAAAAGAAGAAAGAGTAGAAAAACTGGAAAAGAAAGGTAAACAGGAAAGTGAAAAGAGAATAGGAAAGAAAGTTTGAGAGAGGAAGTAGAATAAAAATGGATCAAGAACAGGAAAAAAAGAAAGAAAAGGAACTGAGAAAAAGAAAAGTTTTTCACTAAGAAAGAGCTTGATATGAGATACTTCTTTCTCTGGGAACCAGAACTAGAGAATCATGTCTTTTTATTGTAAATTATTGTGACTAAAGAAATAGAAGACTTGGAACAAAATAGTAGGGCTGAGAGTGTGGTTAAAGTTCCTCATCTTTTCTTTCTAGCCACTATATTGTCTTCTCTTTATTTCCTCTACCACTTGGATTTTTGCATTGCTGTCAAAGGATTTGATGGAGATATGAAATTACCAGAAAAGTTGAAACCATGGGAAAATAGTATAGCAGGGGATAAGATGGAGATTTTGGGGGGAACTAACACATTTACAACATTCTTTTAGCATTCATAATTTTATAAACATTTTTACTAAAGATCTCTGTTATTTTATTTTTATAGCTTTGAAGATATGTGGAAAAAGTGCCCTCCTTCCCAAATGTTTTTTCCTACGTGTAGAATGTGAGAAAAGAAGGAATTACTTTTTTCCCTTTTCTTATGTATTTTCTTTCTGGTTCTCCATAATTCCTAGTGATAGAACACAGTGTTTCTTAAGTTCCCCTTAGTTGTAATGTCTTCCCAAACAGAACAGCCCTTGTAAGAGGCAGTTTCATTATTCTTAGAAATAGTTGGCCATGGGTAAAGAGAGGTATGAGCCTAAGGCAGGGGTCCTCAAACTTTTTAAATAGGGGGCCAGTTCACTGTCCTCAGACTGTTGGAGGGCCGGACTATTGTAAAAACAAAAACTTTGTTTTGTGGGCCTTTAAATAAAGAAACTTCATAGCCCTGGGTGAGGGGGATAAATGTCCTCAGCTGTCGCATCTGGCCTGAAGGCCGTAGTTTGAGAACCCCTGCTAAGGTATAGTCCTGGCAAATGGTTGTTTATAATGTTCATGTTCGGAAATCGTGAGATATTTTAATTTCAGTCTGGCTCTAATTTCTTTCAGTGCCTAATTCTTATCTTTTTTCATTCCCTACTTCCTCCACTATCACAATAGGAAGTCATTATTCAGGCATACAAAATTTTAAGTCATGTACTAAAAGTACATGTCATTTGAAAAGATTTTTCCCTTGGCATAAGGAATATATGATTTATACATGTCTATGTCTCTTGTCAGATGGTGAGACCAAGTTTAAAATTTCATAAGAAGGAATTTCTGAAGAAGCAAAATTATACAGGACTAATGAGGAAGATTCTAAGAAGGGAACAGTTCCCAGGAACTTGAGTTTGGAAGAACTCTGAAGAAAATGGAAGTTTCAAAATTCAGGAAGGAAACAACTCTACAAAGGAAAGACTGAAGAGAGGAAAAAGACTTAAGGCAAGTGAGAGTCAAGGACAAGCAAATTTCTTCAAGAAGAGGAGCTGGAAATATAAAGAACTTAATTCACTTTAAAAATTCACATCAGGATGATGTTCCATGAGGAGATAACCTCAAATCACAAAAATTTAAAAGAAAAAGCACACACATTATAACCTCAGATTCCAAAGTCTTTTGCTCTAACAATTCAATTTCAGAGAAGGTAGGAGATTAGAGGGGCAAAGGAAATCCTAAAAAAGAACAATGAAGAGAGAAAGGAGAGGTTTCAGGCAAGTGGCAGTCAAAGGCAAGAAAAACTCTGCCAAAAAAAGAAGCCAGAAATGTAGACAGTCTGGAAATAGTTTTTGTCAGAACTCACATCTCATTTCACAACAAAAAATCCACATTGCAGATAGACCCTATGCCTGCAAAGAGTGTGGAAAAACATTCAGTCAAAGTGCAAACCTTACTGTGCATCAAAGAATCCATACTGGGGAGAAACCTTTTCTTTGTAATGAGTGTGGGAAAAGCTTTAGTCAGAGATCTCATCTTATTCGACATCAGAGAATCCATACTGGAGAAAAGCCCTATGAATGTAATGAGTGTGGGAAAACCTTTAGTCAGAGCTCAAATATGATTGTACATCAGGGAATCCACACTGGGGAGAAATCTTATGAATGTGATGAATGTGGGAAAGCCTTCCGTCGGAGTTCAGGACTTACTGTCCACCAGAGAATCCACACAGGGGAGAAGCCATATGAGTGTAATGAATGTGGGAAAGCTTTCAGTTGCAGCTCATATCTCATTGTGCATCAGAGAATACATACTGGGGAAAAACCCTATCAGTGCAATGAGTGTGGGAAAGCCTTTAGTCAGAATTCCCATCTCATTCTCCATCAGGCAACTCATTCCCGAAAGAAACACCAGATTCCTCCATTGGTTAGAACTCAGTGTTAATGGAGTCAAGCACTTATATTGATTCTTTGTTCTGTAGCCACAGTCTACTCAGATTAATCATTTCATAAATGTCTACTTTTGCTCACAATCTAAATTCAACAAGCAATTATAGACGACCCTTTTATATGACTGCAGAGGAACAACATGTTACTTTGTACTTGTATGTTGATTTGTGATTGCATTGCATTTCTTTTCACATCAAATGTATATAGATAGCCTAGTTAGATTTCAACCACTTAGGCTATGCACTCAATCATTTCCAATTTTGAAAATAAATTAACACCTTAATTCATTAATTGCTTTTTAAAATATGATAAATAATTGTTAATTCATAACCAGATAAATTTTTTGACTGATTAAATATAAAACCTTGATTCAGCCTGATTAGGAGAGGGCAGTCCCTGAATCAAACGATAATAAAATTCCAATTTGAACTCTTCCAGACTGCTGGAAACATAGTTTTCTGATCATCTATGTCTAAAGAGTTGTCCCATAAACAAATGTGAAATTGATCTGTCAACCTATGATTTTGGAAACCATCAGAGAAGACTTAAAATTTTAAAACCATCACCAAATGCAATCACTTGCGCCTTTATAGAATTCATTTTTTTAAAGTGTTAAATAGATATATAGATATAGATAGTGATAAATAGATTGCAATTAATCAAATTCATTTTGTAGATGAGGTGCAGATGAATTTCACCTTAGTCGTAAAGTCACATGACATGAAATGGCTTACCTATGCCACATAATTGGTAAGTGGCAAAGTTGAAACTTGAATGCAGATCTGATGAAGTCCAACTACTATCATAATTATAGTAGATTTATACTTAGTATTAGTTTGGTTGCCTTGATGCAAAACTAGCCTCCTTGCCCTGTTCTTCCTACCTTCTTCCTGTATCAGTTTTGCAAGGTTGATGTCATTTTTGACATGTTTCTTACCAACTTTATGCAATTGATCACCAAATCATGGTGAATCTTCATTATTCTTGAATTGTTAGGACAGCTATCACATATGCCTTTCTCTAATCATTTTCTATTCCTATTAGTCTTGTCCCCAGTTACTGAAGTACCCTTCCCCTTCAGCATCAGTCAACAAGCATTTATTAAATACCATATATAAACAGTCCCTGCCTTCAGACAGCTCACATTCTGATGGAAGCATAAAGCCTGTAAACAAATATGTATGTAAACTCTACAGAATATATGGAAAGTAATCTTCAAGGGAAAGCACTAAAATCTGGCATGGGTGAGAGGTGTCATTCTGCAGAGGATAGGATTTGAGTTGAATGTTGAAATCAGAATCTAACTATGGAGCAGAGCATTTCAGTTAAGGAATGTTTCATGCAGAGAATATCATATGTAGCTGGATGTTAGAACTCATACAGGATAGTAAAGTAGAAGACTGGAAAGGTTATGAAGGGCTTTCTGTGCTAAACATAATTTTATATGTGATATTGGAAGTAATAAATTGAGTTTAAGCAGAGGCATGACATGATTAGATTTTAGGAGGATCACTGGAGGCTGAATTTAAAAAGTGAATTAGAGTGGAGAGAAAAAGTGAGACCAATTAAAAGGTTATTGAGGCTAGAGGAGAGGTGACTGGGACTTGTATCAGAATGATGATTACAAATAGAGAGGAGAGACTCTGTGAAGGTTATATATGTCAAATAACTAATACAGTGGCCAAAGTGATGGCTTTGGGATCAAGAAGGCCAGGATTCAGACCTGTTCTTAGATGCTTACTAGCTGTGATTTCTAGCAAGTCATTTAATTTGTTTGCCTCAGTGTCCTTAACTATAAAATAGGGATGATGATAAAAACACTTTACTAAGGTTGTGAAGGTCAGATGAAATAATTGGTTAAGTGCTTAGCATAGTGGCACATAGTAGGGGCTACATAAATGCTAGCACTTGTTATGTGTAGTGTCGAGAAGTGAGTCTGACTAGAACTATGATGGTACCCTTAGCAGTAATAGGAAAGTTTGGAAGAGGATGGGGTCAAATCAAGTATTTATTAAGCATCTGCTATGAACCAGACATGCTAAACACTAGGAAAACAAAAAGCAAAAGTACAGTCCCAAGACACAGTCTAATGAGAAAGGAATAGCTATATGTAAAGAAAATATACAGGGGATAAATTGGAGAACTTTAGTGGGGGAAGACAGTTGCATTTAGGAGGTTTGGGAAAGGCTTCTTGCAGAAAGTAAGGTTTTTGTTGAAATTTGTAAGGAAGGGCAGCTAGGTAGCGCAGCAGATAGAGCATCAGCCCTGAAGTCAGGAGGACCCAAGTTCAAATCTGGTCTCAGGCACTTAACACTAACTAGCTGTGTGAACCTGGGCAAGTCACTTAACTCCAATTGTCTCAGCCAAAAAGAAAAAGAAATTTGAAAGGAAGCTGAGAGGGAGAGAATTCCAATCATGGAAGAAAACCAATGAATTCTCCAAGCTGGGGAGATGGGTGTCTCGTTTGAAGAACAGCAGGCAGGCCAGAGTCACCAGAAATAAAAGAATAGAAAGATAGAAAGGAGCAAGCTTGAGGATTGCTACAGTATTTTATCTTTGATGTTAGAGCTGGTAGGGAATCAAGAGAAGCTTATTAAACGGGAACAACTTGGGTCAGACCTAAACTTTAAGATCAGTTTGATAGCTGAGTGGAGATTAGACTAGACCAGGGTTTCTTTAATTTTTTCTACTCACAATCCTTTTTAACCTCCAAAATTTTTAGACAATCCTGGGTATATAGATACATAAAACAGTTATACAAAGCAGACATTTATTGATAAGTCTTAATTTCACATATGAGATTGTAACCAACAGTCTAAGAAGCTTTGCATTACAGCAGGGAGAAATTTAAGGGTATCCATCAGCAGACTTGTGCAGTAGAATCAATAGATTCTGCTAACATTGGATGTGGGAAGTATGGTGATAGCTTCAACAGTCATAAGACAATTTAGGAAGGTTGGGGGGAAAGAGAATGAGTTCCATTTTAGATATGTTCAGTTCAAGATATGTATAGACAGCTGGAGTTGCTATCTGCTTCTGGTCCCAGGACTTTTCTTTCCCTTATGCACAGCTTAATCTTAATTCTAATCCTTTCTCCTTTTAAACCCTTAATCTTACTCCATCCTTGGTTTTATTTTATTTCAAAGTTGTGGGTTTTTTTTTTAAACATGTATATTTGTATTGTTTGCTTCACATTAATCTCTTAAATTACTCTTGTTCCTCCCTCTCCTTGTTTTCCTATTGTTTCCTGTTGAATGAAATGTGTTTGTACTCAGCTCCATATGTATGCATACATATGCTTATCCCTTTTTACAAGTTAAGATGAGAAAGAGGTACAGATGTTACCTCCTTCCTGCTCCTTTTTTTTTTTTTTTTTTTTTTTGGTATAATCTACTTGTGCAGCCAAATCACATCAGGTAATTCCCTTCAACTTTCTTCTACCTGCACTTTTTCCACATGTATATTTCTTTTTTTCTCCTTTTTAAGATCATCAATACAGAAAAATTAATTCCCAGGTAGTTATTAAACTCACTGTGATGCTGTTGCCGATATTGTCCTGAGGGGATACAAATATCATCTCCCCGTATTAGAATATAAAGTTTTTCCTTGTTTAGTCTCATATCATTTATTTTTGTGTTTTCTTGATTTTAATATTTTAATGTTTCAAAGTTTAAATATCATGAAAAGTATATTTTTTGCCCTGTAGGTTATACTCAATTTTGCTGAATAAGTTATTCTTGATTGTAAATCTGGATTTTTTGCTTTCTATAGTATTGTATTTCAAACTCTGCTTGTTTATAGTGGTGACTTCTAAATCTTATGTGACCTTACTATAGCTTCTTGGCACTTGAATTCTTCTGATTCCTTCCAGGTTTTTTTTGTTTTTGACCTGGAAGTTCTGGATTTTGGCTGTAATGTTCCTGAGAATTTTCATTTTGGGAATATTTTGTTTCTTACTTCCTCAGGGAGTCATTAAATTTTGACTAGTCCATTTTAATATTTAAGAAATACATTGCTTGGGTAAGGTTTTGTATCTCTTGTTTCAGACAGTAAATGATGTCAGGTAGAGTGACTCGGGATTGCTGTGAGCAAAAAAGAATTTTCACCTGGTAGCCTCCCCTGCTGGTGATGAACCCCTCCTTTACCTAAAATTTACATCTGTTGAATATTAGTGTGCACACTGATAAAGTCATAGACTCTAAAAGATTTAAGACAGTGTTTCTTAATCAGTGGTTTAACCAGGGACCAGGCAACTGCAGATCTGCTTTTTTTTTTTTTTTTTTAATCAAGCAAATTTCTAAAGAATCTATTCTATGTTAGATAAGCTATGAAATCTTTCTTTAAAACCTCAACTTGCAAATCTGAGAGCTAACTCTGCCCTGTTAAGAAAAATTTTATTCCCTGGATTTTATTGCATTTTTATTTATTTTTATTTATATATTAGTGTATTTATTAAGGGAAATGCCCTTTTCTCACATCTGCTTATTACAGTAAAATCTGGAATTTCAAGGGAGAAGATGGAAACTTCAAGCCTATTGAGTGATAAGGATTTCACTGCACTATGCCTAGTCTCTGGCTAGTGTACGAGCTTCCCAGTTTGCAGCAAAATCTTAATCTATTCACAGACCTAAACATAGATTATTACGCGTTTGACATAGACAATTTCACATCATCAGAAAGTGGGGAGAAAGGTGGTAAATGCCTGTCATTGGAATTATAGTCTAATTGGGGAAGCCTACCTCATAATGAAGAATGAAGAACACTCATGAAGCACGTATCCAAATGAAGATGTCATAGTTATCTTTCTAGCAGCTGACAAGCAAACTCAACCCAGAACCTCCTGTGACTTAAAATGAATATTTTTTATGTATTGGCTTGACTAAGAATATGGAATAAATGCTAGAGCATTTTTCAGTTAACCTAAAGCTATATAAATTATAGCAGTGATCTCCAAACTTGTCTTGCTTTAAGTTTTTAATAGCATATACCAATAGTAATGTTACCATAGAGTAATTCTTACTGCGCACCTTTCATCAGATACTCCTCAGAAACTTACAATTATTTCCTATTGGTACAGAAAGTCCTAATTTTTCTACATAGTGTCACCCATTGCTCAAATCCTTTCTCAACTGCTCCCTAAAAGTTCATGTGAGGCCAGATTCATTCCTGGGAACCTGATCTGAAAAAGATACATTCCTCTCCTTAACTTATTGTTTCCATCCTTGGAGTTTTACTGCAGGGAAATCCCCAGAATGGAGCTTAGGTGTAACTCACATCTGCGTTTTCCCAAATGTAGTTAATAAAGCCCCCAGTTCTCACACAGAAACTTCATATATAATGTAGGTGAGAATTGGGTAAAATTAAAAGTCTCCACATCTACTTCAGAAAATTTGACACAAAGCACTCAGAAGGTTAAGTATAACATTCATACTTCGCCAGATCCCCTAAGATTGCTAAACAATCATTCCTCATTCATCCAGGATCTAGGTTTCCCCAGAAATAACATAGGGGGTTGATAAGTTCCATGTCTCCTGGACCCTTAAGACTTGTTTTCTAGACTTAACCAGCAGAGATTTAGATTGTAGTCCTCTTTCTTTTCCAAGGAGTGCATTGTTGAAGAAATTTCCCTCTATATCTGGTGCTTGAAGTCCCCAAACTTGGGACTACACACAAAAAAACCTACTAGGCTGAGAAAATCCATTCAGAATCAGTTGGTGTCTGCCTCCTAAAAGCATATACCTACTTTTGCCACTTTTATCTAAAATGTCTTGGCATTAGCCTGGCTTCTACTGTATCCTAGACATAGGAAGTCTGTGGTGTCTGACATATGCTTAGAAAGGGAAACAAAGTAGCAGGCAGCTAGGAATGGAAGGTTGGGAACTTCAGCTTTGCCATGCTATCTACTTCTGCAAAATGGCATTAATACTGCATTGTGAAAAATGGGGGAAATACCCTTCTCCCACATCTGCTTACTACAGTAAAATCTGGAATTTCAAGGGAGAAAAGATGGAAATTTCAAGCCTATTGAGTGGTAAGGATTTCACTGCACTACGCCTGGTATCTGGCTAGTGTACCAGCTTCTCTGCTTTCTCTTATTACACAAACTTCCTTTCCACCTCAGCACTAATCAATGCAACTATTCCTCAATGTCAACTCCCTCAGCACTCCAATCACCATTGTTTGAGATCTCCAAAATCTGCCTTCTCTAACAGTTCATGTGTTGCCATATATTAGAATATAAGCCCTTAACAAGAGATTTATTTGGATGTCAAGTATCTAGCACAGTGCATGGCATATAACAAATATTTATTATTTTTTCATTTTTACATAAATAACAGGAGTTGAATTTTTCAGCCACGTATCTCAATCAGCCAGTTATTGGGAGGTAGATTAGTCCTCCCAATTCATCCTCCCCTACCTTACAAGTGCACTTAAAACAGCTTGACAAATCCCAAGTTCTGAGACACAAGCATGGCACTTCCAAAATAATGATAGTAGGTTATGAATTTTCAAGTTTGGATACTAACAGTCAGTTGTATGTCCAAAATTCTCATTAGGCATGAAATGTGTTGTTTCAACTGGTTCCTCCCTGGGATTGAGGGAACTGTCACTCGGGATGCTTGCTTCTGCTAACACCACACTAAACTTATTCCCTGGGTTCCCTTGGTGGGGATCAGTTGCTGTGGATGCCATGTCTGGGCAGTTTTCCCTTATTCATTCTTTTGCCAAAGCAAAGCAAAGCACAAGATCAATTTTTTTTTGGTGGCTGAGGCAATTGGAGTTAAGTGACTTGCCCAGGGTCACACAGTTAGGAAGTGTTAAGTGTCTGAGATTACATTTGAACTTGGGTCCTCCAGACTTCAGGGCTGGTGTTCTATCCATTGCACCACCTACCTTCCCCAAGATCAATTTTTTTTTCCCCCCAAACATTGTGATGTAGTTTATACAATAACTTGCTTAGGCAGTAATTTCAATTTGCTATTGGAATGAACATTACATCTGAGCTCTGACGTCAAATTCTGACTAGGATCATAAATTTAAAAAGCATTTTAAATGACATTTTTATGTTGCCTAGATGGTCCCCTGTAATACTGTCTCTCTTCATGCCTAAAGAATCTATAGACTTTATGAAAAATAATAAATTCAGCATAACTATTCCACATCTGTAGACCATAATTTCTGTAAAGGTATGAAGGGAGATATCTCATTCTTTGAATCCAAGATTGTTCTCTAGAATTTTTGTTTTGTTTTAGAGGGTTATTAGTAATTGTGTAGTTTTTCTCATTCTGCTCACTTGATTGCTTCAGTACCCAATTGTCTTTCCATGCCTCTCCCTATTTGCACAATAATATTCCACTGCATTCAGATACCATAGCTTGTCCACTCAGACTGCAATTTGGAGCCACTTTGTTTTTAGTTATTTGCTGCCCCAACATAGGTTCATGTAATTTTGGTGTATGTGGGATCTTTATCATTAACCTCTCGGGGACATATGTCCAGCAATGGAATCTCTAGTTCAAAAAAAGTTTAATTCTGAATTGCTTTCCAAAATAGTTGTACTGAAATTCATAGCTCTATCAATGAAGCACTAGCATGCTTAACTTCCAGCAGCCCCTTCAACATTATTATAGTCATCTTCATTTTACTGGCTGGGAGTTTTGATTTGCATTTTTTTTCTTAGTCCTCTGAAGCTTTTATAGGATCATTAATGGCTTCACTATTGCATTGGAAAATATCTTTTGATCCTTTTTCTATTTGGGAACAGCTGTCTGATCATTTATTTCTTAGTTGTTTACGTCTTGGAAATCAAAATCTTTGCAGGGATATCATACAAATTTTTCCCTAGTCAACTTGCCTCCCTCATTGCTACATGCACTTGTATGTGGAAAAACTTTTCAATTTCATGTAATCAAAATTAATTTTTGTAATTGTCTTTGGACTATAGGATGTTAAAAACTGAAAGGCCCCTGAAATTATCCAGTGGAATCCCCTAATTTTACATATATTCTCAGTCTGAGGAGTTAAGTGACTTGCCTGAAGTCATAGGCAGCAAGCAAAAGACCAAATTTCAAATCTAGGTCCTCTGGCTCCAAATCTAGTGCTTCCTTCCAGTACATTCAACTACAGGGCTGTGAAGATTAAAATTACCAGACCTACAATAAAAGACTGCAGCAAAGTTCTGAGCCAATGGCACTTTAATAAAGGGTCCATGGTCCCCTCTAATGAATGGACCTCAGAGCCTTCTCACAATCTGAGATGCTCTCTTCTTCCAGGACCTTTTTTTCAGAGTTCCCAAATTTTCAAACAAGGCATGATAAAATACAGAACCTCATTAGTTGATGGACCCTGCTTTTGAGGGCCAAAAAATCCAGGCCAGAGGATCCACAGATTGGGCAAAGCATGGGGAATCTCATAGTCATAAGATGATGGTCACTTGTTTAAGTTGGATGAAAAGTTGGTCCAGAGGTAGAAAAATAAAATGGGCAACTTTCCAAAGCATCAAGGGATTCCACCCATGCTGGGTTTGGGCACAAAATTTGAGCAAAACACAACAGCACTATCTTTGTCAGCATTTTTGTGTTTGTGGAAGTGAGCCATAATTTGGTGAGCAAATAATGAACATTAAAATTTGAGGTTCACTATAAAAACCCATATGTCCCTATATGATTTATGTAGAATATAAAATACCTATTAGAATAAAGATCCAAATGAATTCTCTCACAGGGCAAGGAAGGTAGCTTTTCTTGTAAACATGAGGGTGGGGGAGAAGGTTGGTTGTTTTTTTTGGAGGAGGTAATTGGGATTAAGTGACTTGTCCAGGGTCATACAATTTGTGTTAAGTATCTGAGGATGAATCTGAACTAGTGTCCTCCTGCCTTCAGAGCTGGTGTGTTAGCTACTGCACCATCTAGCTGCCCTTTAGTACTATTGTAAAATGTGGATCAGATTATTCTTTCCTTTATGACCCCACCTACATCCAACCTGTTCACTCTAAAAAAGGGGGTAAATTACCCTTTAGAATGCTATCATTTCCCTGAAAATCTCCCATTCTCCCTCATGAAGGTCTGAGAAAAATAAGAATCTTTCCCACTGGGGGATGGTGTGGGAAATCTTTACCTTACATAAGGATTTGGAGCTTTACTACATCCTAAAGATTTTTTTTTTCCTTCTTCCACCTATTGGCCATATACATGAAAAAAAAAAATAGCTCAAAACATATTTGATCACTGAAAACAATTATAAGTATGGCTCATTTCATACATAAATAGGTTCAGGAAATTTATTGAGTTCTTAATTTAAGGTCCTTCATAATTTGGCCCAATTTATCTAATCAATTTTTACCACGACATACTAATAACCTATTCCTTCTATTCTACCCTTTCCCAACCCTCCCCACACATACACATACACACAACTCACTCCTACTACCTTTCTTCTTTCTGTTCCCTTCATCTGGAATGCCCTTCCTTCTCCTCTCTATCAATTGATGTTCAATGTCCAACTTAAATCCCACTCCCATAGCACCTAGCATTATTATTAGGCAAATGGAAGAGCACAGAAATATTTACTGACCTAACACAGCTGAAACTTTGCCCTGTCAAGATGGTGCTCTAACCAGTGCAGCTAGCTTATGTTTCTTTCGAGCATGAGTTGTCTGATGGAAAATAAGATGTGAACTCTGACCAAAGGCTTTCCCACACTCATTACATCTATAGGGCTTCTCCCCAGTGTGGATTCTCTGATGAACAATAAGATAAGAACTACAACTGAAGGCTTTCCCACATTCGTTACATTCATAGGGCTTTTCCCCAGTGTGGATTCTCTGGTGGACAATGAGGCGTGAACTTCGACTGAAGGTTTTCCCACATTCCTGACATTCATAGGGTTTTTCCCCAGTGTGGACTCCCTGATGGACAATAAGGCTTGAGCCCTGACTGAACATTTTCCCACACACATTACATTTATAGGGTTTTTCTCCAGTGTGGATTCTATGATGTCGTATAAGGTGGGAACTCCTTGTGAAGGCTCTCCCACACTCCTGACATTCATAAGGTTTCTCTCCAGTGTGAACCCTTTGATGTACAATAAGGGTAGAACTCTGACTGAAGGCTTTTCCACATTCATCACATGCATAAGCATTCTGAATTCTCTTGTGTGTAGCAAGTTTTGAACCAAGATTGAAACTTTCTCCCAGTTTTTCACAGTTCTGGCTTTTCTCTCCTGAGGAGCTTGTCTTATCTTTGTCCATAATTCTTTGGAAATCTTGGTTCTCTTCCTTTACTATTTTCCTAATAGGGATTATCAGCTGCCTCACTTCCTCACCATGTTCTTCTTCATAAGCTTCTATAAACTCAGATCCCAGGGGAATAGTGCGCTGAAGTCTTCCTGATGCCACTGTATGGGATCCTTTTTCTTCAGAGATTTCATCATTTCCAGATCTGGCCGTACCATCTGTTACAAAATAAATTACAAAAAATTAAATTACCACCTGTTTTGTAATGCTAAGAGCATTTCAATGGTCTCTTTATAAAGACCCACACAACTGTTTGAGAGTATATTCAGGGACTGAATTCAAATAAGAAAAAAATAACAATTTATACTGATAATGACACTTCAAGGTTTACCTAAATTTTAACCCTAATTTGATGCTTCATCATAACCTAGAGGGTGATCTTGGTTTCCAAAGGCCAGACCAATGAAGTACCAGCTCTGGTGTGGGGTCCTGCCAAGCTAGGAAGGTTTCAGCTATGTCCTGCTAGGATTCAATATCATTTGGAGTAAGTGTAATTATCAGAGTGGCCACAAGGTGATGAATTTTTATGGCTATAGAAATTCCCAATGACTATCAATGAAACTGTAAAAGGATTCTGATTTGCACTAGTAAAGTATACATATTGACAAAATCAAAAATAAGTGAAGCAGTGAAGTATTTCGGATTGACCCATTGCTTCCTCCACAATATAAAGCAAGCAGTACATATATTTTCATTTCTGTTTTATAGGTAAAGAAAGTGAAGCTCCTAGAAGTGATATGTCCATAGTAACACAACTAGTATTTGGTTTGAATGAAGATTTGAATAATGGGGTTGTTGTAGGAGCAATATTTTAAGGCCCTGCCCCATTCAAGTTAGTTTAGTGTTTCCTTAGAAGTTATTGGAATCAAAATGATTTAAGACAGATTTAAGATAAGCTTAAGACTACCAAGAATAGCTTTGACATGCCAAGGAACAAATAGCACATTCAAAGAAGGCGGTGGCACAAACTTAAGCTGAGTGAAACAAGCAGAATCAGGAACACAGTAACTGCAAGAATATGCAATGATCCAAAAAAAAAACCCACTCAAGATCTAATCCCCCTGTCTTTAGGAACTAATTTGCTTTGGAACTAGTTTCTAAATTCACAAGACAGTTTTTTTATAAATGGTTAAACATGTTCTGAATTGAGGCTTTAGTGCCCCATCAAAGAAAAGAGGATTCTTAGAGATAGGGTAGGAGGTGTCTATAAAGGGTTTGTCAATCTCATGTTGGGGAACCTAAGCAAGCATTGTTATGAGGGCTAGAGGCTGGAAGGAGTAAGAAGATGGGATTATACAGATCTACATTTTAAGACATGATGTTTACAATTGCTTAATAAGAAGAGTTAGACAGCCAAAAAGTGTTACCTGACATTTCCTCATATCTCTTCCAAAAGAATCTAATTAAAAAATGTACAACTTGCTATAAAAGCTCACACGTGAATTCACATTTTACCATCAAATGGTTATCATCAAAAATACTAGGCACCATGACTGCCTGGTGGATGACCTGGAGCCTAGAATCTGTCAAGTCTTAATATAAGCACATGTAGAGATTTGTAGACATAACTGTATAATCAGGGTAGTGTCGAGAGAGCAAGAATGGTACAATAGTCAATGTTTAGAATACAAGTCAACAAACTAAGGTCAAATTTGGCTTGCCACAAACTAGGAATGGTTTTGACATTTTAAAAATTAAGGTTCATTATTTTATTTCAAATTGTAAAATGACTGGCAGGATTTGGTCCTTCGGAAGCAATTTACCCTCTTTGGTTTGAAAGGTAGAGAAAATGTGGAAGGCCTTCTAGAAGAGGGGGAAGTCTAGATTTAGAGCTAGGAAAGGCTGTAAGGGCCATCTAGCCTACACCTTTCAGAAAACAGGAATGACTTGCCCAAAGGCAGGCAGAGAACATAGAGAAGTCTGCATCTGAAGCTATTTCTGACTGTACATCTGGCATGCTTTCTATTGCACCATTTTGCCTCATCTTCAGCAGCCTAAATGCACATCTTTCCAAAAGATGATTGTAAGGATGTGGTTCCAAGACCAGGCATGGAAATGTCTGGGCGGGCCCTCAAAATCATCTGCATAATCAACTGCAGGGGATGATAAGCTCAAAGCTAGGCAAAACCTTCCACCAATTGAGTTTTACAAGTTATAAATAGCCAAATGGCCTTTGGCAGAAAAAAAGACTCTCCTAAGCCTAGAACAACAAAAAAGATTCCTCTTTCTAGATCACTGGGAAGATAGGAAAAGTGAGCCCACAGGCCTAGCATGGAGATATAGAGCAGGAAACCCTCACAAAAACCAGGCTTTTCAGGTGGTCCTAAATCTGGCCTAAATCTACTTTTTCAGTTCTACTCCCTTATAATACTGACCTAATTAATGGCTACCTGAACATTCCTTGCACATTCCTGATTCCATGCTTCTGTTCATACTGTCCCATATATCTAAAATGCTCTACTCTTCCCTTCTCCTTTTCTCTTTGATGGCCCAGAACTCAAACCTGGCCTTTCCTGACTCTTGTCCAGTTACCTCTCCCTCCTCTGAACTTTGCAAAGCACCAGCTGAAGCACTTTGCACATCATCTATTCCCTGCTACATTCTAAGGTCTCTTTCAGTTCTTAAAATTCTATGTTCCAAGGTCTCTCTGAGCTCTAAATTGACTCTAAATTTCTCACCAGAAATGTGTGGAGATTTGGGAGCTTGGGGATCTAAGGTGTCATCTCCTTGAGTTTTAATTATGTCTTATGCTACTGTGTAACTAAATCATAATGTAATTTCACAAACAGATAACAATTCATTGACTGGAGGACAAATATTCTTCTTTGTAGTCAAAGTCACCTCAAGAATGATTCTGAAGCTAGTGAAGGAAAATTCTGTCCCATAGACTAGTCAGCAACTATTTATGGCCTACTTTGTTCTAGACACTAGAGATACATAAGCAAAAGTTAAAGTTCCTGTCTTTGAGGAACTTACATCCTATTGAGGGGAAACAAAATCTGCACATATAAATAAATATAAATTATCATTAAAGTTCTTCAAGGGAGGAACTAGTTAGGAAGAGTGGGGTGAAAATCAGAGAAGGCCTCAAATAAGAAAAAGTTTTCAGAAACCCCATAACCACTAACAAAGAAAGAAGGAAAGAAGCCAAGAAAAGAGGAAACTAAATCAATGGAAAGATCTTACCCACACTCCCATGATTTTCTAGTTTTCTGTCCCTGTATCTGGTCATCACAGCAGGCAGCAAAGGGGTTCCAGTTGATGAATGGTTGTTGAGTGACATCAGAGCTGACACCTGGACTTTTTCTAGGGTTGCTATTTTTCCCCAGGGTATTTCAAGTTTCTGGATAGAGGTTGAGACCTGGAGGCATAAGTTTATGGTTAGACTCATGATGAAAAGAAATACAAGATCACAACTCTGTACTCTTCCTCCCACTCACTCCTCTGACACATTTAACTATGGCTCTGAGGTGCTCTCCCATAAGAATTCACTTTCACCAGAATATATGATAAAAATATGGGCTAATTAATGTGGATAAAATGGGTAGGACTTGACAGCCTAAAGAACAATTTATAGACTAGTCCTTCCTGAGCTCTGCATAGCTTACAGCGGAAGAGGAATAAAAATAGAGACCCTGATCTTATTATTACTTATTAATATCTGAACTATCTACCTTATAGGGTTTATGAGAAAACCACTTTGAAAACCTTATGTGCTAGATAATTTTAAGTCATTACTATTATTACAAGTCATAGGAAACTTTGTCTTAATTTCAGCAGAAGGGGGTAAAGACAGTGGGGAAACTTCAGGAACTACATACATCTTGTCCCACAAATCTAAGTCTTATGAATTACAGCATGACAGCCTGGAAACTATTTCAGCCAGGGAACATTTCCATTATGTTCCTGACAGTTAAAAGTTCAGACATTGAGAGGAGAACAGAGGATGACTTGAGATTTCCTATTTTTAACAATCCCTTTCTCCCTCCTCGCATGGGCCAGATCATACCACCCATTTCTTATTTTCTGTCATGATCTACCAAGGCTAGCCTAAAAATCTTCCCCTATTACCACAGCCTCAGTGTATTCATACAAGTTTGCTACCTGACCCCAAGAGTCTTCATCTTCTTCTTCCTTCTTTACTGAGATAGGGCCCAAAAGATCCAGGTCTGTTCCTTTTTTCTCTTTGGTGGTCATCTTCCTCAGTCAAAGAATGGCCTCTGTTCCAGCTGGTCAAGTTCAACACTTGTCTGACTTCTAGATCTCTGAAACTTCTTAGAGTTGGAACAAGTCTCATCTACTGAGACATAAAAATGTCATTGTTAACATAAGAGAAATGAACTGATCCCAAAGAGCTGAGTTCTGAGACAATAAAGGTCACTCACCACGGCCTGGCCCAAAGAAGCAAAATTCCAAGAAAGAATACTTCCCACAATGTTCACTTGAAGAGATGCCATTCCCACACAAATATATGTATATCCAATCTGACCTATATACAAGGCACTAGGTTAGACAATGAAGAGATAACATTAAGAAAAAAAAAAAAAAAAAGGCAAAGAGAAGGGGAATTGAATACCAAGGGGAAGGGAAAAGCAAATAGCCAGTGTGGCTGGGAAATAGCATCAGTGAAAGAGAAAAATGTTGAAAAAAGTGTGGGAAAAAACCTTTGAGGGAATCATCAACTTGCAAGTTCCTAGATTATGTGAATTGAAGAAGGGAAACCAACATATTCCTAAATCAAGGATCACAAGCAAGGTTTCCTATTCTAGGCAACTAGGAGAATGACATAAGCACTCATGTCCAGCCTTAAAAGTAAGGTATAGTCAGATGTGAAAGGTAAGCTGAGGAATGTGTCCTGTATCTTATGGATAATGGAGAGGCACTGAAGCTTTTTGAGTAGAAGAATAAGATGATCAGATTTGTTTTTTTAGGAAGATTCTGGCAAGTATATGGAGAACAGGCTGGACAAAGAGGCTATAAACTGAAAATCCAATTAGGAAGTTCAGATGAGGGGCCTGAACTAGTAGTGGCCTATGAGTGAAAGATATGAGACATGCAAAAATGTTTGTGGCAGTCCTTTCGGTAATGGCAAGGAAGTGGAAATTGAGTGGATGCCCATCAGATGGAGAATGGCTGAATAAGTTATGATATATGAATATTTTGGAATATTATTGTTCTATAAGAAATGATCAGCAGGATTCAATATTAGGAAAACTATTAGCATAATTGACTGTATCAATAACCAAACAAACAAAAACCATATGATCATCTCAATAGATGCAGAAAAAGCATTTGATAAAATCCAACATCCATTCCTAATAAAAACACTTGAGAGTATAGGAATAAATGGACTTTTCCTTAAAATAGTCAGGAGCATATATTTAAAACCGTCAGTAAGCATCACATACAATGGGGAAAAACTGGAACCTTTCCCAGTAAGATCTGGAGTGAAGCAAGTTTGCCCACTATAACCATTATTATTCAATATTGTATTAGAAACACTAGCCTCTGCAATAAAAGTCGAGAAAGAGATTAAAGCAATTAGAGTAGGCAATGAGGAAACTATCACTCTTTGTAGATGATATGATGGTATACCTAGAGAACCCCAGAGATTCTACTAAAAAGCTATTAGAAATAATTCATAACTTTAGCAAAGTAGCAGGATACAAAATAAATCCCCATAAATCCTCAGCATTTTTATACATCACCAACAAAATCCAACAGCAAGAGATACAAAAAGAAATTCCAAAATAACTGTTGACAGCATAAAATATTTGGGAATCTATCTACCAAAGGAAAATCAGGAATTATATGAGCAAAATTACAAAAAACTTTCCACACAAATAGTCAGACTTAAATAATTAGAAAAATATTAAGTGCTCTTGGATAGACCGAGCGAATATAATAAAGATGACAATACTCCCTAAACTAATCTATTTATTTAGTGCTATTCCAATCAGACTCCCAAGAAAATATTTTAATGATCTAGAAAAAATGACAACAAAATTCATATGGAACAATAAAAGGTTGAGAATCTCAAGGGAATTAATGGGGAAAAAAACCAAATGAAGGTGGCCTAGCTGTACCTGATCTAAAACTATACTATAAAGCAGCAGTCACCAAAACCATTTGGTATTGGCTAAGAAATAGATTAGTTGATCAGTGGAATAGGTTAGGTTCACAAGACAGAATAGTCAATAACTCTGTATAGCAATCTAGTGTTTGACAAACCCAAAGATCCTAACTTCTGGGATAAGAATTCATTATTTGATAAAAACTGCTGGGATAACTGGAAATTAGTATGGCAGAAATTAGGCATGGATCCACACTTAACACCATATACCAAGATAAGATCAAAATGGGTCCATGATTTAGGCATAAAGAACGAGATTATAAATAAATTAGAGGAACACAGGATATTTTATCTCTCAGACTTGTGGAGGAGAAAGAAATTTGTGACCAAAGATGAACTAGAGACCATTACTGATCACAAAATAGAAAATTTTGATTATATCAAATTAAAAAGCCTTTGTACAAAGAAAACTAATGCAGACAAGATTAGAAGGAAAGCAACAAACTGGGAAAACATCTTCACAGTTAAAGGTTCTGATAAAGGCCTCATTTCCAAAATATATAGAGAATTGACTCTAATTTATAAGAAATCAAGCCATTCTCCAATTGATAAATGGTCAAAGGATATGAACAGACAATTCTCAGACGAAGAAATTAAAACTATTTATAGCCATATGAAAATATGCTCCAAATCATTATTAATCAGAAAAATGCAAATTAAGACAACTCTGAGATACCACTACGTACCTGTCAGATTGGCTGGAATGACAGGGAAAAATAATGCAGAATGTTGGAGGGGATGTGGGAAAACAGGGACACTGATACATTGTTGGTGGAATTGTGAACACATCCAGCCATTCTGGAGAGCAATTTGGAACTATGCTCAAAAAGTTATCAAACTGTGCATACCCTTTGATCCAGCAGTGTTTCTACTGGGCTTATACCCCAAAGAGATACTAAAGAAGGGAAAGGGATCTGTATGTGCCAAAATGTTTGTGACAGCCCTGTTTGTAGTGGCTAGAAGCTGGAAAATGAATGAATGCCCATCAATTGGAGGATAGTTGGGTAAATTGTGGTATATGAATGTTATGGAATATTATTGTTCTGTAAGAAATGACCAGCAGGATGAATACAAAGAGGCTTGGAGAGACCTACATGAACTGATGCTAAGTGAAATGAGCAGAACCAGGAGATCATTATATACTTCAACAACAATACTGTATGAAGATGTATTCTGATGGAAGTGGATTTCTTTGACAAAGAGACCTAACTCAGTTTCAATTGATTAATGATGGATAGAAGCAGCTACACCCAAAGAAAGAACACTGGGAAATGAATGTAAACTATTTGCATTTTTGGTTTTTTTCTTGGGTTATTTTTACCTTCTGAATCCAATTCTCCCTGTGCAACAAGAGAACTGTTTGTTTCTGCATACATATATTGTATCTAGGATAAACTGAAACATATTTGACATATATAGGACTGCTTGCCATCTAGGGGAGGGGGTGGAAGGAGGGAGGGGAAAAATTGGAACAGAAGTGAGTGCAAGAGATAATGCTGTAAAAAATTACCCTGGCATGGGTTCTGTCAATAAAAAGTTATTACAAAAAAAAAAAAAAAAGAACATCAGGATGATTTCAGAGAGAGCTGGAGAGACTTACATGAATTAATGCTAAGTAAAGTGAGCAGAACCAAGGGAACATTATACAGATTGTGTGATAATAAACTCTGATGGACTTGGCTCTTTTCAAGAATGAGATGATTCAGGTCAATTGCAATAGACTTGTGAGCCATCTGTATCCAAACAGAGGACTATGGGGAGTGAATGTAGATCACAACACAGTATTTTCACCTTTTGTTATTGTTTACTAGCTTGTTTTTTTCTTTCTCATTTTTTTTTCCTTTTTGATTGGATGTATAGAAGTGCATATGTTTAATCTTTATTGGATTGCTTGCTGTCTAGATGAGGGAGGAGATGGGGAGGGAGGGAGAAAAATCTGGAATACAAGGTTTTTCAGGGATGAATGTTGAAAACTTTGCATATATTTAGAAAAATAAAAAAGCTTTTTTTTTTTTTTAAGATGTGAAAGAGGATAGTAATGATAAGAATTGGAAACTAATTAGACATGGGGGGGCAGACTTATGTGGAAAATCCAGATGCATACATATCCAATATATAAAGGACTGCTTGCCATCTAGGGGAGGGGGCGGAGGGAGGGAAGGAGGGAAAAAAAAAATCGGAACAGAAACGAGTGTCAATATAAAGTAATTATAAATAAAAATTAAATTTAAAAAAAAAAAAAAGAAAATCCAGATGCATGAGTACAACAGATGCTCTTAGGGCTAAATTTGTGGACAATAATATATTTACAAAAGATTATTTTATATATGTATATATATGTATTTTATATATTATATATAAAATTTAAAATTTGCAAAGTACTTTAAAAATATTTCATTTTATCCTCAATCCTGGAACAAAAATGCTATTATTGTCCACATTTTACAGATGAAAAAACTGGGACACACAGAGGTTGTTTAACCCCTATCATTTGACTTGCCCATATTTACCCAAATAATAAGTATCTGCAGCTACACTTGAACTCTAATTGCTCTCCTCTCCCTTTGCATCCTTTATCTTTACTCCTTATCTTACAGTCAAAGTTATAGGCCATCAATGGTATTGAAGCTATGAGTATATTGACTATGAAGATCTGTCATATATAGTACCAATCCAAGATTTGACTACCGGACAATTCCGACTCCTAGGGGTAGACAATCGAGTAGTTCTTCCTATGGAACTCCAATTCCAGTTCTTCCTGATTGCAAGTTCAGTGTTCTATCCAGTGAACCCCCTAGCTATTTCATAAATCTGAGAGTCCTCTTTATAGAGACAATTAACTAGATCCATAGGAGCTAAGGCAATCCCAAAGAAAGAAGGTATATATAGAGAAGGAAGTCCAGAACAGAGTCCTGGGAGATACTTAAATATAGAAGGTAAAAGATGGATGATTCAATGAAGTGAGAATGAAAAAGGATGAAAGAAATCCCTTTCACTGAAACCCAAGGAGCAGAAAGTAACCACTAGATGGAGTATATCCTGAGTCGCTAAATATAGGGACATAGGCTGATGCAGAAAAGGAAAGACTGAGCCCCATAGATGCTGAACTCTTTGTAAATAGGGGGAGACTTAAAAGACCAGAAGCTAACCACAAGCATGATGGAATTGTATTTCAAATTTTATCATCTGTAAAACGAGTTGTTTGGACACTTTATGACTCCTGTGGATCATTCTGCCTATGGGGTTTTCTTGGCAAAGTGGCTTGCCATTTCCTTCTCTAGTGAGTTAAGGGCAAGTAGAGGTTAAGTCACACAGGTTTCTGACTCCAGGCCAAGCAGTATGTCCATTTACCCATCTAGTCACCTCTCTGTCTGAAAAATTAGAGTAATAATTTATCTCACAGCGCTGGGACAAAAGTATTCTTAAATCTTAAGGCTGGACTCTAGTCGGAAGAATCAGGAGCACCACTTTTGACACCATGACTGTGATGTCCAGCCAGTCACTTAATCTCCCACTTCTCTCCTTCCACAGTCAGAAAATTGTAGAAAAGTTACTAAATTTGCTTAGAAGGCATTTCCTCACCAAGGAGATTCTTACACCAATAAAACCAAGCTCCTGACCTCAAAGAGTCACATAAAACCTGTTTTCTAACAAGGACGTTTTCTGCACACCCAAAGCTTGCTTTAGCGCTGCCCTGCTGCAGGCTGGTGCTGAGTGTCAGGTGAAGAAAGTCCGCCATCTATTCCCAGCACCACAAGATTCTGGGAGGGCAGGACTGGGAAGGAGGCAGCAATTCTCCAAGGACTTCTTGGAAGCTTCCAATAAGGGGGAGCTAATGATGGTGGAGAGAACACTGGCATTAAAATCAGTAGGACCTGAGTTCAATTGTGATCTTAGTCAGACATCTAATACTCAGTACCTGTGACCCTGTCATTTAACCCAACTGCCTTGAAAAAAAATTTTTTTAAAGAAGTTTCCAATATAGGCAAGACACTTGGTTTGGCTTCATTTGGTCAGTCACCAAGTCCCGTAATCTGAAATACAGTAGCCAGACCTCAAGTTGTATCTCATCTTCCTACTTTTCAAGAATAACTGTGCTTCCAGCGCTCATCCCACTCCCTCGGGGTCATCAGCCAACTGCTGCCCTCTTTTCGGACCCCAGGTCCCGGGCTGGAGAAGGGAGGAGCCTACCGAGATCCCTTAAGGCCACTGTCACCGCTGGGGAGAAGAGAGTTGGCTAAGTGGGAGGCCACCGGAGGGAAAAGGAGGGGGCGGAGAGGAGGGAGAGGAAGGGGCGGAGGGGACGTGAAGGGGCCGGGGGAAAGCTCGCCCAGGAGGGGCTCGAGCCCTGCGGGGATGGCGCCCACGACCCTCTCATTACCATACCCGGCCTCACCGAGGAATAGGAGCGCAAGCTGGCCTGGGGCCGACCGGGTCAGCGCGGGGAGAGCGGGCGGCTGGCCAGAGAGCGGAGAGCCGGGCCCCCATCCCGAGATCGCCGCCTTCGCTGCAGCCACCGGCGCCGGCGGAGAGTACAATGGCCTCTTCCGAACTGGGACTTCCTCTTCCTCTCTAGGCTGCCCGGAGGCCTTCACGTCTCGGTGGTCTCTCGCCCTTCCCCTAGACTCGACAGCGGCTGGGGAGAACCGAGGGTGACGTAAGAAGGCAAGCCCTACGGCCTCCTAATAAGTGCAATGCACTGGCGTCCTGAGAAGCTGCGACAAAACACTCAGACGGCCCAGTGGTTAGGGCGTTGGGCCTTCAATCGGGAGGACTCCTCTTCTTGAGTTCAAATGCAGCTGCTTGAGTGACCCTGAGCAAGTCACTTAACCCCTATGACCTAGAGGAAGAAATGGCAAACCACTCCAGCACTTGCCAAGAAAACCCCTATGAGTCGAGAAGAGTCAGTTACCACTGAAGGAGGAACCAAAGCCCTGGAAAGAGGAGTCACGGAATTTGGATTCTGACCCAATACCATCTTGTGGATAAAGCAAACCACTTCCTCTCCCTGGGCCTCCGTTTCTTTCTATGTAAAATAGGGATACAGGACTTATCGGGAGTCCCTACCAACTCTACACTGATCTTGAACGTCAATATTATTCAAACTCAACTCTGACTCCAAATTCAAAACTATGCTGGCCCCTCATTTAGAACGAGGAAAGCGCCACGCAATGTTAAAGCCAGAACAAAGCAACTTATTTTTCGAGAGTAAGAGGCCAGGAAGGCGACTGGACTTGTAACTCAATGTATTTTCCATGACCATGCAGCCAACTCCTATATCTCCCTGCAGCCCCAGGAGTGCTCTACACTTAGCACAAATTCAGTTAAAAAAAAAAAAGATAGGCCCATATAAAACGCCTTTCACTTGATGATGTGCTTAAATTGAAATATGTTCCTTTATAACAATTTTTTTTTAATAAAAAATTCAGCAAAACCAATATATACATTGAAAAAACCCAAGTAATATTTTCCATTTGGACTTCCCTCATCCACTACTCAGAAATTGTGTCTTCTTTGAACCCAGGCTTGGATTGTGGAATCAGGTGTGAGTTGAAACTGAAAGCATTCATAAAATGTTTCCATAGTTATCTTATGTACAGTCAGACTCAACATCAATCCCACATTCATTACCTATATGTGGTTTCTCTTACGTATTTTCAAATGTGTAAGAGCTACAGTGTTTATGGTTGCTTTCCACTGGGGCTTCTTCTGATATACTCTAAGTCATAAGATTTGATTGAAGGCTTTTCCACACTTCTTATATGCATGATGTTTCTGCAGTATGTTGTGACAACCAAAAACTTTTCTACATACATGCAGTTCCACCCCATTATAACTTACTGCACACAACCAAAGTTTTCCTATATTTCTTATATTTGTAGCATTTCTCCTAAATATGTATTGGTATTGAAAAAATTGTGAGTTATGATTGAAGATTTTCTCAGCCTCACTATATTTAAGGAATTTTCCCCAATGCAGAACTTTCTGCTCCACAATGAGATTAGAGATCTAAGCAAAAGTTTCTCAAATTCATTGTATGATTAGGGCTTTTGCTCAGTGTGTATCCACTGATGTACAACAAGGTTCCCACTTTGAATGAAGGTTTTACCACATTCATGATATACAATTTCTTCTCAGGCAGAATTTTTTAATATATAACTGAAACAAAAGATTGTTTCTAGATTCCTGATTTTCTGGCTTGCTTCTGTGAAATTTTTATTATCCATTACTACCAATTGTTGAGCAGCCTTTTCGATTTTTCCTTGCAGTTCTTAGGTGTCTTTCAATTCTCACATTTTTAAAAATATAGATCTTTGAGCTTTCTAGGCTTTTCTTAGGGTTGTAATGTATGCTTTAACTTTTTGGTAAATATTTTATTAACTTAAGAGACAATGAATCATTCTTTTTCTTGGTCTTACCACCTGAAACAAGAAACAGAAAATTCATGTCAATCTTATTCTTCCTACAAAAAAAAAGTTATTAGGTATGTGAAGTATGTTAATTTTATAACACCCCAAGAAATATTGTATGGAAGAAAATGGATTAGAGATCAAGAAAAGTATTAAGGGAACACAAGTCACAGAATTTGTAATGTTACTGTATACAATCATTACCTAAATAATAACCCCAGATATCTCATCAAATAGTTGCCTAGTTTCCACCCAAATACTTCTAATGAAGGAGAGAACATTGCTTTTTTTTTTTAAATTTTTATTCTCTTCCCCTCCATCCTTTCTTATGGAGAAAACAAGAAATATGATACTCATTATACACATGAAATAATGTAATATATTTCTGCATTAGTCATTGGAAGGGAGGAAGCAAGAAAAATGAAGGAAAAAATATGTTCAATCTGCACTCAGAAATTGATGTATTTTTCATTATGAAGCCTTTGGAGAAGTCACAGATCATTGTATTAATAAATTTTCTCAGTTGATTATTGTTATAATATTGCTATTATTATGTATAACATTCTCTAAGTTCTGCTCATTTCACTCTGCATCAGTTCATGTAAGTTTTACTAATGAGAAGATTAAGATTTGATCGTGTCATTTCTTTACAATTAGTTGATTTTGTCCTGTAACTGCTTAAGTTATAATTCTTTGTTTAGGAACTTAATTCAGAGATTAGTTGGTATGTAGTGGGTTAAATTTGAAAATCCATCTATTCTTTCTCCAAGGAATTTAACTGTTGTTGAAGAATGTGTGGGAAAGCAAGAGATTTTGGACTTGAAATCTTTCTTTCCACTAAGCTGTCCTTTAAGGGTGACTTTGTTTGCTTTACCAAAGTTTGGGTCACTATCTCGAACCTGGACTCAAACAATGAGCACTTCTTAGTCTCATAAGTGAAAAGGGCAGTCATTGCTAGCTTCATTATCAAAAAATCATGTTGTTCTCTGTGTCTCAAAATCTGTAACCGATCATGGTGTAACCAACCATATCATGTACTATTCTGTTCTTTGTTCTGTAATCCCCAAAATTATATAATAAAAATTGTCCTTTTATTCAGGATCTTTGGCATTAATGGAGGCAAGCCATGGACTGATTTAGTGACAGATAGCATGTCCTGGCTAATAAATATTATCTTGCTTGGAGATTTGCCTCAGTTTATTCTTTTATTAAAATTAAATCTTGAACTAGATTTTTCTGAAACCATCCCTTTCATTTCTTATAGTACAGTAGTATTTCATCAATTTCACATCACACATACACAAATCATATATTATAACTTATGCAACCATTCCCGAATTGAGAGTCCATCATTTTTAGGACAGCCTACTTTTATTTGTTGACAATACTAAGGTCTATATATACTGTCCCTGATCATACCAGTATGAGTTCAGAAAGCTCTACAATAGGTTGGACACAAATATTCTATGTGACCATTTGGGAGGGAGATACCTCTTTTGTTGTTTTGTCAGGAAGTTTTTTCTCACACTGGGTCTAGATCTGACTTTATATAAATTCTACTGATTCCTCTTAGCTCTTCCCTCTGAAGCTATGAAAATTATTTGAATCCCTTTGCTTTATGACAGTCCTTCAGATATCTGACCATAGCTTCACCTATGCTCTTAGTTTTTCCTTCTCTACTCTAACCATCCTCAAGTTCTTATTGCTGATCATCATATAGCATGGTGTCTAGAATCTTCATCTTTCTCATTATGCTTCCCTACATGTTTTCTAGTATCAATGTCCTCCTTCAAATGAGATAATCACAACTAAATACAGTAGTCCAGATGTGGCCTGGTAAATGCAGAGTACAACAGGATTATTTCTTCCTTCATTTGAGATGGCAAGCCAATTTTAATGCACCTTAAAACTGTGGTGTTTTGTTTTGTTTTTTGCTTCCTCTCTTCTTTCCCTTTCCTATTTTCTTCCTCCCTTCCCTTCTGTTCAGTCTGTTACTATGCTCTCCAACAGCAATGTTGACTCATTAAGTTTGCCATCCATGAAAGCTTCTATGTCTTTTTCACATGACTTCTCTATAGCTCTTCTTTTTCGATCCTGTACTCGTGCAATTGGTATGCTTTGAAATGTGGAGGAGAGAAGAAATAATGCTAGAAATACATCCAAATCTCACTTTAGGCCAGCTGCAAATCCTCTCTGGGAAGTCAGTTTTCCTTATCTATTTCTTTAAACTCTATAAGAAAAAAGTATAGGGTGGAAGTAATTTTTTTTTTTTGATGGCCACTGACTTGAAGTAGAAATCCATTTAAAGTCCTATGTATAATTTAAATGAACAATTAAGGGAGATTGGATTTGAACCCAGATCTTCCTACTCCAAACTCCATCATTCAATTCACTATTCTAAAACATGAGAAATCTCTTGATAGAAAGCACAAATTATAAGAACTCTATGTACAAAAGACAAAGAGGACATTCCATAAAAAGTCCCTGTTTTAGAATTATAGGATCATACATTTAACGTTGTAAGAGATAATATAATTCAAGCCCTTATTTTACAGTTTAGACTCATAGTAAGAAATTTAAAGGGATGATATATCTATAATGCAGGAGTCCTCAAACTACAGTCCGTGGGCCAGATGCGGCAGCAGAGGACATTTATTCCCCTCACCCAGGGCTATGAAGTTTCTTTACTTAAAGGCCCACAAAACAAAGTTTTTGTTTTTACTATAGTCCAGCTCTACAACAGTCTGAGGGACAGTGAACTGGCCCCCTATTTAAAAAGCTTGAGGACCCCTTAATAGCACTTAAAAAGACTAATGTAACAATTAACAGAAAAGAAGGTAAAAAAATTCATTAAAATGTTTGAAGGGAAAATAGTTCAGATGGAATTTTTTTTTTTAAGTTCAGAGAGGGAAGAATAAACAACACAAAATATAAAAGTAAAAGCAAGACAGGAAAGAGTGAGTCTTCAGATCTCTAAAGATTAAAACAACATAGCTGAAGGACTGAGTTCAATGAAATAAAACAGAAAATTATAGATTACCACAACAATGTAAAGAAACAATAAAAATTAATGACTGTTGGAGGGGATGTGTGAAAACTGGGATATTAATACATTGTTAGAGTTGTGAACTGATCCAACCATTCTGTGAACTGATCCATCCAATCAGCAATTTGGAACTATGCCCAAAGGGATATAAAACTGTGCATACTTTTTGATTCAACCAGTTATGTCTACTGGGCTTGTAACCCAAAGAGAGAATAAAGGAGGGAAAGAGACCCACATGTGCAAAAATGTTTGTGGCAGCCCTGTTTGTAGTGGCAAGAAACTGGAAACTGAGTGGATGCCCATCAGTTGGAGAATAGCTGAATTAAGTTATGGTACATGGAATATTATTGTTCTATAAGAAACGACCAGCAAGATGATTTCAGAGGTATGGAGAACCTTACATGAACTGATGCTAAGTGAAGTGAGTAGAACCAGGAGATCATTGTACATGGCAACAGAAAGATTATATGATGATCAATTCTGATTGACGTGATTCTTTTCAACAAAGAGATGATTCAGGCCAGTTCAAATGGTCTTGTGATGAAGAGAACCATTTGCACTCAGAGAGAGGATTGTGGGGACTGAGTATAGATTACAACAGAGTATTTTCATTTTTTGTTTGCTTGCATTTTGTTTTCTTCTTTTTTTTCCTTTTTGATCTGATTTTTCTTGTGCAGCATGATAATTGTGGAAATATGTATAGATGAATTGCATATGTTTAATCTATATTGGATTGCTTGCTGCCTAGGAGAAAGGGAGGGAAAAAATTAGAACACAAGGTTTTGCAAGGGTTAATGTTGAAAATTATCTGTGCATGTCTTAAAAATAAAAGCTTTAATAATTTTTAAAAATCATATAACAAGAATAATAAAACTGCTATAATTATTGAAAACAAAGGGCAAAACAAAATTTATAGAAAATTGTAGGGCCCTAAGATATCAGAGGTCTGTTATTTAATTTCTAAAGAAATATATTTGTTAAATTCCCTAACTTTATAATAACGAAGTTTTTTGTTTCATTTGCCTTAATACCTATTCTTGTGCTAATCTTGCCACTTTACAGTTTCTCTAATTATAAGAATAGTATCCTTTCTATCAATATCCTTCCCCTACCAAACCAAATCTTTGGCTATTTTTGATCACTGTCCCTGGGTGACACTCTACATCCAGTATCTTAGCTTTTGCAATAGGTTTGCTACTTCCTGCAGAAATTACAAAATTGAACTGATTTCACTTTATTAACAATTCATAGGGTAGAGGACAAGCGAGAACCTGACCAGGGCCCTAGACTAGCTTATGAAAATTACTAATATAAACATTTTCTAAAATAACTAACTTAAGTATATTTAGACTTGCTGAGCCCATAGAAGGAACATTTTCCTAATAAACTGTTCCTTGGACTCAGGCAATACAGTTGCTATTTTGACGAACTCTCTTTAATAGGGTACTTTGCTAGGGTACTATCTGAAGGAGATTCTGTTTTCAGGGACCTTAGTATTCCTAACATGGCTTGGAAACAAAATTTTAATAAAAAAGCTTTCTTCCCCTGACTCTACTAGTCAATTAGTTACCCATGGTATTTGGCCCTCAAACTTTGGGAAATAAAACTTTGACTTAAAGAGAATCCTGTTTGGCTCTAAACCAAACACTCCCTGGAACCAAGCACAGCTTGCTTTTCTTTTCTTTCTTTTTTACAAATTTAAAGTTTTAATAATAACTTTTTAGGGGATTCATTTATTTAATATTTTGCCCTGTTACATTCAAAACAATTTTTTTTACATTTATCAAAAATTTTTTTGAATTCACTTTCTCTTTACCCTACCCACAATTAAGAAACCAAGTGTGAAATTATGTAAAACATTTCCATCAAAGTCCAATTGGGAAAGAAAACAGATCTCCCACTCTAATGAAAATAAAAACCCTAAAAAAATTAAGTTAAAAAAAAGAGAGAGAGAATGTTCCAATTTATATTCAGATAGTTACTTCAGATAGTTACAGATGACTGTACTACTGAAAATAGCAAAGTCATTTATAGGTGGTTATCCCGGAACATTGCTATAACTTTGTATTATAGTACATTTCACTTTGCTTAAGTTCGTGGTTTTCCAGATTTTTTTTTCTGAAAGCATCCTGCTTATCATTTCTTGTAGAATAATATTCCAATACAAATACATACCACAGTTTTATTAAACCATTCCCCAATTGATCAACATCCCTTCAATTTCTTTCTTTTTTTTTTTTTGTCCCAGAACAGCTTACTTTTCAAGTTTTCTTTTTGTTTTTTTTTTTTTGTTCAGTTGCGACCTATTCTTTGTGACCTCATTTGGAGTCAAAAAGATACTGGAATAATATCCCCAGTTCATTTTACAGGTCAGGAAATTGAAGCAAACAGAATGAAGTGACTTGTCCAATATCACCCAGCTAGTCTGAGGCCAGATTTGAAGTCAGGGAGACCGGTGTTCCTGATTCCAGGCCCAGCACTCTATCTACTCTGTCACCTAACTGCTTACTTTTCAAGAAAAAAATGTGTACAATTCATTCAGATTCTCATTAAGTTGGCTTCTTCAGATTTCTTCACCAAACGTCTAAATTACTAAGATTTCATGATTACATCGCAAGAACGTTAGAAGGCTTTCTCTAATGTTTACCCATTCGGCTAATTTCTCATGGATCCCAGGATCCCAGAGCTGGACCGGAGCTTAAATGTTCTCTGGTTCAACCTGATTATTTCACAGATAAGAAACAGCCCTAGCGTAAATATTTCACAACTACTTCAAAATCTTTTCTCTGCCATTTACTATATGTAGCCTTGGGAAACATCCTTTTCCTCACTTCATTTACTGGAAGAAGTCAGTCAGTCAACAAACATTTATCAAGAAGAGCCCACTGTCAGGCAGTATCCTAAGCACTGGAGAGGCTGTGGGTCATTCATCAGGTGGTCAGATATTTTAAGTTGAAGAAGATAACATGTAAAGCACTGGAAGTTATATACATATTTGCATATTATGTATATGGTGCGCATATAATGAGTATGTATATGAGTTGTGTATATATTTTAATGATAACTAAATGGCTTTGGAGCACCACAGTCCTTAATTGTAAAGCGAGGGTGCATTTCCCGTACTGTGTATTTTGCCCTAATACCACTCCTAAATGCGCTGTGAAGAAATCACTCAATCATCTTCAAGTTCTTAGACATGGGAGCCTATTATAAATCCTGTGCCTATTTTTACAAAAGGGTCCTGAAGGCCTGGGCGGGGCGATGAGGGGAATCATTTAGCGTCCTCGAAAAGGTCTTATTCTTCTCGAAGGTTTCTGGCCATTTCTAAGCATACGCAGCTCCTTCCTTCCCCGCCAATGGAATAACACGTCCCCTTTCCTCCAGTATTCCATTCCCCTGGGCCTATTCACTGAGGAGCTGGGGGGCTACGTGATAGTCCTCCCTGTGAAACCAGGAGCGAGCCACCAAAAAGACGCCTATGGTGCGGCCCTCCAAGCTCGTCTACAAAGAGACAGGGCATAGCAACGCAGAGCAGCTTGGCGCCGTGGTGACGCACTTCCGGCTAAGCCCGGGCACTTCCGGCTAATCCCGGGCACTCCGGCGGCCGATTTATAAGTAACTTCCGAAACAAATAGTTCCGGGTGCTGTGACCTCTTCCTTGGCTTATTTCCCCCACTATCCTGCTCCCTTTGCTTGGGTCATTAAGTGTGGGCCGGGGAACCAAAAAGGTCCAAAGCTACTGCGAGACTAAGAGAAGACAGGGGCACATGGGAGAATGGAGGGCGGTTCCGAAGGGGGCCAGAAGAATTGGGATAGTGAAGAGATGGGAAGGGTATCCTTCGTTTAGTCTTGCCGCAATGACTTCCAGTCCGCACGCATGCCCAGTCACAGCCTTGGGGCGGGCGGGAGAAACTGGAACCTGTACTTGAAGTGTAGGAGAACTGAGTTTTTACTGTGAGTTCTGCTTGGCTGTTGAATCCCGGCGGAACGATCCTGTTTTCCCAACACGTGAAATTTTATTTGGAAAAACAGCTGCGAATGGGGAGGCCACTCGGATCCCTGTTACGGGCGAGGAACTGAGTGGTCAAATGACTAAGCATCCATTAAGTGCCGGCGAGGTGCAAAGCACCGTGCTAAGCCCTAAATCGCCCAAGCCCTGCCCCTAACTGATTTGAGCCTCAGTTTCCCTTACTTGCAGAAACTTGTTTTCTGGGACCATAATTGTAAGCACACTTATTAGAGATTGCCCGATCTCCCTCCCTTCCTCCCTCCCTCCCTCCGTCCGTCTGTCCCTTCTTCTCTCCCTTCCTTTCCTTCCTCCCTCCCTCCCTCCCTTCCCTTCCTCTCTTCCTTCCTTCTTTCTCCCTTCCTTCCTTCCCTCCTTCCTTCCTTCTCCTTCCCTCCTTCCTTCCTTCCTTTCTTCCCTCCCTCCTTCTCTCCTTCCTTCCTTCCCTCCTTCCCTCCCTCCCTCCCTCCCTCCTTCACCTATTGTCATGGAGTTGAAGTGGTGACAGGTTCTTATTCTCTCATGTTTTTCCAGCATCCTAGCTGGAAAACACCTTAGAAATAATCTGGCCCAACTGCCTATCTTCAAGGAGGTAACCTATTAGCTGAATTATTTATCACTAGAGACAGCTAGTTGTAGTTGCTCCTCTCTAAAAAAATGTTCATTCTCTGGTAGCAGGTTTCTTGGGAAGCTTCTGGAAGCAGCCTTAGTTTCAGTTCAGTTCAATAATCACCTCAAATGCAGCCAGCTGTTAAAAGTTCAGATCCTTTAGTGTCTCTTCCAAATTAGTTCAGTTAGCTTTCTTAGAGGCCTATCTCTCTCCTTAGTTCCAAGAACTCTTGCCACTAGTCTTTTGCCTCTGCCAGCTTCAGCCTCTTGCTCTCTCTGAATCTTTCATTTTGCCCAACTGAATCCTGGCTTCTCAATCTCCCTAAAGTCCCTAGTTGGCTTGTGGGAGCTCCTTATATATGATCCCTTAAAGGTGTGAACTCCAAGGTTGACTCCTCCACCGAGAGTGGGCTTGTGGGTTGGTGGGCTTGTCCTTCCTGACTTGTGAATCTCCTGGAGTGCCTGTCAATTCTAGTGACTTAGCACCTTGTAAGAATCCTAACAGCTAGTAACATAGTGGCCAGAATAAAGGTTCTAGAATTAGGGAGACTTAAATCTAAGCTCAGACAATTACAGTTTGTGAATCTGGCCAAGTCACTTAACCTGTGTTTCCCATGACTGTAAAATGAGAATGAGAATGCTTATCAAAAATTAGATATTTGTAAAAGCAACTGGCTCATAGTCGGCACCATGGAAATTCTTCTTCCCTTATCTCCCATGGTAGTAGTTACTGAGACCCAAAGAAGTTAAATATTTGTAATATGTACCATACCTAGTAAGTGTTAGAGGTAATAGAACAAGTGAACCAAGATGTCTTTACTTCCAGAACTTTATACCATTTTGACTTCTCATTCAATGACATCCCTCTTTTTCACTAAAGCCCTTAGATTACAGATTATAGCCACTAGGTTTGCAAATAATATTTTGAATACATATAAAATTGTCTGCTTCCTATGACATACAGGAAACCATTTTTATTTTCTTGGAATTTGTGTCTAGAACCTGAGGTGAGCTGACTTATTCCTGTCGATCTTTGGATTACCTATGGATTCATCTTTTGAGTTCCAAAACAGAGACTGTTTTGAGTATCTTGTCCTTCTCTCCCACCCAATTTCATTTTGGAATGAATGACTTATGGAACTTTATTCTCTGTTGATAGATTAGAGCCAAGAAATTTTATTTTTTTAAATGATGAGACTGAGGCTCATTGAGTTGAAATAACTTTGCCAATGTTATAGATGATCTTCACATAATCTTACTGTTACTGTGAACAATGTTCTTCTGATTCTCTTCACTTCACTCAGTATCAGTTCATGTAAGTTTTTCCAGGCTTTTCTGAAGTCTGCTCATCATTTTTTATAGGAAAATAATGTTACATTCATATGCCATAACTTATTCAGTTATTCCCCAATTGATTTCTGATTCCTTGTCACTACAAAAAGAGCTGCTATGAACATTTTTGTACATTTGGGTCCTTTTCCCTTTTTTTATAATCTTAATAGTGACACTGCTAGGTATGCAGTTTTATAACTCTTTGGTATAATTCCAAATTGTTTTTCATAAAGGCTGGATGAGTTCACAACTCCATCAACAATACAGTTTTCCAATTTTCCCTAATTTCCAATATTTTCCATTTCTGTTATAGCAAATCTGACTAGTATCCAGAGTTGTTCTAATTTGCATTTCTCTATTCAATAATGATTTAGATCATTTAGGGGGAAAGTCAGTGAAAAGTCATACAGATAAGAGATTTGTGTGCAAAAGAGAAACAAGAAGGCTAGATTGTAGAGTAAGTTGGGGGAGCTAACTGTAAGTATATTGGAAAGTTAAAAAATGATCTAGTTATGAAGGATTTTAAATGCCAAACAGATATATTTGTTACAAAATGATACTCAGAAAAACAAAGAATGTGTAAATAATATACTTCAGTCTGCATTCAGACTCCAACAGTTCTTTCTCTGGGTGTAGATAGCATTTTCCATCATGAGTCTTTTGGAATTGTCTTGAATCATTGTATGCTGAGAAAAGCTAAGTCTATCATGGTTTATCATTGAATTGGGTATTACAGTTACTGTGTACCATACTCTCTTGCTTCTGTTCTAGTTCTGGATCTCAAGCCTTTCCCAATAGAAATAGTGTGCCATTATAGCCCCCAAAGCACATATGTTTTAGGTGATACTGCTGGGCTCAACATCCAGAACTGGGGAGGACAATCCCACTGTTTTCTGCCCTGATCAGACCTAATTTGGAGTCCTGGTTTCACCTCTGAGCTGGAAATGAACCAAAGAAGGACCTTGAGTCCACATGTTACAGAAACCTCAGTGGAAGGAATTTTCGATAGAGAGGACTTCTAGGGAAAGTTTGAGAGCTATGTTTAAGTATTCAAAGGGCTGTCATTTGGAATAGGAATTGATCTTGTTCAGGGCAAATGCAGAAACAGCAGACTCAAGGTACATGAAAAGGAAAAACTTCCTAATAAGGAGAACCATCCAAAAAGTAGAATGGGCTGCCTCAGGAGCTGATGAGAGGTCCTCAACAAAAGCTGAATGGCCCTTTCTATATGTTTTAGAAGGGAATCATGTTCAGGTAGATGATTCTGAGATCTCTTTTACCCCAGAGATCTTGTAATATTCTAAATGACAGAGTCCCCAGTAAACCCACAAAAACATGTCATAACAACTGAAATTTTATCCATTTGCAAAGGGACAAAAAGAAGGGAGAAAACCAAATGCTGCAATAAAAAAGGGAATAAAGATGGCAATGTGGAAATCATATCAAACAATCTTCCACAGAAGCTGACGGGCAACTTGCAATTAAATGTATGCATGTAAGGACTGAAAAATAATTTGAGTATTTCTAATGTGGGGATTACTTACTATTCTTCAGTATTACTTTGTTAGGAATCTCATTCTTTCTTTTTGGGCTATAAAAATATCTATTTAAAAAAATGCCCTTTCCTCTCAATTTAGACCCTTTCACGTTACAAATTATTTTTGTCACATTACAAATTATAGTTTCTAAGCTGGAGGGTCTTAAATAATATCTTGATTCATGATATCTCCAAAGAAAGAACTAATGGAATCTAGATGTTGGAATCTTTACAAATGCTAACTCATTAGAGTTGATAGATTATTGATCTGATCTTACAAGATGTTTTGGGCCAGAACCTGAAACAAGGTACTAAGTAGAACTAATTGATATAATGCTTGTGTTCACACCTTTACTCATTGGAGTTCACATGTTTGGGAGATTTCAGGGTTTAGTATGAGATATCTGAATTCACACCTCCCTTGAAGCTCTTAGGGCCAGAAAGCACTCTTGGAAGAAACCCATAATCCCTCTCTCTCGCACCCCACAATCCTTCTTTCTCTAAGGAGCATAAATAGAGCTTCAATGGGCCAGTCAGGGGAGTTTTCAGAGTGAAGAAGCTACGAGTCGGGAGTTCAGCTGAATTACATTGGAAAGAAGCACTCTGGGCCAGACACACAGCACTCTGGTAGAACCAGAAGCTCTCTCTCGGAGGCAAGAAAGATTCATTACAACTTTTACCTTGGTGCTGGCTGGAGGCAGAGGCAGAAGCAAAGGACAAAGCTGCAAGAGCTCTTAGAACTAAGGAGAGAGAGAGGCCTCTAAGAAAAGCTAACCGGGCTATAGTGGAGACAATAAAAGATCTGAACTTTTATCACCTGGCTGCGTTTTAGGTGATTATTACTCTTAACTGATACTAAGACTGCCTCCAGAAAACCTCCCTGAGAAACCTGCTTTCTCCCAGAGAGAACTATTTTTAAAGAAGAACAAAAACACCAATATCTGAATATAGATTGAAGTACACTATTTTTTCACTTTTTTTTTTTTTTGTGTGTGTGTTTTGTCTGTGTCCTCTTTTACAACATGACTAATATGGAATCATTTTGCATGATTGCACATGTATAACCTATAATAAATTGCATACCACCTCAGGGAAGGGGAAAGGAGGGAGAGAGAGAATTTGGAACTCAAAACTAAAAAAAAAGTTGTTAAAAATAAATTTTACATGCAATTGGGTAAAATATTTTTATATATTATACACATATATATTAGATAGATAGATAGATGCTTTCTTGCCTGAAAATGTGCCCTTAAATGGTGTTTATCAATATCCTCATTTGTAAATTGGGAATAATGGTGTATATAGTAGCTGTTTCTTAGGGTTGTGAGAATCAAATGAAATAATCTGTGTCAAGTGCTTTGTAAACCTTGATGCATTATATAAACACTGCCTGCTTAATTAGGGTTATTTTAAGAAGAATGATCAGTATAGCAAGAACTGTTATTATAAAAACCTAGTTTTTGTAATCTCCACTTTTCCCCATATTTACTCTATTCATATTTTGCTATGTAGTCTAACTTGCATAGAGGACTTCTCCAATTTTGGCAGGCATTTTTATTTAAGTAATGTTGGGTTAAATCAGATGTGTTAAACATGTAACCTGTCACACTCCCAAGTAAGGTCCAAACCAAATTAAAATATAATTGGAAAATATTTTTTAAAAAATAAAAATAATATAGACCACAGATCATGTTTTTATGTAGTTTTCTAACTCTGTTCCCTAGTTTTTTTCTTGAGTTTGATGCCACTGGGATCGATGATACTCACAAGCTTTTCCATCATTTCTAGGATTCTATGGTTCTGTCCATCATTTCTTCCTTTCCAATAAACTCATGATTGGGAAATCTCATTATCTATAAGATTGAATTTGCCTGTTTCTCATATCTACTGAGTAGATTGATTAGATCCTCTAGTTAGGATTCAGCATTGTCTTTTCCCTATTTCCTACATACAACACTGCTTTAGAACTTCTCTTATCATGCCCAAATGCCAGATAATTTCATGCTCTTCCTTCTCTTTTCTGCTTTTCAGTCTTCCTCCTTTAGATTGTAAGCTCCTTGAGGGCAGAGACTATCTTATTTTTTTAACTTGTATTTGTATCCCCAGTAGTACAGTTCCTGGCATATAGTAGAAATTTAATAGATATTTATTGACTTGACTAGAATATTATTTATATTTCCATATTCTAGAAAAATTTCTTGGCCAGTAGGTTCTATTGGTATCAGTTTGCATTACTGTCCCTAAGCATGCTTGCCTCTATTCTGGATTACTGGACATTCTTAAGCCTGAACTACATCTCTTCTGTCTCCCACTCAAACACTAATTCAGATGTTAAATTAATTGAGGAGCATATCTATCTCTGGGAAATTGACTCAATTATTGAGTCTGCTCTCACCTTATTTGAAATCTCATCTGTTTCAGTACAGATATGGGGAACCTCAACTTACCTGTATCCTGGCTGTGAAACACAAAGCTATCACTGGTTGGTCTGTGTTCTTTTTTTTTGGGGGGGGGGAAGGCAAGAACTACAAGAATAGAAGGCTAGTCTAGTCTTCCATCTATTTTCTTTGCTCATTGTATTGTCAACTGAATCATTAGCATATGACCTTCAGAGCTTCAGAGCTCTTGCTTCCCTTCTCACTATGCCTGTTCCTCTAATGACCTTGTTTGCTTCTTCTCTGGATGTGGAATCTAAAAGAGTACAGATGGAATATACATTATCATTATAAAAGTGGCTCATTCAGTGTCATCATTAATGCATTCACACAGTGACTTCAGAAGAAGCAGAAACGGTCCATCAAGAAATGATATGTGATAAGTTTCCTCTGTACCAATGACAATGAGAGAATAGGAAACTTTAGTACAGAAGGTAAGAGTAAGAAGAGGTTGGATTAATCGGTGGATGGAGAATCAGAGGCTCGAAATATGGCCTCTTGACCTGAACTTTGAAGGAAGTGATCCATGCATTATGGAAAGTATCAATAGTAAGAAACCTGCACAGAAGAAACCAATCATTTCATCTCAGTGGAATATAGAATATGGAAATAGCATTGAGGATGTTAAAGTGCCTATGTATCTGCAAGAAAGTCAATCTAAGAAATGAAGTATACTCCATGATAACAAAAAAAACTGGAAGCAAAATGGGTGCCTATTGATTGAGAAATGACTGAACTAACTGGTGCCTGAATATAATAGGATATTACAAAGCCACAAGAAAGAAGAGATTCTGGGGAATATGCTAAGGCTTTTATGAAATGAAGCAGAATGAAGAAAGTAGAACTAGGAGAACAGTATAGAGGATGAGCACAAAAAAATTAAATGACAATAACACTAAAAAGAAGTCAAACTGTAATGAAGTATAATTAAAACCTGGCATCCTGAAGAACTGATAAACATTCTTTCCTCCTCTTAGAAGGAAGCTGAAGACTAAGGATGGGAAATATGGTATAAACCAGCAGATATAGTCACTATGCCTCTAAGTCGTCTTTAAATGTTGTATTTTGTTATAAGAAAATGTTCCAGGGGTTTGGAAGTATTAAGGGGAAATAACTATGGTTTAAAAATTAAAAATAAAAGTAATTTTTCTTATGATCCTTAAGCTGAGGGATTAACCTGTTACAGAGCTTTATTAAAATGAAGAGCAATACTGCAATTGCAGGAGCAAAAAGAAAATTAATTTTAAAAATAAGCTATTTTTAATGGCTCTTCAGTGCTATCCAAAGGAGACAGGGCCCAGACTAAATGATAACATCCATGAAGAATGAAAAGCTTTCAAAATATTTGTTCTGTCATTTTTCAGTTGTGTACAACTTTTCATGACCCCATTTGTTTTTGTTTTTTGGCATAATGGAATGATTTGCCATTTCTTTCTCCAAATCATTTCAGCTCATTTTACAGATGAGGACACTGAGGCAAAAAAGGATTAAGTGTTATATAGCTAGATGTCTGAGGTAAGATTTGAACTTGGGAAGATAAGTCTTCCTGACTCCAGATCCAGCATTTTATCTATTCCCTCAATTGCTTGGAGACCTATTAGAAAGAATCATAATCATGTGGGAACAGAATAAAAATTATAATTACCTTACCTGGCATTTATATAATTCTTTAAGATTTGCAAAGCATTTTACAAAAAAAAAATAGAAAATACAACCCTATTAGCTAAGTGCTATTATTAGCCCAGTTTACAAAAGAGGAAATTGAAGCAGACAGAGGTTAAATGACTTGCCCAGGATGACACAGGTAGGTGGAAAATAGGCTCTAGCATTCTATCTAATGTGCCATCTGAGCATCTTACCATTGTTATTGAAATTGGCCTAAAGATGATATCAATAAGAAGATAAGCCTATATTCCAATTCTTGTATTCATTTATAAAAAGCATTTTTTAAAATACATTGAAGCGACAATCTGCAGAACACTAATCATTTTAGAATATTAGACTAGAGAATTGTTTTGAGACTTTCTATCTAAACTCCATTCAAAAGGATGAGATGAAACATAATAGCAGTTGGCATTTAGATAGCACTTTAAAAGTTTATACAAGACATAGTGTTTCTTTTGGTCCTCAGAGGCCATAAGTAGCAAATGAAAGGGCAACTTTTTGTAGTGGCAAGGAATTAGAAATTGAGTGGATATCTCTCAGTTGGGGAATGGCTGAGTAAGTTATGATACATGAATGTAATGGAATAGTATTGTTTTGTAAGAAATGAGTAGGCTGATTTCAGAGAGGCCTGGAGAAACTTATATGAACTGGAAATGAATGAGGTGAGCAGAACCAAGAGAATATTGTACACAGCAACAAGATTGATGATCAACTGTGATGGACATAGCTTTTCTCAACAGTGAGTCAAGGCAATTCAAGTAGACTTGGGATGACTTGAGACCTGCATCATTAAGCATTGCTGGTTATTTCAAACGGGGATAATCACACCTGAGGCCTCAATCCTCAAGGGTAAAGGGTCCTTTTCAAACTCTGGATTTTAGGAATAGAACTCAGGAGGATTCATTTGGAGGGTGATGGGTGGAAGACATTGTTGTGGGAATCATCAGTAAAAGGTGGTAGTTAAAGCCATGAGGAGAGATAACATCACTGGGACAAGGACTCTTACCTTTTTTGGGGTCATGGAATCATTTGGCTTGAATCCCTCTTCTTGGAAGAAGATTTTAGGATTACTAAGGAAACCAATTATACTGAAATGATACTACACAGGTTCTGGGACCACAAGTTAGGAATGTGGAGGAAAGAAGAGGCTGAATGAGCCTGTTTCACTGCAAATGAGTGATCAAGGCAGCGGCAGGGATTTACATATAGCACAACTGATGGGAGCCAAGTGTAGTTTGGGGGGGGGGTTATTCCTAACCCCTAGTCTAATGGCATCACGCCCAAACCTGGTGGCACCACTATGCCAAGAGCCATTCCGCCTCTCGGCTGGATCCAGGGAGAAAGGGGTTGGGAAACAAGCAGTAGTACGTGAACCTGGTCGTTTTTGTCTAGGAGATTCGGAGGTCATCAGATCTCGAAGGTTCTTTCCTCCGTTTTTTGGCCCGAAAGGCTATTTTTATTCTCTGGGGTGTCTGGCGGAAGGTGAGAGGAAGCATTGATGAACAGGAGCGAGAGAGAGTGCTATTGGTGGAGCGGGTCAAGAGCAGAGAGAATTTGCCAATAAATAAACGAGCTAGTCCCGAAGTGGGTGAGCCTATGAATTTAAGGACCTTCTGACACAGGCAGAGGAGGCCAGAAAAGAGGTTACAAGGAATGAACAAGTGGATGAGGGACAGGGACAGACTTTGAGGAGTTTGGGGGTAGTGAGGACGTAGGGAATAATGAAAAGGGTACGTGGAACAGAGAAAGGACAGGGATGGAGATAGGCATCTATCCATCTATTCTACGAATTTGTATCTCCCTAAATTAGTAAACTTCGCCCATCCTCGTTCCATGCAGTGGAGCGTGTGGTTTCTCGTCCTCAGAGCTTTCTCAGTTGCTGTGACTTCCAGCGGGCCGCCACCCCGCCGGGGGGGGGGGGGGGGCTCCAGGGAGCAATCAGACTATGCGTTGAGTTTGGGAGTAGGAACAGTGCAAATGCAGGGAGTCTGGTGAAAGTGGAGTGTGTCCAGGGAAACTTATGGAAGGAAATGCCATGAAATTAGAAGAGGAAAGGAGTACTCAAGTTGAATCCTTTGGGTAACAGGAAGAGGAGCTCAGGCAGAAGGAATGAGTAGATGAGTAGATGAGATAATGGTATGAGATAATGTGTGAAATGTTTTGTAAACCATAAATCACAATGTAAATGTCAATTTTTATACATCTCTGAACCTCGTGTCCTCATTTACGAGGCTCTAATACTTTGCCTAAATTTCAGTATGGATTGTTTTTGTGAATCAGAATTAAGCAAATAAAGCATGAGCTTCAGTTCCAAACACTTTCTACCAATAGACCAGGCAGGAACCATAATTAAAATAACAAAACATTTGAGACAGAAAAGTCAAGAAAATAACAGAAAAATGAAGCAATGAAATGAAAATTTTCAGTCCCCCATATATTAAGGTATGCAATTTTTCACCCGCTCCCTTAAGGTGGTGGTGATGTGCCAAGGGGATATGGGAAAGAAATAGTCTCCAAAGCATCCTCTGCTTTTGGGTAATTCCATTGTGGCAGAAATATTATTCTTAACTCTCATAGCATGATGCTGTAGCTTCTAGTCACTGTCACCAGGAGCTGACTGCCAGAACTGCTATCATTCATTTGTCTGAGTATATGCTACATCTCTATGGGAAGGTAGTATCTTGTGGGTGACTGATACTGAATGAAAAATGGAAATTGAGATCATGAAAAACTGGAACTGACAGGCCAAATGGTTTGAAGACCCATCTACATTTATGTTGGCTATAATCTTATCTATCACTATTTTGGGATAACATTGCAGAGGATGTACTTCATGAGTTTGGTCTTGCTCCTGGAAATGTGTTTACCAGATATTTGCTGAATTGGATACCAAGCCTACACACACTGCTATTTCCACCCCAAGTTCTTGGTTTTTCTGCCCTCATCACATCATCACAAGATCCTAGTGGGTAAGGCTTCTAATAAACAGGTTGTTCTCCAGTTCTGTAGCTATCATACTCCCCACTCCTCCCTTAATCTGAGTGATTTAGAGTTATCATTTCCAAATGTAAAATGCCCCTTCTATTTTCCCTCATGTTCTTATCTACATCTAGCTAAATTGCTACCCCTTCAATAATCCTTTTCTTCTTCTGCTCTTACCTTAAAAAAACAAAAAAAAAAAAACCACTTTTATTTTGAAAAATAAATTATACAAAAAACGAGATTGAGAGGATTCTTTATTTATTTATTTTGCTTAAGGATATAAGATACAAACTTACAGAAGGAAAAATCACTAGTGTCAAATTACAAAATATTTGGAAACTATTAATTATCTTGTATATAATGCAATATAGTCACTTTTGGAGATTGCAGTTTTTTTCAGTCAAGCTCTAGGCCTGGTCAATATTAAATCCACTTTCTACTAAATCATAGCAGGGGAAAAAAACCTACTTTTTTACAAAGAAAGAAAAAAAAAAAAAAGAAATCTCCTATTTTAAGTAAATCTTCGTGATTATTCAAGTTCTAGCACCACCCAGTGGCCATTTTAAAAAGTGCTGTCCGTTTCTCAGAGTTTCTTTTCCAGAAAAATAAAGCAATCGAATTTTTCAAACATTTAGTACTAAAAAGTAACTTTCCAATGGAAAAATATTTGTTCTGTAAAATTAAACTGAAAAAGCTTAATTCCTGTGTATCACTTGATCAAACTATATATTGTAGTACTTTGCACAGTGTGAACACATTATGTTGGTTGACTTGAATTATATAACATAATCAGAATCCAAAATGATTGTCACAAGCTAGAATGATGAGATGAATCTAATAAAAATTAACAGAAAAAAATGAAAATTGCCATATTTGGAGGTCCAAAAAGTTAATGTTATAAATATAAAATAAGGAAGACATAGTTGGATAACAGTTCACGTGCCTTTGGATTTCCTCCTTCAGCCCTTGAAGCCTTCACTAACACACTACTAATTCAGTTTACAGAATTATAGAGCTGGAGTAACCTCACTGATCATTTTGTCTAATCTTCTACTCTGTATACAGGATTTACAGAGGAACTCAGGAAAGAGGAGGTATTAAAAATCCTTTTAAATAGAATAGGATAATTTTTGTCTCCAAGTCCTTTCATTTTTTTCCTTTGTAAGTGGTGGAGTGAAAAAGCCTACACTTGTTAGTGAACCTAGATTCCAATCCCAAGTTCTGCTATTTACTAGCTATGTGATTATTTGCTTCTCAGCACTTTGGTATCCTTACCTAAAAGATGGGGATAGCAATTTGCTTCACAGGAATGAACAAAGGATTTATAAACTTTAGTGAACAAAGCACTTATAAATTTTATACTTCACACTTAATTTTCTATTGTGATTTTCCTTTTCCCATATCTTCTTTTCTTCCTACTGCACCTGCTCCCCCAACAGTAACTCTTACATAGGATTCATAGGGAGACATCTTAGGAAAACAGATTCAACAACTTTATCTTCAATTGGTTAAATTGAAATCTTACGAGTTTTTTGAATAACAGAAGAACCACAGCTTACCTGGTGGTTGTTCCTTAGCAGTACATCCACTATCATGCAATCTCCTAAATTCTGTTTTTTGGGGAAAGTAAGCACCTGTACATCTGAGAAGGAGAAAGTACTGCACTGAGACAAGTTCTGCATGATATCTAACCCACCAAGGAAGTTCAGAGGATGCCATGAACTCTTTTACCCCCACAGTGAGTGCTTTGGGGGCATCAAAACATACTTTAGGCAAGATGGGGCAAAGGAAGGAACAGAGCTTGGAATATAAGATCACTTAATAAAACTGTGTGATGATATAAGAAGCTAGGTCCTAGAAAAAAGATAATAAATGTCAATGGTTCAGAAAAGGTGGAAAAACGACAACTGATATTTTAGATGAAGTTTTATGGTTTGTAAAACATTTTATGTACATTTCTTTTATACCTATCTTGTCTATACTATAATACTATAGTACTGCTACAACAATTTTAGAGATTAGGAACCTGAGATTGCACAGGTTAAATAAAGGCCACATAATTTGTAAGAAGCAGAAATGGGATCTGAACATGGCTTCCTAAATTCCAAATCCATTGCTCTTGTATCATGAGAGCAATTGTATCATGTACATGAGAGGAGAATTGTAGAAGATTCATAGGCTTTAAAGCTGGAAGGGACCTAAGAAAGCATACACTCTCTCATTCCATTTCTCTATATGCCTTATTCTGAATTCTCACCTAATCTTCAGTCTCTCCTCAGCTTCATCTTCCTCCCTTCCCAAACCCTCATTCATCTGTCACACTGCTGCCCATTCCTAAAGCCTTTGCTCAAAAGTTCAATTTCTCCCTATACAATCAAATACAAATGCTTTTGTTTGTCATTCAAAGCTTTACAACATGACTCCAATCTCCTCTGTCTTATTCATTAGTGCTCTCATGTGCTCTGGTCTCCCTGGGGCTCCTAACATTACATTCTATCTCCCATCTCCATGCTTTTACTGAGTAAAATGCCTGAAACACACTCCTTCCTTACATCTTTTATTCAAAGTTCATTCAGACATCACTCTGATATTAAGGCCTTTTCCAGTTCCCTCAGAAAGAAATTAAACTCAATTTTGTAAATGTGTTCATGTCTCTCTCCTAGAGGAGATAAACTCCTTGAGAGCTAAGACTGATTCATTCTGCACTTTCTATGGCACACACTAGTTCTTAATAAATGTTTGTTGACACATCTGATGCAACTTCCTCTTTTAGGGCAACAAATTACAAAGGACAAGGGTCACACTTAGTGAGAAAAGCTAATCAAGCATCCAAGGAATCTGCTCATCCAGAGAAAACCTGTATAGAAACTGGAGAAGAACTGAAGAGATGATGAATATGTAGATTTCAGAGGTTCCCAGACTTCAAAAGCATGGAGTCAACCTGAGAGGAGAAGAGGGCAAATACATAAAATGAGGTACTGTTGAAAAATACACTAAAATGTGTAATTGCAAAATGTAAATTGGTTCTTTTAGGATCTAGAGAAAATCAAGAATAGGATGCCAAATAAAATGCCCAACCAAGAAGCAAGATTGCTTCACTGAATATGTTCAAATAATTCAGGTTTGATGAAATCATTATTTAAAATAATCCAACTCCCACAACTTGGAGTAAATATGTATTAATTTGGTAAAAAGTGCTTGCTTTAACTTTCTTCTTTTCCCCATAATACCCTTACCAGTATCTGTAGAATTAACCTAGATCCTGAGGATTTTGCATTCAACAGGCACAGACTTAAAAAGTGGAAATAAAAAAATTTATCACTGCTCAGAACCTTGATTTGGACAAAATATAAGAAAAGAGGAAACTTAGAGCATAAAAGTAATGAGCAATTCAAACATGATGATCACCTAGACAATATAAAAAACAAATAGACAACATACAACATACATCATCATCATCATCATGAGGAAGCACCAACATCTGAATTCCAACAGCTGGGAGAATCTGGGGTCACAACTATTCAGTCTCAAGTGGGAGGCTTGTTAGGCAAGTAGTACAAAGCTTCCCAACTGAATTTTCAAAGTCTCTTCCCACTAAGAAGTTTTTATAGGCTGAGAACAAAGAAGATACTATGCTAAATAATCTCATTTGATACATGACTCTAGAGATAGAGCAGCCCCCCTCAAGCACAGGGATGTTCTATCACAAGAGGCCCACCAAGGAGAATATTTATTCATTCCTTTAAGAGATTATGTTTCCTCCAGGAACTGGCCAGATTACTGAGGTAAACCCAGGCCTATCATAAAGAATACTCATTAAGGTACCAAGAAAGATCCTTTTAATGCTTCCTGAGATTCTATAACTATAATCACATTCCAAAGTTCTCAGCAAATAGATTTATACAAAGGCATGCCCGAGACTCACTAGGATTCCTCACTAGTATTTCTTACGGTATCCTGGGCTCAAACTTATTTGTGTAAATGAGCTATTCTTCTTCCCCCTCTATTGGACATAAACACCTGGTGGGCAAGAACAATCTTTTTTTTTTTTTTTTTCACTTTTCTCCTAGATCCCTTGCTGGTGGTGAGTGTTTAATTGGGTAAGATGCTGGTTAAGATCAGCAGGCTGATTTCAGAAAGGTCTGGAGAGATTTACATGAACTGATTGTGTAATCAACTGTCATGGACTTAGATCTTTTCAACAATGAGGTGTTTCAGGCTAATTACAATCGATTTGTGGTGAAGAGAGCCATCTGCATCCAGCTAGAGGACTGTGGGGATTGAATGTTTATCACTATTATAGCATTTTCACCTTGTTGTTGTTGTTGTTGTTGTTGTTGTTGTTTACTTGCTTATTTCTTTCTTTCTCATTTCCCCCCCCCCCTTTTAATCTGTTTTTTCCTTTGCAGAATGATAAATGTGGAAATATGGATTGGATTGGAACAAGTATTGGATTATTTGCTGCCTAGGGGAGCAGGGAGAAAAATTTGGGCACAAGATTTTTCAAGAATGAATGTTGAAACTATCTTTGCATGTATTTTGAAAAATAAAAAGCTATTAGTATTAAAAAAAAAAACCACCTCAAAATACTTTGGAAAAAAATGCTGATTAAACTGAACTGAGTACTTTACCACCATCCCACACTTGCTCTGTACTTTCATTAGCATGACTGCTACCAACACAGATGGCCAGAATTTCTATCTTACTAGACTTTAAGTTAACATTGGTTATAGATTATTAATTAATAAAATAAAAAGCATTAAATATTCACTAATATAGTTTATAGTAATCTATACAAAACAGCAGAAGTGAGGAAACAATTGGAGCCTTAACACAGGTTAAATCTAAGTATATTTATTTATTTGGTGCAGGGGAAATTGGAGTTAAGTGATTTGCCCAGGATCACACAGCTAAGAAGTATTATGTGTCTGAGGCCATATTTGAACTCAGGTCCTCCTGACTTCAAGGTGGGTGTTCTATCCACTGTACCACCTAGCTGCCCCTCTAAGTACATTTATACAAAACACTTTTAACATAAGATAAACATTAAGAATATGTCCATAAGGACTAACATAACTATTGATCCTACTGAGAAAAAAATGCTACCAAGTTTCACACCTTTCAAAACAGGGCAAAAGAAGCCTTCTAAATTATGATTATTCAATTTTTATTAAAAATAATATATTCTAAAATCTTGATCACAGTTCAGTTTCATTTTATAAAAACAGGCACATGCACACATAAGTCTACTTCTCTGAAAACAACTTGCAACTGATTTATTTCTAAACCTGATGGTCCAACTATGCTCAAAAAGTTATCAAACTGTGCATACCCTTTGATCAAGCAGTGTTACTACTGGGCTTATATCCCAAAGAGATTTTAAAGAAGGAAAAGGGACCTGTATGTGCAAGAATGTTTGTGGCAGTCCCCTTTGTAGTGGCCAGAAACTGGAAACTGAGTAGATGCCCATCAATTGGAGAATGGCTGAATAAATTGTGGTATATGAATATTATGTAATATTATTGTTCGGTAAGAAATGACCAGCAGGAAGATTTCAGAAAGGCCTGGAGAGACTTACATGAACTTATGCTGACTGAAATGAGCAGGACCAGAAGATCATTATATACTTCAACAACAATACTATATGATGATCAATACTGATGGACCTGGCCATTTTCAGCAATGAGATGAACCAAATCAGTTCCAATGGAGCAATAATGAACTGAATCAGCTATACCCAGTGAAAGAACTCTGGGAGATGACTAAGAACCATTACATTGAAGTCCCAATCCCTCTATTTTTGCCTGCCTGCATTTTTTATTTCCTTCACAGGCTAATTGTACAATATTTCAGAGTTCGATTCTTTTTGTACAGCAAAATAATGGTTTGGACATGAATAATTTTTTTGTATTTAATTTATACTTTAACATATTTAACATGTATTGATTATCTTGCTATCTAGGAGAGGGTGTGGGGGGGGAGGAGGGGAAAAATTGGAACAAAAGGTTTGGCAGTTGTCAATGCTATAAAATTACCCATGCATATAACTTGTAAATAAAAAGCTATTAAAATAAAATTTTAAAAAAGAATGAAAAGGGAGTAATTTCCACTAATGAAGAGGAAATTAGAGCAATAATTAGGAATTACTATGCCCAACTTTTTGTCAATCAATTTGATTACTTAAATGAAAAAAAACCCAAAACATTATGGTCCAAAGTGGTTTGACTTTTGAGAAGTATGTTATTTTTAGTGATAGACCCAGCTACTAATTTTCTGACCAGATAAAAACTAAGTATTGTAGTAATTACAGAAGCAGATCATTTATATGATATGTTAGCAATATTTAATCTCCTTAAATTGTTTAAGGGAATGTACATTTGCAGACTCTATAACTTTATTAAAAAGGTAGATCCAAGTTTTTTGAATCTTTGTATAGTTAGTATAGTGCACTGCCCCCTATTCAGGCTTTGATAAATGAATTTAAAAGAACCATAGGAAGCCATCAGAATTCATTTTCCTAGTTTTTCAATATGTCAATTTATTTGGCAAGTAAGGCATAGCAAAATGTACTCAATGCATCACTCAGTATATGTGCTCACTTGCTGAACTATGCATGGAGCCAATTATTTATTATGAGGCACCAGTCTTTTGGATTCCATACATCCCAAATGGGAAGTTAATAGTTGCAATTTTGTATCATCTCACAAATAGTTTTCTTTTATCTGCTCTAGCTCATCTCTTTCTAACTATTCTTGTTGGACATTCAGTAAATTAATATAACATTTTTTATCATGGAAAAAGTCTTTGCTTGACATACAACCAACTATTCAGGAATGATTGATTCAATTCCCCTGATATTCTTTGAATTCTCCATCTTGGTTGAGCAACCAATTCTGTCAGTAAGCTTAGTATTTTTCCCATCCACATTTGTGCATCTGTAAAATGGGTAGGATATAGTAAGCTAACTACAGAATCAAGTTGCTTCGATCATGGGAATGGAGGAATCTCAGGGCACATTTTAAAAAATAATTTTACAGGGAATTAATGAAAAAAATCTAAAGGAAGGTGATCTAGTCATACCAGACCTAAAACTATATTATAAAGCAGTAGTTCTCAAAATCATCTTGTACTGGCTAAAAAATAGAGTACTGGATCAGTAGAATAGGTTAGTTACACAAAATATAATAGTCAATGGGCTATTGTAATCTAGAATTTGATAAATCTGAAGACTACAGCTTCTGGGACAAAAACTCATTATTTGACAAAAATTTCTGGGAAAATTGGAAAATAGTACAGTAGAAACTAGGCATTGACCAACATCTAATATTCTAAACCAAGGTTGAAATGAGTTCATGATTTAGACATAAAGGTTGACACTATAAGCAAATTAGAAGAGCAAAGGATAGTTTATCTGTCAGATCTGTGTAAAAAGGAGGGATTTATGGCTAAGAATTAGAAAACATTATGAAATGAAAAAGATAATTTTGTTTTCATTAAAAAGATTATGCACGAAATGAGCAGAACCAGGAGATCATTATATACCTCAACAATGATACTGTTTGAGGATGTATTCTGATGGAAGAGAGCCTTAATTGATCAAAGATGCACAGAAGCAGCTACACCCAGAGAAAGAACACTGGAAATGAATATAAACTGCTTGCATTTATGTTTTTCCTCCCGGGTTATTTATACCTTCTGAATCCAATTCTCCCTGTGCAACAAGAAAACTGTTTGGTTCTGCACACATATATTGTATCTAGGATATACTGCAACCCATTCAACATGTAAAGGACTCTTGCCATCTCGGGGAAGGGGTGGAGGGAGGGAGGGGTAAAATCGGAACAGAAATGAATGCAAGGGATAGTGCTGTAAAAATTACCCTGGCATGCGTTCTATCAATAAAAAATTATTTAAAATTAAAAAAAAAAGATTATGCACAAAACTCTAATAGAGTTGAAGACTAGTAACAAACTTCTAACTACAGAGTTTCAAGATTATGTTTCTCATAGTCCAGAGGGGTGTCCTTCCACTTCACAGTCAAGATTAGGAAGAAAGCAAAAAGCTGGAAAAAAATTTTTTTACAGTCATTGTTTCTGATGGTCTCATTTCTAAAATTTATAGAGAACTAAGTCAAATTTATAAGAATACATGTCATTCCCTAATTGATAAATAGTCAAGGATGTGAAGAGACAATTTTCATATGAAATTAAAGCCATTTCTGGTCATATGAAAAAATGTTCTAAATCATTATTGATTAGACAAATGCAAATTAAGACAATTCTGAGTTACCTTTTCACACTTCTCAGATTGACTAAGATAATATGAAAAAATAATGATAAATGTTGGAGGACATGCAGGAAAATTGGGACAGTAGGTGGGATTGTAAAATGATTTCAACCATTTTAGAGACAAATTTGGAACTATACCCAAAGGACTATAAAATTGTGCATATTCTTTGATTCAGCAGTGGGGCTATATCCTAAAGTGATAAAAGAGAGAAAAGGACCTACATGTGCAGAAATATTTGGAGCAGCCCTTTTTGAAGAGGTAAGGAACCAGAAATTGAATGGATGCTCATCAGTTGGATAATGGCTGAATAAATCATGGTATGTGAAGGTAATGGAATATTATTCTATTAAAAAATGAGGAGCTAATTTCAGAAAAACCTGCAAAGACATATATCAACTGATGCTAAGTGAGGCTAGAACCAAGAGAACATCATACCCAGCAACAAGATTATATGATGATCAATTGTGATGGATTTGGCTCTTTTCAACAATGAAGTGATTCAAGGAAATTCCAATAGACTTGTGATGGAGAGAGTCACCCACATCTGGAGAGAGAACTGTGGAGACTGAATATGGATTAAGGCACAGTATTTTCAACTTTTTTTTTTTGGTGGGAGAAAGCCCGCCTTTCGCAAGCACATGGGCATTCATTTTCAGACCAGCTTTCCCTCTCCAGTGTGCTGCAGACTAGCACTCCACCCGCCTCTTCTTGAGGGGACTGTCAATTTGGGGCTCTGAGAAAGGGTTATCTAGCCTGGCTGACCGGGAGCAAGGCTTGAAGCTGTCTTCCTGACTATATATTGAGTTATTCTGTCTTTCCAAGGCCACCTCCTTTTTATTTATTTATTTTTGGACATCGAAGACCTTTGCGGTTAGCCAGGTTCTCTTCAGTCATCCTTGACTCTTCAGTAATGCTCAGCTGCTCTTCTTAAATATCTGGTTAGTTGCCAAATTCTTATATTCTGTAAATAACACTTTCTCTCCCACCTACTCAGCCACCACCTACATTCGGGGTCACCTCTTGTAATAAATACTCTTCTTTTTGGTGTTATTTTTTCTTTCTTGTGTTTTCTTCCCCTTTTGACCTGATTTTTTTTTTTTTTTTTTTTTGCCCAGCATGACAAATATGGAAATATGTTTAGAAGAATTGCACATTTAACCTATATCAGATTGCTTGCTGTCCAGGGGAAGGAAGAAGGATGGAGAGAGGGAGAAAAATTTACAAAGGTGAATGTTATCTTTGCATGTATTTAAAAAAAGAAATAAACATTTCTCTTTATCCTTAAGGAAACAAACAAAAAGCCTGAAAAGACTTACATGAACTGATGCTAAATGAGGTGATTAGCACCAAGAGAACATCATACACAGCAACAAGATTATGTGATGATCAACTGTGATGGAGTTGGCTCTTCTCAACAATGTAGTGATTCAAGGAAATTTCAACAGACTAGAGATGGAAAATGACATCTGCATCCAAAGAGAGAACTATGGAGAATGATTATTGTAGCGTTTCCTTAATGCTACCCTAACCTTGTAGCTCCCCTTTGAGCTACTCTTAATGCCCGTCTGTGGACGGCACAGTTAGGCCACACTTACCTGTTTTCGGGCACCAACCCGGATCCCACAGAGACAGACCATCAGGAGGTAGGGGTGAAGTGAAACAGAACTTTATTTTTAGATAGCACATATTTATACCCCCCTGAGGATCTGGGGGAAGAGGAGGTGCTCTAGGAACCTGGCATAATGGGATTGGTCTGAGAAGGGGGAGGGAAGCGTGCTAGGCTTTGAGAGCACTAAGGAGTGCTGGTATCTGGGATCAGGCACCGCCTCTTGGAGCTATACCCCACCTCCACCTAGGACTCGCCTGCCCTCGGTACCTCTCATTCCTCCGGTCCTCCCACATAGCTTGAACTGCATTCCTTGCTCTTCGAGGTTTTTTAACCCTTACTATTATGAGTCAAAACATAATATTTTCACTTTTCCTTTTGATATGATTTTTCTTGCACAATATGACAAATATGGAAATATGTTTGAGAGAATTGCACATTTTTAACTTAGATTACTTGTTGCCTTGAGGAGGGGACAGGTAAGGGATGGAGTGCGAAAATTTTGGAACACAAAGTCTTATAAAAACAAAATTGAAAGCTATCTTTACATAGATTTGGAACATAATATGCTATTGAAAATTAAAAAAAAATCTTACCAAAGGGGTCCCTAATCCTTTCTAGATGAATGTCAGAACAACAGGAGGGAGAAGGCTGACAACACTGTCCTTAAGGTAGTCTATATTCCTGCCAAACTGGATTTTATTTTCTGAACCCTTTCCTGCTACTGCACTGACCACCTGGATTGTGCTCACCCTGTTCTTCATCTTCATCTGGAGTTCAGAGGAATTAAGTTTGAATCTGATTCTGATACGAGCTGTATGGCCTCAAACAAGTTATTTAAAATCTCTTGAACCACATAGAATAGTTTATCTCTCAGACTTGTGGAGGAGAAAGAAATTTGTGACCAAAGATGAACTAGGGACCATTACTGATCACAAAATAGAAAATTTTGATTACATCAAATTAAAAAGCCTTTGTACAAACAAAACTAATGCAAACAAGATTAGAAGGGAAGCAACAAACTGGGAAAACATCTTCACAGTTAAAGGTTCTGATAAAGGCCTCATTTCCAAAATATAGAGAGAACTGACTCTAATTTATAAGAAATCAAGCCATTCTCCAATTGATAAATGGTCAAAGGATATGAACAGACAATTTTCAGAGGATGAAATTGAAACTATTACCACTCATATGAAAGAGTGTTCCAAATCATTATTGATCAGAGAAATGCAAATTAAGACAACTCTGAGATACCACTACACACCTGTCAGATTGGCTAGAGTGACAGGAAAAAATAATGTGGAATGTTGGAGGGGATGTGGGAAAACTGGGACACTAATGCATTGTTGGTGGAGTTGTGAACGAATCCAACCATTCTGGAGAGCAATCTGGAATTATGCCCAAAAAATTATCAAATTGTGCATACCCTTTGATCCAGCAGTGTTTCTATTGGGCTTATATCCCAAAGAAATACTAAAGAAGGGAAAGGGACCTGTATGTGCCAAAATGTTTGTAGCAGCCCTGTTTGTAGTGGCTAGAAACTGGAAAATGAATGGCTGCCCATCAATTGGAGAATGGCTGGGTAAATTGTGGTATATGAATGTTATGGAATATTATTGTTCTGTAAGAAATGACCAGCAGGATGAATACAGAGAGGCTTGGAGAGACCTACATGGACTGATGCTAAGTGAAATGAGCAGAACCAGGAGATCATTATACACTTCGACAACGATATTGTATGAGGACATATTTTGATGGAAGTGGACTTCTTTGACAAAGAGACCTGAGTTTCAATTGATAAATGACGGACAAAAGCAGCTACACCCAAAGAAAGAACACTGGGAAACGAATGTGAACTATCTGCATTTTTGTTTTTCTTCCTGGGTTATTTATACCTTCTGAATCCAATTCTCCCTATGCAACAAGAGAACTGTTCGGTTCTGCAAACATATATTGTATCTAGGATATACTGCAACATATCCAACATATAAAGTACTGCTTGCCATCTAGGGGAGGGGGTGGAGGGAGGGAGGGAAAAAAAAATCGGAACAGAAACGAATGTCAATATAAAGTAATTATTAAATAAATATTAAATTAAAAAAAAAATAAACTGAGGGCCACCATAATATGATCACCTAATGCTTCTCTGTATGTCTGTCTCTCTCTAAAGACTCTTTTCCCCCTGATATTACTTGATTTCCCTGAAACTTTTGAGGAAGACTCAGTCTTAAGCTTTTCTGATTGTCTTGATAAAGTTTTTATCTATTATGTCAGGAAACTCATGAAAGATCATCAATACTGACAGATATCCCTTATTTTTTTTGTGCCAACCCATTGTAGATGCTGTACTGTTAAAGTTTGCCATTTCAATTCCAGTTACCACCAAGGAGGGTTCTTTGCCATTCCTTAATGCCCTTTGTCAAAAGAGACTATTGAAGATATTACTCCTATTTTTAACTCCTCTAAGACATCAGAGCACCATTGGGTAAGGAAAATGTGACTATCAAATGGTGTTCTCTTTTCAACCCTGCAACTTTACTCCCTGATTTACTAACTAAAGGTCAGCCTTTGTATGATTATTCTGCTGTAATGGACTTAGCTAAATAGCCCCATGATGACCTTACCTATGTTTCCCTACTAAATCCCAATCTGATCTTCTGCACTGATGGCTCCTCTTTTATGAGGGATGGCAACTGGGACTGCCATGGTTTCATGACAAAATGGTCTGTTTCTCTTTATTCCAGTATTCACACCCAGGCAGCTGCATTCATTGCCTTCACTCAAGCTTGCCACCTTGCAGCTGACAAAAGCCCCAATATCTACAATGATTATCTCTTTAGAGTCTGTCATGCTCTTGGGATGATGTAGCTGCAGCTGGATTTTTTAGCTCCGCTGGCAAGGGCATCTCTAATGCTGATTTCATCAAAGAAATCTGAACTGCCATTTGAGTACCTGCTGCTCTGCCCATACCAATGGCATTGATCTTATCTTGTGAGGAAATTGCTTAGCTGATGAAGCTGCAAAACAGGCCTAGATGGTTCTGCTCATGTGTTTCATCTCACTACAATAGGGAGTAGAGACTTTTCTCTTCTTGTCCATGAAAACCTTGCTTTGAGTCTATAATGGCACAGAAGTTGACAAGTGAAACCAACAGTTTTAGGCTAAACAGGTCTTCTGGATCTAGGTGGTTTATAGAAGGTAAGCTATTCCTTCTTTCAGATCTTATATTACTAGATATGTCTTTTTGCTCATTAGAGGGGCAACTATGGCACTTAGGGAATAATAAACACATTAAAAAAGTCTTGGGTTG
>MU174308.1:11934041-11971501 GCA_016696395.1 Antechinus stuartii | reverse complement strand
CATGGATTCTGTCAATATAAAGTAATTATTAAATAAAAATTAAAAAATAAATAAATAAATAAAATCTCTTGAACCCATTTTCTTAACAATGACATGAGAAGGCATGTAAGTGGGCAGATATTAGTTTTCTGGGTCAGGCAGTCATTCAATAATCATTCATTAATCACCTAATGTGTGCCAAGGAGTTCAAGTTTTGCCTGACTGGTACTGGTTGTGTGACTGTCAGCAACTTAACTTCTTGCTCCCAGACAATTAATTCTCTTAGCCAGTGTCAGAATAGGTACCAATGTATGTTAGGAGGAGTTCCTTAGAGCAATGGAGTTAGAGGTGTCAGGTTAAAAAAGAGAGGAAAGGGCAGAGGTTAAACTATATGATCTCTGCGGTCCCTTGAGCTCTAACTCTTTAATGATTCTGTGGACTCTCTCCCGATTTGGACATTGTTTCATTAATCAACCAAGGAAAAAGCAGTAAGTGCCTTTTATGTGCCAGGCATTAGGGATACAGACAAAAATATCATAACTCTTGCTCTCAAAGAGTTTATATTCTATGAGGGTGGGGGTGGGATATAACCGTATAAGTATTTATAAAGTAATAATAGAACCTTTGCTTTTCGTAGAAATCGGAACTTCCAGCTAAGGAAACTCACTCCACTAATGCAGTCCATCTTCTCTGCAACTTAATGCCTTAGTGATGTGTTCGGGGTATTAGGAAGGGGAAGTGTCTTTCCCAGGGTCATCCCGCCAGGCGGGGCACGGCCGGGGCCTCGAATCCAGGTCTCCCTAGTTCTGAGGCTTTCCCGGGCACAGAGTGGGCACGAGCCGACCTGGAAGAGCGCAAAAAGCGGGACTCGGAAAACAGTCCTTCTCCCAGGCCTGGACGCTCGGGGTCTGAGGCGCGACCATCTTGTGAGGGCCCAGAGGGGCTGCTCTTTCTACCGCAGAGGAGAAAGCCCACCCGGACCCCCAAGCCATCCCTCCCGGCAGACCGCGAGGACCTCCCTCGGGGCCTTGGCCAAGCTGGGAAGCAGGAAGTAGGGAAGCAGGTGACGGTCTGGGGAGGCGGCCAAGCATCTCCTTCACTTCTCCGGCCCCTCCTCTCCAAATGCCCGAACCGCGTCTAAATGCTCCCTCCTCAGACTCTTCCTAACATCCCAGGGGCTGCCCCCTCCTCCGCGGTTACCCCCGCTTCCTCCGCCACTCACCCCAGGCGCCCGAGGGGAGAGACCCCGAGGGGTCTGACAGACTGGCCTCGGGCTTGGAGAAGTGGGTGGAGCGCTTGGATATGGCGCGGGTTCTGACGGTGCCAGCCTGCGAAAGGGCGGGAATGGGGTCAGCGCAGCCAATAATAGCTCGAGTGGTGGGAGAAAGCCCGCCTTTCACAAGCCCGTGGGCATTCATTTTCAGACCTGCTCTCCCTCTCCGCAAGCTGCAGACTACGCCCCACCCGCCTCCTCCTGAGGGGCGATTACTATTTAGTAAAGCTTTGTGACTTTTCCTCAATATTAAATTTTTTTTTTGCACTTTTGGTAGTTTCCCCTCTTTTTGAATACCTCAAGATCTGATCCCTTAACGCTGACAATCGTGCCTAGTATAAAATAGGTTTCCTCTATGTACCCCGGATCAAACCTGGATGCTCTTTCCATTGCTGTTCTCATTGGTGCTACTGTTGAAGTCTTCAATGTTGGATGTGGTTAGCAGAGGAATTGATAAAAACCCCTGAGGCACACAGGGAGGAGGTGCTGATAGAGATCAGTTTAGCTCCTTTCTTGGGGCGGTTGGTCCAGTTTCAAATCCAAGTTATGTCAGACATCTGAGAACCACCCTGATAGAGGTCTACAGCAGTCTCATTTTCCCATCCCATATCAGAAATCCCAGTCATGTCCCTGAGGTTAAATTTTCCCTACAAAATGCATTTATGGGCCATCCCATGGCTACTGGCTTCTTTTGGGTCAGTCCATCATGACACTGCCTTGTGGTGTCTTTCCCCTTACCATCCCTCTACCACGCCACATGGTCTCTCCCTTATGCTTTCCAACCCCATTTTTCTTTCTTACAGCTGACTTAGGATGCTAATTAAGTTCCTTTCAGGATTTAGTCTGCCAGGTAAGGACATGCCCCAATCTCATGAGGTGCTCTCTTTCTACTGGGTAATCTTGAGTTCCATCGAGGATTTTATCTTTCATATACTCTCCCACTATATTTCATATTTACCATTCCTGGTGTCTTTTTTATCTCTTCATTTTGTCTAACTTCCTCCCTAAATAACTCTTTTGCAAAAGAGAATGGCCACTGTGAATTCTTCACACTATTTAACTCCAACTTTTGGTGCCTACCATCATCTGGTGACTACATTACCCACATCATTTGGTCTTTAAACCACATCACTATTTCTATCTCCTCTGTAAGCACATGCAGGCCTATTAGAGAATCCAAGTGCAGTAGATCTACTATGGTTGATGGTAAAGTTATAAAAAAACCATTGTCAATCCTTCTCCAGTTTTTGGTTCTTGTTCTCCCATTTTCATGATTTAAACCTTCAAGATAACTACAATTAGGTCTCTTACCAAGCTTTCTTTAGTGTGGTTTTACTCTCCATTACTTCTTTTTGCTTTGTGACATACTACCCATAATTTCTCATCATCCCCTTTGGAAAAATTTACAAATTTATTTTCTAAATTGGTATTGCCTTTGATAGTCACCTCTTTTCTGACTGACAAAAAGGTCCTATTTGCTGATGAAGGCACTAGTTACATAAGCAACATCACTCTTATTAAAACTGTTTCAATATGTCATTCCTATCCATTTGTCATGATCAATAATTGTTAATTACACATCATATTTTTCTAAGTAACACTTTTTCTTCCATGTTTGTGCTAATTATAATCTTTGCTCTAACAAGTTGGTAGCATGCTTATGCACAAATCCCCAATTCAGGGCAAATTCTCATATCAATACAAAGTCATTTCAGATTATAATTTTATTTTTTGTGACTTTATTCAGTGTTTAACATATTCGTCACCTCCTGATTCCTTTTATAAGTTTTCACAGAAGATATTCAGGATAGAAGTGTAAGATTTCTGAATAATCTGCAATTTTTTTTTTCTTTTCTCCTTCCTTATTCCATATTCATGCAGGAATTAGGAAGCCAAAGATCTACAATGCCTAAATGTCCTCAGTGCCTGACAAATTAAAACCACCTATTTACCTATGCCAGTTGGAACCAAACTATTTAGTCACTAAATAGCAAATTATAGACTCTGCATTTTCATCCACATAACACTAAGCAAAAATGAACAAATATTGATAACATTTAACTGCTTACATTGGAGAAAGGTCTTTTTATATAGAATTAGAAAGATGGGTGATTACAGGGAAGCCATCTGTCACTAGTCAGAGTACTGGGCCTGAAGTCAAGATCTGGTCTCACATCTCTGATAGTATCCACAGACAAGTTTCTTAACCTGTAAATCCTCTACAAATTGCAGTTATTATTAATGTATGATGATGTTCCTGAGCTTTCAGTCCTTGCTTTTAAATTTTTTTCTACTAATGCTTTTATTTTTACATGATCATTATTTCCTAATGTCTCTTCCCTCCAAAGAACCCTCCCTTATGAAAAAGTATAGCTAATTTAAAACCAACACACTTGTCCTGTAGTGACAATGTGTGCCTCATTCAGCTCCTATTATTTGCAAACTCTACAATGAGAGGAATACTTATTTATGAATCTTGATGCCTTTCAGAATTGTTTTTGCAGTACTGTGGACATTGTATAAATTGTTCTAATTATTTTACTCTGCATCAGTTCATATATATTTTTTGAACTCTTTATATCTGTTTTGTATAATATATTGCCATATGTTTTCATAACTTTCTAGAATAAAAACCTTCTACCCCATCTAAAGAGAAGAGATAGAGATACAATTCCGTTTAGGAGAAAAAGGAGAAGAGACTAATATGATACTTAGGGACTAAGATTATTTGCAAAGATGTGCAAACACAGAAGCAAAGGCAGTTAGCAGAGGACGAATATAATACAAAACCATGATATGGTTCTTTAAGAATTATGTAAGGAATGTTAAAGCTAAGTCAGAATGAGTTGAGGTTGGTAAAGAAAGCTAAAGAAAAAAAAAGATTTTTAAAAAAGCTATGTGGGGTAAAGGTGAAGAAACACTGAGTTTCTATTTGGGGTAGAAGGGATGATAATAATGTGTACTGGAAAGAAGGCAGATACATTCAGCCCTTGTGTCTCTTCTGTTTCTTCTGCCATGAATGATTACTGGACTAAAACAGAGAGAACAAAGGAATTTCATAAGCCAATAAGTTTGATTTGATTCTTGGAAACATTCTAAAACATTAAAGGAAAAATTTGTGAAAAAGGAATATGAGTGAATACAAAGAGCCAGTATAATTTCATTGGGAACAGGTCATACTGGATTCATATATTTTCCCTTTTGACAGTTGCTTAACCTGATGAGAGGGTAGAGAGAACTAGTCCCCAAACCAGGAAGATATAGGACACATAACAGGCCATGTGACATTGGGTTAGTCTGAATTAATCAGTCTTTGAGGCAGCTAAGACAAAGTTACAGAGGAGGTACTCATTTACACAAGTAGGAGTTTTCTTGTCTGGGAGTGTTCTACATCAAAGAAATCACAGCTCCAGCTGCTAAATCAGAGTAATGCAGTAAATATTGTTACTTCAAAGTATTTGCCAAAGTCTTTCATTTTTCCTCAAGGAAAACTTAATCTGTCCACCCTTATCTAACAGTGTGATTTCAAGTTTTTCCCCAGATTTTAACTCCTCTATTAAATAAACAAATGTATATTCAGGACTCCAATCTTTGCATCAAAAATAAAAAAGACAAAAATTCAGAAAAACTAATCTAGGTAAATATGAGGAAAGCAGATCCTTTCTGATTCCTCCTACGTCCTGATCAAGGTAGAACTGAAAAGGATTCATTGAAGAGGCAAACACCTAAGCTTGAAGAAAAGATCTTAACTGATGGAGATTAGGAAGGAATGTTTTCTAGGGATAGGTTAACAGCTGGGCAAATGTAAGAAGGCATAATTTGACAATGATCAGAATGGTTTTACTAGAACAATGTGTGAAGGAATACAGATCAAAATAAGATGACAAAGGTAAGATGAAATCAGATTATGGTGGACCTCAAATGCCAAGCCAAGAAACTTGTATTATGCCCAATAGGCAATGGAATGCCCTGAAAAGTATTTATTTGAGCAAGAAAGTGGCTACTTGCTTAACACTCCTTTGACAAGAGACAAAGGCTTAACATGGAAACAAACTATGAAGGTATAATTGGTATAAGTTTTAGTCAAAGGCTTAAATTTAGACCTGTAATGGCTTCAAAGCTCCTCTAGTATAATTCTCTCAATTCACAAATGAAGAAATTTGAGCCCCATAAAAATTAAAGTGATATAAGCGTAGATAAAGAAGGAATAACTAAACTAGTCTTGAACCTAGAAGCCTTGAGTCCAAATCCTGCATCTCTTCCTACTACATCATAGATTAGAAAGAAATATGGGCTAGATATGGGCTCTTAAAGGGTATAGATAAAAAGTGAACAAAAAAGAGAGGCTATTCAGAAGACAAAATTTTATCTATTTAATGATTTTTACCCAAGGTAAATCCTATTTAAATTCAACAGAATGCAAAGAGAAGCTCTGTGAGGACACATTTCATGCCATAATCACTTTCCCAGCAATCTCATTTTAACTATCTTATTTGATGAAAACCAACCGGGTTATTTGTACATAGTATGCTATGTGCCTGGATATTAGCTATGGGGGGTTGATAGAGAATAGAAACAATCCTTTCAGTCACAAAAATGACATATTTCCCAATTGAAAGTTATAAAATTATATTTTTGGTTTATATATATTTTCTGTATATTTAATGTAAATCAAAATTAAAATTCTGTTTCTGAAGATGCAAATTTAAGAATCAGATCTATTCACTAAAATATCCCAAAAAGTCTAGCTTGAAACAGCTAAACACTTTTATTGATTTTTGACTCATTATATTCTCTCAATTCTTCTTCTCTTGGATATTGTGATTATGTTAATTTCTAATACCCTTCCAATTGGTCTATAGTAATTTAAACCGGAGACACTTCATTTCCACTCATCTTTATCCAACTCATCTTTTCATCTTATTTTTATTTTCCATATAGTCTCTGCCTTTAAAGAACTTGAAATCTAGTTGAGATGAAAATAAACCAATAAGAAAATAATAAAAGATACTATGAAATTACTAACTAGAATTCTTGGCCTGTTTAGTGAAATAGGAAAGAATGGGAGATGTAAATCTTGGAGACCTCCGAGTAGTTGGGGTATATTTAGTGGGATCTCTGATAAAAAAAAAAAATCAAAGAAAGGGAGAGAGAAGAGGTGAGGGCATTTGGGGAAGTAACATTAACAAAGGCTCAGAAGTAGGAATGAGTACAGTATTTGGGGAGGACAGTGAAGAGACTGGACTGGATGGATTGGAAGAATCAGTTTGGGGAAGAGCAGAGGATAAGGGTGGACAGGTTAAGTGAGGCCAAATAGTGGAAGGCCTGTTAACTTGAACCTGGGGTACACAGAGACCAACAATTACATTCAAAAGTTTCTCCCCAGGGTGGATTCTCTGATGTCGGATAAAATTTGAGTTCCGAATAAAGACTTTCCCACATTCCTTACACTCATAAGGTTTTTCTCTAGAATGGAATCTCTGATGATGACTCAAATCTGAATTCTTGTTGAAGCCTTTCCCACAGTCCTTACATTCATGGGACTTCCCCCAAGAGTGAATTCTCTGATGTCGATTTAAACTTGCTTTCTGTTTAAAGGATTTCTCACATTCTTTACACTGGTAAAATTTCTCCCCATTGTGAATTCTCTGATGCTGAATAAGGTGTGAGTTTCGAATGAAGCCTTTCCCACACTCCTTACATTCAAAAGGTTTCTCTCCAGTATGTAGTGCCTGATGATGAATAAGCTGTGAGTTCAGACTGAAAGTCTTTCCACATTCTTTACATTCAAAAGGTTTCTCTCCAGTGTGAATTCGCTGATGCCGTATAAAGGTTATTTTTTGAATGAAGGCTTTCCCACATTCCTTACATTCAAAAGGTTTCTCTCCAGTGTGAATTCTCTGATGCTGAATGAGTGTTGAATTAAAGCTGAAGGCTTTCCCACATTCCTTACATTCATAGGGTTTCTCTCCAGTGTGAATTCTTTGATGTGCAGTACAATGTGAACTACAACTGAAAGCTTTTCCACATTCTTTGCATTGAAAGGGTTTTTCCCCAGTATGGATTCTTTGATGCTGAACAAGGGTTGAATTAAAGCTGAAAGCTTTTCCACATTCTTTACAATCATAAGGCTTCTCTATGGAATGAATTCTCTGATGTTGAAAGAAATCTGAACTCTGACAGAAAAGTTTGCCACATTCATCACATTCATAGGATATCTGTACTTTAGGGACTTTCTGATGTGTCGTCGCAAGATGTGAGATTAATTTCCTGTCCGTTCCTTCATCTTTGACTGTCGTTTTAACTAAATCTCCCTTCTCTCTTCTCATTCCATCTTCTTTGGGATTTCTTTGTTGCTTCTCTAGCTTATTCTTTAGTAAAGTCATTCCTTTAAACTTGGATTTGTGAGGGACATTCACTTGGATGCCTACTGACACCATGTGTACATTTCTTCTAATAAATACTTCCTGCTTTGGAGTCAACTCTTTATTCTTAGTGCTGGTCTCACCATCTGGAAGAAGAAAATATGAACAGCACTTAACAACGAACGTGATTTTGTAAGTTAATAGAGAATACTAGCAACTAAGAGTCACTATCCCTAGGAAAAGGCCACAATGCAGGGAAAAATAGGAAAATAAAGGAATGTGGCTCATTAGGAGGTGGAAAGGGATGGAGAATGTTAGGAAAGACAGAAATAACAGAGTAACACCAACTAAATGGTGGAGAGGATATAAAATGCAAAGCAAAATTCCTGCCCCCAAGTAACTTACAATCAATTTGATAGTTTAAGTCCAAAACATTCAAATTATGAAAATATAGTTAACAGAAAAGATAATACATAACAACTTCATTATTCCAGAATAGCTTAGTTAGATGAAAGGTTTGGAAGGAAGCTGAGTTCAGTTTATTCCAGTCAAATTCTGAGACTAGAGGTCTTATGTTAATTTGGTTCATGGTGATTTGCCTCCTTGAAGTTAGATTTTGCAGTAAAGATTTTCTTTTTAGCTGTCATATTTATTGGAGAGTTTTTAAAGGAAATTTTATTGAACTTTATTTATGGAAGAGTTATTTGTATTTCCACTTACCATCACAGGTGCTTTGCAGACTCTCTTTATTCAGACACCCTTGAACATCAAGGCTCCCAGATACTTCTTGTTCCAGTTGAGAGTTGACAGCAGGTTTCATAAAGGGATACCCTGCCCAAGGCCAGAAGAAAAATAAGACTTTACTGGATGCTTGCATGTTCTAAAGCTATACCTTATGATTACCTAGTCCAAAATGCTCATTCTAAAAGTGAGAAAACTGCATGGCAGTGAATAAGTAATTTACTCAAGGTCACAGTAAAAGAGTCAGGATTTGAACTTAGGTGTTTTAAGTTCAAGTTCAGTATTCTGGTTTAATAATCTCAATTTAGTATAAGGAAAGAGTAGAATTTAGTATAGAAATATAAATTATGGGAAAGATGTGGTGATTCATCTTCAAAGGCAAACATGATAAGTAATGGAAATTGAGTAGATAATAAAGGAAGTAAAGGTTTAAGATTGTAAAGCAAAAAGTAAAATAATGTGGAACACAGAGATACCATTACTCCAAATTACACTGGGTTAAAGGATCACATTTTTTTTTTTTAATACAAAGGCATAGACAAAGCAGAGGAGGAAATGATAAATGCTTTGTGCACTCACCTTTATAACAGGTGTCCTTTTTGTCTAGTGGTCTCTGTGGATCCAAAACCCAAGGCTCTCCCCCTTTTTCTAGCTGGGAGATTATAGCAGGTTTAGGAAACAGAAATGCTGTTTAAAAGAAAGAAAAGGGAACAAGATGGTGAACAAAAGCATACAAGGTAGACCTTAGCCCTGTGTCTTCAGGGGAAAGATGGGGAAAGAAGGTAAATATACGGGGAGGCCACAAGGAAGCCTAGATGACTCAGGAAAAAGGGCACAGGACTATGTTTCTAATATCATGGAATAGGTTGTGATATCTGAGATTTTGCTTAAAGGAAATATTTGGGTTTGTGGACAGCAAATTTTCACACTGGGCAAATATGTATAAGGGTCTAGGAAAGATTTTTAGATATAAATAAAGGTCAGGATCCTTTCCAGAGAACTAGGAAAATGGGAATGCTGCTCATTTGAAATCAACTTTGAATAGCTCATTGAGAAAATGCACTAGAAAAGAAGAAACAAAAAAGTTTCAATTGAGGGTAAAAGGGATCTTGTCCAAAAAGTAACTGAAGTTACAGGACATGACTTCCCATGATTCATAAGACTCTAGTTAACCTGAATATTGAGAGAGATCTTAAAATCTCTAACTAGAAAGCCAAGAAAACCTAAAGGGCAAATAATGTATCCGGGCAAAAGAGAATCCTTACCCAGAGAGATCAAATTTCCATAATTTTCTAGCATCACATCTCTGTATAGAGCTCTTTGATTTGGGGCCAGGCTTTCCCATTCCTTTTGGGTAAAGTACACAGCCACATCTTCAAATGTCACTGATTCCTGCAACAAGAGAATCCTGCTGTTTCAAAAACAGATCTAACACTCAGTTCTTGAAAAGTGGTTGGGGTAGGGAAAGTTAGCAGTGTCTTCCTTTAGGAGAGGTAACATGCTGATTTATATAATTCTTAGTGATTATAGGAGATGAGCATGGAGCAGGGGAAAAAAGCTACTCAAGGAGGACTCAATAACTGTTCTTATTCAAGTTCACAATTTCTACTTTATACCCAGAGAAACTTCCATAGGCTTGCAAATTCCTCACAGACATCCTCTTTAAAGATTTAGAGCTGGAATTAGGCTGTGTCATTCATCTGTATATTTTTTATTCTGTGTACCAGATCTACATCCCTTCTTAAGATATACTACCACTTCTTCCCAGATTGCTTTCATTTTTTTCCTTTAAATCTATCATCCTGGATGCAATCCTGTTGGCTCTGTTACTTCTATCAAAAACTCGTAATTCAGATCTATCCACTTTTGATTGTGTCCATCAGAACCCAGATTCCTTTGTGGGCCAAATTCTCCAGATATATCATATATTCCTCATGACACTATTTCTCATGTTGCCCCTTCTTGTTCGACATAAATTTAGCCACATCCCCCAATTCAATAAGTGAAGTTGGCCTTTCTATCAATCCACAGTGCTACTGACAGTCTGTAAAACGACTGATCTGTTCCCACTTATTGTTTAATGTCTATGCTATCCGCATCTCTAATTTTCTTTAAATCATCGCTAGTATAGTTTATTACTTCCTAGGACCCACTTTCACCCCTGAGTAGAAAAAAAAAAAGCATTATTCTCAAAACAGTTGTCTCTTTTTTTCTTCTACAATCTGAGCCTTCCTTTAGGTTCCTTCCTATCCAACTTCCAACATTAAGAGGAGTTAGTACCATGGAGTAGAAATAACCCTGAAACTGAAGTCAAACAACCTGGATCTGAATTCTAGCTCTTCTCCTTATGAGTGATGTGACCACAGACAAACTTCTTTTCCTTCCACGCCTTTCTTAACCTCCTACAAAAATAGCTTCCCCTCCACTGAAATTTCTTCCTTATAAGGGAACTGATGAGTTCATTCAGCCAAATCCAAAAGATTTAGTTTTCAGAATTTTGATCTTTTCAGAACTGAATATATTAGGTTAAAACTATTCTTAAAACTCTCTCCTTTTTAGTTTCCATAATACCTTGTTCACAAATTCATTGGGTTCCCATTGCCTACCAAATAAAAAGTAATCTTGGTCTGCAATCAAAGGCCTCCACAATATGGCTCTAACTAGCTTTTCCAGCCACAGTTCATAATATTCCCCTTTATTGTTTCCTAGAATCATCTTGTCCTCTGTCTTGTAATATACCATTTCCTATGTTTGGAACCTATCACTCTCCTAAATGGTTGTCTTACTTCCAATCCCTTCTCCCTCTAATCAATACTTCAGACAATTGTCTGTTCATATTCCTCTCTTCAAAACCTTCAAAAGTTTCCTATGGTCTTCAAAATCCAGTTCTAATTCTTTAGTCTGGCATGCAAAGTTTTCCATAACCTTAATGTTTTTCTACGTGGCCCTAATTGGCCATCACTCACATTTCCCTTCAAATACACTCCATTATAAGGCAGAAACTAGGCACTGACTCACACTTAACACCATACACCAAAATAAGGTCAAAATGGGTTCATGACCTAGGCATAAAGAATGAGATTATAAATAAATTGGAAGAGCATAGGATAGTTTACCTCTCAGACCTGTGGAAGAGGGAGGAATTTATGACCAAAGAAGAACTAGAAATCACTATTGACCACAAAATAGAAAAATTGAAAAGTACAAACAAAACTAATGCAGACAAGATTAGAAGGGAAGCGATAAACTGGGAAAACATTTTTATAGTCAAAGTCCTCATTTCCAAAATATAGAGAGAATTGATTCTAATCTATAAGAAAAAAAGCCATTCTCCAACTGACAAATAGTCAAAGGATATGAACAGACAATTCTCAGACGAAGAAATTGGAACTATTTCTAGCCATATGAAAAGATGCTCCAAGTCATTATTAACCAGAGAAATGCAAATTAAGACAACTCTGAGATACCACTACACACTTGTCAGATTGGCTAGAATGACAGGGAAAGATAATGTGGAATGTTGGAGGGGATGTGGGAAAACTTGGGCGCTGATACATTGTTGGTGGAATTGTGAACACATCCAGCCATCTTGGAGAGCAATTTGGAACTATGCTCAAAAAGGAGGAGCTTGGAGAGACTTATATGAACTGATGCTGAATGAAATGAGCAGGACCAGGAGATCATCATATACTTCAACAACAATACTATATGATGATCAATTCTAATGGACGTGGCCCTCTTCAACAATGAGATGAACCAAATCAGTTCCAATAGAGCAGTAATGAACTGAACCAGCTACACCCAGGAAAAGAACTCTGGGAGAGGACTATGAACTACTACATAAAATTCCCAATCCCTCTATTTTTGTCTGCCTGCATTTTCTATTTCTTTCACAGGCTAATCGTACACTATTTCAAAGTCTGACTTTTTATTCAGCAAAATAACTTGTTTGGACACGTATACTTATATTATATTTAACTTATACTTTAACATATTTAACATGTATTGGTCAACCTGCCATCTGGGGGAAGAGGTGAGGGGAAGGAGGAAAAAAGTTGGAACAAAAGGATTTGCAACTGTCAATGCTGAACAATTACCCATATATAAAAAAGCTATAATAATAATAATAAAAACAAATACACTCCAGCACAAATGAAATACTCATTGTCCCTGTTTGTATCCTGTGTTGTTCCATTTTTTTTTCTTTTTTTTTCTACCTTTGAAATGGCCCTACCTTCTTCCATACCTGTGCCTATTGAAATGCTATCCATCCTTCAAGACTGCACAGTGAGACACGGGGCAGGGAAACTGGGCATCCACAAAAGTAGTAATTAATAGGAGGGAAATTCCAGTGATCTCAGTAGGAAGCTGATTTTCTTACATGGGGCAGCAACTCATGTATCAAGAAACTGTAAGTATGGACGACATAAAATGATGACTTCTCTCTACTTAGAAATACTGTTTTATATGGGGGGGAGGGAGATCAGCTCAGATGACCAAAAGAGAAACTAGGGTAAGGTTCTTAGCCAAAAGCAGTTTAATAGAGGAGTCTGACCAAATCAAAAGGACTCTTGGCCTCCCTCTGGATTGGAAATGCCACCTTCCTTCAGGGTTCTATTTTTATAGGGTAACAATTATACTAAAAATAGAACAGCAGTTTCATTGGATGCCAAATACTACATAGCCTAAAATATGAATACTATCAGGGTCCCAAGGTTTTGGGATAGGCAGGTCAGGAAATATATCCACTGACTAGATGGTCATAAGATGGTAACCATACTTTGACTTGGGCAAGCAGAGATACTGCTCATCCTCAAGAATATTTCAGGGAGAGTTTGGGGGCTTTCCATTATGCCACCATGGAATTTGGGAGAAAAAGGATAGAGATATTTTGGGTCAACATTCTTATCAGTCTAAGTAAGCCCCATAGCTTGTATATAAATAATTTCCAATATATAAATGGTAGATCTGCCAAAAAACCCTATCAAAATCTATATTCCTATGTGACAAAATATGAACTGCTTAGTCTTATATTTACTATTATATGTCTATGTATGAATTGCTAAATGTATAATAACCAACAATCATTGTCCCTTATAAAATCATAATGGACCAATACTGATTAGAGTTTAAGTAAGGGACCCCAAGAAATCAGCTTTCTCATATATACTTAGTTTCAACTTTTGTTAATAATGTCTTTTTTTTTTCTTTTAAAAATTGTTTAATTGATTTTCTTTTTAATTTATGGAATTTCCATAACACAGTATAACCCCCCCCCCAAAAAAAATGACTGTACATGAAAATGCAAATTTATTATGTATAATAAAATTATCATGTAAATTTTTTATACTTTGACTGTTTCCAGAATGGTAGATTTGGAGAAGGGAATGAAAGCAATCTGGGGAGGAAAAAAGTTTTCTTTTTCTAATCAACTAACACAAAATTAATGTGTTTGCTCTGCACAGTTTTATATATAAAGCTATTCACTCACAGCTAGCAGATGAATCCCTCCCCTCCCCCACACAAATTTTAGATTCAAAAAGTCTGAATTAGGACTGCTTTGCCCTAATTAGCTGCTCTGCTCTGATTAGCTGTGTGGACTTTGGCAAATTATAATCTCTCTAATCTGTTAAAAAAACAAAACAAACTGATTTACTTAGCTTGTAGTTCTTCTACTTGATCTGACTACTCTTCAGTCTTTTTTGCTGAAAATACCCTCAAACTATGGGCATCCCCCAGGCTCCTTCCTTGATCTTCTCTTTTCTTGCACTATGCTTGCTCAGGTCACAACTTCATCAGCTCCTACAGGTTTAATTATTATATTTATACAGATGACTTGAAGATCTTCTCATCATCCAGTTGTGTATCTCCACTCATTTGGAACTGGATATCCCTAAGGCATCTCAAATTGAACATGTTTAAAACAGAACTTTTCACCTTTCCATTCAAACTCATCATACTTCCAAACTTTCCAACTTCCTTTAATGTCACCACCATCTTTCAGTCTCCCAAGTTTATAATTCAGGTGTGATACTCCATTTTTCACTCTCTCTAACTTCATATAGCCATTCAGTTGCAAAGGCTTGTTGATTCTATCTTTACAATATTTCTCCCATCTACTTTGTTCTCCATATTCAAACAGTTATCATCCCAATTCAGGCTACTGTCACCTTTCATCTGGATTGTTGCAATGGCTTCCTAATTGGCCTCAAGACTCTACTCCATCCAATCTATTTTCCAGACAGCTGCCAAAGAGCTAAAGCGCAGATATGACCATGTCACTCCCTTATTCAAACTGCAGTGGCTCCTTATTGCCTCCTGGCTCATATAAAGCTCCTGTCTGGTTGTTAAAAAAAATCCTTTACCACTTGGTAGTGTAAAGGAGAGAATAATGTGGAAAGATTAGGTGATGCTATCTTTCTGATGCTGATGCTAGATAGGATGCTATCTTTCCATATTATCCTCTCCTTTATTCTACAATCCAGCCAAAGCATTTCTCTTGCTGTTCCTCACAAATATTACACTCCATCTCTGGAATCCATGCTTTTACACTGGCTTTCTCTGAAACTAAAATGCACTACAATCACCAAAATGCTAAGGAAATTGTTCCTTGGAAACCTAGTTTCCTTCACAATTCTGTTCAAGTTATCAGCTTCTACATGAAGCCTTTCCATATTCAACTTGGCTACTGATACCCTCCATTAATAAATTTACCTTGTATCTTATACTAATACTATTTTGGGGCATCTCCAAGATTCCTTGTTATTTCCCTCAGCAGAATGTAAGCTCCTTAAGTTAAGGAAATGTTTCACCTTAATGAATGGCACAGTCCTTAGAATATTGTAGACACTTAATAAATATTAATTGAATGATTATTGTAAGGTTCAAATGAAATTTTTATAGTACTTTATCACAATATTACTAATAGTGATTATGTGTATCAAAGATTGTTCAGTCCTGTATTTACCAAATACCTTAATTCCTTAAATCTAAGAGCTTAAATGTCTAGTTCAGAATCATTTAAGAATTCTAACAGGGTAAAAAGAAAAAAGCAATAATGGATACCGCTTATGATAATGACTCCATTTTAAAAAGTCATAAAACATTCCTGAATATTACAATCATGATTACAATCTGCATCTTAGATCTATCCAGACCATTCTGCTGTGTAAGCTGGTACATGGTAGATTTTTTCATTCATTTCATCATTCATTCAATAAATATTTGGATTATTCAGGAACTGTTCTACTGACATATTTATTCAACAGCAGAACTACTCCCTTCAAATCATCAAGTTACAATCAGACATGAAAATGAATATCCCTATTTAGATAATCTCTGTACATATGTTTCACAGTTTGTGCATCATTCCAATCCACCAGCTACAAAAAATTAACCTTTACTTTTACTTTCCAGGTACAATCTGTTTTTTAATTGGGCTTATGCTCTCTGGCCATATACAGCTCTCAACTTTCTTATATGCAGGTTTGCAAATGCCTAGGGAAACAGCTTCAATTCAGGCAAAGGATTCATCAGTAAGTTTGTCCCTGGACCTTCTACTAGTTTAACTGTAATCTGAACTATTTAAAGAAGAGCAAAGGTAATTATAGCTCACCTGGGGTTCAGCTACCGAATTTACAGTAGCCATCATGGGACCTTATATTTCCTCCCTCTCAGGGAAGGACAAGAACTACCTCAGGATCTGAAAGACAGAAGAAAGAACCATGAGTAAAAACAATTTTACAATACAGCTTATCCAAACCGTAATCTACACTCTACTTCTATATTACCCACTTTTCTGAAACTAGCAAGTAAAGTTTATTTACTGGTATCTTCAATGCTATGGCTCAATCCTAGAAGTTATAAGATAGCCAGTATATATGGGAATGGCACAGTTTAAAGGGGAAAAAAATCAAGACCACTTAATCTAACATTCAAAGACCCCCACAACCACTTATGGGACTTTCACTAATACTACTCCCCTTTATGAAATGATAAAAAAGAAAGCAAAAACATTTCTTGACTCAAGGAACTTATATTTTATAGGGAGAAACAAAGTCTGGATACAATACAATTTCTGGGAAGGAAGGAAGGTACTAGGTCTCAAAGGCAATTTAAGCTGGGCTTTGTATTCTTTGAGGTAAAGGTGAGGAGGGAACCTTTCCCTCCTCAGGCATTGAAGACTGTGCAAAGAAGACAGAATGTTGGGTCTCCTTTGTAAAATGAAGGGGTTAAATTTGATGACCTTCAGAACCACGAAGAACCTAGATAAAAGAGGTGTTTTGGAAGGAGTGTCAAATGTTGCAGAAAGGTCAGGAAGGATGAAGGATAAGAAAAGTAATCAGTTGCTAAGTAAAATGAGCAGAACCAGGAGATCATTATACACTTCGACAACAATATTGTATGAGGACATATTTTGATGGAAGTGGATTTCTTTGACAAAGAGACCTAACTGAGTTTCAATTGATCAATGACGGACAAAAGCAGCTACACCCAAAGAAAGAACACTGGGAAACGAATGTGAACTATCTCCATTTTTGTTTTTCTTCCCGGGTTATTTATACCTTCTGAATCCAATTCTCTCTGTGCAACAAGAGAACTGTTCGGTTCTGCAAACCTATATTGTATCTAGGATATACTGCAACATATCCAACATATAAAGGACTGCTTGCCATCTAGGGGAGGGGGTGGAGGGAGGGAGGGGAAAAATCGGAACAGAAACGAGTGCAAGGGATAATGTTGTTAAAAAAAATTATCCTGGCATGGATTCTGTCAATATAAAGTAATTATTAAATAAAAATTAAAAAAAAAAAAAGAAAAAAAGGTTAGGGATACAGGATTGTTGATATATCCAAAAAAAAAAAAAAAAGAGAAAAGTAATCAGTCAACAATTTAATGGCTATAAGATCATAGATTTGGAACTCAAAAGGTTCTTAGGGACATATGTTGTTGCTGTCAGGCACTTCCAACTCTTTGGTGTCTTTGTGACTAGGGTTTACTGAATAGAGACTCTGGAGTGGTCTACCATTTCCTTTTCCAGCTTATTTTACAGATGAGGAACTTGAGGCAAACAAATCTTAGTGATTTATCCAGAATCATACAGTTAGTGTTGGAGTCCAGGTTTGAATTCAGAAAAATCAGTCTTTCTGATTTTTAAGCCCAGTACTCAATCCACTTCAATACCCAGCTGCCCCTTGAGAGGCACAAAAGAGGTTTAATAAATGCTAGCTGGCTAAATGATTGGTTTAAGAGGTCATCAAGTCTGACCCCTCAATTTAACAGCCAGGATTCAATCAAAACAAGGCCTCATAATTCCAAATTCATTCCGTGGCAGAGAATTCTGATAAACTCGGGAATCTTAATTAATCAACAATTACAGAGTATGTTAAGCGTGCTCTAGATGCCCAGCACACCAAGGATTCAGTGGAGCTGTCCTTAGCCGGCGGTGCTGCTATCCAACAAGTAGCAGGGAAGCGTGGAGGGTCTCGAACCTGGTCCCAAAGCCCGGCCCCACTCCCTGGGCCTACCGAGGGAGGCGAAGATTAAAGGCACAAAGGCAGGGCAGGTGCTGGACCAAGCCAAAGGAGAAGACGTGGCCCTCCCGCCCGCTCTCCGGTTACTACGACTTAGGAAAACGAGGAAAGGGGGAAGGGAAGATGGGGAAGGAGGAGGTTATTAGCGCGTCCCGGCAGTCCCCGGGACAGCCCCGCCCCTTCCCGGTCTGTCGGGTCTCGTGAATTCGAGGCCTTGGGGTGGTAGGCCCCCACGAAGGTCCGACGGTGGCTCCTCCCCCGGCCCGCGGTCTCCCTAGACCCACTCACCGAGACCGAGCGTGAGTCCCGGAGTCAGAGAGACGGACGTCTCTCCACTCGGAGGGCCGCAAAACCAACTCTCTCAGACCCCCGATTCCCCCGCCGCCAGGGACAACAATGGCCAGAACGGAAATGCGTCACCAGGCAGGCTTCGGCTCCCGCCCACTCTGCCTGTTTTCCTGCTAGGTCATTAGAGGCGAACGCATCTGCGGTTTACCCCCGTTGGGAAGGAACGAGGGGAATTTCGGAAGGTCGGGAAGAAGCTGAGCTATTCCTTCAAATCCCGTAGAAGCTAGAGAGCTCTAAGCAAGACCTCCTCGGAGGGGATTGGATAATTGGCATTAGAAAGGAAAGAGCTATCCCATTGGATAGGGCGATCGGGGGTAGGGCTCCTTTGGCCAATGACTAGCCGAGTTTGTAGGAAGGGCGGAAATGACTACAGAAAACATACATGTTCCACGTGGTTCCGCCCTCAGTTCATGGCTCTTGAGGCTTTGGTGACAGGGTAGAAACGTTGCTACTAGAAAGAATCTTTGAGCTCGTCTGGTTTAGTGCTTAGATTACTTGTTTTCCTATTTTAGTGTACCACTAAATAAGACTGTTTTCTGCCCTCTAATAGGAATTAAATTTTTTTACTTTCACGTACACTTTTTTATTCTGGAATATCATTCATCCAGTTTAGCAATTCAACAAGCATTTATTAAGCACTTGCTGTATTTAACATGCTGTGCCATGTACTTGGATACAGTGTTGAAAATGAATAACTAGTCACTTTCCCAAAGGAATTCTGTTTTACTGGGGGATACAATAGAGGGAATAAATTAATACAAAATAATTTCAGGACTAGAACATTAACTAGTTGGGAGACAGAAAAGGATTTTGAGTTAAAGGTGTCATTTTAGCTGATCCTTATGAAAGATACGAATTCTAAGAAGAGGAGTAGTGGACTTAGCCTGTGATGCTAAAGCACAGAGACTAAAGATGAATTGTTGGATTTGCGGAATAGCAGATGGGGAATGTCGAGGGAAGTAATGTGAAATAAATCTGGAATGGTAGTCTAGAGTGGTCAAAAAGAGATTGAATCTGGCTTGACCTCTCTGTAGCCTTTAACACTGTCACCCTTCTTATTTCCCCTTACTCTCTTCTCCCCTGGTTTTCATGCTACTGTGCTCTGTTCTCTTCCTCCTGTCTGACTTCCCCTTGGGAATATTCTTTGCTACATCTATATCCAGGACATTCCCTCTAGCTATGGGTGTTTCTAGAGCTCTGCCTAGGTCATTTTCTGTTCTTGGCCTATACTGTTTCACTTTGTGATCCCATCAAGCCCCATTAATTCAGATTATCATCGTCTTGGTGATGATTCTCAAATCTTATAGAGGTTAGATCTAAGGTCTTTACTGAACTCTGTCTCTCATCTCTAATTGGCTGTTGGACATCTGGAATTGAATGTCTCATTTCAGTCATGGATGACTCTTTATGACCCAATTTGAGGGTTTTTTTTTTTTTTTTTTTTTTTTTAGTCAACATACTGGAGTAGCTTGCCATTTCCTTCTCTGGCTCATTTGACAGATGAGAAAGCTGAGGCAGAGGGTTAAGTGACTTATCCAGTAAGTGTCTGGACTAGATTTGAACCCAATTTTTTCTGACTCCAAGGTTGATATTCTATCTATTGTACCTTCTGGCTGTCCTGTAGACATCTTAAACTCAACATGTCCCAAATTAAACTCATCTTCTCTCTTTAACTCCTCCCTTTTTCCTAATCTATTATTATTGAGGGTACCATCATTCTTAACTAGTCACCCAGGCTTGCGAACTAGCTGCTGTCCTAGCCTTCCTTATACAATCAGTTGCTAAATCTGTCAGTTTTACCTTTGTGACATATCTTAAATATATCCCCTTCTTCCCTCTGATATTATCTCCACCCTGATGCAGGCATTTTCATTATCTCACACTTGGACTATTGAAATAGCTTGCTAATTATGCAGGCCTTCCATCCTTCATAGCTGTCAGGGATCTTCCTAAAATATAGGCCTGATTAAGTCGAATAAAAAATTTTTAAACTTCAAAGCCCTTCATAACCTATCCCCTTCCAACCTTTCCAATGTTTTTATGTTGTATATTCTTTCATGTCTCCTTCCTGCTCTCAACATACCTTGCAATCTAGTGACACTGCTCTCCTTACTGTTCTTCAAACAAGACACTCCATTTTCTGATTTTAGGCATTTACATTACTTGTACTTTATATCTGGAAGGCTCTCTCTCCTCATTTCTATTTCCTGTCTTCCCTAGCTTCCTTCAAGTCCCAATTAAAATTCCATTTTCTACAGGAAAATTTTTCATAAATCCCCTTTAGTGTCTTCCCTCTCTTCATTGCTTCCAGTTTATTCTTTATATAGCTTTTCTTACATTTTTGCATGTTGTCTCCTTTAGACTGTGAGTTCCTTAAGAATGGGTACTGTTTTACTTTTCTTTGTGTCCCCAGTGTTTTGCACAGTGTCTGACATACAGACTGACATTGGTTTCAGGAAAATGATTCTCCAAGGAGTTAATGAAAGTTAAGTGACAATGAGGTGGTTAGATGGAAGGAATACCTGCATCAGTGACGTCATGAATCTAATGAAATAACCCTCAATGCCTTTTCTACAGAGTTTAAGATGCCTTCCTTACATCTTATAAAGTAGATAGAACAAAGATTAATATTCTCAATTTATAGATGGGAAAACTGATGCCTAGAAAGGTTAAACGATTCAGGTGGGAAACGGGACTTTGCCTGAAGAAAATCTCTATTTGAGTTTCAGTTCGACCATAGAAATTTGATCAGTTGATATTACTACTTTGTGTTAATTCTGAATGTTGCATATCCCTCATTAGTCTGAAAGCAAAAGACTAACAGTTTTCATCTTGATATTCCAAGTGCTGACTTCAGAGATTTGAATTTAACAGACACTTTGATGATCTCACTGATCTGCATAATCCACTTTTGCAGAGCTTTGCCTCCTCCCCTACTTGTCATCCTATGTACTTTTGCCCAAGAGAGCACCTAAGTGCCCATGATGACTCTTTTCATTATCATTACTGTTACTTCATTCTCATCATTTTGATGGACTTCAGATAAGAAATTGGACTATGAATAAGTTGCTATGAAGCTTTAATTCTTTTACATTAAATGTTCTGTAGAATTTTGTGTAACTTGATAAGATGCCTGCTTTTTGTAATTAGATAAGAATATTAGGACATATGCTCAAGAGTAGATTTACCAAAAGCATGTAGCTTACAGGATCACAAAATCTGCATCTAGTTCTCAGTTTTAATTTCTTCTGCTAGGTTCCTAGCAGTTTGAAAGCATTTCATTCCATGGAACTTAAAGTTTATTTCATTTCAACATTTGTTTAAATGTTATTTTTATAGATTAATATTGTATTTGGATAGTTGTCAGCAACATGCTCTTTGTAATAGTGTTCCAGTTGAAATTATTTATTTTGGAGGTATTTATAATATGAGAATTTGTCTTGTCAGTTTATAAAGGATAGTGAATTTCTAGTGTAAAATTTTAGCTAACTTATTGTATAATAAATATTTGCAACTCTCAGTAATTAAATGCTGCAATTTCCATCATTTCACTGCATTATGTGCAGCAACTTAACCTCTATGATTTAGAGTGGCAAATGAGCTAATCCTGAATTATTCCTTAAAACCCCAGTTGTTTCATCAAAACCACATGACTCAGCCATTTGGCAACATATTACTTTATGAGCACATGTGAATGGATGCTGTTCTTGATGTGCCTTTTGAGTTCATTCTTGGGTCCTAGTTATTTCATAGATAAATGGTTTTTAAATTTAGTGTTGTATATGTGTTGTTAGACTTTACTGCTTTTAGGTCTGTTCCAAAAGTAGTTCTGCAAATTTAAACCTGTTTGTCATTTATTCTGATGATATCCGAGTTGTTTTTAAACAACTATCTTCTTCACTTTTGATAAGGAAGTACTAATTTTTCTGTTAGTGATGTGATAAGCTCTGAGTTTTATTAATACAGTATGAATTTGTGTTGGAACATCTAGATCATTTTACTGTGCCAAAACTATACAATAAGAATGATGAATAGGTATTAATTTCTCTATTTTCCCCCCACTAAGCTTTAACCTAAAGATGAAAATTGGTCCCAACATATACAACTTTGACTTTTTCCTTAATAATCTTATACTTATTGTCTTGCTTGGAAATGATCAAGGTTTTTACATAGACTTATTCATTGGTTCTATTTGATCTTTATATTCATACTCATAACTTTAATTTTCTGTTTTTCCTTGATGTACTTGAAAAACTTTACATTTGATGAGTCCACATGACATTTAATATTCCTGGAAAAAGTTTCTATGAGATAATTTTTTAATTGAAGCCATATAACTTGATGTCAATCATTTTGTTCATATCCATGGCCTAACATTTGAGCAGCCACCTCTGCCCCTGAGATATAAATGAGAGGCATTTCTAAGTAAACTGATCATTGTGGGACTTTTCATTCAGGAAAACATACCATATGATGAGGAGCCAATCTCTTCTCCTTTTTCTTCCAGCTTGGGAGAAGCTTACTCATTCTCTAAAGTGTGTTTACATTTCTGTTCAATTAATATTTAAAGCTATTATAAAATTATGAGTGACTATAACAATTTTTGATTTATGTTTTGATTATTGGGCATGGGAAGAGAAGGGTAGTGGTTGCCACTCTATACAGAAGGGGATAGTAAGAGAGAAAAAATATGGATCATTTGTAAGAAATCCTCAATTTCTTTCAGCTAGAACCTCAAAATGAGACCTTTACATCTCATAAGTTCTCAAAACATAGTAAAAGCATGAATTCAGATTTCTTCTGGACAAAAGGCAAGCTCCACAGTAATTTTTGTTTGATATAGGGCTAATGGAGTTATATTTTAATGTGAACAGGTCTATCCTCATGATTCTACTTAAGTAGGCTCAGACTCCTCTCCCCCTTAGAATTGAGGAAGATCATTAAAAAGTCTCACTTGGGGGAGAGAAAGGGAGTGGCTAGAAATAACCAACAATTCCTGCATTCCAAAGGTGGAACCAGAGAGAAGAATAAGAGTAATCCTTTTTCTGAAGCAGCCCCGCATTTTAAAAAAAAATTTGTACAAATTATTCTTCAAAAGAGATGATGGACTTCCTTTTATGACAGAAATTTTCCATATGCTTTTTAATTTGGAGATTATCTCTTTCCTCCAATTTGCTTCTCAAACCTTGTATAGGTTTGTTGAATTTTTGTATTTTGTGTTATTTTGATTCCTTCTATCACCTTAACCAATGGAATTTTGCTTTTTTTGATTAAGGGGATCAAGAATTTCTAATATATTTTTCAGATTCCATTCAAAATTTTTTTCCTCAAAATTTTATACATACATACATATATTTGTGTCTATACCTGTATATTTCTTCTGAGCCTGATAGAAATTCATTGAGTGGACTATTTTGTCTTGTTTTATGTCCTTAGTATATAACATGTTTAACAAATGCCTATTCTTTGAATCCAAATCGTGTTTCCAGGTTTTTTTATGATAAGAATTATTACATAATAAAAGTATCATTATATTTGATATATTTCACAAATATTCCTGGTTTGCACTTTTTCCTTCATTAACTTTTATATTGACCTCAAAATTCCTTTAAGTCAACAAAGCATATTATATAGTGTTTTCATCAAGATGAGATTTGCTTAAGTTATTGAACTATATTCATCATAAAGTAAGTGAACATTTATTCTGTGAATTTAATTTGATAGGATGGAATGGTTATTATATTTTTCCATCCAATTTTTTCTCAGGTACTTCCTGGTAAGCCTTTTATGAACTGAAACACCTTGCCCCCTTCCCATCATCCCTATCACAAAAAGTACATCTCCCAGAGCAGCTACTGTATTTCTCATAATCCTGTCTTCTGTAGGAAATTATGAAATGGACAGACATGAGATAGCTCAGACCAGATTATTTCATTTAAAGCATCATTTATTGGCTGGCCGGCCAGTGATTGACCCACTAGTCAGGCTAGTAAAGATCAGCCCCGAACCTTTAGCGAGGTACACTTTTAAGCACATTTGCCACATCCTGGTACAGCTTTGCCATTACAAATTTTGGAAATCACTGACACAGTTTCTTGTTTACAATGGGGATATGTCTGGATGTGAGTGATCACACAACGGAACCTGTCAACATGTTTTGCAATGTTGTCTTGACTCTGTAGGCACATACTTCTGGGAAAGTCTGGGACTTCAACCGTTTCTCGGAAAATCTAGGGTCTCAGAACTGGGGGATGGGGCCCAGTCTGAACATAACACTTCCCTTAATTTAGTTTGAGCAATGTTTTCCAATAAGTCTGAGGCCCCTTGCCCAGGGATGAGGAGGTCAGTCTTTTGTCCATTTCAATTATATATATGTCCATTGGTAAATCCTCTTTAATGTTCTTCACATTGTTTGGGACAAAAAGACCTACCCAATGTGACTACTCAAAGATTACTCATAGAAAGCAGAATTATTTATTAGAATCTCGAGAAGTGGATGCCACCCTGGTCTGTGAGCCAAATTCACAGCAGAAGAGAGCCACTCCCTTGAAAATGTTCACAATATTTATACATTTCAGACAAAGAACCTCCAAAATCCCACCCTCTATATGGTGTAATTGGTCACATAGGTCTATTCCCCTATTTGGTCAGTGGAATGCAGTAGATGTATGACTTTCCCACCAGTGTCCTTCTTTGAACAATGAAATATAGTCCAGACCTTATCTAAAATGGCATGCTTCCTCACCATGGATCCTCTTTTGGATAGCTAGTAGTCTAGCCCTTATCTGAAATCACAAACTTCCTTAACTGAGGCTTTTAAGGCTTTAGCTAACAGTCTCTGATCAATATGTGCTTAATCTGTAAGTTCTCCTTTTTCCCACACAACATCTACCATGCTGATGTTGTTCTCCACTTTTAAATGTCAAGAATATGTCTACATAGCACAAAATAGAAAGTAAGCAATTTTACCAATATTTATAATCAAATTAGAAAATTCTCATGCCAGGTTTTTTCTTCAGTTCCTTAAATTTCATATACAGTATTTGTGTGTACATGTGTATAAACATATAGTAAATTTAATAAATATGAAATCTTACCCTTAAATTTTGAAAATAATCTTTTCAAGTACAAGATAAAGAAGGCATTGCTTAATAGTGGTTGATCTGAAAAGATCTGGGAGTATGGTTAGTGGATTGCAAGCTCAAGATGAGTAAACACTTATATGATAATGTTGAGGTTGGGAAGGGAACCCCAAAAGGTTGAGGTCACAGACTGATGTCACAAGTGTGTCTCAAAAGAATTTGTAGGCTTGAACACATTTCCTGGTCAAGGGGCAAAGGTTATTGTAATTGCAATACCATTACGAGCAGTCTAAATTCCAAGAGAATTTAGCAGAGAAACAGAAGCAAAGAGACACATTTATCTAATTCTTCATGTTAATAAATATGCTACTTTTATGGCCGAGAGGTAGGACCAAGGAGTGGTCTCTGGAATTTGGTTCTCACTGACCAACAGATTATCACTATTATCTCAGGAGTCTGATCCTTGGAACTATCCTGAGGCTGGAAGACTTCAGAATCAGGCAGGTTGTTATTCTTGGATTGCGTGTGGGAGTTTCCTGAGGCAGAAGATTTCCTAAAGCCAGAAGATTTAGAGTTACTGACTTATTGTTAAAATAGAAGTTCCCTAAGGCCAGGGACTTTAAAACCATTGCTGTCTCCCCTAGAAATTAGATTACATCATTTCCCCTCTCAAGCAGTTGTAACCCCAAATTCATTTGGGACAAAGGGAGGGAGATCTCATCTTCTGGAACTGCTTCATGTTGATAAGGAGTGTGGAGTCCAGACTGGGGAGGGGGGACATGCAACATGGCACCTAGGGGATGTTGAGTGTTCGAATCAGTTAGCCCATGACATTCAGACTGAATGAGTAGTTGGATGTTCATAGTTTGGAGCCTGGAGGAAACAAATCTCACAAGTAGGTTACAAATGCAGGGGCCAAATATAAGGGGAAAAAAATAATTAAAACTGGAGTTAGTATAGGGATTAATAGGAACAATAGCCAGGAACCCTGCCAATGGAAAGCTGGGGGGGAGTGAGATGAGATTTTCATGAATATCTTGCATTCAGCCAGCATTTTCTAGGAATTTCTCAGAATGAAGCTTAAACTTCCCTGAGTTGTTGATGTTAAAAGATGTTAAGCATTGGGTAGAGAGGATTAGAGATTGAGGAGGGTTTCTGTCAGAGACATTCCTTTTAATGGGTCTCTCAGAAACATCAGAGTGGAATGTAAACCCATTTTACAAAGAAAAGCCTGTCCCTTAGGTGTACAAATGGTACCTGAGGTTGTTTTATAGCAGCTTCCTAGTTAGTTGTCCCCAAAGATGATTATAAAGTTATTCCCCTGGGGAGGTAGCTAGTACAAATGAGACGGCATCCAGAGTGGGATGGTGACATTTGGGCATGGGGCCTTTGCAAATAATGCAAATGGGCTGCTTTGTGGATGCTGAGGGTACACCCAACAATGGAGTTGTTTAGCTTGACTAAAGACTAAGGAGTTATTTCCCCACTGGAGAGGGCCCATTGAGTGACACTAAGAGAGAGCTGGAGAGGAAATACTAGGAGCAAAGCTCTCATCCTTGGAGTGTTGTTAAAGGCATGCGTGGAAAATGTAGAAAATAAGAAAAACAAAAAGAAAAAAAGAAAGCTAATCTTAGGTGCCTTAGCTACCTTTTGAATTATTTGAGAAATGAAGCCTGGGCCAATGTTGCTCTGGAAAGAGCTGGGAAGGCCAAAAAGAAGTTCCCACTGATGTGCCTCTGGGATTAGAAGCTGCCCTGAGGAAATAGGGCAGAATAGGAGAATTTTTTGTTATAAAAAGTCCCCCTTTTTTCCACATAGCTTCATGAATATGCAAAATATGAAAAGCATATTTGGAGTCTATGGATGTTTACTTTCATTTCTTTCCCCAGTTCCAAAAACCCAGTAAGGGCAATGGATTCAGCTTTCTGGGCAGAAGTCCTGGAGGGGGTGGGGGGAGAGAGAAGGGGGCAGAAATTGGCCTCCAAGGTAATATTGAGGGTCACCACAGAATAACTTGCCTTCTTTCCTCATTTTCAAGAAAACTGGGCCCATCTGAAAACCATTCACATCTGGGTTGTCAAGAGGAATATCCCTTAAGTCAAGTTGACTGGAGTAGACAGAAGCTAAAGCTTTCTCACAATTATGAATAATGTCACCTGACTGAATGTTGTCAATTAAAGGTATGATAGCACACCAGGAGAGTCAAGTTGGGGGTGTCTAGCAGGAGAGCCTGATATCTGGTAAACCTCCCACTGTCAAGCCATTGATGCTCTTTGGCTTCCAAAATTCTCTGAACCCAATGGTGAGCTTAGAGACTTCCTCAATTTGAAGGAATGTGGCAGCTAGCTCTAAGGCAGGAGGGTCATCCTAAAGACACCAACTTTCTTTGAGAAGTAAGCAAGAGGTCTGGGATAGGGACCCAGAGACTCTAGTCAAGACCCCTAGGACTTGGCCCTGCCTTCCAACAATGTACAGGGTAAAAGGCTTGAGAATAAGGCTCAAAACAGGTCCTTCAGCCTGAGAGCATAAACATGACAAGACAGAGCATCCTTAGATCTGTTTTGACAGCCAGTCATGTCGTAATAATTCTAGTCAGACTCAGGAATAATCAGGTGGGAAACAAAGAAATAGAATTGGGAAACTGAGTCAGAAGGATCCCACCTTAAGCAAAGGCTAAGGTTGTCCTCCCAACTCTTGCCCAAATAAATCATCCACCTAGACATTTCAGGAAGGTGTTCTCTGAGTAATAATTATGGGTTACTGATCATTAGATCAAGCAATCAAATTCAGAACTCAAAAGAATATCAGATACAGTCCCAAGAGATTTTATCTCTAATAGCAAATTCTACCAATCTCTGCTTAGGGCTAGATACATTATTTTAAAAGTTTTCCAGGACTTAAACCCATAGGAGGTTTTATTTAACATGATTTATAGGTTTAAACATCCTGGTGTAAAGGATCAATCATTAAGCTTATAGATTCTTAATAAATGCATTCCTTATTTAGAAACTATAAATCCTAAACAGGCTCATTTCTCAAGGCTGATGATCTTGCTTACCCTGATGGTTTCAAGAAAACTGGCAAGTTTACAAATTAAGAGAAGTTGATAGAGACCCCATGAAAGGGGCTAAGCTTGCTACTGCCCACCCCAACTATTCTTAGTGTTTTCCTGTTTGATACCTTCCTCACGCTATGAAGTGAGAAAAGGTATTGTATACCTCATACTTGGAGGTAAACTGTTAAAGCTTAACAGGATGACAATAACTGCAAATAACTTAGTTAACAATTTTAGAATTGTCCTAATAGCCAAATAGTCTTATAATTTCTATATCCTTAAATAAGTTTCCCTTTTGTTTTAGGGGTAAAACAAGATAATTCTTAGAACAGATATTTAAATGGACTTAACTTTAATGAGTTTCCTAAATTCTGATTAAATGTTCTAGACATAAATGAACTGTGATTTGGTTATTTTCTGATTCATGCAAATCATGTCCCTTTTGTGAGGCTGGAAGGGTTAAGAAGCCAATTTTTACTGGCTGGGCCCTCAGAAGTCTGACTCTACATAACTAGTAAAGTTTTAAGTTGTAAAGTAGTCCCAAACTCTTCTGTTAACATTATCAGTGCAAATAAATTACAATTTACATATCTCTTTAGTGGGTTTTAATTAGAATTCCTTTAAAATTACTTTTACTATCATACCTCAGACAAATTTCCAAATTGCTTTACACCCATTTAGAAATCATTATATCTATTGGTCACATCTAAAAAACATATAAAGTCATCAGATATGAAGCAATTATATCCAATAAAACAATTAGCATTCATATAGCATGTTTTATGCTAAGCAATTCTGCAGTCATGAGGTTTCACAGCAACTATTATTTCTCTTTATTGGGAAGAGATATTTGCCATTAATTATGTAGCTAATACATATCCACAATTGAAACAGACTGATGATTTTACCAAATGCAGAGGCTGACTGGCTTTCTTACCTCACCTACCATGCTGGGTGGTGTCAGGGGTACCCTAATTCTTCCTGGACAGAACCCACTGAAGGCTGGGGTGAGTGGTACCAGGATCTCCCTTTGATGATAGTTTCAGATGCCAGGACTCAGGGAATCTTGACCATTGGGCCTTATTCCCACTTCCCCAAAACTGGATTAGGAAGGTGTTTGGATTCATTGTGTGGGGTCCTCATGGTTTTGCTGCTTCCCCTATTTCTATAGGTGGGGCAGAATTTTAATTTCCCTACAGTTCTGAGATGAAAAGATTTAGCAAACAGAGGGACTTGGGCTATATTGATCTTATTTGTAATCTCCACAACACTGTCAGGAACAATCTGGGGAGTGGAGTGGAGAGGTGTAATGACAGCATATTTAAAATCAGCCGGAGTCAGGAATTCAGGTTAAGGGAAAAATCTTCAATCTTTATTGAAGTGAAGAGGTGAATAAGGATTGCGATAGCAATATGGGCAGCTATGACAGGAAGCCAGCTAACAGAGGGGGATCTGAGCTGAAAGGGCCATGGCAATCACAAATGCAAACAGTCTCTCCTTCCCCTTCCTTTTCCACTCCCTGCCTCCACCCACCAAAATCATCATTTCCTATACAACACATCAGGACTTGCACAAAGAGTGGGCGGGGGGCATTCTTTCTCCAAGCTTATATATTAATAGAGTATGGTCCAATTACTATTTAGCCTCATGTGCTTGGGACCTCAGTGCATCAACTCAAGCCTCAGCCCATTACAGAGAGGGTCCCTCAGTACCTTTCAGGGTGCTTTTGCAAAGGAGCAGAAGAGGACTCCAGACAAAATATGAGTCAAGAAAGGGTTAGCAAAAAATTGCTAGTTTTTTTTTCTTTTCTTTTAGAATGGGGTAAATTCCTGGAATTATCCCCAATGTTTCTGGAATTTTTCTTGCAATCTTAAAATGACTAATTGCTAAACTTCCTAATCATTGCTTTCAAAATTTTGAGAATTAGCTAACATGTTATTTTAATTTTAATTAGTTAACTTTTATGTTACATATGTTTATAATACCATTTGTATTAGCTATGCCTGGAAAATAGTATATATTTAATGAAAAACAATCTCCATTCCTTCTTATTTCTTTCTAAGGAAAAGAAAATCCATAGAGAGAAAGAAACTTCCTTTTTTTCTTTTCTTTTTGGGGAGAGGCAATTGCGATCAAATGTTTTGTCCAGGGTCACACAACTATTAAGTGTTAAGTATCTGAGATACTCAGACACTATTAACCAGAAGGGACCTTTAAGATCAGTGGCAGAATCTGAACTATGAAGTTTTGGGGATGGTGTTTAAAGGAATAAAAGTATTTTAGTTTTGGGAACGAACATGAATAAAAGCATAAATCTGACTAGTATTAGCTCAGTGCATGTGAAAGTATTGAAATAGGCCAGATAATACAGGACGATTCATGATCGAGTTACAGAAGATAATCAAAGTTAGGTAGGTTGGGGTAATATTGTAGAAGATCCTCTCTCATTCGGACTTAGATTTCTATAGGCTATAGTCACTTTCAAAAGTTTCTCCTCAGTGTGAATCCTCTAATGTTGAATAAGGTAAGAACTACAATTCAGGGCTTCCCACACTCCTCCTATCTATAAGATTTCTTCAAAAATTGGCTTCTTTGATGCTGACTAAGATGTGAGTTACAACTGAAAGCTTTCCCACACTCTGCATCCATAGGGCTTCTCTCTGTTGTGAATTCTCTGATGCTGAATAAGATATGAGCTACAACTGAAAGCCTTACTACATTCTTCACATTCATATGGTTTCTGGCCATTATGAATATTCTGATGTTGAACAAGATATGAATTACAACTGAAGGCCTTCCCACACTTGTTACATTTATAGGGCTTTTCCCCGGTATGAATTCTCTGATGTACAATACAATGAGAACTGAAGACTTTTTCCACACGCCTTCCATTCATAAGGTGGTGGTGGTGGTTGTTGTTTTTTACCAGTGTGAATTCTCTGGTTATGAATTAAGGCTGATTTATAGCTGAATGTTTTCCCATAATCTTTTCATTCATAGAGTTTCTATCCAGTATGAGTTCTTTGATGTACAATGCAGTTTTATCCCAGTGTGAATTCTTTGATATACACTTAGGCTTGTGCTGAACCTGAAAGTTTTCCCACAGTCATTATATTTATAAGATTTTTCTCCTCGGAGTCTGATACCAAGTGAGATTTGAGTGCTGACTAAAGGTTTTTCCAAATTCATTATATTCATATCATTTCTCACCAGTGTGAATTCTTAGATGTTGAATACAAGTTATCTTCTATTTGAAGGATTTTCCACACTCCTTAAATTCATAGGACTTCTCTCCAGTGTGGAGTCTTTCATGTTGAATAAAGGTGTGAGTTTTCTCACTTTTTTTTGTTTGTTTTTTGTTTTTGTTTTTGTTTTTTTTTTTTTTTTTTGGTTGCTGAGGCAATTGGGGTTAAGTGGCTTGCCCAGGATCACACAGCTAGGAAGCATTAAGTGTCTGAGATCATATCTGAACTCAGGTCTTCCTGACTTCAGGGCTGGTGCTTTATCCATTACATCACCTAGCTGCCCGGCTTTCTCACATTCTTTACACTGATATCGCATGTCTTTGGTATGAAATCTCTGAGGCTGAATAAGGTGTGAATTAGAACTAAACGTTTTACCACAGTCACTATGGTAATGAAGTTTTTCTCTACTATGTATTTTCAAATGTTGATAAAAAGCAGAACTTTGATAAAATCATTTTCCACAGTTTTCACATGTATAAGATGTCTGTCTTCTAGGAAACCTTAGATATACAAAAAGTCTGAACCAACACTAACATTTGTTTCTATTTTCTTATGCTCTTGAGTCTCCCCTTTTTAGGTCATTCTCTTAATCTTAACTGTTAGTTTCCTGAAAAGTTTTTCTTTTTTCTTCCCTCTCTCTGTTATGGGATTGCTCTGCTGTTTGTTCAAGATGTTTTTCAGGTCACAGAATTCCCTAAAGGTTGGTCCCTGGTAAACACTACCCTTGAGTACATCTGATGTCACTATATGGATTTCTGTTTCTTTAGAGACTGATTCTTTCTGAGTGGATTCTTCTTTTTCAGACATGGTGTTACCTGACAAGAAATAGAAAATGCAAATGTTAGTGGTTATCTGCTTTGGTTGGAGAGAAATTGGTTATAAAGTAATAGTGTCATAAAAGCTTGTCTTTTGTATGAATAAAAAAATGGCTTCATTTGGTATCAAGAATGAAGGAAAATGAAGAAAAGTCCCCAGATGTAATAAGAGTAGTTGAAATATGAGAATTAGAAAGCAAAGGCAAGGGGGCAAACATTTGCCTAAAGAGAGCAAAAGCTGTGAAGCAGAAGCAAAAGGGATAGTCAGTGACTGAGGATACAACAAATAACTGTAATAACCAGCAGGTAAGGGGTAATTGAGGGAGTAGTGCCCCTGTGTGGAAGGACTCTCATGGTGCTAAACCTTCTGAGTTACTTCTTGACCTCAATATCCTGGTGTCCTGTTTTTTACTCTGGGGATTTAGTGTTTGGGCCCTTTGCCATTCGGTTCAATGCAACCAACCTATCTCTTCTGACATCTGAGTTTCTAAGGACTATCATGGAAAAAAAAAAACATTTCCCAATTTCTCTAATAGGGGCTTTATTTTATTTAAAATAAAAATAACAAAATGGGAAAGTGATCTTAACAAAACCATTTCATCAAAATGACTCTGTGAAGGATTCAGTGAAAATATTATTATCCTTATATAGTGCTATCTAGGTGGTATAGTAGATATGTGCTGGGCCTGGAGGCATGAGAAACCACATCCAAATCAGTCTCAGACACTGTTAGTCTTAGACACTATCAGACATTGTGTAACACTGGGCAGGTCACTTAACCTCTTACTGCCTCAGTTTTCTCAACTGTAAAATTAAAAATATCACTAAAAGTATCTACTTCCTGAGGTGGTTGTGAGAATCAAATTAGATGCTATTTGTATTAGCTATTCCTGGCAAATAGTATATATTTAACAAAAACAACCTCCATTCCTTTTTATTCCTTCCTAAGGAAAAGAAAACCCATGGAGAGAAACTAACTTCCTTTTTTCTTTTCTTTTCTTTTTTTTAAGAGACATTTTGGGATGAAGTGACTTGTTAGGGTCACACAACAAGTTTAAGTGTTAAGTATCTGAGTCCAGATTTGGATTTAAATCTTTCTTACTCCAGGACTGGTGCTCTATTCACTTGTTCCATCTAGCTGCCCCCAAATACTTTCCCATTGTTTGACAGTAACTGCCACAACTGAGATTTAAAAATTCTAGAATTTTTCCAGCTATATATTCTTGACTTTCAATGAAATGTAAATATAACCAGTCGAGCTAGTTCTTAGTGATTCCCCCAATTTATCAATCTATCAGTTGTTCTAGAGCAGAAGTTCTTAAATCTCAAATTCATTTAAATAACATTTTCGATAACTATTTTCAATATAATTTGTTTCTTTGGCAACCGTATATATTTTATTTTATGCATTTGAAAACATTATTCTGAAAGGGGACCATAGGCCACACTATATTGTTAAAGCAATCTATGACACAAAAAAGGTTAAGAATGGTGCTAGATTGCTGGATTGGCTCTCATCCCATTGCCAGATATCATACATATGCAAAGTCCACAAGCTGCTTCTCTGAATGGTGATTGGGGATTGTCTACTGTTCACATGCTAATCACACTTGCAAAAATGTATAACAACAAGGTTGTACAGCATAATAAATTGGAACTCTTTTCACACTCTATGAGTCTCCTGCCTCATTCATCTCTCCTCTATGTGGAATGGAGAGATAAGGTGAAGAACTTACAGGAATGTTTAAATTCTTTTTCTGAATTTTATCTTTTTTTATTATTGTATCTATGTCTCTGTGACCTATATAAGTATGGTGTGTGCTAGTCAATATTTACTTAAACTTCAGATATATTCACTTAATCAGAGATGATGTTTATCCTTGTTCAATATTATCAATATTTAGATTATTAAATGCCATCAGCTCAGTAATCTAAAGTTTGAAGGTCTGATGGATGATTCCTCTCAGAACCAGGGAAACTGAAAGCATTCTGTTCTAATCTGCTTTTGGCACCAATGTTTAACATTCAATTAGGGGAGAGGGCACCTATTTCTCAATGCTCCCCAACTTATGGTATAATCCTTTGTAACAGAACCTATAAAAGCTGTATATTTTTACTAGTTCTTTAGCCCTCTTACCATGAGCTTTCTCTTTCCCTTATCTTGTGATGGGATGGCTCAACCTCTGGAGGTTTAATTAACAATCTTTCTGGAACCTATATGTGCCAAAATGTTTGTGGCAGCCCTGTTTGTAGTGGCTAAAGACTGGAAAATGAATGGGTGCCCATCAATTGGAGAATGGTTGGATAAATTGTGGTATATGAATGTTATGGAATATTGTTGTGTAAGAAATGACCAGCAGGATGAATACAGAGAAGTTTGGAGAGACTTACATGAACTGATGCTAAGTGAAATGAGCAGGACCAGAAGATCCTTATATACCTCAACAACAATACTGTAGGAGGATGTATTCTGATAGAACTGGATTTCTTGAACAAAGAGACAATCTCACTCAGTTTCAATTGATCAATGATGGACAGAAGCAGCTACACCCAAAGAAAGAACACTGGGGAATGAATATAAACTGCTTGCATTTTTGTTTTTCTTTCCGGGTTATTTTTACCTTCTGAATCCAATTCTTCCTGCTCAACAAGAGAACTGTTCGGTTCTGCACACATATATTGTATCTAGGTTATACTGTGACATATTTAACACGTACAGGCTTGCTTGCCATCTGGGGGAGGAGGTAGAGGGAGGGAGGAGAAAAGTGGGAACAGAAGTGAGTGCAAGTGATAATGCTGTAAAAAATTACCCAGGCATGGGTTCTGTCAATAAAAGTTATAATTATTTAAAAAATAAACAATCTTTCTGCTTTCTACTGTGAATGATCTCTGAGTAGTCATTTTGGGTAAGAGTCTTCTATATCCCACACACCTCTGAGTTCAAAGGGCTCATATGCTTTGAGCTCTTCAGACAGCTGAAACAGACAGGGTGATGAGCTCCTTTTCATCTTGGAAATAAGGGTGATAGGGTTTGTTATTGAGGAGACCATGACATCAGGATGATAATAATGACTATGAGAAGCAGCAGGTAGAATCCTGATTGCTTACTTAGTAGCACTGAGCTGAAAACATAAACATTTTGAGTTTTAAAAGGATGAAAGTATGAGATAAAGAGGGATGGTCTGTTTTCACTCATGTAGATATTAGGCCTTTTCTCTCCAAAGTTCCCTGTGAATCCACAATCTATGGCTCTTCCTCTATCTCTGGTTGAGTGATCATGATAGGTTTGGGAAATGCAAATTCTGCTTGAAGAGAATGAAGTGGGTTAATTAAATCCAGGCAGACTGATCCTCCTAGCCATCCCAGCCCTGTGTCTGCAAAGCCCATCAAGGAGAAAAGAGAAATACCCAGAAAGAGAGTAAGTATAAGGAAAGCCCAGAGGAATAGATGCTTCAAGGAGAATGTGGTCAGGACAAAAAGTCAATAATTTCACTTGAGAGAATAAACATGTTAGGATGCTGGAGAATGGGTTAGTTTCATCCTAGGGAAGAGAACAAAGGAAAAGCCAAGGTCTCACAGTACTCCAACATGTTCAGACAAGACATAGAGAGCACAGAGCAAAAATTCTCAGGAGTAGGACTTTCACTAAGGAAAGGGCAAGACACATAAATTCTGCCGGGATTAGGACTTCGGAATTAGGAACCTCAGGATCAGTATTCTGCTATGTTATTTTCAGAAACCTCAAATTCCTTAAGATACAGGAATGCCACAAAACCCCAAAGTATAGACTGAGTCACAATGTGTGGAAGAGGCTTTACCCAAGGAGATCAGATTGCTATAATTCTCCAGGATCACATGCCTATACAATGCCTGCTGAACAGGAGTAAGTAAGGACTTCCCACTCCTTCTGGGTGAAATACACTGTCCCATCTTCAAAAGTCACCAATACCTGAAATACAGTCCTTCTCCCTCAGGGACTATCCAGATTTAGTTCCTGCACCAGGAGGAAAAGCTGTCAACATAACAGAACAAGGCAGAGAAATGTTGGTGACTACATCCATGAAGACCAATGGAGAAGGATATTACAAGGGGAGGAAGCAAAGAATAAAACTATACCCTTTCCTCCACATAGAAGGGAAGATGTGCTTGGTATAAATGTCCATTTTATACTATTAAGAGTTCTCTGTCTTGCCACTTAATGTTCATGTGATCTTGAGTGAGTTACCTCATCTCTCTGGTTTTTTGTCATTTTCTCTGTAAAAAGAAGAGATCTGACTAGAAAACTCAATATCAATTTCAGCTCCTACCTAATGTCTATGGCCAAATAAGCCTACAAGAAAATCCCAAATGGGATCATGAAGATTTGGACACAATTGAAAAACAGCAACTCTTTAGAGAACAGGGGGCTTGCTGGATCCATTCTTGTAGGTACAACCAAATACCCTAGCATAGGTACCCCAAACCTTAAGGTGCTTTACTCTCCACAAACCATTAGTTCTCCCTTTGGAGATAAAGCAAAACATGTCTTAATTTTGCTTCTTGTATTTCTGTAAGAGTGAAGAACTCAGCTGCTACCATATTTCTCTCTTCTTTGTCTCAGTATCTATTTCTTTTCTTTAGCCTGAACTCTCGCAACAGGATCCCTTCTGATGGGATGAAGGATAGAAAGAACCACAACTCACTTCAGATGGGACTTCCAGAAGCATGTCCAGCCCTGCCCAGACTTCTGGGCTCTTCTTTTGAGTAAAGGCTTGAACAGCAGCCTCAGGAGCTGAAACACCCCAACAGCGATGCCCGGTATAAGCGGGGCCTGACACCCCGGCCGCGATGCCCCGTATAAGCGGGGCCTGACACCCCAGCGGCCTGACACCCCGGCAGCTATGCCCCGTATAAGCGGGGAACCACACCCCAGCGGCAATGCCCCGTGTAAGCGGGACCTGACACCCCGGCAGCGAGGCCCCGTATAAGCGGGGAACCACACCCCAGCGGCAATGCCCCGTATAAGCGGGGCCTGACACCCCGGC
>MU174308.1:11889851-11934031 GCA_016696395.1 Antechinus stuartii | reverse complement strand
GCGATGCCCCGTATAAGCGGGGCCTGACACCCCAGCGGCGATGCCCCGTATAAGCGGGGGAACCACACCCCAGCAGCGATGCCCGTATAAGCGGGGCCTGACACCCCAGCGGCAACACATCCTCCGCCAACCCGCTGCACAATTCAAGGGCATATAAGGAGAACTCCCGTCCACCCAACAACTATTTTTCAAAGGTGAGACGAGAGGTGAGAAAAGGTCAGGAAATGATGGGGTGATTAAAAACTGGCTTGAGGTGCCCTAAACCGAGACCTACAAAAAGTTTCAGTTTCTACAGGTTTTAGAATTTGCAAAGTATTTTGCCCAGAATGGTTGTTTGGGGAGGGGGCAGATGTTGTTAGTCTTTTTTTTTACAGATGAGGAAACGGAGGCACTGCAAGGGAACGTGGGGTACAGAGAGTCAGGATTCAAACCCAGTTCTCCGGGCTGCAAATCCGGGGCTCAGCCCGCAATGACAGGAGCCGCCAACACGGAGAGAAATCACACTCTCCGGCTGAAGGGCGAAATGGCAGTGGCGAGCACAACCTAACGCGGAGAAGGGACCCCGATCCCGGCAGCCCTTTCGGAAGTCCAGGAAAAAGGAAGGAGGCAAACTCCGAGCGGAAGTGGGCCCAGATAACAAAAACAACTGTTAGGAGCACCGGGGGTGACCCGCTGAAAGACAGCGGTGCGCTGGAAGTCCGTTCACCGACGATTTACAGTCGCTCAGAATCCGCTTCCTCTCTAGGATCTGGAGGACTCCGCATCTCGATGGTGCTGAGGACGCAGCCTCCGTGGGCGGAGCCAGAGGAAGAGGAAAGCCTTCCCGGGAGGGAGGAAACCTAGAGTGAAAGAGGCGGGGACATGGGGGAACGAGTTCAGCCAATGAGCGTGGAGCTAGAATGAAGTAGTCAGCGAATGGCAGTCCCCAAAGGAAATTTGTAGCCCCAGCGTGGGGGAAGTCTGGAGGGGGAATAACCGCAGGGGGAATAAAGAAGATGGCCACTTAGCTGGGCAGACGCAGTAAGTGTTAGCCTCTGCAGAGAGTGTCTCCCCCCATCCCACAGGACCTTTATCATTCGGAAGCTTCTCCGGGATGTTGCAGTTTGAAAACAGACAACCTGGGCTGAAAGACAGGCGAACTCTGGGTTTGACCAGAACTGTCTGTGCCTTTCCTTTAGTTCTTGGTTTGCGCATCTTGTGCCTTTGACCTGTGCCCTGCCTCTCTCCCCAAGGATTCCGCCATCGCTTTTCTCTATTCCCACCGTTCCAGGAACAAAGCTCTTTGGTTCTTGTTCATTCGTTGTGACAGGGATTTCACATTTCTTCTCCAACTGATTTTACAGATGAGGAAACTGAGGCAGATAGAGCTAAGTAACTTGCCCAGAGTCACACAGCTAGTGTCTAAGGTTGGATTTGAACTCTGGAAGAACTTCCTGATGTTAGGCGCTGCATTCGGGATCCACTTTACAACTTAGCTGCCCTTACGCTGACTGTTAAGGAAATTTCAAATCTTAAGACATAATTCCTACCAGCAGGGACCCTACAATTTATTAGGGAAGCATGACACAAATACAGATACCAAAAATCTTGGTGCGGTATCCATTGACTACTAAAGCATGACTAACCATTCCATATCACCTACACACTAGCATAGCCTCACCTTGCCTTTTGTCATTACAAGAGATTACTCAAGCTCTGTGATCTTCAACGTGAAACTCAATCTTTCTTCTTTTTTTTTTTTTCTGTTAATTTAACTACGTCCCCTAGATCTCTCCTTCTTCAAATTACTGCTTTATTTGGATCATTTGACTGGATACATGAGTTTTGAATATTGTCTATAATTATGTTTATTCAGATCTGAATTATTTAGTCTACTTCCTGAGCTCCAGAATCACATTTCTAAATGCCTGCTGGACATCTTCATCTAGACCTCCCTTAGGCACCTCAAACATGTTTTAAAAAGAACTCTATTGTTTTCCCACAAAACATCTCTTTTTCTAAGTTCTATATTTTTGTTGAGGGCACCGCATTAATATTTCAATGACCCAAAATCATTCTCAGTATTCTCAATATCAGCTATCACCATCTTTTTCTATGTCCTCACTCCTCGTATCCAATCAATTGCCAAGTCTTAATAATTCTTTCTTTGCACCAGCTTTCAAATTTCTCCCTATCTCTTCTCTCACATGGTCAATTAAGCACTTAAAAAATGAACCAACAATGAAGAAGAAATTCCAGTACAGTAACAAGAGGCAGTTGGTAAACTGGGGATAATTCTTGCTGGCTTTGGAGTTGAGGATCCTATTTCTAGATCCTTCACTACTTGTGTGTGGTCATGGATAAGCCCTCTACTGTAAAATAAAAAGATTAGATCGGATATACGCTAAAATCCCTCCAAGTTCTACATCTATAATCCTATAATTTCCATCAGATAATTTAAGTGTATACAAGAATTTTTTCTCTCCTAATAGTACTGGACCGTTCTCTCTCTAGAGAGACTTCCTCATTTCAAAGAAAACTGAACCACTAAGAGGGAAAGTAACTTGATCCAGCTGTCACAGTGAGCAAGTCAGTAGCGGCAAAGATACTGAAAGTGTCTGGGTTTATGATCACAGCAACTCTGGTGGCCCATCCCAAAAATCTTAATCTGCAGAGCCAGAAGAAGGTAATAGAGGCTCAAAGTGGGAGCCTCCCAGCATCTCTCATTCTGATCTCAGGTGAATCAATCCCTTCTCTCTTGGCTCACTGCGGACCAGTGTTGTATCAGGGAGTTGTCCATTTCAATGAAGGACTGCTGTGGAGCCTTCAAGAACCTCAGTACCTTCCGGCTACCAATGAGTACAGGCAGCAAATGGCTTATAATTGGCCTGTAGGGGGCCACATTTCAGTGATATTCCCTGCTTTTCTAAGTAACTACTTGTCTTGGGGTGATGCTGATTGACTGGGACAGTGAGTACCAGATCTTGGAGCTGCCTAGGCTCTCAGTATGTACTCCCCTTATCCTTTCTCTCCTCCTAGCACATCTTGTCTGAAGTAGAGAGAATGGCAGGGTTGCTGCTTTTTATGCCTCCATCACTGGCTGGGTGGAATATCAGGAGGCCAAAGATTTATGGGTTCAGATTCACCAAATCTCATAACCCAAAAGTGACATAGACAAACTGCCCTGAAGAGTGACCAATGTCAGAAAGGAAATGCAGACCACACCTCATGTGAACTAATTAAAGAAGTGAGACTTTTTAGTGTTGCAGGGGTCCTCAAACTTTTTAAATGGGGGGGGCAGTTCACTGTCCCTCAGACTCTTGGAGGGCTGGACTATAGTAAAAACAAAAACTTTGTTTTTGTTTAACTAAAGAAATTTCATAGCCCTGGGTGAGGGAGGATAATCGTCCTCAGCTGTTGCATATGGGCCATAGTTTGAGGACCCCTGGAGAGAATACAAGACTGGGGAGGCATCCAAAGTTGTCTTCAGAAACCAAAAGAACATCACATGGATTAGGAATTGTTAGACTTAATCTTTAGCCTAATAGGGAAGAATTAGTAGCAATAGTGGGGAGCTGCAAAGAGATTTAGGTACTACATAAGAAAAAACTTTCTTCAAAACCATCCTAACAGGCTTTTTAAGTGAGTGAACCCTATTCACCAGAGGTCTTAAAGAGAGGCTATTTAAAACTTGTCAGGTATATTGTATTATTAGGGGTTCTTATTCAAGTTGGGGTTAGACTCAATAGCCTGTGAGGTTCCTTTCAGCACTCTAAAATTCTAGAATCCATTTCATTCCAAATTCCAAAACACTCTCATTTTTATCATCTCTTTTGATCCTCACAACCCTCGAAAGGCATTAAACTATTATGAAACCCAATTTAGAGATAAGAAAATTAATCTGTAACTCAACTATGTTATTTTATTTACTCACGTCATAGAGTTGAGATTGGTACCCAAGTTCTTAGACACCAAGGCCAATGACCTGCTTTATACCACAGTGAACTGTGTTCTACATTTTATAACTAGAGTCCCTACCTATTCTGGCTCACATGATTATCCAAAATTGGGATTTGGAGAGAGTATGCACATTTTATGTATTGTCTCCTCCTGTTCTGATTATAAATTGTAGGTGCAAGAGATACACTTGGGTTTCTGCCAGACATGCCTTAATGGGTCCATGCTCTTTTTCTTTTCTGATTGTTTTACATCCTATCTGAGCCCAATAAAAATATTACCTATCAAAATAAAAGCCACCCTTTGTATAAAAAGGATAGATCATAGTCAGATTTTTAATACTATAAGAGCTTAAGTCTTCTTAGCTTCCCTAAGGGTAGAAATAGAAATAAAAACAAGAGCTCACCTTTATATCCCTTTAAGATCTGCAAATAGCTTCTTCATAACAAGCTTTTGGGGTAGGTAGTGAAACTATCATTATATGGCTTTTGTTTTTCTTGTCTTTTCAATGGATGGGGGAAAGGGAGAGAATTTAGAACTGTAAATAAAACAAAATGCAATTGAAAAAATATTAAGTCCATTTTACAGAGGAGGAAACAGAGCTTCAAAAAAGTTATTTGCTCAAATTCACATAGTTAGTGGTACAGTGGGCATTTAATCCCCAAATCCATCTGCCCATCCTCCAAATCCAGCACTTTTTACTATGTCTTGTTGCTTGAATAACAACAGCTTTCTCACAAACTCACTCCTGCTGAAAGTACTTTTTTGGTACTTTCTTGGTATGGGTGTTTCAAGGCAAAACAGGACAATGGAAATATTATATAGTGCAAAGGAATGCAAGTCAGAAAACCTGAGTCTATAACATCCCATAGTGTGACCCTCAGTGATTAGCCTTTCTGGGCTCCAATTTCTTCATCTATAAAATGAGGAAGCTGAACTAGTCCTAGACTCTTGGCTACCTCTTTTACTTCTAAATCTATGATCCTTTGTCCAGTTGGAAATTACATAGACATTTGCAGAGACAATAATTTAATCAATGAGCATTTATTAACATGAAATCACCAAGGAAAACAAGACAGAGACTAAGGGAAGGCCACTGTTAAGGGAATCAACCAGTTAGGATGATTAACCAGTAAAAAAGGGAAAAGAAACTTTGGCCCTTGCTCTTCCAGGATATCTCAGCTAAGCCAAGGTCCCTGACATTTAGGCTTCAATTCTGAGTCCTAGTCATTTCTGTTGTTGAGTGGCTTCTGCCATCAGCTGTGTGTGCAGATCCTTAATTGTTGATATTTTACTTCTTTTTATTATTCATAGAACTTGACACATTCAATACCTTATACATAATGCTAAACAATATTGTTTGAATAGTTAAAACTGTTTTGTTCTGAATATTGACTGCATCTCTAAACTGAGATCTCTATGAAAGGAAAATATGCAGGTTCCACTGGGAAACCAGTGTGGACTGCTTGCATTTTTGTTTTTCTTCCCAGGTTATTTTTACCTTTTTAAATCCTATTTTTCTTGTGCAACAAGAGAACTGTATAAATATGTACACATATATTGTATTTAAGATATACTTTAAAATGTATGAGACTGCCTGTCATCTAGGGGAGGGGGTGGAGGGAAGGAAGGGAAAAGTTGGAGCAGAAGTGATTGCAAGATCAATGTTGAAAAATTACCCATGCATATGTTCTGTCAATAAAAAGCTATAATAAAAAAATAAGAATAGCAGACAAAAAATGCAGGTTCCACTGGAAAATGATATTAAATTATTGGATATATTATAGTTTTAAAGCAATCTATTTAGAAAAAATGCACTTGTTCTACAATTTCATAGTAACTCAGGACATTCAGGAAAAGCAGGAAAAAAGTCAATTTTGAACCTTTGAGCTAAAGAGAAATCTATCTCAGTCACTTTCCCTTCTTCTTTTTCACTTTTTCTCCAATCTCCAAGATTGTTCCTGACTTAGCTGTGAATGCTGTCAGGAAGCCCTAAGATGAATAAAATGAAAATCCTATCTTACATTTTTTTTTGGTTGAAACTGTGATCTTAATTTAAAAATTAACACCATCATGACAAAATTCAGACATGTTTTAATAGACTGATGCAATGGAGAGTGCTGGATTTAGAGTCAATGGACCTGAGTTTGAATCTGTTAGTACTCTAAGTAATCTTGGGCAAATTACATCTCTTTGGGTCTCAGTTTCCTCATGTGTAGAATCAGTAGTTCCGACTGGGTAGCCTCCAAGGGTCTCTGATACTTGGAGTCTCAGCAATAAAAACTCAGTTAAGTGCCTTGCTTTTGTACCTTTGTTTTAGTTTACTATTTATATTGGTACTTCTTGTTTCTCCCATTAGAATGACCCAGCTTTGGAAGGATTATTTTTCACTTTACTTGTATCCCCAGATCCTAGTATGTGACTGACATATAGTAGGCACTTAATATTTATAAAACCGACTGCTCAAGATCACACTGCTTCTGGGAATTATCTGTATAGAAATGAACATTACATTCATAAAGCCTGAGGTCATTTTAATGATTTTCAAGAGCCAGAAAGGAACAAATCCCTATTCTGTCACTTTACAGATGAGGCCATATTAATGAGATTCTAGGAAACAAAGCTAAAGCAAAGCACCAGTGACACAGTATACCAATCAAAACTTTCAGATCATTTATTTGGTTTTACAATCCCATGGCTACCTAGCACAATGCCTTGTACATTGTAGTCACTTAATTTGACATACAAATTCAAATCCATCTTTTAGAGTTTTCATAAGAAGTCCAATCTCCTAGATTACTTTAAAGCTGAGTAGTACAGCTTTTAAATATTTGTATTTAAGATTTCCGTCCTTTCATGCTGTTTCTGACATTTCTTCCCATGTACCCTCCAAATGATTTGCATTGTTTCACTGAGTTCTAGAAATTTAATCCTTGTCTTAAGGAAACATCCTCTTTATCCTACAAGCATGGATTTCTTCTTTAGGCATCTTAAGTAATTCCCTATTCACTCAGGTGTATTTCCCTTTTTCACAAATATTTCCCCATTTTCCTCTAACTTTTCTGGTTGGAGAAATCAGTTTCACATTGATTATAAAGTTCAATTTTTACACTATCTTGATTAACATCAAAATGAACTTTGTTTAGTGGCCACAATTACTAATCTTTTTTATATTATTGCTACTGTGCCTAAATTTTAATTGTCTTATCCACACAGGTTGTGATTTGCCCAAGATTAAACACCTAATTGGGTTTCTTGATTCCCACTTGGTCTTTTTTTTCCCCCCAAGTACAACATGGTATCTTTCTAAAGAAATTAATAGAGTGGGAAAAGAAAGGAGTGGGGAGTGGAAGAAAAATAGTTAGGGTATAATAATTATCATGTCAGCCATTTGAACACATACCTTTAGCTGTTTAAAAACTTTTACTTTTTTTTCACAACTTAAAAGACAATTGTGAACTTCATAATTTGTAAAAACAATGTATTCTACGTGAGATATGGTGGATAGGTATTAATGCCACTTGACAGATTTGATAGATTGTGAACTAGATTGTAAATATATTGACTTCTAGTCTCATGCTCTCTTCTATAGCATGAAGGGCAAAAAGTGATTGAAAAGACGTAACTGCTTAAGTATTGCTATACATATCTAAACTAGGTTACTGATTGCTTCCGAGCCATATCCAAAGGCACTTTAAGAGACTAATAGGCCTCATCACAACATCATACCTAGAATATCTAATCCTCCCCTGTTTTACAAAGGAGAAAACAGGTTCAACCTACATCCAGCCACAACACACATTTCCTGCCTCTTCTAAGATTTTTACTTCAAAGTATCCACTTGGAAATCACGCATAAAATTACCTAATGTGGTCACAATTAGAATGACCTTTTTTGGAATATTAGATAAATTTGGGGAAAAAAGCTTCTCCACCAGTCACACTGATGTTAAGATACAAGGAGGGGAAAACTGGAAGATAGGGAAAGTAGGACAAACTTTAAGGAACAGAGTAAAGGGCAAGATTTGTTAATCTGGTTCTTTTCTCATCCCTCTCTTTGATCCAACCTCTTTCTCTCTGTTAGCAGGAAGAGAATAAAATCACAAAAAGGTTGAAAAGTGACTTTATTTAACTCTACCCATCTCCACATTTCATGGTCAGAAGGCTGAAGACATATAGTTTTTATTTATCTATTTCCCCAGTTGAAGGGAGTTTATTTAGGCACTGAGAAATTGAGACTTATTGAGAAATGCTGATCACTATTAACAAGGCTCATTAAACTTCTACTGACAACCTCTTTTCATCTGAAAATTTTTTACATGGACCTGGGTATATAGACTTATAAAATTAGGTATATAAACTAAACATGTATTGATAATAAATTATCATTCACACCCCCTACATTCAGTTACTTGAACAAAGAAGTTGTCAAGCCAGACAGAGGGCTCAAGAAAACACTTGTCTCCCTTTATCTAGAAGATCACTCAGGTTAGTAGGTCATGTCAATTAACTTGTGCCCGGAATGTCTAGTGATAGCTATTAACCTTTGTGATTTCACTGATGCAGGAACTCACCTACTAATGCAGTTTTGGACCCTGTAACTTCTAGTCTTAATAATAACAATGATTTTCATCTTAGGAAGTTTTCCTAGAGCATTTGACATGTTAAGTGACTTGCCCATGGTTTCATAGACAATGTTTCAGAGGTGGGATGTGGGGTTCAAGTCTTCTTTGATTTAAGCTATCTTCTATTCACTACACATTGCCTCTTGTGCAGTTTAGAACCAGTTTTTAGTAGTTTTCATTTTGAGCAGGTTCAAATCTGTATGAATTCAGACCAATCTAATTCAAAGACAGTTTTGTAAAGTAGACAACCCATCAGTTAAAAAAGATTGCAGTAGTTGACAGACTTTACTATTTACATTACCAAGTAAGAAATTACCTTAATATATATAACTAAAATAAAGGAGTTCTAACAAATTCAAATATTTATTTGATGGCTAATTCAAATTGAGAATCAGTTTGGATGCTGTAGGAAGTTAAAAGATATGATAGTAATTTCAAATAACATCATCCTGCAGTTGGTACTCAAAAACCTTGTTTGAAATAAGGCAATAAATATTTAAACAATACAATGAATAGTATAGGTGTGCTCTAGGATTTCAGAGATTGGAGAAATCAAAAGAATTTATGGTGAGGAAAGTTTATATAGATAGGTTGGGAGCCAGATTATGGAGTTGTGAAAGTCAGAAAGAGGATTTGAATATTTCAGCAGGAAAAATCTTTCTCTTTCACTGACTCAATGAAAAAGTTGTTTCTTTTTTAGTGAGGTTAATGAAAGCAGTGTTTTCTTTAATGAAAGAGTGCTAAATGGAATAAGTATTGATTAGCAGGAAAGAAACTAAAAGCTCCAAGATGAAAAACTATTGCCTTAGTTTTGGTATGGATTTTTAAGGTCTAGGCCAGAGCAGTATTAATGAAAGGATTAGCTACAACCACTCTGATATGATACTGATGTAAAGGAAGGAAACAACAGTAATTTAAAATTTTGGTCCTGAATGATAGGGATCCTGAATGGTAATACAGAGAAAAGCCAAAGAGCTGATTTTGGAGAAAATATATATTAAGTTTAAGACATACTGAACTTGAGATGATGGTAGAACATTCAAGTAGAAATATCTAGGAAACAGCTAAAGATCTAAAATTGTAGCTTACATGAGATCAAACCTAAAGAGGGAGTCATTGGTTAAGAGGCAGCATTTGAAACAAAGAAAATGATTTGTCTCAAAGGGCTTAAACAGATCAGAGATCTATTATCTAACTTTGGTTAATATTACAATTAGAAAGTAAAAGCCAAGATTCGTCCTGATTCAGAAAGCTGGGCCAAAGACAGAAGTCAGAGTGATTAGTAGTATCAAAGTCTAAAGTTAAGGGGGAAAAAAAACTGGGAAAAAACACTGAATTTAGCAAGAGAACAAGAATAAAACTGAGTAGTGTTTTCAGCTGTTTGGAGATTAGAATGAAGCAAGGAGTTAAGAAGTGATGAGTAAATGAAGGCATTGGGTTGGATGGAATTAATAGACTTATCCTAGGTGAGGGCATACTGTGTGGAACCAACCACTGTCAATATAAGGTTTTGCCTTGTTGGTATACCAGAACACTATATATATCCCCTTTCCTGATCAGTACTGGAAACAAATTCTGATCTTCTTTCCTTCTAGATTTCTAGTTGTTGAGCCATACAACTTTCCCATTTCTGTATGACTAATACTTTTGTTTACATTTTTCAGTCTCCTTGCTCTCTTCCTTCCTGAGTACATCTATTGATCATCTTCTATGTATCTTAATAAGAATCTGAAGCTCTTATGATCTTTTTACAAAAGAACCTTTTGAATTCATTTGCATAGTCCATAATATTTACCTATACAACAGTGAGCCTCTGTCAACCACCTACTCTCATTTCTTAACCAAATGATAGTTTTTCCAGATAAGAAGTTTTGTTCCTCTTCAGTAGATGTGATCACATCCTAAGTCCTATTCATATCTACAAGCCTTTGCCCCTTTGGATCATTTTCTGGATGTCAATTTAATGATGAGCAAATCTGTTAATCAAAAGGCAGATTGCAGGAGACAAGCTTTAAGAGGTAACTATTAAATATTTCTTTACATTATTTCATCAGGGTTAATCTTTTATTTCTGAGAAATAAGAAGCAAGAGGCCAGGAAACTCTCTCCTGTCAGGTCCCAGTTCTAGCTTATTTCTCTATGGGAAAATCACAAATTACATAAGCAAGATTTCATACTTTCCCTTCAGTACTTGTACAAAGAGGGAAGGAAAAGATTATTTTTAGGGCTCTTTATTTTGCCCAATGGTAGGACACAGCCTTCACTCATGTTGGCCAAAATCTGAGTTTTCCTTTTTGTACTATAAGAACAATTTATTATATAATACTACCCCCCAGGATGTTCTGAGGAATAAACAAAATCTTTGGTAATCTAAAGGCCAAATATCAGAAAATTATCCAAAAATTCAACTTTCTTGTCTCACATATTCCTTTTTTTCAGTGAGTGAATCTTCAACTATAGGGACAGTGAATCACCACTCCCCATCTCAAAGGTTCTTATTACAAGGAGAGATCTTAGAATTGCTTTTAGTTTGCAGAAAAGAGGAATCTTTTTAAATGAAGATTCAATCTCCAATTCAATCTCTCATTAACTCCTAGTGACTACCCTTATGCATCTTTGCTGGCTGAAATAAAGTTAGGGCTGAAAAAGAATTTTTCTACATTTGTTTCAGTCATATGACTTTTTTTTCCCCTGATGTCTCTGAACCTGTCAAAAAGACAACTTCCTAAGTGAAAATACTGCTTTTGTTATCTGGAATCATTAGGCAAAGAGTCATTCTTAATAGCTTAAGGTTTTCTCCTGTGGAGACCAAAATTTTAAAATGTTTTTAATGGAAATTTAAGATAACATGATACAATTCTAATAAAACAGCACATAGCCTCTTCTAAATGACTCAGTATCATTATGCAAAATATTACTGCTATGCTAGAATGAAGTCTAAACCCTACTGAGGTGCATAAGCCTGAAGGGTATTTGTCCCTGGGCTAAAATGGCCTGAGATTGACTCCTTTGAATTTATAATCTGTTTTTTCATTTTGCTCTATCCTGTTGTCAGCTATTACATCTGGCTGATGCTTGATGCATTCCTTCCCCTCTTTCTAACTTCCCTTCTAACTTGCTGTTTCAAAACTGACATGAGTTTAGAAGCCAAATAACCAAGTGTCTTGGAAGTATATGTAAAATAAAAATACAGATTCCAAGTAAATCTCCCCAATGAGTAAAGTTGCATGGATTGTGAGTCTGGCTAGTCCCTTAACTGTATTCCAAACTTTTAAAGATGCTGAATAGCTGAATTCCATTATATGAGGTATTTCTATATGAACAGGTTCCCATTATTGGAAATAATTCTAAATTGCTATTAACTGATTGCACATCTTATCAAGCTTTCTTTGCAGTCACTATATTCAAAGACTTGTCTGCAATATGGATTCTTTGATGCCGAATAAGGTTTGAGTTCTGACCAAACCCTTTCCCACATTCACTGCATTCATAAGGTTTCTCTCCAGTATGAATTCTCTGATGTCGGATAAAATGTGAGCTCTGACTAAATGCTTTGCCACAATCTTTACATTCATAAGGTTTTTCCCCACTGTGGATTTTCGAGTGCTGAATAAAGCCTGAGTTTCGACTGAAGGCTTTGCCACATTCCTTACATTCATAAGGTTTCTCTCCAGTGTGAATTCTCTGGTGTTGAATGAAGTCTGAACTATTGCTAAAGCCCCTCCCACAATCCTTACATTCATAGGGCTTCTCCCCAGTGTGGATTCTTTGATGGTGAATAAGGTTTGAATTACAACTGAAGGCTTTCCCACAGTCACTGCATTCATATGGTTTCTCTCTGGTATGAATTCTCTGATGAATAGTATAACCTGTACTTTCACTAAAGGCTTTCCCACACTCATGACATTCATAGGGTTTTTCACCAGTGTGGATTCTCCGATGTCGAATAAAAGCTGAATTTTTTCTGAAGACAATTTCACATTCCTGGCATTTATACTGTTTTTCTCTGACATGAAATCGTTGATGCCGAATAAGGCTTGTGCTCCACCTGAAGGCTTTTTCACATTCATTACATTTGTAGGGCTTTTCCCCTGTGTGGATTCTCTGATGTCGAAAAAAGTCTGAACTTCGATTAAAAATTTTATCACATTCTTTACATAGGTAGGATCTGTGTCTTCCAGCAATCTTCTGTATGTCAGGGAATGTACTGACACTGCTATCTTTCTCTGCTTTTTTATGCTTCTTACTTCTTTCCTCTGTGAGAGTGCTCTCATTCTTCATTATCTTTTGTAGAAACTCTTGCCTCATTCTCTCCCCTGGGGTGCCTGCTTGTTGCCTCTCTAATTTCCAGATATCTTGAATGGTAGAATCCAGAATATCCCTCTGAAATCTGTCTGTTATCACTGTGGGAGAGTTTGTTTCTTTGAAAACTTCTGGCTTTGGACTTGGCTCTTCATACTCTGTCCTGGTCTCACCATCTGACACAAGAAATAGAAAACAGATGCTTGTTGAATGGAATTTACAATACAAATGTCACCCATTATTGTTGCCATAATTATTCTGCAGGGTAAAAACTGTCCTATTACTGAAACAGATATAGGAAAATTCTCTTTCTGTCCTAACTTTATTTCTATTTGGAGAGTCAGCCTCCTCAAAGAGTAGCTATAGAATTCAAATGTGAAATGATACATTCAAGCATCTATCACAGGACAGAAATTCTAAGAATTATTTGGTGAATAAAGCTAGTATAAACTCTTTCCTAATGTAATACAGAACCCATTGCTTCTTTAAAAAAGCATAATCTACTTTTTGATAATTCTAATGTTAGGACTTTCCCCTCTTGGTGGGAAAAAGGAACAAGCATTTATTAAATGCCAGCTGTATGCCAGGTATTTTGCTAAGTACTTAACAAATATTATCTCATTTGATTCTCACAACAACTCTATGAGGTAGGCACTACTATTATGCATATTTTGTGACTGAAGAAACTGAGGCAGATAGAGATTAAGTGATTTGTCCAAAATTAAAAAAAAAAAAAAAAAAAAAGCTAGGAAGTGCTTGTGGCAAGACACTAACGCAACTCTTTCTGACACCAGATTGAGTGCTTTATCAACTGGGCCACTGAGATGACCTTCTACCTGTTGTATCTTATCACAGTAGATGAAAGGATACAAATGGATCTTGACAAGTTGGAGAATGGGGCTGAAATCTATTAAGAAGAAATTCAGCAGGAATAAAGTCTTGCACTTGGATAAAAATAAAAAAACAAAAACCAATTCCATTAGTGAGGCATCGATGCAGCATTTCTTAAAAAGATCTGGGAATTTTAATATACAAGCTCAATATAAGTCTCATAGTGACATGGCAACCCAAAAGTTGGGTAATATTAAGAGGGATACAGTGTCCAGGAATAGAGAAGTAATTGAAAATTCCTTTATGTTTTGTGTTCTTGGGATTCTGTATTCAGTTCTGGATATCAGAGTTAAATAGCTCTCCAGCCCTACCATTTGCTGACCTGCAGATTTGCATTTATAATTGCTTTTTGGACATTTTAAACTGCATGTTCCATAGACATTCTAAATTTAACACGTATAAGCTGAACTCATTATTTCCTGTCCATTCCCCACTCCTCCAAATTCTCTTCTTTTCCTTAATTCCCCAGTTATGTGTTATCATCCTTGACTCCTCATTCTCACCCTACATTTCCAGTCCATTGCCAAGGCCTGTTGAGTTTATCTTTGTAACATCTCTTTGCAGAGGCCTCCTTCTTTCCCCTGACATTGCCACTACCAAGGTGCAGGCCTTCATCATCTTATAACTGGACTAGTCTTCTGGACAATCATCCTGCTACAAGTCTCTTCTCATTCCAATCACTCAGCTGTCAAAGTGACCTGTCATGTATGACCATGTCATACTCCTACTCAGTCAACTTCATTAGCTCCCTATCCTCTCCAGAGATTTAAAAATGTGAAGCGCTTTATTTGGTGTTCAAAACTCTCTACAACTTGGCCCTTTCCTGTCTTTCTTAGACCTTACAACACATTACAACTATTGAAATTCAGTAATATTTGCCTCCTTACTATTATTCAAATAAAACATTCCAGACCAGCAGGATGAATACAGAGGGGCTTGGAGAGACTTGCATGAACTGATACTAAGTGAAATGAGCAGAACCAGGAGATCATTATACACTTTGACAATGATATTGTATGAGGATGTATTCTGATGAAAGTGGATTTCTTTGACAAAGAGACCTGAGTTTCAATTGATAAATGATGGACAGAAGCAGCTACACCCAAAGAACGAACACTGGGGAATGAATATAAACTGCTTGCATTTTTGTTTTTCTTTCCGGGTTATTTTTACCTTCTGAATCCAATTCTTCCTGCTCAACAAGAGAACTGTTTGGTTCTGCACACATATCTTGTATCTAGGTTATATTGTGACATATTTAACACGTATAGGCTTGCTTGCCATCTGGGGGAGGAGGTAGAGGGAGGGAAGAGAAAAGTGGGAACAGAAGTGAGTGCAAGTGATAATGTTGTAAAAAATTACCCAGGCATGGATTCTGTCAATATAAAGTTATTATAAAATAAAATAAAATATTAAAAAAAAAGATACCAAAAAAAAAACAAATAAAACATTCCATTTCTTAATAATAGTTATTTCTATTCATCTTGCTTTATTCCCAATAAAGTATGCTATGCTAGATTTTGCTCAATGTTCTAGCTTACTGACTTTTTTTGGGAGGGGAGCCTGCCTATCTCATCCAATGTTAGCTATATCTCCCAGGCTTTTACCAAAAGAAAATTTGATAAGCATGCTATTTTTTCTTTTAAAAAGTTACTGATGGAAATATTAAATAGAATAATCAAATACAAATTTTTGGTCTCCTATGTTAGAAATGACTTCTAAACTAAGGACTACTTTAGGTTAGACCACTTATCTGGCTCTGAATCTACTTAACTGTTTAGCCCATATTGCCTAAAACTAGTCTGTAATGATAAGGTAAAAGATATCAACTTCTTTGCCTAAACCTAGGTAAAATATAGCATTCTCCTTTTCTACAAGTTTAGTAACACTGTCACAAAAGGAAATAAGATTAGTAGAACATTACCTTTTCTTAATGAAGCAGTGTGAGATTTTGATGATTACTAATCCTTTCTAGATGCTCACTAATTATCACTTTAAGCATTTGGCCAATTTTGGACAAAAAGAATAGTTATGAGAAGGTGGAGATTGGCGTCTAAAGATAAGGAATGCTGCCTATGTTGGACTTGGTTAAGTATGGTTAGTTCTGCTCAACTCTTATTATTATAAGGGATGTCTTTCTGGGATGACAAAGGGGAAAGCTATACTAAGAAAGAAGGGTTTTATACAAAAAAAATTTTATCAGTAAACCTTTAAAAATATTTTAAAAATATTTTTGAGAGTAAAAAGAAGAGAGTAAGAGAAGTAAAAATTCTGCTACTCTATACCAAACAGATACCTCTTCCCCAAAATTTCTTAAACAGCATGAAAAAGCTATTAGCAAAGGAGAACTTTGGACATAGAATTTCATGAAGGCAGAACTACAGTTCACCTGTAACATAACATATATAAAACCTTTTGCAAACTTCAAAGTGCTATGTAAATATTAGTTATTACTAATAGCAGTATTCTGCCTTCATCTCAAAGTACTTCCTTTTGTGGAAAGCCCAGCTGTCTGATCTGAGCACTCAGGGTTCTTTATAAGAGAGAACGTAGCTTGCTGGCTGGATTCTGAGAAACCCAGACTCAAGTTTTTCAAGTGCTGTTTGTAACCTACATGCTAACTATGAAGGAAATCAGGCTGGGCTACAAGGATTTGTTCACATCTTGAATGGCCAGAAATGGTAGTAGTGAGAAAACTAGCATTATGCCCCAAGAGTGGCATGTGAGAAGCAAAGTGATTTAAGTGCATTTGGTTGAGTAATTAGTCCAACCTGGGGGCCTTTGCTTTTCTGGATCATAGAAAATGATAACTTTATGAATGAGATCTGTTTCACAGAAATTGTAAGGTATTACAACAACAAAATTTTTTTCTACTAGGACTTTTCCATCCTTCCTTTGGCCATGCTTCTTCTGCCTGAATTTCTCAAGGTGTTCAAGGTTTGGGGTCAATCTTCTGGGCATCTAATGTATGTAGTCAGCTACTGAACTTCTGTTCCCCACACAGTTATGGTAACACAATCAACTAATTGTCCATATTAGAAAAGTTACTATACAATATTTCTTGTGTGATGTTCCAATTAAAGTCACTTATCAAAAGTTTTTTGATTCTCATTGTTACTATCCTATTTATGACAACAGTATATTAAGCTGATTTGTTCCTCTCTCAGGAAAGTCACTGTAAAATTCTTAATACTTGCTCAGAGTGAGATCCTTACTCAATCTTGTTATCCTTCCTAATAGCTATTGTGGTTAATTTGCTAGTCTGGTATTTGTAAGACAATAAAACCTGTGGAGTTTTTTTTTTTTTAAACATAAAACTGCTCCTTTCTTTTCTTTCAACTTGGGTTTCAAATCTCTTAACAATTTTTGTCCAAATCCTTCCGATTTGATTATTTTTTTTCCATGTGTTTGATGATAGGTCCAAAACTGACATTTAGAGGTAAGTTTAGAATATACATGGGAAAAAAATTCCAAATCATTAATAATTTAAAAACAGTAAAGTTAAAACCAGCTTGTGACTCTATAATATAATCATTGAGATTAGCAATGATGAGAAGGTACAAAATTAATCACTGGCAGGGACACGAAGGAACTTCATGTTTGGAGCTCACTTCTATTGCTTTTCTGGAGCTTATCCCTCTGCCTAGAGTTCCCCTCTCCATGTCTCTAAAAGATACATTATTTAAAGGCCAGCTCAAATCGTGACTGTCCCATGAATTCTTCCCTTCTTATCTACATAAACCATTCCCATCTCTGAATTTCATTGCCCTTTTAGTCAATTAACCATAACTTGGCATTTCATTAGTTTGAAGTCTGCTTCAGGTTTTCTCTGAAGCTGCAGGAAAAACAAAACAAAAACAACACTCCTTTGTAACAAAGTAGTAGTTGAGAAAAATAGAGCAATACGTTGGCAACACTGTATTTATAAGTCAGCACCTCTACTGCATCATTCCTGAGTCTAGAGACAGGTTAGCTCTTGAAAAAGTTAGAGTGGGTCTAAGATTTTTCTTGTATCCACAGGGCTGTAAAGAGAAACTGTTGGATCATTTCATCACTTTGCTTAAAAAAAATCTTCAGTGGCTCCCCAATGCCTCCTGAAAAATGTTTCAGTCCCTCAGTCTGCCAATTCAAAGTCCTGCACCCCTGTTACTACCTTCCAGGCAAAATGAATTATATGCAATCAGCAGACTTGAACCTCTGCTTTCTTTGCTCCTGCTGTTGTCTGTAATGTCTTCCCTCTTGCTTTTGCCTGCTGAATCCCAATCTATTCTTTAAAGGTCTACTCAAATGCCACCTATACCTCTCTAATATACTTAAGGCTTTTTTTGTTTTGATAATCATATTTTAATGTAGTTTCCTTTGCAATCCTGTGCATTTTATTTGAGGCATTTATGACCATTTTTCTATTCAAGGATCTGGAGGCTTTTCCAGATTGTCAAAGGGGTCTAGGACACAAAAAAGTTAAGAATCCCTGCTGTATACTATTAGCTATATTTTTGCCTTCTAGAATATAAATTCAGTGAGGGAATTAACCTAAAGTTTACCTTTACCTAAACTTGCATCTCTCTATTCTGCACAATAATCTGCACATAATGAACAATGTTTAATAAGTGAATTAAAATGTTAATTATTAAATAAGGACTCTAATTACAAACTGACTTACTGATTAGTAGACAAAGAATGGAGACATGATAATAAACCAGATGAAAGGTACAAGGATTCAAGAAAATGAAATACAAAAAAGTATTGGAGTAATGAGAAGCATGGAGCTTATTGGTCATAAAGACTAAATTCTGTACGAGTGATCATACACAAGTAACTATTTCAGGAGAAAAGAAAAAGATGGGAAGGAAACGGAATTTACTGTTTTGACTTTTACAGGGGTAATGTGTTCAGTCAAATAAAACTGCTTAATCCTGACAAAGATAGACATTTAATGTCACAGATGGACTTCACTTAACCAATCAGTAACTGATTGTGAGTTTAGGGAATTTTTAGAAGTTCTTTTCACCTAATAACTCAAAGAACAGGACATATAACATTGAAATATTTTAAGTATATGTGAATTCTCAGCATTTTATAAATAATATGGACTATTATAATGATATATGTGTAAGAAACTGACATGTTCCTTTGTACTCACCAGAGCATATCCCTTTTAGGTCTTCTTCATTCAGACTGCTCTGCAGATCCAGAATCCATACCTCTTCCCTTGGGTCCAGATGAGAGATCACAGCAGTTTTTGAAAATGAAATTCCTGTTTGAGGCAAAGACAAAAACAATTAAGTTAAGAGTAATGTTAAAAATTGAACCCATTAGGGAAAGGATAAAAATGAGAGCAGGGGCTAAGACATAGATAAGTGGGGAAATGAGTAGAAAATATTCATGAACTTAAAGGCATCCTGTATAAGCTAGGGATACTGGGATAGAACTCTACCCAGGACTTAAAAAAAAATTAAGAAAGGTCATAATATGATATGCAAACTTAGTTTGTTTATAAAATCTAAAAGAAAGTAATTCTCATAAGGTCCAAGCACCCTTTTCCATAGATCTAATTTTTGAGTGACTTCTAAAATAATTATTTTTTCAAAAAAGCTAATCTAATTATATAGAAAAGTAACAAATCAAAGAGCTTGGAATACGATATGTGATAAATGAATAGTCAAGAAAATTGTGACTAAAAGTTTCATAGAAATATGAGCAAAAACAAGAACAAAAAATATTCTCCTGCCACAGAAAAATAGGACAATCAGATTATGTTTGAAGAGCTATGTATTATGATTTAAAAAAAAGTTATAAGTAGTGAAGTTAGTTTTTGATCTTTGGTCACTCATGAATGTTTGAACTAATAAGTGGAAACATAAAAGAGGCTTGCTACCTGTTACTGTGTCTCAGAATCAAATCTGTTACCTTGCTCATATCCTAGGAATGAAGAGATATTTGCATACTGGGAACAGACGCACTGAACATGTAAAGCATGATGTTGGGATCCCTTCAGTACTCTTACCCTCACCAGCTCAATGAAATAAAAGAAAATTGAGGCAGTAATAGTCATATATTAGATCAAAGGTACCTAACTTTTTCTGTGTCACAGATTCCTGTGAAAGTTTGGCAAAGACCACACATCCTTTCTCAGAATAACGTTTTTAAACATGTAAAATATATCTGATAACAAAGGAAACCAATCACATGGAAATACAACTATCAAAATATTTTATAAAAAAATCAGTTCATGGATCCCAGATTTTTAGAACCCCTGAACTAAATGAATGGAACATAGACTTAAGGAGAAGAGAAACACTGAATACTGAAGCAATGAGAAACGGAGACTAAGGATGTTAATAGTAGGATAAGACTCTCTCTCTCTCTCTATACACACACACACACACACACACACACACACACACACACACATATATACACACATATATATGTATATATAAACATTTTGAAAAGTTAGAAGGAAAAGAAACTGATCTGTTCATACTGACTGACAAATATATATATATATACCTATACCCACTCAAACACACACCTTTTAGGCCTTCTCCATTTAGTGCAACCTGTGGATCCAGGCTCCATGGTTCTTCCCCTTGCTCCAGCTTAGAGATCACCGCAGGTTTGGGAAATGGAAATGCTGCTCAAGGGAATAGAATGTATCAGAATGGTGAATGGAGTTATAGAGTTGTCCCCAAATTCTTAGTCTGTGCATATGAAGGGAATTGTCCATGAAAATTGTGAAGGAGACAACAGAGTAAGGCAACTTTGAGAAACTAGGTCTTAGTCCCAGGAAGACTGAGCAGGGTCAGGAGAGAGTTCTAAGTTTCAACAATAGGAAAAAACAATTCTAGATGGGAAAATCCAATAGAGACAAGTACAAGAATTTAAGAAAGACTTCCATATTATAAGGGAGATCAGGGTCTCCTTTAGAGAAATAAAGTAGTGCACTGAGGATTCAGCATAGAGTGTCATCTATTTCCCACTGCAAAGAGAACAAAGCCCCTCCAAAAATAGGAAACAGTTTTGCTTTAGGGGCAAAAGAATCCCTGAGATGAGGGTATGATAATCTTAAGCCTTAGGTCATCAGATTCTCAGGATCTAAGAAGGAAATCAGAAAACTACAAAAGGAGGATTCTAAGTCAAAATAGGTCAAAAGTCTTACCCAAGGACACTATGTTTCCATAATTCTCCAGCATCACATCCTTGTACAGGGCCCTTTGAGCAGGGGCCAGATCTGCCCATTCCTTCTGGGTGAAGTACACAGCTACATCCTCGAACATCACTGACTCCTGAAACAACAGATTCCTGCTGCCCCAGGGACAATCCCAGTTTCTGTGAGGTGCAAAATTTGTAGCATAAAGGACCAGAAAATGGGACTTATTGGTATATATATACCACTCTAACCAGGTGTGAAAGGTTATATATAGGGAAGGAATATAAAGTAAAACTACTGAAATAGAATGATATGGTAGATACTCCAGTTCCTTTATCTGAACATCTGTCCTTTTTAAAAATTGTTTTTATTATTCTCTTTTGTTTGTACATCATCTCTATTTCTCAATATATCCCTCCCAGATAGCCATCCCTTATTACAAAGAACAAAAAAAGAATGTGGGAGAGGGATGAAAGGAAGAATATTTTTAAAAATATTAGCCAAATTAGCCAAAAAGTCTGAAATTATATGCAATATTCACATTCAAAGTCCCCCAGCTCTGTAAAAGAACAGAGGGAGAAGTCTTCATATATATATATATATATATACACACATATATACACACACATATATTCTTTAGATTCAAATTTGTCATTTTATTTTTAAAGCTTTCAGTTTTGATTATTTTGTTGTTCTGTCCATTTTCATTTGTGATAATCATTGTATATATTGATTTATAGTTGTACAGTGCTAAAAGGTAAAAAAAAAAAAAAAAAAATTTCTTTGTTTTCCTTCAACTACTTAATTTTGCATCAGTTCATTTAAGTCTTCTCATCCTGCTCAGTATTCACTATATTCATTGCATCTTTATAGCAAAGTAATATTCCATTATTCCAATTGATGGACATGTGTTTTGTTTCTAATTCTTTGCTATCACAGAAAGTGCTGCCATAAATATTTTGGTGCATATGAGACCACCATTTTTCTCTCAACCTCCTTGGGTTAGCCGTGGCTAGCAGCATAATTTCTGGAAAGTTTAGATGTTTTCAGTAATATTCTTAGCTTAATTCCAAATTTCTTTCTATAATGGATGTAACAATTATTTATTCATATTTTTTGCTTAGAATACTAATTTCATTGAATTTATTCCAGGATTTCAGGGTCAGTTACTGTTACTAAAGGGTTGTCTCACTATAAGCCTAGAAATACCAGCCTTTAGAATTAAAACAAAATCAAGAACCGGGTTTTTTCCTCCATCCTGGTTTCTTGATGGCTAAACTCCTAGAAAAATGTATATAGCTACTAGATATAAATTCATGTATTTCTATTTCAAAGGAGCTCTCTTAACCATGAGTCTATTATCTCCTTCCTTTTCCACCATATTGCATGTTTCCTTCCTTAAAGTTCTAGTAACTCTCTAAGCCTTCAATTCTGCAAGGGTCACTAACCTTCCAAATGCAAGCTCAGTGATAGCATCTGATTCAGCAGGTTTCCACTGTGATGCAATATTGAACTTTCAGTCTATTAAACTTCTAAATCTTTTTCACAGAAACTGTTATTTAGCCATGCCTCCACCATTCTATACTTATTAAGGTGATTTTTTAAAAAATCCAAGCATAGATCTTTTGCTTTTGTTCCTTTAAGTTCTATCTTAATTTAGTCCATTGTTATCATCATCCAAGCTATTTTAATGTTATTTAGGTGAGCAGTTCCTCTCATTTTCATTTACAAATCTGATCCTCTCTATACTTTTTTGGTATGAGCTATATTTGCTAGTCACCCACACGGGATAGGCTAAGGAACTGAAAACATTTTCATGACTTGGCTCAAAGAGGACTAAATTCTGGACCTAATGACATTAATTTTTCATTGCTTGAATACAAAGAACTCCAAGAAGCTTCAGCTTCCCTAAGGTATTTGGCAGGTGGACCACCATGGGCAATTTATTTATTTGCTGAGGCAATTGGGACAAAGTGACTTGCCCAGGGTCACACAGTTAGGAAGTGTTAAATTTCTCATTTTAACTCAGGTCCTCCTGACTTCAGGGCTAGTGCTCTATACACTGCACCACATGGGTGTCTCTTACCATGGGCAATTTAGAGGAAGGATAAAAGAGGTCAGTTTAGCCAGTTCTTAACATATTTGCCATGTCTCTTTATAAACTACTGAATGATCTACCAGAGTCTCATTTTATTCCAACATTGGACATAAACTACCAGGAGCTAGCTCAAGTGAGGTTCAACCCACAGCAACTTTCATCTGTCACCAATAAAAAAAGCATGGTTATACTACTTGCTACTGAGACATAGTTTAATCCTTGGCATTACCTCAGGGGATTGAAGCCAATGCTTCAACATATCTGTTTTACCTAATTGGGCCTGTTTTCTTATCAATTGAATTGTAATTCTGACAATGAGGAAAAATAAAAGTATTACAGAAAAGGCCTTGGACTTAGAGACCTAGTTTTGAATTCTGACTCCAGCAGTTGTTAGCATACAGGCAAAGTCTCAACCTTCGCTTAACTAATTGGAAACTAATTAACTAATGGAAACAAAAAACTTTTTCTTTCCTTGTTGCTTTCCAGTCTCTTTAACTGTAAAACAGGGAAGTGATTTATACCTAAATAAATCATTGTTTAAAAAAAGCATTTTGTAAGCCTTAAAGAACACAAAAAAGTCTCATACAATAAGTTCACAAATGGTTTATTTCCAGTACCCAGTCTAGTGCTTACATAAAAGCATCCTTTATGTTAGTACCAATAAAGGCTTGTTGAATGAGTGATTGAAAACAGCTTTCTCTTTCTTTCACCCTTAAAAGAGGACCTGGTCTTAATCTGTATGGGAAAAATTGAAGCTACCTAGTGGGAGGTTACTTCATAAACACCAATATTCACTATGTTGCATTTCATTAGGAGAAACAGTTTTCATTTTTCTTTCTCTTCTAACTATGTATGATCTACACTGACAATTTGTACCCCTACACAAACAAGCGCGTATGTAAAATATTGCTCTATTTCAAACAAAAAGTTTAGAGGAATTGGGACCTCTCCAGGGTCTCACAAGTAAAGTAGTTAAGGGGCTGAGCAGGGATTTAAACCCACTACTCTTTTAAAATAATATAGTGTGAATTGTAGACCTGACAGAAAAATAATCTGTCAAAGGAAAGTTTCTATAGTCCCTATCAGGATTTCTGTATAGCCAGTTCATTCATGTATTCATTTGACAAGAATTTCTTTAATTCACATTAGAACACTGAAGCTGATGCCAAGCAATAATAATAAGTCATAACTCACATTTATTCAGCACCTAACAGTTTACAAGTAAGAAACCTGAAAGGTTGGACATAAAGTTTTATTATCCTTATGAGTAAGGAAACTGAAGTTTTGAGAGGTTATGGAATTTATTCAAGGTCACCTCTAGGATATGGCAAAGTTGGGAATCAATCCTATGCTTGAGGACTCCACTTTCAGTGATCTTGGATCCATGAAAAGCAGACACTATTCGTGGGTATGAATAAATTTAAAAGTTCAAGATTTTTCTCTCAAAAGATAGCAACATTTTCATATCTAAATGAATCCATACTCTTCAGGCCAGCTGTCTGAGAACCCTAAAGATGTTATCACTGGTCAAACTCTTTATGATACTATTAGCCAATCAGGATGCCATTTAAGAAAACCAGTCATCACTTTATAGCCACATTTTATTTATTTATTTAAACATACACATACACACAAGAAAAACCAACCAAAAAAACAGAATCACCCAGCTTGATCACACATCTTGTCAACTAAGCTTTGCTATAAGAACTAAGTTGTCTGATATAGGGGTAAGCGTGTTGGTCTGGCTGTCATGGGGCCTGGCTTTATTGAACAGTTGGATGATATTGGACAAATCTTACCCTTTCTGGGCCCCTTTCATCAACATCATTGTTAAATAACAAAGTTGGATTAAATAGTCTCTGTAGATTCTTCCATGTTTAACATTCTAAGTTTCTAAAAAATGTGTTTTGGCTTCTCACCCTTCACTCCCCACCCCCATTTGTAAAAGTCAAATCAACTTCAAAAGGCAACAATTTGCTAGTTTTTACGTTTTCTTATTTAGAATATTGACAAATATAACATTCAAGAATGCAGTTTGTGCAAGGCAGAATACAGAAAAACCTACCTCCCATGACCTCAGCTGTTTAATTCTATTATTGAAGTTTTAAGTTGCATTAGATTGAAAAAACATAGGGTATGGGTAGGGAGAAAGCTGCAACACAGAGTTGACTCAATTTAGCTTTTGTTAAAGCATAATCTTCCAGGTTATTTATTTATTTTTTTATATATACAGTTTCCAATTATGTCTCTCATAATATATTTATACAATTGGTTAAAAAACATAACTTAAATGCTGAACTTGACATTATCCCTACTATATTTCAGTTTTCTGCTTCTGGCCATAGTTATTAAGATTTATAACTAAAAGAAAACTCAGAGCTTATTGTATCCAAGTCCCTTACCCCCATAAAGAGGAAACTAAAGACCAGAGAGGGGAAAAACTGGCCCTATGCTGCAATTAGTAAATAGAAGAACCATGATTTGAAACCAGATCCTCTGACTCTAAAACCAACATTCTTTCTCACTTATCCTTTGTAAATCTTGACCCACAATATTAGCTACATCTAGATCAGCTATAAATTTAGTAATTGTGCCATTAATGCTTCCAGCCAAGTCACTGATATGACAGAGGAACAAAGCAGTAGTACCATTCACCCCTCTGGTTGGGTCTATACTCAATAAAACACCCACCTCTTCTTTGGATTGAATTCTACTCTAAGCTAGAGTCCCTAATGATAACACTGCTGGTAGATGCAAGCGTTGTCACTCCGGTTTCAGGCACAGGATTCAACAGATTTGTCCCCTGGCTTCTGCATTAGCTTATCTCCATCTCAGTTGGCTAGGAAAGAGCAGAATGAATCACAGCTCACCTGGGGCTTGGTTGTCAGGAGCACAGATGCCATGACTTCTGTGCTCCCCTATTTTGTAGGGGCAAGAACCTCAGGAGCTGAAAAAGGAAAGAAAGCAAGGAATGACATAAATTACATCCTTGGGCCCATCAGTCCTGTCCACCCAAGTGTCTCTGTCTGTCTGTCTGTCTCTCTCTCTCTCTCACATATACATACACACACACACACACACAGACACACAGGAGAGAGAGGGAGAGAATGAGAATCCTTGGCAACGTTCCTGAAGTACAATGACATGAAGAGAGTGATATCTTGACTTGCAACTGAATTTGGATTTGAATGAAGCAAGTCAGTGCAAAGTCATCAGCCTAATTCACTGTCCAGAAAGTCAGGAAAGCTGTGATGGCCGCCTGATGCCATCCTTGGCCTTTTAAAAAGAAGTCTTTCCCAGGTCTCAAGTCTGTCTCAGATAAGATCCATTCAGTAATTAAAGGTAAGAAAGGAGGCAAAAGATTGTCCTAAATCACAAAAAAAGAATCAATATGGGAGGCCATCGAGGTTTCTGGAAAGAACAGTCAATTGCAATCAAAACTGGAAAAAAGATTGAGTTTTGGGCTGGGAAAAATTACAGGTCTATCAGTGAGTGCTAGAGAGATTTAGGTTTAAAGACATAAGCAAATAGTCTATCTCAAAAGGCTTGGGTAATTCATGCATAAACTGCAATCAGGTAGAGGGAAAATATCAAAGTACCCACGTCTGTGGCTTTGCCTGAGGAATCAGAGAATTGAGGTGAAAAGTGAGACAAAATTACCTAGTAAAAAAGTAATTAAGAACAGCCATTATTACATAAAAAGCAATGAATTCCAAAGCTCAAAAGGAAGAGATTCCTTGGAGGGATAGAAGTATAGAAGAACAGAGCATGTTAAATGTGACAAAAGTTGATATGCTGCTTGACCAAATATTGTTCACGGTGTAAAATCATAATTCTTTGAATGAAAAAAAATGTAGGCATACAAAAAAATAATTACATGTAAAAAAAATTTTAATGGGCTTCTAAATTTGGTTTAAACTCCTTTTGAGCAAACAATGTGGATCAGCACCTACTTAGCAATTCTTTTCCCAGTCTTCCAGATTCAGAGACTGGCTTTCTATACCAAGCTGCCTTTACACAAAATACCATATAAAAACGCCAACCAATTTGCAAGGAATTTGTTATTTTCTAAATTGTAAATATAATTTTTCAGTTAATCACTAAAACAAAGTGGAAAAGAACTTTAAAATGGCAAATACAGGAAGGTGAGACAGCTAGGTGGGCAAAGCACTGGGCTTGGAGAAAAACCTAAGTTCATATTCAGCCTCATACTTGCTGACTGAGTGACTCTGACCACGTCATTTTACCTGTTTTCTCAACTGTAAAATGGGGACCATTAACACCTATTTCAAAAAGTTGTTCCGAGTACCAAATGAGAAAATATTTGTAATGTTGGCTCTTAATATCTGTTTTCTTCCCTTCCTTCCTTTTTTCAGTTGAAACGGGGTCATCTACAGTCATTCTGATTTACTTTATGCCACTGGATTCCAAAGACTAGAGGCGAGGCTGATGACTTTGCAATAGCTTGACCTCACTAAAATCCAAATCCATTTGCAAGTCAAAACATCACCCTTATGACGTCACTGGTCCTCTTCCAGAATCAAGGACAAGCAATTCTAGAAGGACGGAAATGAACAAGTGACAGCAAGATGCCTTCTCCCATCTCCCTCCCTCCCTCAATTTCTCTCACTCTCCCCGTTAGGCAAACCCTGACTCAGTGGCACACGTGAAACGTCGCTCACTCCACGAGTTCCCCTCCTGCCCACTTTTCTGCCCGCGCAGCAGACCCTGCCACAAGTATCTACAAATGCTAAACTAGAGAATCTGGGATTCCCTCCAAAGAAGCAAGTCTTTATGTAGGGAGGAATCCCGGAAATCCCTTCCAAAATACTATATCTAACACTTTTCCCGAATCCCAGAAATGTGGGGTAGAGCCTACGGCCTTCACACTATAGCTCTTTGAGATGTCAACCTCTGAAGGTTTAGGCAGTCAGGTAGCCTAGCGTTTGGTGGCAGTGTCCTCCACTGCAGAACGCGCCCAAGGGGCTGAAGCACGCTTGCTCCCCTCAGGGGATGGTCTAGGTAGTGGCTCGGGGCCTGGGGGCTTGAACTCCCAGCAGGAGCAGCGCTGAGGGAACTGCGCCCAAGGCCCCGTCACCCTCGAGTCCCGGGCAGTAGGCAAGAGAAGTGAAGCACGTCCATGCCGGGGTGGGGGACGAGGCAGGGGAAAGAAGGGTAGGAGAGGACGCACCTAGAAAAGACTCCTCCCAACTCCTCAACTTCTCAGTCATCAACCAATGCCCTTTACTGCGTGCGGCCTGGGGGGGCCGGCTGCAGCTAGCGGGGCGGGGCGGACGGTCTGCCCAGAAGCCGGGGGCCGGACCACCACTGGCCCGAGGTGGTGGAGGCTTTCCCGGATTGGGGACCGGAACACCCCTCCGACCCCCCTGGCCATGTCTCACGTCTGACCCTCCCTACTCCCACCCCATTCCAGCCACTTACCGAGACAGAATATGGGAAGGAGTCCCGGGGCGACCGCTGCCGGGAAGGCTCGGTGCCCCTTACGAAGGGCAAAATCGTGGCGGTTAAAGAGAACAATGGCGGACCTGGAAATAAGTACGTCACCTGGCGTCTTCCGGTGCTGAGAATGAGCCCCCCACCTCTAGGATGCGAGGAGGTCACTTCATCTCGATGGTTTCTTTGTTCCTATTTTCCACCCCTTTTTTCAGTCTCAGGAACTGGGGAGGGGAAAGAAAGCAGAAGGCGGAATTAATCTCCCCATTGGATGGAAGAGTGGCGGCTCACCCAATGAACAGGCGAATCCTGGAGAGAGGGCGGGTCTGCCCTTCCTCGGCGCACAACTACAACAAGCGTTTCTGACAATCCTGTTACTCGTTTTTTTGCACACACGGCCACCCAACAGCAACCGTAAGGAATATGAGTCCTAGTGAATTCTTAAAGTTCTACAAATCATTCTACCCACATTATTTCACAAAATGTCCCCACCCCAGGGAGGGAGGTAGCCAAATCTCTCTCTCTTTTTAAAAATATTTTATTTTATTTTATAATAACTTTATATTGACAGAATCCATGCCAGGGCAATTTTTTACAACATTATCCCTTGCACTCGCTTATGTTTCGATTTTTCCCCTCCCTCCCTCCACCCCCTCCCCTAGATGGCAAGCAGTCCTATATATGTTAGATATGTTGCAGTATATCCTAGATACAATGTATGTTTGCAGAACCGAACAGTTCTCTTGTTGCACAGGGAGAATTGGATTCAGAAGGTAAAAACAACTCGGAAAGAAAAACAAAAATGCAAATAGTTCACATTCGTTTCCCAGTGTTCTTTCTTTGGGTGTAGCTGCTTCTGTCCATCATTTATCAATTGAAACTGAGTCTTTGTCAAAGAAATCCACTTCCATCAGAATACATCCTCATACAATATCGATGTCGAAGTGTAAAGTGATCTCCTGGTTCTGCTCATTTCACTCAGCATCAGTTCATGTAAGTCTCTCCAAGCCTCTCTGTATTCATCCTGCTGGTCATTCCTTACAGAACAATAATATTCCATAACATTCATATACCACAATTTACCCAGCCATTCTCCAATTGATGGGCATCCATTCATTTTCCAGTTTCTGGTCACTACAAACAGGGCTGCCACAAACATTTTGGCACATACAGGTCCCTTTCCTTTTTTTAGAATCTCTTTGGGGTATAAGCCCAGTAGAAACACTGCTGGATCAAAGGGTATGCACAGAGGTAGCCAAATCTCAACGCCCGCATTAATGCGAAGGTCACTTTCCTCACCGTAGGTAGCAGAGTAAAGACGCAGTTTTCGAGTCTTGAGTCGGATGTTGCGACTTACCAAACCACCCCTGTTTAAAAAGCAAAACTGCACTCTTGAGTAATGGTAAAGTACCAATTAAGGGAGGAAAAAAAGGAGGGCCGAGTGACCTGGGGAGTGAATGAATGATTGTACATCTGGGTACAACGTATTCATTGTAGAAAAGGAACTGAATGTGGGAATTGGGGGCCTGAGCTATCAGTTCTATGGCAGAATCAAAGCGAATGGGAGAGCCCCCCTTTTTTGACTAGGGACACACAGGAGATCAGAACCAGAAGGCGGAGGGAAGTGATGAAAACATATCGATCACATATTCTTGAGAATGTGAATTCATAGTTCATAAAATTCAGAGCTGTTTTTGTGCAAGCTTTCTTTCATGTAGTGACTAATAATTGGAAATCAAGGGAATGCCCATCAATTGGGGAATGACTGAAAAAGTTGCGGTGTATGATTGTAATGGAATATTACTGTGCTGTAAGAAATGACAAACCAGATGATTTCAGAAAAACCTGGAAAGATTTACATGAACTCATGAAAAGTGATATGAGCAGAACCGGGAAAAGATTGTACTTAGTAATAACAATATCATATAAAGATCAGCTGTGAATTATTTAGTATTCTCAGCAATACAATGATCTAAGATGCTTCAGAGGACTCGCTTCTAGAGAAAGCTGAAGTTTAAATACAGACTGAAGCATACTATTTTTTTCTCTCTTCCTTCCTTTCTTTTTTTTTTTTTTTTCTTGCTCTCTTTCTCTCTTTTGTTCAGTCTTTTTGCACAAAATGATTACTATGGAAATTTTCACTGATCAAGTAGAACCTATATCAGATTGCTTACTGTTTTAGAAAAAAGGGAAAGAGAAGGAAGCAGAGATCGAATTTGGAACTCAAAATTTTTTTTAAATGAATGATAAAAATTATTTTTACCCGTAGGTTGGGAAAAAATAAGATATTATTTTAAAAACTCTTCCTTGATTCACCAGTCTTCTCTAGTTTGTTATCACATATCTCTTCTCTTTTTTTTGAGCCAAGCTCCTTGAAAAGGTCATCTACAATAGGTGCCTCAATTCTGTATTTCCTTTAACTCCCTATAGTCTAGTTTCTGGTTTATTAATTAGAGAAAACTTCTATTTTCAAAACTGCCAATGACCTCTTATTTGTCAAATCTAATGATCTTTTTTTTATTCCTCATTCTTCTTGACCTCTCTGTAGCCTGTGATACTGTTGATCAGCCTTCCAGTGTTTTGCTTACAGAAAGTTGGGAGCCAGTTAAGAGGGGATAGTTGGTCACCTGCCTGATCACTAGTCTTACACTTGCCTCTACCAGGCAAACACATTCTTTTTTTTTTTTTTTTTTTCTGTACTCAATAGTACAGTATTTTTTTCTAATTACATATAAAAATAGCTTTTAACATTCATTTTTGTGAGATTTTTAATTCCAATTTTCTTTCTCTCTCCCTAATATCTTCCCTCTCCAAAACAGCAAGCAATCTGAAATAGGTTATATACATGAATAGTTGTTTAAGCATGTTTCCATATTAGTCATGTTGTGAAAGAAAAATCAGAACAAAAGTGAAAAACCACAAGAAAAAAAAGTGAAAATAGTATGCTTCTATCTACATTCACTCTCCATAGTTCTTTCTCTGGATGGAAATGACATTTTCTATCAGAAGTCTATTGGAACTGTCTTGAATAACAGCATTGCCAAGAAGAGCTCAATTTATCATAGCTGATCATCATGTAATCTTGTTACTGTGTACAATGTTCTCCTGGTTCTGCTTACTTTAGCAGCAGTTCATGAATGTCTTTCCAGATTTTCTGAAATCAATCTGCTTATCCTTTCTTACAGAGTAATAATATCCCATTACATTCATATACCATAATTTATTCAGATATTCCTCAATTGATGGGTATCCATTCAATTTCCAATTGCCACCTCAAAAAGAGCTGCTACAAGCATTTTTGCACATGTAGATCTTTTTCCCTTTTTTATGATTTCTTTGGGATACAGACCCAATAGTGGCACTTCTGGATCAGAGAGAGGGTAAGCACAGTTATATAACCCTTTGGGCTTAGTTCCAAATTGCTCTCCAGAGTGGCTGGATCAGTTGACAACTCCCCCCAGTGTCCCAATTTTTCCACTTTTATCATTTCCTCCAACATTTATCATTATCTTTTCTTAGCCAATTTGACAGATGTGAGGTAATACTTCAGAATTGTTTTAATTTGGATTTCTCTAATCAGTAGTGATTTAGAGCATTTTTTCCATATGACTATTAGTGGCTTTATTTATTCATCTGAAAATTGGACAGACATATTCTTATTTTATATTAACCCAAGACTAATATCCAAAACCATGCAGCATGGACTAAGACTTCCCAGTGCTTTTCTTAAAGTCATTGATGGTGTTAGGAAAAGTAGCCTGAGATTTCAAGGATTTAGTGCTTGATGGTGGCCAGTGGAAATAATTTCAACTTTTGGGAAGTCTTTAGAAACAACTGTGAGCAACTATGATGCATGTCATCTGGTTATATATTGCACTTTCTCATTGAGTCACATCCTACCTTACTGCAGTCATTACCTAAAGAATCAGGTAATGAAAAATGTTACTGTTCACAGAAAACCCCAAGTATTATATGTATTCTACATCTATGTCACAGAGGTCACTGAGGCATTATATTAGAATGCTGAAAAAAGAATTGGGGGATAGATTCAAAAACTACTTGCTTAATCTCTAATTACTCTTTAATTTTCTAAAGCCCAGATGGGCAAACTGTGACAAGGTCATGCCACTCTGAACTTCTGAATAATTGGGTTGTCCTTACCAAACTAACTCTATTGAGCCATCCACTCTGATCTGTCACCCTTCAATGTAATCATATGGAAAGAATGTGGACCTAGAATGGTGTAATGACAGTAGAGTCTATGCAATTTATCAGGGAACCCAAAGCTTTGCTTTACTCCTCCCAAAACTAGTTGTATTTGGAGACAGGTGATGTGGACTCTTACAATGAATTATAGTATCAATAAAAATTCCCATTGCTACAACACTGTAAGACTTAAAAAGTGCTTTCCTCACTGTAAAGAAGATTTTGAGTCAGAAGACCTGGGCCTGAATTCTAGATTTGTTGCTTACTAGCTGTGTGACCTAGTGCCAGGTCATTGCATCTCTCTGTACCTCAGTTTACTTATCTATAAGTTGAAGGATTTGATTAGGTCATTTTATTGGGCTATTCCACTGTAGGTTTGGATATTCATCTTTTCAGCTGGGTTTGCTCCTCGAAGGCAGTTATTATCTCTGGCACTTCCTGCTTCAGGTTCAAGTTAATGCTTTAAGCAGAAATAATTATACTCTTTGAGAAAGGGCAGAAATCCTTAATTTAGGATTAGTAGAAGATTCTCTAATTTTGCTTCCTTGTCTGAGATTCTTCTGATATCAGTCAATAGATATCACAGCAGAGAAGTACAGCCTCTTGTATTCATGGCTATGATATCTTTTTACCAAGCCTTTCTGGATTGAGAAGAGGTCATAGTGAGAAATATTATTCTAGTTTATAGTAAATAGCTAAATCCTCATCTCTTCCAACTAAGCCATAACCAGGAAAAACATACTTGTCTAATAGTTGTAAAACAGTTTTTGGAGGGCAGAGGTGGCATATCATGGTTCCCCACTTATTAACTCAAAAGTTCTCCTGTTGGTCACTTGGTAATGAGTAGCTGAAACAGAGAACAGGAGAGGAGACTTTGTTCTTGTTGTTGTTCAATTGCTTCAGTCATATCTGGCTCTTGGTGACCCCATTTAGGGTCTTCTTGGCAAAGATCCTAAAAGAGTTTGCCAGCACATTTTACAGATTAAGAAACTAAGGCTGTTAAGTGATTTGCCTAGGATGACATAGCTCTGGCAAAGGACAAAGTTTTGGTAACTACTTAAAAAAAAGGATTTCATAGGCAAATCTCACATTGATATTTGCCTTTTCCTCTTTTTGTCAAAAGTCAAAGTCCAAAAGAGCAACACCCTTACATGTGGATATGACCTCAACAAATTATCTGAGGGAAAAGGGGGAATAGAAACTGACTCTGATTCTCACTGAATCTCCTGAATGCATGCCTTGGATGCCTTCTCTTCAATTAATTCCTCTTCTGTTTCAAGACATAGATCGAGCATCACATTTTACACGAAACCTCACAGTTGTTACTAATCTCTTTCCTTTGGGAAATCTACCTTTTATTTATTTTGTGTAGAGTTATTGATGTGCTACTTTCCCCCTCACTAAAATATAAAGTCCTTGATATCAGAGATTCCTTCATTCAGGTTTTTTTGTATCCCCAGTGCCTAGCACAGTGGTTAGCACAGGGTTAGTAACTAACTACTTGTTGCTTGCTTATTTATTTGATTGATATTATATGAGAATTCCTTTCCAGAAATAGATCAGAAGAGATGCCTGAAGATGTTCCCCCTTCAAATCTGAAATTCAGAGCTCTTTTCCTTCTTTGTTTCATAAGCATCTAATATAGGAGCTTACATATCATGGATATTCAGTAAATATGAGTTCATGATGGTAATGGAGATATTATATTCCTTGAGGAAAAAGGAGGAGGAAAGTTGATGGAAACCAGGACTTTCTTCTCTCTGTGTACAGATCTAATTCCATCTCCTACAGTGTAATTTCTTTCTAATCTTTAGCCTTTACATGTGAGTTAGGTTGATTCACAGAGTGTGAGATAATAATATATATTATCTCACACTCTGTGAATCAACTTAACTGCTTTTCTCTCTGTTCCTTACCCAACTATCTCCTTCCAGTTAGTCAATAAACTTTTTTTAAGTGCTTACTCTGTTCTAGGCACTGTACAAAGCACTGGGGATACCAAAAGGCAATCTCTGCCCTCAAGGAGCTTACAATCAAATAAGGGAGACAAGCTAGCAAATATGTACAACCTGAAAATTATGGTGCCCTGGACATGAGATGTGGATATGACTAAAATAAGTCAATAACAAACCGCTTATTTGTAAACCTTTGAAGTTCTCCTAAGCTCTACATCATTACCAGGACCCCCAAAAGGTAAATTGAAATTTAAATACAATTTTGCTTCTCTCCCCAAATATCTCCTGATATTGTTTGGTTCTTCTCCCTTTGTCACTCTTCAGGCTTCCAAAAACAGTAAGGTCATCACAACAGTTACTTCCTGGCCTAATTCTGTATAATAATTAATCTCTTATACACAGGAACAGGACAAGGTACAGGCAGAAAGGATTTTTCCTATGCTTATAAAAGGCTCTCATCATCACTCTGAGTGGCCTGGACAGGATCTCTTGGGTTGTGAAAATGGCATTCTGGGCTTCTGTGCTCATAGTCCTGGTGACCACTGTCCTGGTGGTGCTGTACAGGTTGGGAGCCTTCCGCCAGAAAAGAGTCAATGAGCCCCCTTTGGACAAAGGCCTCATCCCCTGGCTGGGCCATGCTGTGGACATGTCTAGGGATGCCTCCAGTTTCCTGAAGAGGATGCAAGAATGTCATGGGGACATCTTCACTGTTCATATTGCTGGCAGATACATCACCTACATCACAGATCCTTTCTCTTTTGATGCCATTCTAAAGGAGAGCAGAAGCAAGCTGGACTTTTCTGAGTTTGCATCTGATTTGGTGTTCAAAATCTTTGAGTTCCAAGCGTCAAAAAATCACAGAAGTCTGATGATGAATAACAGCTCAAAGCACTTGATGGGTACTGGTTTAGTTGGTTTGACCCAGGCCATGATGGACAGCCTGAAGATCCTGATGCTACAGCCTGATGCTGATAAGAGACCAGGACCCCAGGAGTGGAAGCAGGAAGGACTATTTCAGTACTGCTACAACACTGTCTTTAGAGCTGGTTACCTGGCCTTGTTTGGGAATCTACCTACTAATGGCAAGGCAGGCCATGCTCAGGACCTGCTCCAATCCCAGAAAGTCTTTGAAGAATTCAGGAAATTCGACATTCTTTTTCCTCGGATGTTTCACTCTGTGATCCTGCCCAAGGAGAAGCAAGAAATGAAGAGACTCAGATACTTCTTCTGGGATATTCTCTCTGCAAGGCAGATGCTGGAGAAGGATAATGTGAGTGGATGGATCCGTTCTATTCAGCAGCAGCTGGCTGACGTAGGAGTGCCTGAGCTAGGACAGAGCCAGTATAATCTGGTACTGCTCTGGGCTTCCCAGGGCAACACAGGTGTTGTGTCCTTCTGGGCCCTCCTCTTCCTCCTGAAGAATCCTGAGGCTCTGAAGGCTGTGAGGGAGGAGGCAGAAGGAGTCCTCAGGAAAATGGGGCAGGAGATGAGACCAGGTGGGGCGCCCATCAGTGTTGAATATAGCATGTTACAGCAGACCCCAGTGCTGGACAGTGTCATGGAGGAGACATTACGCCTGAGAGTTGCCCCTATCCTGACCAGGGCTGTGAAGCAGGACACGATCCTGAAAATGGATAATGGCAAGGAGTATGCCATGCGCCGGGGGGATCTAGTTTGCATGTTCCCCTACATTTTCCTCCAGATGGATCCAGAAATCTACCCAGACCCCACTACATTCAAATATGACCGTTTCCTGAACCCTGATGGCAGCAGAAAAGTAGCTTTCTATAAGCAAGGGAAAAAGCTTAAATCACACATGTTGCCATGGGGTGGTGGCCCCTCCATCTGTCCTGGGAGATTCTTTGCCCTCAATGAGATGAAAATGTTTGTGTTCTTGATGGTCACACAATATGACATAGAGTTAGTTGATCAGGATGTGAAGATCCCTCCAATAAATGTGAAGCGGTTTGGAATTGGTGCCATGCAGCCAATATATGATGTCCAGTTCCGATATCGGATGCGCTTCTAGCTTGATGGTGAAAACATTTGCACAAGGTCAAGGCTGCAGTGGGGAACAGTCATGTTCTCCCCTCATGACCTACCCACTCTTCCCCCGATTCTTCCCTCCTGTAACATGGCTCTCATCCTCACCACCCTCACTAAGCTGCTCTCCATTCCCAATCAGCACCTCCAGCTGTCTTTTCTCAGACCTCTTTTGTGTTTGTAATTTTTGCCATTCTTTACTATCTCTTCCTTCTGAGGACTTTCTTTTCCTCTTAAGCTTCCTTAATCTCCTTGAGTGATCTCTCTTTTAATGGGTTGTAGAGAGATTGTTTTCCCCTAAATAATTGGGTAAAAAAGTCTGTAATTCATCTGGGTTGTCCCATTATAATGGGCTGCATTTTACACAGTGGGGCCAGAGTCATAGGGCAGTGTCACTGAAGGTCAGCAATCAGAGATTGGCCAGCTTCTTTGCAGAGGTGTTGTGCAGGGGATTCCTGCTCAAGTGCAAGTCAGACTAGATGGCCTCTGTGGTCCCTTCCAGTCTGAGATTGTAGCAATGAACAGCCATTTATAGGACATCTTGTTTTCTGCTCCTTCTCTGTCTCCTCTGCAGAGTCATTCTTTCTCCTGCTCCTGAGCTTCCAAGGTTCTGTTCTTTTTTCTCATTCTCTCCCTTGGTCATCTCTTTCACTCTCAGGCTACAGTTAGACCTTGTATTCAGATCATTCCAACTTTATATTCCAGATCAAGTGTTGGTTCACTTCCAGTCCAGGATATGTGATTAACTTTGGCTAGCTGCATCTTGATGTCCCAACTATACACATCCTAGACTGAAATTATGCTTATTCCCCAAAGTTGAGCTCTTTTCCAACTTTTGCCTCTTTCTGTTGTCAATACCATCATCCTCTCAGGCACCTAGACTCTCTCCTCTCTTGTCCTCATAGCTAGTCAGTAATTTATTTCTTCTTCTTTACTCTTACATCTATCCAATATTTTCTTTTCTTTTCTTTTGGCTTTGTTATTTGAAAATATTCACTTTTAATTCTTATTTTCTACCACATGTTTTTCTGTCTCCATTCTTTTTTTTTCATGTACACAAAAGAACATCAGGGAGGATTCAAAATATATGACAACAAATATCAATTTAAGAAAGTATACATATATACATATATATATTAGTAGAAGAAATTATATTCTTACTTGTCAATTGTTCTTTTGTTTTCTGCTGTACTCCTTATTTACTTTATTCTTTTTCCCCCTTTCAGACCCCCCCCCCCAACTCCCAGAGTTAAGAAAGGATGTATTTATATATACATATGTAGGGATATACATACACATACAAATAGATGCACATGCATCCCTTTCATTTCCCCACTACCCCCAAATAAGCTACAGTTAAAAAAAGCTATATTTATTCATACATATGTAGATATATACATACGTACACACACACACACACACACACACACATACCTCAGATGCACACATGTCTAACTGCTAATTCTCATTAAATTCTGCTCTATATCTTAGCTAACTATTACTTAATCTCCTCCCACCCAAAGATTCCTCCCTTGCCTTCTTCCCTCTTGCTTCCCCATCTATCTATCCCTCTCTTATTTCTTTATAGATTTTGGAGGATGCTATACCTTTCATGGTATATATGTAGTGTTTCCTATTGAATCCATTCATTAGTTATCTCATATCTCCCTATTGTTTTTGTCAAGCTTCTTGAGAAGACTATCTACAATAGATGCCTTAATTATGTTTCCTTTTATTATCTTCTTAACTCCCTACAATCTAGATTCTGGCCTCATTATTCAAACAAAACTGCAGTTTTCAAAAGTGTTAATGATGTCTTAATTGTCAAATCTAATGGCCTTTTTTCATTTCTCCTTATTTTTGACCTCTCTGTAACCTGTGATAACTGTTGATCACTCCCTGAATAGTTCTGCACATAAAAGGGTGGGCCTGCTGAGAGGAAGAAACTGGTCATCTGCCTGATCATTCACTTTTTTTGGGGGGTATTTAATTATTTGTTTCTTTGTTTATTTTTTACATTGCTTTATGAGTCATGTTGGGAGAGAAAAATCAGAGCAAAAGGGAAAAACCATGGGAGATATTAAAAAAAAAATGGAAAAAAGAAGTGAACATAGCTTGTGTTGATTCACATTCAGTATCCTTAGTTTTTTTTTTTTTTTTTCTGGATGCAGACAATTTTCTGTCCAAAGTCTATTGGGATTGCTTTGAATCACTGAACCACTGAGAAGAACCGAGTCTTTTATAGTTGATCCTCACCCATTCTTACTATTTTTGTGTACAATATATTCCTGGTTTTGCTTGTTTCACTCAGCTTCAGCTCATGTAAATCTTTCCAGGTCTTTCTAAAGTCAGCTTGTTCATCATTCTTTATAGAACAATATGTTCCATTACATTTATGTACCACAAGTATTCAGTCATTTCCCAATTGATGAGTATCTACTCATTTTCCAATTCTTTGCCACCACAAAAAGAGCTGCTACAAATATTTTTGCATATGTGGGTCCTTTTTCCTCCTTTATGATTTCCTTGGGATACAGACCCAGTAATGGCACTATTGGGTCAAACTGATCATTAGTTTCACACTTGTAATTACTAGATAGACATATTCCTAATTTTATATTAACTGCTATTGTTGTTTGTCCATTCTGTAAGAGGACCTTGATATCAGGGAGATAATATCATGACATGCAAGTGGATTGGACTGAAGTAAGGAAGAATTGTGTACTTTCTCCTCTGGAGCTATTTGGGTCTAGTGACATGATACAGAATGATTATGATAAGGTCTAGATTTAGGGAACCAAAATGAAATTAGGATTTCTGGTGGTCAGGGAGTTAAATGATAAGGTCTAGTGGCAAGTTTGGGGTTCAGGGAACCAAATGAAGAGATTTGGCTCCCCTGCACCCCCTTGGGATTCAGCGCAAGGGTAGGGAGTTTTGGGGAACCCCTTCTGGCACAGAGGTTCTCTGTAAAGGAATTTACAGACCCCCAAACCTAAATTGATAAAAGAGGTTTATTCATAAAGTCTAGTTAGGGAAATAGGTGAGGGTAAAAAGAGGGTGGCACTGGAAAGAATATTCCAGTGGATAGAAGTTCCTTGGCATAGCTGGCATATTTGGAACCTCTGCAAAAGAGGATTTTAGTTTGGCTCTTTTATAATGGGAGCTTTAGCTGAAGGGAACTCGTGGGTGGAGCCCCAAGTTGGCTCCTAGCTGGGTTTCAGCTTGAGCTGGAATTTGAATTGAATTCAATGAATTTCAGGACCCAGCCGATCCCATCTAGATAACAAGGATGAAGCTGTTTGTCCCTCGGGGCAGGGTCCCTCATTGAGGCAGAGGTGAAGGAGAACATTTAAGGAGTTTTAGAGTTTCCGGGTCCCCACTTCATTCCCCCCCCAAGCAGTCACCTCCAAATGCATTTGGGGAAAGGGGTGAAGATCTCTTCTTCATGTAACTGTTTCAAGCTGGCAAGGATCGTAGAGATTTTGGGGGGTTCATGCCAGGATTTAAGGCATGAGGTGTGGGGTTTGGGGACGGCAGCAGTGCATCTAAGGGATGTTTGTCCCAGGCAGTTGTCCCCAGTTAGTCGTCCCACTTTCTCCTAGCTGAAAGTTGAAAATCCAAAGTTTGAAGTCTAGAGGAAACAGATCTCAGGAGCAGATTAAAACTGGGGTTGTCATCCCGGGTTGAGATGGCAACATTCAGGAATGGGGCCTTTAGCAGGAAATGCATCAGGTCCCTTCTGTGTGCGCTTTTAAGAATGCTGATGGCCCCTCTAACAATATCGAATACCAAACTAAAATATAAGAGAAAATGCTAGGAGTAAAAAGTTCTTTATTTATAGTAAAAGGTGTTAAGTAGCTTAGAGTTTAGCCCTTTCACTCCAATTTCCAGGAAAACTAATTTCTCTTTGGGGTTGGGTCAGGGTGGTAGGGATTAAGGGTGTGGACTCAGAGAGTCAGGCTAGACAGGAGGTCTTGACACCTTTTTGGTTTAATAAGCCACTGATGTCCATAGGCTTTTTAAAAAAAATGCTCTGGACTTATGTGAACTGATGCTGAGTGAAATGAGCGGGACCAGGAGATCATTATATATTTCAACAACAATACTATATGATGATCAATTCTGATGGACATGGCCCTCTTCAACAATGAGATGAACCAAATCAGCTCCAATAGAGTAGTAATGAACTGAACCAGTAAAAGAACTCTGGGAGATGAGTATGAACTACTACATAGAATTCCCAATCCCTATATTTTTGTCCACCTGTTTTTTTTATTTCCTTCACAGGCTACTAGTACACTATTTCAAAGTCTGATTCTTTCTGTACAGCAAAACAACTGTTAAGACATGTATACTCATATTGTATTTAATTTATACTTTAACTTATTTAACGTGTATTGGTCAACCTGCCATTCGTGGGGAGAGAATGGGGGGGAAGGAGGGGAAAAAGTGGAACCTTTTGGTTTGGCAATTGTCAATGCTGTAAAATTACCCATGCATATAACTTGTAAATAAAAAGCTATAATTGAAAATGTAATGCTGAAGAAACTGAGCAAGGTAGAGGTTAGAGACCAATTCAATAGTTTATTAAATGGAGAGAGCTAATGGGACCAGATGGATCTTGGTCCCAGGGCCAAAAGAGACTATCATCTCAAAGAATCCAGCCCTGAGTACTGGGACAACAAACTTTTTTATAGGATAACAAGAACAGTGACATAATGGAAGAGGTACTTAAATGGGGATAACCTAATGGTGGGGGAGGCCCCTAGATTGACACAATGGAGGGAGGTTACTGATATTCTAATGACATCTAAAATGAATAAACTTTTATCCTGTCAAACATTAAGAAGGAATGTCTATAACCTAATGATATAAAACCTTTATCTCATCAACCATTTAAGAGGGAATTATAGCCTGGGGTTTTGGGGCAGAGCAACAGAGGTAGATCTTTATCTCATCAAACATTAAGAGGGAAAGGTTATAACCTGAGGCAGAATAACTAAATAGGACAATCGGAGAAACTGGGTCACAACATTAAAAGAAATTGGGTCATGGCATTAAAAGGGAACTTTGGTACAAAAACAACAACAAAAATGCTCTGAATCCCTGGGGTTAATTTTTTGACCTCTTCAATTATGAGGTTTTTGATTAAAAACAGCCACTGATCTTTTTGTGAGGCAGGGTCTAGGGATGGACATGTCCCCGCTTGTCAGGGCTGCAGATCAAGACAAGAATACAGTTTAAGCTTTTAGAAATCTCTTAACTGTTTGTGCTGCTTTTTTTTTTTTTTTTTAAATAGAGAGTTGGTTCCTCAATCTCACCATAAAAATCACCAAGATGGTTTAGGCAAAGATCCTGAGCCTCTTTATGGAGGACGGGTAAAAGGGGCCAGAGGGAATGCAAAGTAGCAGTGCTGCCTAACCAGCTTACCGGCCCCCGAGGTATTGGGGCCGTCCTCATGGATAAAAGGCGAAACAGGGTCAGACCCCAAATTCCTACCAGAGAGCAGGACACGGAGCAGGGGAAGGGAGGAGGAGTCCAACCCCTGTGGTGTTCACTGTTGTGATGGAAAGGCAGTTCTTCCAGTTCTCCTCCTGCTCGAACTCAGGACAGGGACTGGGGTCTCCTCGGACAGTTCCCGTAACACCAACAGCACGAACTTTTGTGGTTCCCAGCCTATGTCTGGAGGGATTTGCGTTAACAAGGCACTTTCGCTCTGAGTGTCTTTTCAGGAGGCAGAAGTTGACCTGAGAAGAAAAGAGCTGAGAGTCTCAGGTTTTAGTTCAGACGAGAGAGTTAAAAAACCCCAACACCTGTTTGTAACAGCAGAGTGGGAGAAACATGGAGGGCTCAGAATGGGCTCCTCTAGTTCTGGCCTTAGTATATTGACCTTGGACCCCTGAAAAAGTTGGGGGGTGGGTCCCAGGTTTCTCGTTAGGCTGGGGGTTTTTTCAGCTTTGAAAGAGACAATTCTGCTGGGCATGTGGGCTAGCCTCTTTTGTCTGAGGGCAGAAGTGTCCCTATCAGTCCCAGGATTTGAAAGAAAAAAAGAAAGGGCACTTTAAGAGTGCACTGAGATATTGATGGGTGGAGGGAGATTGGATCCCTTTCAGATAATCTAATCAGTGTTCAAATTTTGAGGGTGAGGTATTTTCTGAGAGGAGTGTCTCTGCATTAAGAAACAGCCTAAAGATGAGTCTTTAGAGATAGGGAAACAGGTCCCAAGCTTTCCCAATTCTATAGCTTTTTCAGTTCTCTATAGGCATCCCCAAGGATGCCTCTCTCCCAAGAGAGAGAAAGATATGACAAAAAACAAAAAACTTTGTCAAATCTCAGGAGTCTTCTGCAGTGAGCGACCCCACACAGAAAGCTCTGCTTGAGCATACAAGCTCCAGGCATCATTGACCATGCCCCAGGTGTCAAGCTGTCTCTCCCTGCTATAGAAAGGGTGGGATGGTGGCTTACTGGAAAAAACCTTGTGAACAGTCACCAAATGGAAAATCAGCCGTCACTAGAAAGACTGAAATCCTTGACTTTTAGGGAAAAAAGCTTTAGTGTTCTCCATTCAATAGCTCCTTGCCTGATTAGATAGTATCCGGATTCTATAGCGCTTCATCCTTCTCTAGAGAAGAAGAGCAACAAAATGCTTCTTGGCTTCAGCCAGAGAAGCCAAGGCAAGATAGAGAGCAGTGTAGGGAAACTGAGGCAGTAAAAGAGAACTGTGGCACAACAGAGCAAGGGAGAATTTGTCAGGGACCAGATATAAAACAGAGAACAAGTCTAGAGAGAGAGAATCCCCACAGGAATCCCCACAAGGGAATTCTGCAAGCTAGAGAAAAGGCAACAGGAAAGGCCTTTTTTCCTTTTTAAAAGTGTTCACTAAATTGAAAGTAGTTAAGGAGTTTTCAAGTAGTTTCAGTCTTTCCCTCTAACTCCTCATTTTCCCTCTGCAGTCAGGGAATAAGAAGAGAAAAGAAAGAAAGAAGCTGTCTTTACTCTCTTAACAATTGAATTTGCTTTGGAATTTTATTCCCCAGCCATCATTCCAAAGGTCTTTCTTGAAGCTGCAACCTGGCCAGGGTTGGAGCTTATAAAAGAAACCTTTAATTGTTGGCAGAGGCATAGAATGCCAATCCAGAACAATAAGAGAGAATGTGCTAAGAGCAAAAGTTCTTGGGACTGAGAAAATTAGGAGTGAAAAGTTTCCACCTATAAAGTTGGGTAGGAAAGTGAGAGAAAGGACATAGCCTGCTTTTCCCCGACTGCTCACAGGAGTATTTTCAAAAGCTATGCTGTTTATCTCTCCATAAGGAGCTGAGAAAGTGACACTTTAAGCAAGTGCCCTGAGACTAGAAAAAGAAAGACCGAGAACAGCCTTTGTAAAAGGCTAAGACAGGAGACACTGCTCTAAGGCAAGATAGATAGAAATCAGGGAAACCAAGTCCTGTTTTAAAATGTATGGGACAAGTATGCTTCCTGAGAGGGTTGGAAGCTGTGGCTCCTTTAAGAGCCAGGCAAA
>MU174308.1:11802525-11889751 GCA_016696395.1 Antechinus stuartii | reverse complement strand
GGAACTTGAGGGAGGGGGAGCTTGTCCAAACACCCAGATCTTGCTGGGAGAGCAAAACCTGAAGGAGAGACCACTCACTCCTGTCCAGGGAGTTGCAGCTGTGGGTAGAGACATGTCTCCAAGTTTGCTTTAATTCAATGACCTTTCTCCTTGTGGCTACAGGCTGATCATTAAAGACCCCAGTGTATGTAACAGTGGAGTGGGAGAAGGACTCAAGCATGGCTTCTCTTGAGTTTCTCCAATTATCTCCCCAAGACAGATCAAAGAGAGTGCTGGACTTAGACCCCCAAGAGGGGTCCCTGGAACGACCATATGTCTCCTTGGTCTGGGGGGGGGAAGAGGGAGGGTTGTTAAAGAGGCACTTCCTCGAGTTCTTGCCTGAGAGCAGGGCTTTCTGGTGAGAGAAAAAAGGAATTCAGGAGTGCCTTGAGATGCAAAGGAAGGTCCTTTGTCTCTGGAGGGACTGGGCAGAGGAAGCTTCCTCAAATCAAGCATCTGCTCAAGGAAGGATTTTTAGAGGCAGAGGTGTTTCTAGATTGTGGACAGGTAAAAACTTTTAGTTTTCCCAAATTCTTGCAACATCTCTCATGTGTCTAGATGTCTCTAGAGACAGGGAGTAAGATAAAAGGAAGCCTTTTGTCAGTCCATAGCAATTCATATAGGGCATCCCCCGAGAAAGAACTGTGCACAAGCATAGAGCTCTAACTGATATAGCCCAGGCAATAAAATTGGCAAAAAATCTTGCCAATGAGGAAGATTTAGAATTTATTTGGTACCGAGCTTGGGACAGAATTCTGATCGAATTCCGTACCTTACAGAACTAAAGACAGCCTTATAAGCATTTCTGTTCGGCTTGTTACATTTTAATCTGTGATTCACATTTTACAAAAGGAGAATGGGGGTTTTACGAACTGCATCTGGGCAGATATTTTAACATAGATAGATCGGTTTCGAGTACTGCCCGGAACAGATACCCTTAAGAGCATTGTTGAGCCGACCTTTTGAAATGCAAAAGAAATCCCCCAATCTAGCTGAGCAAGGCGGAAAGGAGGGATTTGTCCATTTCATAACAACAACCCAAGCCTGACCCAGGTGACTTAGGTGTCCACTACAGAATAGGGAAAGAAAAAAAGTCTTTTACCTTGTCCAGAGTTCTGGGATTTCCTGGTCCCACTATCTCTAGAAATAGAATCTGACAAAAGGAGGCTTTTTGCCAGAGGAAAATGTAGATATTCTCCCCAGGAGAATACTGCTCCAAAAGCTCAAAACCCAAATTGGTTCTGAGTGTCCAAAGTTTCCGTTTGGTCTAGTTTTTCGAGGTTCCTGGTCAGGGAACCAAAATGATAAGTCTAGATTTAGGGAACCAAAATGAGACTAGGGTTTCTGGTGGTCAGGAAGTTAAATGATAAGGTCTAGTGGCAGGTTCAGGGTTTAGGGAACCAAATGAAAAGGTTTGGCTCCCCTGCACCCCCTTGGGATTCACCGCAAGGGTAGGGAGTTTTGGGGACTCCCTTCTGGCGGCGCAGAGGTTCTCTGTAAAAGAATTTGCAGACCCGAAAACCTAGATTGATAAAAGAGGTTTATTCATAAAGTCTAGTTAGGGAAATAGGTGAGGGTAAAAAGAGGGTGGACAGAGGCTCTTTAGCATCCCAAGCTTTGCATAGCTGGCATGTTTGGAACTCTGCCAAGAGAGGGTTTTAATTTGGCTCTTTTATAATGGAAGCTTTAGCTGAAGGGAACTCGTGGGTGGAGTCCCAAGTTGGTTCCTAGCTGGGTTTCAGCTTGAGTTGGAATTTGAATTGAATTCAATGAGTTTCAGGACTGAGCCAACCCCACCTAGAAAACAAGGATGAAGCTGTTTGTCCATCGGGGGCGGGGTCTCTTACTGAGGCAGAGGTGAAGGAAATTTTCTCCTTTAAGGAGTTTTAGAGTTTTGGGGTCCCTTCTTCAATTGGAGATGGCCCTAAATTAACATTCAAGACCATAAAGCATGAATTAAGACTTCCCAGTGCTTCTCCTAAGGACAGTGGTTGTTGGAGGGAGAATAGTCTTAGATTCAAGGATTGAGTACCTACTGGTGGCCAATGGAAATATTTCAGCTTTTAGGAAGTCTCTGGAAGTAACTGAGCAACTATGATGGGAGTGTTACTTGGTGGAAACTTATCTCTTCATTGACTTACTAATAGAATCACATCCTGCCTTCCTGTAAACTTAAGGAGTATTCCTAGAGCACCCCAAGTATTACATGTAGCCTACATCTGTGTCACAGAAATTGCTAAGCTTCATATTAGAATGCAGGAATTGGGGGATAGATTGAAAAACTACTTAGCTACTCTTTAATTTTTTAAAGCTCAGGTGAAAAAACTGTGTAAAGGTCAAGTGACTCTGGGGCTTTTGAATAATTGGGTTGTTCTTACTAACTGACTCTATTTACTGAGCCATTCTCTGGATAGTTGTATAGAAGGGACCTGGAGCTAGAAGAGTGTAATGACAACAGAGTCTATTCCGTTTATCAGGGAACTTAAAGTTTTGCTTTTCTTTCTAAAACTAGTTATATTTTAAGGCAGGTGATGTAAACTTCTACACTGACTTACAGCATCGATTATAATTTTCATTGCTTTAGGACTTAAATTCTTTAGGACTTAAAAACTGCTTTCTCCATTGTAAAGAAGAGAATGCTAGAGTGGGAGTCAGAAAACCTGGGCCTGAATTCTAGATTGTTGCTTACTAGCTGTGTGACCTAGTGCCAGGTCACTGCATCTCTCTACATCTCAGTTTACTTATTTGTAAGATGAAGAATTTGATCAGGTCATTTCATTGGACTAATCCATTGGAAGTTTTCTTTTCATCTTTTCATCTTTTCAGCTGGTCTTACTCTTCAAGGGCAGCTATTGTTTCTGGTACTTCCTATTTCAGGCTCAAGTTCATGCTTTAAGGAGAAATAATTTTACTCTTTGAGAAAGAGCAGAAACCCTTAATTTAGGATTGGCAGAAAATTCTCTTATTCTGCTCTCTTGTCTGGGCTCTGAGAGTCTTCTGCACTACTTCCTAGTCAGTGGGTATCCCATCAGAGAAGCACAGACTCTTGTATTCATGACTGTGATGTCTTTTTACTAAGCCTTTCTGGATTGAGAAGAGATCATCATAGTGAGAGACATTATTCTAGGTTGTAGTAAATAGCTAAACCCTCATCTCTTCCAACTAAGCCATAACCAGGAAAAACATACTTGTCCAATAGTTGTAAAACAATTTTTGGAGGGCAGAGGTGGCATGTCATGGTTCCCCACTTATTAACTCAAAAGTTTTCTTGTTGGTCATTTGGAAATGAGCATTTGAAACAGAAAACAAAAAAGCAGTCTTTATCCTTGTTGTTGTTCAGTTATTTCAATTATGTCTGGCTCTTGATGACCGCGTCTGGGATTTTCTTGGCAGAGATTTTGGAATGATAAACCAGCACATTTTACAGTTGTAGCCATCTTTTAAAAGCTCATGGCATATGAGCCCTTTGATCTCAGAGGCGAGATGAATGAGGTGGGGACTCATAGGATGTGAAAAGAGCTCCAGTTTATTATGCAGTACAACCTTGCTGATATACATTTTTGCAGGCGTGATCAGCATGTGGACAATAGACAATCCCCAAACACCATTCAGAGATGCAGCTCATGGGCATTGCTTATGCATGGTATTTATCAATGGGAAGAGAACCAATCCAGCAATTCAGCAGCTTGCTCACAGGAGAGAGGCGCTGTTCAAGCATCCCTGTTCACATAGCCACTGGCTGTGACCCTCTGGCTCACCTGTTCCCACGATGATAAATCAATGTTCCTTGCTCAACAAGGGCATTTCTGCAACATGGCAGAAAACTTATTATGCTTCAAGGGTCGAGATGGCCTTGGTACTCTCTCTAGGCAGGGTCCCATAATTCAGCAATTCCCCTTTTTTATCTTTTAGATAAAAAGTCCTTTCTTGAGCTGCAATCTCTTTGATACTGTTGAATGGGCACTTCACAAATAGCATGAGGGGGTAGGCAATAATAACCATTGCTCCTGAGTTTTATTACTGTGATTGTCCCTTGGCGTCTAAAGCTGCATACCTATTCCTTCATTCCTGATTTACATCTGTCTCTATTTGAGCTGTCATTCCCCAGATTGGTTTCCGGGCCCCAGTACCACTAAGATGCTCAAAGTATAACTTCATGCTTGCTCCTGGAGCAACCTGAATGGCAATCAACCGAGTCTGTTCTAAAAAAATTCTGTCATCCAGAATACTGGCTGGCGTGGAGTCAACACTGCCCGTGTGAGTGCTTTCCAATGATCAGGATACAAAATTTCCCATAACATTGTTTCAAGTTGTAACATATGAACTGAATCCTTAAACTGGGTTAGAACTTTAAAGGGAAGTGGTTCATGTCTGTGTCTTCTCTGCTCTGGGTTAAAAGGGTCATCCTCCTCTATAACAGTCTATAATTCTTCCTACCCTACTATGTCTTGCTCTTGATCTCTCTTCAGGTGCAAAACTTTTGAAGTGAAGATAAAGAATATACCTTTTGATTACCTTTTGCTTTTTATCCGCTAAGTGTCGCTGAAGTCTTTGTTTTATATTTCCTTTCCTGCTTTTCCTCAGTTCTTATTTCATTTTTTATATTAGGAGAGCCTTTGAAAGTCTGTAGGTCTGGATAGACACAAAAATAAGGCAGGACTGAAGGTGGTGGTAGTCGGGGAGGCCATTTATTATCATCCTCCTCAGGCTCAAGAGAGGGATGTCTACTGCCAAGAGATGGACTTGTCTGTGCTCTGACTATAAATTTCCTGACCTCCTTTTCTGGTTCTGATTTCAGACTTACTTTAATGAGATTATTTTGTATTTTTCCTGGGCATTGTTCATTAAAAATCGTGAGCTAATCACCCAAAACAATCCATCTATCACAATTATAACAGCCTTCCTCAGGTAACCATGAAGAAACTTTGTAAGCAATGTCCAGGAATTTCCTAATGTCTTCTAATTGCATTATGCAGCCCCTGATTTTCTAAACATTTACATATAGTCCTGACATATGTTTCCCTATCTGAAGGACATAGGATGCCTGTTTTCTGCCCCATTAGATTACTTACCCGCCATCTGTTGCACTCTGCCTAGTCCAGAAACAGCGCAGCTCGGTGGGCTCTCCTTTGGAGTCCTCGTAGAGGTTGTCTTGACCATGTAGCAGTGCTTGACCGTGGAGTAATTACTCTGGCACCCTTCAAAGTTCCTGTCCCTGTTCGGGTGCCATTTGTTACGCTGTCTTTTAAGAGCTTTCTCTTTGTCTCTTTAAGAGCTCATGGCCTCGGTTTACTCGTTCCCATAATCACAAATCAGTGTTCCTTCCTCAATAAAGGTCTTTCTGCAATGTGGCAGAAAACTTATTGTTTGTTGTTCCCTTGGGGAGAATAAGCTTCTACTAATTGTACTAAAACAGTCAAGTTCAGATGACTAACTCATGGCTTGAGTGAAAACAGCATTCCCTTTCAACTATATCTTTTTTATTTACTCCAAGGGCAAACTTTCTGAATAAGGTGAATTCAGGTAGATGCTAATTCAATTATAGAAATTAATACATCATGAAATCCATTCCATTGTAAAATCAATACAGCAGAAGTCAGAGGTCATATTAATTATCTTTTCATAGAATTCTCGGTTAAGGGGTGGTGAGATGGTCACTTGATAGAGTGTTGTAGAAATAGTCCCGCTGAGGTATGCACTGAATGCCCTGAGATGTCTCCCAAATGCGGGACTTTAGGAGAGGCTCCAATAGATAGAGGGATGTATATCACAGGAAAGTGGCTCAGATTGTTGTTCTAGTACTCAGTGTCTTTGTGATCTTGTGCAAATCACTTCTTCTCTCTACCCTTTTTATGAGTCATGTGGTTCAAATTTACACAGATCCATGTAGATGTGCACATTACTTACATAAGCAACACACCTGCATGTATGCATGCATATAGCAACTTTCATATTTGCATTCATAGTCCACAATTTATCCAGCCATTTCTCACTCTCCATGCTCTCACTTTGTTTCCTGAATTGTACTACCATAATAATGCTGCAATAAAGATTTTAGAAGACTAGAAACATTTCTTTCTGACTTTAGCATCCTTAATAACAATTATAATCACAACTCACCTTTATAGCATTACTCTCTTCCTGTTTCCTCATCTGCAAAATGAGCAAGGAAATGGCTACCATTCCAGTATCTTTGTCAAGAAAATCCCAAATGGGTTCACACAAATGAAATGACTCACAAGAACCACAAATGTCACTTATTTGCAAACCTTTTTGGTATTCTCAACCTCAATCTCTCTCACATCATTGTGTCTTCAAAAAAAACTTCAAAACTTCAAAAAAAAAAAAAAAAGAAAGAGGGTTTTATTAGAGTCTCAAAGACTTCTTTTGGTTCTGACTGCCATTGTTCTGTCTTCTGAATTCCCTGAAGCATTGATAGAGGATAGCTGGAGAATGTTGGAACTTATACTGATCAATAATTGAATGCTGTAATTAGGAGAACAAGTAATACACTACCTCTCAAATCTGTGGAGAAGAGAGGAATTTATATGGATTATTTTGATTACATTAAATTAAAAAACTGAAAAATTAAATTTCAGTGCAGTCAAGATTACAAGGGAAGCAAAAAGCTTTTTATAGCCAGTATTTCTAATAAAGGCCTCATTTCTAAAATATATAGAGAACTGAATCAAATTTATAAGAATACAAGCAATTCTAAATTAATAAATGATTAAAAGATATGAACACAATTTTCAGATGAAGAAATTAAAGCAATTTCTAGTCATATGAAAAAATGCTCTAAATCATTATTGATTATAGAAATACAAATGAAGACAACTCTGAGGTACTATTTTACACCTCTCAGATGGGCTAAAATGGTAGGGGAAAATAATGATAAATGTTGGAGGAGATATGGAAAAACTGGGACACTAATACATTGTTGGTGGAGTTGTGAATTGATCCAACCATTCTGGAGAACAATTTGGAACTATGTCCCAAGGGTTATATAACTATGCACATCCTTTGATCTAACAGTGTCTTTACTGGGTCTGTATCTCAAAGAGATCATAAAAAAGGTAAGAGAACCCACATGTGCAAAAATGTTTGTAACAGTCTTTTTTGTGGTGGCAAGGGACCTGGAAACTGAGTGGATTCCCATCAGTTAGGGAATGGCTGAGTAAGTTATAGTATATGAATGTAATGGAATATTATTATTTTATAAGAAATGATGAACAGGCTGATTTCAGAAAAGCGTAGAGAGAGTTTTATGAACCATCTACATTTATATATCTACACTTATGAGAGCTATCTACATTCAGAAAAAGAACATGAGACTGAATATGGATCAAAGTATAGTATTTTCACCACTTTTTGGTGGTGGTAGTTTTTTCTTTCCTGTTTGTTTTTCCCTTTTGATCTAATTTTTCTTGCACAGAATGATGAATATGTCTAGAAGAATTGCATATGTTTAACCTATATTGGATTGCTTGCTGTCGCTAGGTGGGGGTGGTAGAAAGTACTGATGAAGGGAGGGAGTTGTGCACCAGAATACTGATGGAATTGGGGAGATGCCAGTTAACAGTAATATTCCCACAATACCAGATAGGTCTACTGGAAGAAAGAAGCAGACCGGGATAGTTAAAAGAAGGTAGTTTTGAGGACTTTGAAGGAGGGGAAGTTACCTTTGTTAATTATTTTTAGCCTCTTTGGATATAGGTGGAAATTTTTCTTTCTATAAACTTTTAAAGTTGCTTTTTAATCTTGGGTCATGCTTTTCCCTGGGAATATTTGATAATAAGTTCATTAAACAGGTTGTTTGTCTAAACTCCAGAGCAAGGAATGAGCCATTGAATGTTCAGGGTCTGAGTATTCTCTCTGGCATCAGGGTAGAAAAGATCATAGAACTAGAAAATAGGAAAGCAATTATTAAAAATTCAGTTCCTTCATTCCTTAATACATTACTTTCCCCATCTCTTCAATCAATCTCCTACAGAAGGCTGAGTCTGCTGAGAAAGAGGCTGAAAGTTTAGTGCCTGATGAGGTGCTAATGAATTTCTATTTCCCTTGGGGATGTGTATTATGATGGGGACTTTGTCTTTATCTTCCAACCCCCAAGAGAGATGTACTGATCTCACAGGGAAAGTATTGATGGTAGTATTTAAAGTCCTATGGTGGGCCGAGAAGAAACCTTTGCTTGGGTAGGAGGCTTTCCATTTCACCATATAAGTGGCCACCAATCTCCTCTGTAAGCATAGTAGCGGGGATCTGTTTTTTCTCCCTTCTCCAGATGTTAAATCTCTTTCTACCAGACTACTTTCACAGTACTTCTATAGTTGAATAGTCCCCTAAAATACCCAAGATATTGCAACTTTATGGGAATGACCAGACAATTCATAATGCATGGTTCTCTTTAAGTTGTAGAAAAAGCCAAACTAACCAGGAGAGGAAAAAAAATCCACTATTCCCTCTGTACCAAGTATTCCCTGATAGCATCATTCTCTAGCTAGAAGGGGTTTCCTTCACTTACATTTTTCTGATGAAAAAAGTGAGGCTCAAAATAGTATTGCAGTTAGTAAAGAGTTCGTGAGAGTGGAAGGGAGATGTTATAGCAGCTCAGACTGAGCCTCCTGGGGGAACTGCACTGATTCACAGCAGGTTCAGAAACTTGGTTTTATCCATTTTTCCAGAGACTCCAAAAGCCTGAGCCTCACTAACCAAACACACAAGAAACTAACAGACCAAGTTGTCAATTTATTCATGTTATAATTAACATAATATAATATAATATAATAATATATACACATATATAATTTATTCCAAGTTATAATAGAACCTCCAAGATGACATGCATATTCATTCATTTTCATGACTTCACGTCTGCACATTCTCAAGTCAAGAAAAAAACTCTTTTATATAATCCCAACATATCAGAGCTGGAATGAAACTGACAATATTGGACATAGAATGTTAGAAACACTTTATACATCACCTCATTTGAAATGCCTCATTTGACCAAGGAGGAAAATAGGGCTCAGAAAGAGACTGTGACCTGCTAAAGATCCCACAGTAATTAAACAGGAGAATAGGACTTAATCCAACAACTCAGTATGTGTTGAATGGATGCTTCATGAATTGAAATGAAATGCACTAGGTGTAGAGGAAATCAAATATAATCCATATCTCATCAAGAACTACCCTCCATATTTTGAATGGTTTCAATGGTTAAGGTGAGTTATGCTAATATCTCTCTCCAAGCATACAGTGGGCAAGCTAATAAGGTACTCTTTGTCAAAACAGTGCTAGGGAAGTGAGGAACTATCTCTACTTTTGATACAATTTTGAAGGCACCCTTAAGGAGAGAGTAGTCAATGGTAGAATATAAAACATATTCATGAATCTCAAGATGTGTTAAATTTGAATAGGTAGAGATATAGAAGATAGTATTCTGGGCAGAGTATCATGGGGTTTAGAGTAACAAGTGATTGGAGATCACTTGGTCAGACTCTTTCATTTTCTGGAAGAGGAAGTTGAGGCTTACCGAGGTGAAAGGACTTCAAATTTCCAGTTATAAAAAGCAAAGTTAGGATTTGAAGCCTGTTTTGTTTTTTTTTAATTCCAGTCCAATGTTCTTTACACTATACCATGAATAAGTAAAACTCTGCATATGCAACAGAGTATCTTTGAGAAAACTGTGAATAATCCATTTGGAGGGAAAAGATACTATTTATTGGGCACCCACTGGAGAAGAAGGTGAATAAAGAAGCTTGAGCGGGGAGTGATGGTGTCACAGCAGTACTTTAGGAAGATGAACCTACACCAATGGGCTTGGAGATGTTGAGGTAGCAATTCCTAGTTCAAAATAAACATGTGACTAATTCACAATGGTTATTTTCTTCGGCAAAAAGTAGGTTGATTTATGAGAAGAGATTACAGACACAATGAAAAGAAAAATGGGCACCAGAGTGTTAAAGTTGACATAGATTTTGGGAGAGCAACAGGGTTATCAAGGAAAGGACTTTGGAAGAATCCATTAAAGGAATATGTTGAAATATGCCATTGATTGGCAAGTTAAATCCATAGAATTTAGCAGCCTAACCATAGTTAGATATAGTAAGGAGAAAGATGCTATTAAAGAGAAGATATGATGACAGGAAGTGGGAGAGGAAGAGAGGGGGAGAGAGAGAGAGAGAGAGAGAGAGAGAGAGAGAGAGAGAGAGAGAGAGAGAGAAGGAGAGAGAGTATCTCATAGTGGATTTAATCCTGGAAAGTATTGAGCAAAGATCTTTATCATGGTCACATCTTTAATAGGGAAAGTAGAACCCTAGTGGTTTTTCAAGGGAGGAGGGGAAGTACCAGGGAAAAATTTGGTAGCTCAGAGGGAAGGCTCAAAGAGGAACAGATGTAATGCAATGGAGACCACCTCCCAGATCTGTCTAAAGATATACTAATCAATATCACTGAGGATATCATCAATAACAATCTCAAAGGTTGTTTAAAGATTCACAGAGGTTTGATGGATAAACAATGGAGGCAGATAAAGTTTCATTCTTACAATTGTTTATACAAACAGCATAGTCTGGGAATTGGTTATGCCTGATAATAGCCAGATAGGCTTCTTCCTGTTATAAGAGGAGAGTAAGTTCAAAGTCCACATCATTCCTCACTCTTTGATTTGCTAAAGAAATCCTTCAAAGAAGTGTGTGTATGGGAAAGGATATATAGGATAGGTGTTTAGGAGACAATGCTGAAGTTTTTGAGGCCACTGTGGAGGCCATTCCAGAGATATTTGTTATACTTGATAAGTATAAAAGCTGCCCAGAAGCTGGGAATGAAATACAGTTGGAGGGAGAGAGCCAAAGTTTGGTGACACTATAAGGGTAAAAAATTGGTTACCAGAGCACAATAGTGGAGATTAGCATAGAGTTAGTTTTCTTCTTACTATGGGCCCATTTAGACATTGTTTTTAGTATTTTGCTGGAGTCTAATTGCCCCACCAATCAGTTTCCCTGCAAACAAATGGGGTCTAAACTCCTTTGAGGTATGGGGCAATGATCTCATATTTTGAAATTACTTCTTGCTGGGAATGGGCCTACTAGAGCTGAGTCATCCTACAGGGTTCCAATTTTGAGGGGTGCTGAGCTTGAGGGCTAGGAACCAATTGAAGCAGTATCCAGTAGGTTTCTGAGTCAGATCGCTGAAATTGGTCAATACAAGTGTCTAGTGTTGATCATTTGAGAGTGAATAGATCAAAGGCTAGAAGAAAACAAACCTAACAAGCAGAGGTTAGGGACTATATTATTGGAAAATATTAATAGAGTTCTCTAATTAGAGACATTCTTTTAAATAGCTAGTTAGGTATTATCTCTTTTAATAGAGACTACATTATCTGCAAGGAGAGACCTTGCAATTAGCTGGTAAAGAAAACTCAGAAATAACAAAACCAGAGGCATTGGAGTGGAGTCTCCAAAGATCTCCACCAAAAGCCTACTTAAGAACAAAAAGACCTACTTAAGATTGGGATGTTGATTAGAAGTGGGATGTCAAACCAAGGGATAGCCAATATCCCCATGATGGAGCCTGCTTTGGGGAGCTGAATATTTAACCCAAAAGCAATTTTCAGAAAGAAGGATCCCACCTTAACAGGGCTCACAATTATCTGCCAAAAGCAGGAGTTGAGATAGATTAATCCAAATCTTTACATGAGTTATATGTGAAAAGCCTCCCTGCCAGTCTTTTCCTAGACAATATCCCTTCTCTGAACAGGTTGTAGAAGAGGGATGTTTAATGGCACTTTCAGAAGTCACTTGGGCCCGAAATATCAGAGCTTGGGCATGTCTAATAATTTTGCCTAATAGTTTCACTTAGCTTATGGCCAGTGAAAATAGATTTCACAAGAACCTGAAGGATATTCCTTGTAGCCTGGTGTAGATCTAAGAAAAGTTTTCACTAGCTTGGGCTTCTGGAATTAGAAATTGGTCTAAGAGGGGAAAAATATCCCCTCTTTACCAGGAGCTATTGTAGGGTGGATTAGGAAAGGCCAATACAGATTGGTCAGTAGCATTTTTGGAGTTGCATCAGCAATTTCCTATAGTTTGTTCTGTGAATATCAAATAAGTTATTTATAAGAAAATATTCTGTGCCACCGGACATGAAGGACAAGCAGATGTTATTCCCACATCAGTCCTAAGCTTAAATAAAATTGAATTTCCAGTTGACATAACAAGATATTCTATAGGCTACATTCTTTTAATAAAACTTGATTGCACTAAAATTCTTTAGTCTGAGACACTCTGCATAATAATAGCAGCTGAGTCTCACAAACAGTTGCATCAATAGCTAAATGTTTTACTTTTTGAAAGATTTAGAGACTTTATGCAAACATATTTCTAATAAGATATATCTCTAGTAACAGGCAGATGACTAGACCAAATATTCACCTACCTAATGATGGAAAACAGTCATTTACTTAAGGTCCACATATTTTTAGGTCAAAACCAGTAAGATTTTATATACTTGCATTTTTCTCATAGCTTTTAAGCGGATCACTTGCTCTGAATATAAAAATTTGTTGTAAGAGAAAAAAGCAGAGATAGGATTATAACAGAACAAAGCATCTTTAGCCCTTTTTGAGTTAGGTAATAGTCACAGTTGACAACCAATCATGCAGTAATAATTCCACCTCATAGTCAGCAATAATCAGATAAGAAACATTCCTGTTCAAAAGAAAACAACTGGGAAACTCAGTCAGAAGGCTCCAATCTTAAGCAGAGGCCAAGGTCGTTCTCCCAGCCCTTGCCTAGATATAGAGGACCACCTATGATAATTCAAGATGGCATTCCTATGTATAACTTATGGCATTTCTCTTGAAAGATGAATTGCTGACTTAATGATCCATCATGCAATCATTCAAAAGTCAAAAGAATTTCAGTGGCAATCCCTGGAGCTTTTATGTCAAATAGCAAATGTTACTAATCACAGGTTAGGACTAGATACATTATTTTTACTCTCATGAAGTTTCAATAAGCAATAAGTTTCCCAGGGCTCTTACAAATGAGAAATTTAATAACATCTTTCACATGTTTTTCTTTTCTTCTTGAGTTCAAAATCATTTGGCTGCAAAGACCAATTCTTGCAAATCATTTCTATATAATAAACAAGCTTGTAGATTCAGTAACCACATTCCTTGTTGGGTATAAGGGTCTGGAGAGGAAACTCACACAGCACAATCAGGAAGTAAAGAGATCTTAATATCTGAGTCACCTGAATGTGGTTTCTGTGATCAGTGCAGACTGCTTCCTGAGTGGAATCTCTGGTTGCATTGAAATAGCATCATCAATGGGAGATGTCTCCTTCTCTTATTGGCTGTGCATGGGATCTCCCAGGACCAGGAAGTAGGGCAAGGACAGGATGTGAACGTGTGGAATAAAGATCTTAGCTTGTGAGCTGCAGTCTTTGGGTGCTCTGTTGGACGTGAGAACCACTGCTCGGAGAGGCAGTGGCCAGAGATTTCTGAAGACCTCTGATTGGGGTACGAGATAGTGAAGGCCTGGGAACTAGACAGGACTAATAACCACAATCTCTGGGTGTGAAGTTACAAGCGGCAGTTCAATGTGGGGCAGCGCCTTTAAGGTTATTAGGCTCTGTAAATGGGAAGGTCCAGCAGCCTTGTCTAGACAAGAAGGCGGGAAACATTATGGGTCTAGGTCTAAGTTTACCCGTCACCAAGCCTGAGAGTACAGTTGTGCATACAGCTCAAGCATACAAGTTAGAAAATCGGAGGGGTAATCCTTTAATAGAAAACATGCCCATGAGGAGTAAGAGATTTGCTCCCCAATGTTGAGGCATTTATGCCCTTCATTAACACATCTACTGGAGTATACGCCTTCATATGACCAGGATAGCAAAGATGAAAAAAATACATTAAGAATTGAACAACAGGAAATTTGGCTCTCACACCCATTGGAGCGCAGCTCAACAACAACAACAACAAAAACAAAACAAAACTCAGGAAGAGATAGGTGAGGAGATTAAGCAGATAGAACAACAGATGCAGGAACTCCACCTTCAGATAGAATTAGAGGACAAACCAAAGACCACCTTATGATAATTAAAACAGGAAGTGTAACAGCTCCACCTAAAGATTGAGGCAGACAACAGACAGATTATTTCACAACAGAGAGAACGAGAAATGCAAGCACTTCGCCTATAGGCTGAGCCAGAGAAGAGACAAAAGATTACGTTACAAAGACCTATTGATTTTATAATAGAACACAGAAAAAGCTACTCCTGCATGGCTTTACAGGAAGCTTTGATAATGGCAGCTGCTGAGGGGGAAGATGTAATTCCACAGGATTCCGACTGGGGCCTCCAGGCCTATTCAGTGGAGGATGATAGGGCCAGAGGTTGGACGCATGTCCCAATCCCATTTAAAATGTAGAAGGAAGTGAAACAAGTTTGTGTTAATTATGGCCCAAATGCTCCCTATACCATACAAATGTTACAGCTCTAATCAAGTAGGTATGCCCTCACCCTGAATGATTGGAAATCCATGTCACCTGCCTGTTTTACTCCAATCAGTTGTATGGTTATCAGAATTTGCTAAAATGGCTCAGAAGTATGCCATGGCCAATGATCATCAGGACCCAGAAGAGTCTGTGCTTTTAATTACTGGCTGCCATTCCACAACTCAGGCTTAGGGAAACATTATGGGTCTAGGTCTAAGTTTACCCGTCACCAAACCTGAGAGTACAGTTGTGCATACAGCTCAAGCTGTATGTGACTATTTCCACCTATTGCACAGTGTGCTATATAGGCTTGGGAGAGAATAGACAAAGAGGGGTTGGTACAGCAACATCTTACTTCAATAAAACAGCGCCCCCGAGAACTTATTCAAGATTATGTGTCCCCTTTAAGAACAGTAGTCAACAGAGGTTTAGGGAAAGGTAGTGCTTCTGACATTCTGTTAAAAGAGGGGATGAATAAAGTGTGCAGTCGTATAGTGGCTGGACTTTCAAAAGAAGCTCCTATCGCTGAGATTATAGACAAAGGTTATGAACCAGATTATGAGGCTGTCAATGCAGATGTAATGGCCTCAGCTATAGCTCAGGGAATCACACAGGGGATGAACAGGAAGGATGATGGAAAGAAATGTGATAGCTGTGGGGGAAAAAAGGGATTATTTCCAAATCCAATGCCATAAGCAGCCACTAGGGGGTAGAAAATCCCTTTGCTTTGCTTGTGGCAAGATAGAGCAAAGTTTTGTAGGACCAGGATGAGAAACAATTCTTCAGTGAAACGGGAGCAAGGGCCCCACAGGAGCCCCAAATGCATACCCAATAGATCAGGAACCTACCCAAAGAGGAGTTACAGGGTTCAAAGAGACTTATCTAGCTCTGATGAGGAATATGGACAGCACTTGGTGAATGCAGATGAGGGTTTTGATATTGACCCATGGACCACTGCACATGTTGACATACAACCCAAAGATGGAGATAGATTAGTGATTGGACTCTCAGACTATGCATCTATGATTGTACATATTATGATACTAAAACATATGGGACCATTTATCTTGATCACCAGTCCTCACCCATATCCTGGGAACTTAAATGGAGATCATCCAATTGCCAAAGCATTCCCATTACATCCCTTTGGTGAGATGAACTTTACTCAGATGATTGGGTGAGAAAAACCCATGTGTACTATTGATATAGAACATAGGCCATTTCAAGGAATGGTTGATACAGAGGCTAATATATCTGTTATAACAAAATTTGATTGGCCTCCTGAATGGCCTCTACAAACCCAAACAGTAACAGTTAGTGGGGTGGGCGGCATGCAGCACGCTTCCCAGCCTAGTAAGAAACTTCACTGGGAAGTTGAGAGTCAGAAGGGTGTCTTTAGACCTCTTATCATCACTGGGCTCAGAACCTCCTTGTGGGGAAGAGACTTAGTGAAAGCCCTTTGGACAACATTACACATTGAGGAGAACTAACAGGGGCCACTGAGAGGGCACTGGCAGGGCCACCTTTAAGATGGAAACATGACTGTCCTATATGGGTGGATCAGTGGCCCCTATCTGATGAAAAACTCACTGCGTTGAAATCCCTCATCGTTGAACAAAAGAAACTGGATCATATTAAGACTTCCTTTCGTGCTTATAATTCACCTGTTTTTGTAATTAGGAAAAAGAACAAGCATGGTGCATGTTAATTGATTTGAGAGTCGTGAATGCTGCCATGCAAACCATGGGTGCCTTACAACCAGATCTCCCATCTCCTAAGATGGTCCCTAGGGAATATCGTACGGTGGTTATTGACATAAAGGATTGCTTTTACTCTATTCCCTTACACCCCACTGACAGGGAGAAGTTTGCCTTTTCTATTCCAGCTATTAATTTACAAGCTCCTGCCACTAGGTGGCAATGGAAACTATTACCACAAGGGATGGCTAACAGTTCCCACTCTGTCAATGGTACATGGACAAGGTTTTTTTTTTTTGGTAAAAATGCAAATGTTTATTTTCTCCTTCCAAAATAGCCTGGTTAGTTGAGTCCTATCTCTCTGCTTGATTCTTCTTCTTCTTCTTTTTTTTTTTTTTTTCTATTGCCAATCTGTAATTCTTTTTTTTTTTTTTTTAATAATAACTTTTTATTGACAGAACCCATGCCACCGTAATTTTTTAACAATATTATCCCTTGCACTCGCTTCTGTTCCAATTTTTCCCCTCCTTCCCTCCACCCCCTCCCCTAGATGGCAAGCAGATGAACAAGGTTCTTGCACCAGTCAGAAGTTTATATCCACATGACTACTCCATTACATGGATGATATACTGGTGGCCACTACGGAACAGTCACAATTGCAAAACATTGTGCAGCATATCATTCAAATATTAGCTCAGCAGAAACTTGTAGAGGCACCGCATAAGATACAGATTAAGCCTCCATTTCTCTATCTTGGACACATTCTTCAAGATCTTATTGTGTCCAAGATGTCCCCTAAGGTGGATGAGGACAAGTATAAAATTCTTCATGACTTTCAACAATTGGTAGCAACCTTACAGTTGTTGTGGTCCAATCCCTCCTTCTGTTATGTACCCCTTTTATGATCTTTTGAAAGGACCTTCTGCCCCGAAATCACCACGATTGTGGTGTGCAGAGGCCCGTGCAGCATGACAACCTATTCCTTTGCTGTGTGCTTGTCCTACCTCTAGAGTCGATCCTTCAGAATCCTTGACGTTGGCATTTGTTGATAAGCTCCTTTTTCGCCACACTGCACCAAGCCTTGTGTTGTGCAGTAGGTTGTACCCTACTAGACCTTTGTGCCTTCTGTCCAACAAGAATGAAGGACTTGGTTCCTTCTTGTGGCGATGTTGCCAACGAGCTGTACTTATCTTGGGACGACCCCATCAATTGGCTCTTGGTATACCATCACAGCGGGTGCTTTCTATTGCCCAGGATGACTTAATGTGGGCTGTCCTGCTGCAGCTTTGTCCCTTAGCGCCTTGCATACTTCTCAGCCACTTAGGCAGTTGTACAGAGGGTTAAAGGTAAGCATCGCTGCTGGATCTCTTTCCTCAGAGCCAGTGCAAGGCTACCAAAGATCACAGGGCCACAGTATACAGGGGGGACACTCAAGAGACACACTTTCTTGACACTCCCTATGATTCCACACAGAAAACTGAGTTGGATGACATCATACATGCCATGCGATGATATCAAGAAGTTATTAATATCATTACAGACAGTCTTTTTGCCTTTCAAACTGTCCAACAGCTACCATATGTTGGTATAAATATATATATATATATATATATATATATATATAGATGACAGGCACTCAACTATCATTAATCTTCTTCACCAGGCATAAGAGGCATTGAACAATAGAACTGCACCTCTTTTCATCATGCATGTTAAGTGTCATACTGATGGTATCGGTTCCATATTTGATGGCAATAGGGTAGCTGATGCCCTTCTTTATCTTTTGTGTGGGCTCTGCTCAGGTTCCCCTGGTCAAAAGGCACATGCTTCCTTTCATTTATCTGCCTGCTCATTGCAGAGGCTGTATGGCATCTCTAAAGCAGAAGCTGTAGTTATTGTTCACCACTGTACCACTTGTGTTCCTTTTCATCCTGTTCTATACAATACTGTGATGAATCCTCATGGTAAGTTACCCAATGCTTTAGGCAAATGGACATTACTCATGTAAAGAAGCAGTGCACCCATGTAACTATGGTACACACTCGCAATTCCTCATGGCTTCACTCCATTCTAGAGAAACAGTTAGGTATGTGATCAGTTATCTTTGTCATTGCTTCTCCATTGCAGGAGTTCCACGTGCACTTAAGACAGATAATGGACCAGCTTATCCATCTTCTGCCTTTAGGTCCTTTTGTACTGAATTTGGTATTGCCCATTCCACTGGCATCCTATATAACCCTATGGGACAAGCCATTGCTGAATGAACTAATCGTACTCTAAAGATGCTATTGTCTAAGCAAAAAAAGAGAGTATTGGGATTTACAAGACCCTCCACCCGACTCATGCAGGCCCACTTAGATGCAGTGATTTATACATATAATCACAATTTTCATATTCTTTGAATTTCACCCCAGCAATGCGCTTCTGGCACATGCAGATTTAACTAATGACAAAGACAAGAGCCCTCTCTCCACAATGATGTTTTGGAATGGCTTAGATGGCATCTGGAATGGCCCGGGTTGGGTCCTGGGTTCGCTCTTGTCATTCCAGATGCAGACCCAACAGCAGAGAGTGGATCCCAACCTGAAACATCTGTAACCTGGGGAACCAAGAAGAGAAGGACCAGACAACAAAGGTGTCACCGATGATGATGGCTCAGAAAGATCAGCCAGATGTCAGCAGCCCTTCAGATGATGAGGACAGCCATGTCCCTCCTGACTCTGACACCAAAGATGGCAGACATAGCACCAGTGCAGCAATTGATTTGGACTGTCCTGGTTGATGTACAATACCTAGAGACTGATAGAACGGGATGATGGGCGTGTGCGCTTCTCCCATGGCTACCCGCTATTCAGATGGTGGCCTGGGGAGAAGCTTTGCCCCGTTTTCCACTTGTAGGCAAGGCCTGTAAATTAGTGGGTGAGAAATCAATGCACCCATCTGCCAAAGTTAGTGAGGAAGTGCTACAGGACATGACTTTTCTTGTATACAGCTTCCTCTGTGCTTTTCTTTATTAGATACCAAAGGATGAAACCACAGACTTATGACATCCTACCTCCCTGAACATGACTTTTGTGAGTGGGTTGAACATCATGCTATCTTTGCTTGGTTTTGGCCCCTATTGGGCCTAGTTCTTACTGTTTTACTTTTGTTTGCCTTTGTTCTGTTATATATACCTTGTAATCTCATTGATCAAGCCAGCTATTATTGATGCTAAAGTTAGCTTGATGTGATGAGCAGTCCCCGCTTTACAAGAGAAGGGAATTGTAAAGGTCCAGAGAGTGAACTCACACAGTGCAATCAGGAAGTACAAAGGCCTTGAAGCCTGAGAACCTTGGATGTGGTTTCTGTGATCAGTGCAGAAACCGCTTCATGGTCATCAATGGGAGATATTTCCTTCATAGACTTCATAGACCTGATATAAGGAGTAGGGACCAGGAAGTAGGGCAAGGGAAGAATGTGAACACGTGGAATAAAGATCTTAGCTTGGGAGTCACTTTCTTAGGGTGCTCTGTTGGAGTGAGAACCACCGCTTGGAGAGGCAGTGGTCAGAGATTTCTGAAGGCCTGGGAATTGGGCAAGACTAATAACCAGTGATCTCTCGGTGGGAGGTTATAGTTGGGGAACTATATAATCCAAATAAACTCATTTCTCAGGTCTGATGACCTTGCTTACATGGATGGATTCAAGAAAACTGGCAAGTTCATTCTCCAATCAATAAATGATCAAAGAATAAGAACAGACAATTTTCAAACAAAGAAATTAAGGCCATTTCTAGTCATATAAAATGCTCTAAATCATTATTGATTAGATAATGTAAATTAAGAACTCTGAGATATTACTTCATACCTCTCAGATTGGCTAAGAGGACAGGAAGATAAATATGGGAAAAGTGGAACACTAGTACATTGCTGGTGAAGTTGTGAATGGATCCAACTATTCTGGAGAGTAATTTGGAACTATGCCCCAAATATAAAACTGTGCATACCTTTTGATCCAGCAGTGTCTCTATTGGCTCTGTATCCCAAAGACAAAGGGGAAGGAACCCACATGGGCAAAAATGTTTACAGTAGCCCTTTTTGTAGTGGCAAGGAACTAGAAACTGAGTGGATGCCCATCAGTTGGAGAATGGCTGGATAAGTTGTGGTATATGAATGCTATGGAATATTATTTTTCCATAAGAAATGATGAACAGATTGATTTCAGAAAATCCTGGAAAGGCTTATAGGAACTGATATTAAGGGAAGTGAGTAGAATTAAGAGAACATTGTACACAGCAACAACAAGATTGTATGATGATGAATTGTGATGGAATTGGTTATTTTTTAACAATGAGGTGATTTGAGGCAATTCCAATAGACTTGGAATGGAAAGAGCCATCCAAATCCAGAAAGAGAACTATGGCGACTGAATGTGGATTACAGCATAGTATTTTTGCCTTTGTTGTTGTTTATTAGATTTTTTTTTCTCCTTTTTCTCTCCTCCCCCCTTTTGATCTGATTTTTCTTGCCCAGCATGATAAATATGAAAAGATATTTAGAAAAATGGCATATGTTTAGCCCATGTTGGATTATTTGCTGTCTAGGGGAGTGGGGAGGAACTGGGGAGGGGAGAAAAACTTGGAACAGAAGCTTTTGCAAAGTAAATGTTGAAAACTATCTTTGTGTGTATTTAAAAAAATAAAAATCTATTATTTATTTTAACAAAAAAAGAAGATTGACAAGCTTACCAATTAAGGGAAGTTGACAGAGATTCCAGAGAAGGCGAGAAGTCTGTTGCTCCTACCTGCCCACTCCAACTATCCTTAGGACTTTTGTGGGCTGTTTCTTTGATACCTCCCACACTCTAAGGGAATTGAAGAGAAAGGCTCAGGTAATGGCCCTCCACAACCAGTGAGGGGGAAGGGTAGAACTATCCCCTCTTATTTCAAGGCCAACTGATCTAAAATAAAATCATGAAAGTGTACCGTTTTCAAGTCACAACTTCAGATAACTACCAAAAATACTAATCAAGAATTTTTTGAAAAATAGCCAAATTTTCTTTCTTGTATGGGAATTTTCTATTCCAAATCAAGCTCATTTCCTATATATCACAATTATACTAGTTTTAGGTTTTAAAATCGGTAATTTCAGATATCTCAAGAGATTAATTTATCCCAGCTCTATAATCTCAGAAAAAACCACATTAGTTCATCAGTATTTACTGAGAAGATTCTGCTGACAGTACACTTTCAGGCAGATTTGATTTAATTTAATTTTCTTTTTCCTTTTTGCTAAAGGGAGAAACAAGACGATTCTAAAATTCAGAAAATATGCAATAGTCAAATAATTTGTGAGTGAAACTTCACAAAACAAAACTTATAGCACATATCCAGCAGAGCTGACAGAATTTTAAAACAAAGCTCATGAAATTTTACAAATTGCATAACATGTAAAAAGCAACATAATACTTTCATATATTTCATCTAACTAGAGGAGATTCAAATGTGATCTCTCTAAGTCAAGTTACCAGAGAACTTGGTTTTAAAGCCCAGCTTTTATAATCAAATCAAATGCAGATTTAAATCTCTAGTAGTAATATTTAATAAACACTAATGCACACATATCTAACATCTTATACCCAGAATTTAAACAAGTTCACAATTTTGCCACATACTATTTAATTGTGATTATCTCCTACAATTCTTTTACACAATTTTAGAATCAGAATTCCAATTTAAACACACAAATTGAAAGCCTCATTTTTAGGAAAAACCTTTAGAATGCCAGTCTTCAAAAGTGTAGGCCTTCACTTTGAAACTTTCCAACATTCAAATTTGTTTTCTTGGAGCCTTAAATTTTTAAAGTGGCAAAAAACTGTCCCTCAATATTACAATAGTTTTCTATTCTATGTTTTACTTGACCATTCAATTTTTTTGCAGTAAGAATAAAGGGAAGAGATTTCCCATGAGGTACAAGATTACTGGGCTGATAAGCTATACCCTTCTACACACAGATAGAGGAGGCAAACATGGAAAGTTCCTATTTTGGGTAAAGGAGTGTAAGTCCAGGGACTTTAGGATCTTGGAGGTGAGGGTGGGACTGTTGGATGCCAGAGCATCAGGGTGGGAGTTTATGGCTCCAGAAAGAGGATTATAGTAGGGATTATACTACTTTCCATGACAAAAATGCTGAGGAGTTCCAACAAAGATGTTGAGATACCAGCATAAACTCTAGGAGAATCCAGGCTTGAAAGTATCAAGCCGGGGCATTGACTTGGACATGACCTATTCTACAAGCTTATCTTTAAGGGAGTAAAATGTGGAAAATTCCACAGAAAGGGGACACTCCAAAATATACCCAGATGTTTTACAAAGAGTGTCTCAAAATCTAAGATTGTTTCTGCTAAGGTTTTTCCTTGCAGCTTTTCTGCAACTTAGTTTCTAACCAGAAGAAAGTTTTTAGTTATGTTAATGAGAGGACCAAAAAAAAAAAAAATGGAGAGATATTGAGAAAAGAAGAAAAAAAGTGAATTTTTAATACTAGATAGCTAAATATTACAATAGTTCCCCTTTGCAATACTAGGGAGTGCAAACACCTCTAAAAATCTATTCTATACTCAAATGGACTCACCAATTCACCCAGCATCCCAGGGAAAAGTCCTCAGAAAAGGATTTGATATTTATGGAGCATCCACCAACGTTAGGTCCCTCCAAAGTTTCCTAATAAGAGTTTTTGGTCATGAGTGTACCCTGAGATATCTCGACTCCCAGTTACACCCTGTCTTAAATGAAAAGGACAAAATGATTTACCTTTTTTAAGGAGGGCACAAGGTTTTGAGCACCAAATGATGTGGTTAGGGTAGCAACTGCTAATTTGAAATAAACATGTGACAAATTCACAATGACCTTTTTTTTTTTGGCAAAAGGTAGGTTTATTTAGGAAAAGAGATTACAGACTAAATGAAGAATTAAATAGGCATCTGTAGTGGTAAATATGAAACAGATTTGGGAGAGCAACAGGGTTATTAAGGAAGGGACTTTGGAAGAAAGAGCAGTTGAAGTTGTAAAATTCACCAGATAATAACCTGGGGGAGATGCCATTAAGGAGGAAGAAGCCATTAAGGTTTTTTACTGAACCCTCAACTCCATAAGATGGGTTAACCTTAAAAAGATTTTAGGGAGTTAGCAAGTTAGTGAGGTACAGATAGATTTTTCCATAGAGAAAATATAATTGGGGAGGAAAGGCAGAGATATGTCTTAGCTGTCTGATTGGATATAGAAACCTGAAGTGATGATGGTTTTGTCAATGTAAAGAATTGAACTAAGAATTCTATCAGAATTCTCCTCCTGGAGTGGGGCTATAATGAAGGTCCACTTAAAGAACAAAAGACACAAAAAGGATAAAAGGGTCAAGATAATCAGTGCTTTTCCCTGCCTGACTCAGGGAGAAGTTTAGGCTGTAAAATTTAAGCTTTTTTCAGTAGCAAAGATCTGGGGTTTTCTCCTCCACCCTCATCAGATGGCCAAAGGATCCTCAAATAAATGAGACCCAAAATCTTTTGTAGTATGGGAAGAGGATCCCTTTCTTCTGAAACTACTTCCTGCTGAGATTAGAGGTAGAGTTGCTCCTGTCTCACAGGTCCCATTCAAGGGGGTAGGTCCTTAGTGAGTAGTTGGAACCTGGCCAATGCCAGGTGGTGAATCTTCCTTCATCAAAGGTTGAGCAAATATCTGAAGAGACAAATCTATCGAGGAATGTGAGCAAACTTGGGCCAAAAAGAGCAGGAGAAAGATAATTAGAATCAGGATGAATATAAGAGTCAACAAAAAGAGTGGCCAAGATTCCTATGAAGATTTTGGCATCTTGTGGTGTGGGATAGGTCTGGGACAGGTTGGGTGCAAGACCCCTTTCCCAATTAACTAATCAGAAACATCATCAAGTACAAAGAGGAAGCATTTATTTAATCCCTTCAGGAAGAAGCCCAGACACATCTGGAAGCCATCCCAACTCCCACCATGTGCTTCTGGAACCCAGCCTGCTTCTGGCTTGTCCAGGGTTTAAAAGCAAAAGACTTGAGCCTTCTCATTGGATAGACTAAAAGGATTTCACCATCCTTGACCAATGGTCACCAATGTTGGCTGCCTCCCACACTCTTGTCACTTCCTGCAACTTCCTGTATCTCAGGGTTCAAAATTCATCCCTCCAGAGATCAAATGACCTCCCCAGGGTCCCAGCCCTGGGAACAGGGATCATGTGACTCAATACTGAGAAATACTTCATCCATTCATGATTATTCTTTTCCAGGATATATTCAATGCAAAGCTCTACCTGCAGGGAGTTGTTAATGCATATGCGGCCCAAAAGGTTCGTCAGGACACAGAGATCTCCACTAAAGCTGAGAAGGTAATCTAGCACTGCTCTGTTTTCTAGTAGTATATTTGCCAGAGAGCCTAAAGATTGTTGGATTTCCCAGAAACTGAAAGCTGTTTCATTGACCAAATAGTGAATGGTATCTGTGAGATTGGAGAGAATTTGCTCATGTTATAAGTGTCCATACCAAGACATTAGATATTTAAAAAAAAACCCAAAGAACATTTTTCCAGATCCCATGTTTTGTTCTTTCCAAAGTGGAAGTTTTAGGCTTTGTGGTGTTAAAACTGGAAAGAGGGGGTACTAGAAAAACCTCGGAGCACATACATCAAAATCTTTGTAGGGTGTTAAACATTTCTGTGGCTAGGACAACAGGTCTAGAGTCCTGATAGGAAATGGCATTTTGTTCCACTTTTTTCTGGAATTTTAATTATGTGCATCACCCATTTCACAATGAAAGAACAACCTTTAGGGGCACAAATAGTACCAGCTCAGGAAAGGTTTTGAGTGTAAGTGCCTCAAAGATCAGAAAGATTACATATCAAGATCCCAGGCAGGAGAGATGTTTTCAAAAGATTGATGAGTGTTGTATTCAGAGTGGGTTGAAACATTAAGACTTAACTTTTTTTTTTTAATTTTTAATAGCTTTTTATTTACAAGTTATATGCATGGGTAATTTTACAGCATTGACAATTGCCAAACCTTTTGTTCCAATTTTTCCCCTCCTTCCCCCCATCCTCTCTCCCCTAGATGGCAGGATGACCAATACATGTTAAATATATTAAAGTATAAATTAAATACAAAATAAGTATACATGTCCAAACTGTTATTTTGCTGTACAAAAAGAATCTGAAATAGTGTGCAATTAGCCTGTGAAAGAAATAAAAATTCCAGGTGGGCAAAAATATAAGGATTGGGAATTCTATGTAATGGTTCTTAGTCATCTCCCAGAGTTCTTTCTCTGGGTGTAACTGGTTTAGTTCATTACTGCTCCATTGGAACTGATTTGGTTCATCTCATTGCTGAAGATGGCCAGGTCTATCAAAATTGGTCATCATATAGTATTGGTATTGAAGTATATATGATCTCCTGATCTGCTCATTTCACTCAGTATCAGTTCATGTAAGTCTCTCCAGGCCTTTCTCAAATTATCCTGCTGGTCATTTCTTACTGAACAATAATATTCCATAACATTCATATACCACAATTTACCCAGCCATTCTCCAATTGATGGGCATCCATTCATTTTCCAGCTTCTAGCCACTACAAACAGGGCTGCCATAAACATTTTGGCACATACAGGTCCCTTTCCCTTCTTTAGTATCTCTTTGGGGTATAAGCCCAGTAGAAACACTGCTGGATCAAAGGGTATGCACAGTTTGATAACTTTTTGAGCATAATTCCAGATTGCTCTCCAGAATGGTTGGATGTATTCACAATTCCACCAACAATGTATTAGTGTCCCTATTTTCCCACATCAAAGGTGTTATCTTTGCAGCAGAATTTCAGAGTATTGTGATCTTGTAATCAAGGTTTTTAAGAGATAGAAACCATAACTAGGAGGATGTCTGTAACTGCTGCTGGCAGCAAAGAAGAAAGCTTCCTCTTTCTTAGCAATGATGGGAATTAGTTAGAATTGGGAGTGGGGAAGGTTGCAGCTTTCTGGATCTTCTACAATAATTATTTTTTCTCTCTCACCTGGTGCTCCTTTGTAATTTCTTGCATCTTGTCTTTCTCATGAAAGTTTGCACCTCTTTTCATCACCCCAAGACATTGAAAATTTTCCTCTCCAAGTAGAGTCTATTCTATAGTAGCATTAGCATGGGCTGGGCAGTAATGCCCAGTTGTGTAATGTTTTTTTTTTTTTTTTGGTTTTCTGGAGGTCTCAGAGCATCCTTTCTTTCAGCAGATTAATCACCACAAGAGTAGCCAGGTGTTAAAGTCCAAATTCTTTATTATCTCCTTCAAAGTCTTGTCTCTTTACCTGGGGCTTTGGCTAACTTTCTTCAAGGCCTTCCCAAGTCTTGGTTTCAGTGGAGAAGCAAAGAAGGAGAGCCTGCTACCACGATGGTGTGAAATGGAGTGAAGGAATGTGAGTCCTAGGGCTTGTGCTTCAGCCTCCACTCTGCTTGTTTTCCCTAACTCTGAATGAATCTGGCTGAAGCTTCAGCTTATATGCTCTACATTGAGTATAAACCAATCATTATATTACTAGAAAACTTTTATTTGTTGTAAGATTAAATCAATCATACTGAACTTAGAGAACTATTAATCACCATGCTAAATTAGATAACCGTTGTCTCATCAATTCCACTGAATTAGCAGCTTGTAAGAATTCTTGTTTCAAGTTCAGAGTTTTGGCCCATAACATAGGTGTGTGTGTGTGTGTGTGTGTGTGTGTGTGTGATGTCTCCTGAGAAAACATGTTCCATCTACATAATATCAGGGCATCTTAAAATCAATAAATCTTCTTGGTTATCCTATTTGGCCAATTGCCTATTTCTAGTGCTGGACCTATGGAATGAATTCCTCACAAAATGTTTCACCCAATGCTTTTATACAGCATAATAGTCATTGTCATTCCAATATTACTGGAGAAGGAAATGTCCAACCATTCCAATATCTTTTCCAAGAAAATTCCAAATGGAGTCCCCCAAATGAAAAGACACAACTAAAATCGCAAATGCCCCTTATATGCAAATGTTTGAAGTTTCACTAACCTCAGTCTCCCCCACATTATCATTTTCATAAAAATAGAGGGTTTACAAAGAGTCTCAAAGATTCTTTCTGGCTTTGACCTTGTTTTTTCTATGTTCTAAATTTCCCTGCATCTCCAGCAGGGTGTACCTGGAAGATGTTAAGGTTATGACTGATTGTTGCTATCAATCCAAGGGAAACCCCTACTCTGCTCTGACTGGCAATCTCTAATCATTTCCTGCCCCCAAAGTAAACTTTTGGGAATCCCTGCTGTGAACAGCAGTCTCTAGCTTCCCCACATTTCTGCATTCCCTCCCTTCCTGTTATTTTGTTGATTCTAGAAGGGACCCTGGCCAGGGGCACAGTCATGAGACATGCCTCTGTTGACTAGAGGCTGCCTAAACTAATCCTGTCTTTTTTTCTTGAAATGTGCTATCACCCTGTGATAAATAACTTGTGATCCACCCTCTGTCCCATGTAGCTTCTGAGACGCCTGAATATATATATATATATATATGTATATATATATAGATAGATAGATAGATAGATAGATAGATATAGTTATATATGTATATTAAAACCTGTGTTGGGAAATGCCCTCACTGAACTTTCCTCTGTGTGTTATACAAGTCATTGATCTGTATTTGATCAATTTTTTTGACCCTTACTGAATGCTTTACTTTATTTCTCAATTAGCTTTTCAATCTGATTTTTATAGAAGTGTGACACTGTCTACATAGGATTCCAATTATTTGTACTTTCTGATTCTCAAAAGTTTTTTGGCAGAAAACCAAAAGGAAAACTACAGTTTAAACACATTTTTGGTTTCCATCCTCACATATGTCCTGATAGTGTTGAACTGTTCTGTCTTTGTCTATCCTCTGGTCTCTGAAAACTGTGATCTCAGCACAACAGTTGCTTTCTGACCTAACTCCATGTAATTAACCTCTTGTTCCCACCTAGGCACAGGACAAGGTACAGGCAGAAAGGACCTTTCCTATGCTTATAAAAAGTCTCTCACCAGCAGAAAGCTTTCACTTTTCCCTGAGTGGCCTGAGAACAGGGATCCCTTATGCTGTGGTGATGGCGTTCTGGGCTTCTGTGCTTATAGTCCTGGTGACCACTGTCCTGGTGGTGCTGTACAGGTTGGGAGCTTTCCGCCAGAGGAGAGTCAAGGAGCCCCCTCTGGACAAAGGCCTAATCCCCTGGCTGGGCCATACCATGGACTTTTGCAAGGATGCCTCCAGTTTCCTGAAGAGGATGCAAGAACGTCATGGGGACATCTTCACTGTCCAGATGGCTGGTAGATATGTCACCTTTGTCACAGATCCCTTCTCTTTTGATGCCATTCTGAAGGAGAGCAGAAGCAGGCTGGACTCTTCCAATTTGGTATCTGATTTGATGTTCAAAGTCTTTGAATTCCAAGGACAGGAATGTCATGGAAATATCATGCACAATTCTACCCCAAAGCACTTGATGGGTACTGGTTTAGTTGGTTTGACCCAGGCCATGATGGACAGCCTGCAGATCCTGATGCTACAGCCTGATGCTGGTAGGATATCAGGACCCCAGGAGTGGAAGCAGGAAGGGCTATTTCAGTACTGCTACAACACTGTTTTTAGAGCTGGTTACCTGGCCTTGTTTGGGAACTTACCTACTAATGGCAAAGCAGACCATGCTCAGGACCTGCTCCAATCCCAGAAAGTCTTTGAGGAATTCAGGAAAATTGATATTCTCTTTCCCCGGGTGTTTTACTCTGTGCTCCTCCCCAAGGAGAAAGAAGAAATGAGGAGACTCAGACATTTCTTCTGGGATATTCTCTCTCCCCAGCACATCTTGGAGAGGGATGATGTGAGTGCATGGATCCGTTCTGCTCAGGAGCAGCAGGTTGAAGAGGGAGTGCCTGAGAAAGCACAGAGCCAGTTTAATCTATTAATGCTTTGGCTTTCCCAGGGCAACACAGGTGTTGTGTCCTTCTGGGCCCTCCTCTTCCTCTTGAAGAATCCTGAGGCTCTGAAGGCTGTGAGGGAGGAGGCAGAAGGAGTCCTCAGGAAAATGGGGCAGGACATGAGACCAGGTGGGGCACCCATCACTGTTGAGTATAGCATGCTACAGCAGACCCCAGTGCTGGACAGTGTCATGGAGGAGACATTACGCCTGGTGGTTACGCCTTTCCTCACCAGGACTCTGAAGGAGGACTTCATCCTGAAAATGGATGGTGGCAGGGAGTATGCCCTCCGCCAGGGCGATGAAGTGTCCATCTTTCCCTACCTTTTCCTCCATAGGGACCCAGACATCTACGCAGACCCCACTACATTCAAATATGACCGTTTCCTGAACCCTGATGGCAGCAGAAAGGTAGTTTTCTACAAGCAAGGGAGAAAGGTCAAGCCACACATGTTGCAGTGGGGTGCCGGCACCACTGTCTGTCCTGGGAGATTCTTTGCCCTCAATGAGATGAAAATGTTTGTGTTCTTGATGGTCGCACAATATGACATAGAGTTAGTTGATCAGGATGTAAAGATCCCTTCAATAGATCTGAAGCGGTTTGGAATTGGTGCCACCCAACCAATACAGGATGTTCAATTCCGATATCGGATGCGCTTCTAGCTTGATGGTGAAAACATTTGCTCACGGTAAAGGCTGCAGTGGGGGATAGTCACTCTCTCCCCTCTTAAATTACTCACTCTTTCCCCAGATTCTTCTCTCCTGTAACATGGCTCCCATCCTCACCACCCTCACTAAGCTGCTCTCCACTGCATTTCCCAATCAGCACCTCCAGTTGTCTTGTCTCAGACCACTTTCATGTTTGTAGATTTTACCGCTCTTGACTATCCCTTCCTTCTGAATACTTTTTCCCCCTCATGTGCTTCTCTGACCCTTCCTTAATCTCTTTGAGTGAATCCTCTTCTGCTGATGGGCAGAAAGTGTAGAGAGATTGGTTTCACCTGAATAATAGGGTAAAAAGCCTCCAAACTCTTGGGGCTCTCCCATGATATAATGGACTGCATTGAACACAATGGGGCTAGGGTGGTAGGGCAGTGTCACTGAAGGTCAGTAATCACAAATTGGCCAACTGGGGCAGCTAGGTGGTGCTGTGGATAGAGCAGCAGCCCTGAATTCAGGAGGACCCGAGTTCAAATTTGATGTGAGACACTTAACACTTCCTAATCGTGTGATCCTGGGCAAGGTCACTTAACCCCAATTACCTCAGGGGAAAAAAAGATCGGCCAACTTCTTTGTAGGCATGTTGTGCAGGGGATTCCTGCTCAAGGACAAATCAGACTAGATGGCCTCTGTGGTCTCTTCCAGGCTGAGATTGTAGCAGTGAACAATTATTTGTAGGACATCTTGTTTTCTGTGATCCTGTTCTTCTCTGTCTGACTGCTCCTTCTCTGTTTCCTCTGCAAGCTCCTCCTCTGTCTCCTGCCCCTGAGCTCCCAAAGTTCTTTTTTGGCCCCTCTTCTATTCTTTCTTTTCAATCTCTCTCTTGATCATCTCTTTTACTCCAAGGCTATAGTTAGACCTTGGATTCAGATCATTCCAATTTTTCTTTCCAGATCAAGCTGTTGATTCCCTTCCAATCCAGCTATCCTTTGGATAGCTGCATCTTAGTCCCAACTATACAGATCCTAAATTGAAATCATCCTTATTTCCCCAAAGATGAGTCCTTTCCCAGCTTCTGCCTCTTTCTGTTGTTGACATCATCATTCTCCCAGGCACCCAGACTTTTAAGTGTTTGTTTCATTTTTACCTCTAATGTCCTCCTCTCTTGTCCTCATAGCCAGTTAATAATTGATTTCTTCTTAAAACTCTCTCAAATCTCTTTATCTTTTTTGTTTACTGCCTCATGAAGCTCTGGCTGTGTGAGCCTCACTTCTCATCTGGATTGTTGCTGTGCCCTCTTTCCCAGCCTCCCTGTCCCAACAGTCCCATTAATAGACTACAAGATTTATCCCCCTAAAATAACACTGTGATAATATTACTGCCTAGTTTTAAAAAATGTCCTGCACTTCCTACTACCTATAGGATAAGTTTCAAGCTCCTTAACTTAGTGGTTAAGACCCCCAACAGGCAGGTTCCACCCTTTCTCCCTCACCTTTTTCTCATAGATTTCTCATAAATCCTAAATTTTTCCTCACAATGGACCACTTACAGTTTGTCTAAGATGTTCTGACTTGTTTCACATATGCATGCTATATTATTAAGAACATTGAAGTTGGAATCAAAAGACCAGCCTCCAAATCCCACCTTTGTTTTTGTAAATGAATTGGAGTCATTTTACCTCATAAAGCTAACTTCCTGTTCCACAAAATGAAGAGTCTGATTTGACGACCTTTAATCCTTTCCGACACTATATCTCATGATACACTGCCCAGAATATTCTCCTCCTTATCTATACTTATTAAAATTTAACCCAGCTTTAGGCTCATGGGTATGTTTTTTATTCCACCATTTGTTCTACCTCCTAGAGGGTGCCTCCCCAAATGTATCAAAATACAGATTGTTTGCTATTTCTTCAGCATTTGTTAGCTAGAGGATGCCTTGATAACCGCAGGTTTTTTGATTGGCAGGCTGCTGTATGCTTGGAAAGACATATTATTGTAGCTCACAGGAACATCAATTTTTATAACAGGGGTCTGTGATAAAGTTCACATTTCTCAAATATATAAAGAACTGTGTCTAATTTATAAGAATAAAAGCCATTCCCAAACTGACCAATAGTCAAAGAATATGAACAGGTTATTTTCAGAGAAAAGCAGTATTGATAGTTGTAACAAAAAGCTATCAATAGTCCTAGTACTCTAAGTCATTATTGATTAGAGATATGCAAATTAAAACAACATGGAGCTAACTCCTCACATCTGGAAGATTTACTAACATGACAGAAAAGGGAAATGGCACATTTTGGAGATGATGTGGGAAAATTGAGCTAGTAAATGTGCTGTTGGAGTTGTGAATTGATTCAATCATTCTGAAGAGCAATTTGAAACTCTGCCCTAAGGGCTATCAAACTATACTTTACCTTTGATCCAGCAATACTAAGTCTCTATTCCAAAGAGATTCAAAAAAGAGTAGAAAGACCTATCTATACAAATACATATAAATCAGTCTTTTTGTAGTGACACAGAATTAGAAATTGAATGGATGTTCATCAATTGGGAAATGCCTTTTAGTAGTAATAGTAATAGAATACTGTGTTGCTATAAGAAATGACGAGCAGACTGATTTCAGAAAAAAACCTGGAAAGGTTTACATGAATTGATGCAAAGTGAAGTGAGCATGACCAGGAAACTATGGTACAAAGTAACTGCAGTATTGTATCAAGATCCACTGTGAATAACAGCTATTCTCAGTGATAGAGTGATCCAATACAACTCCAAAGGACTAATAAAAATGCTCTCCACAGCTCGAGAAAGAGCTGATGAAGTCTGAATGGAAATTAGACCACATTATTTTTTACTTAATTTATTTTCATCATGTGTTTTTCCCATTTTGATCTGTGAGTTCTTTCAAAATATGATTAATGTAGAAATGTGTTTTATATGATTACATATTGTACAACCTCTATCAAATTGCTTACCATGTTAGAGAAGGAGGAGGTAAGGGAGGCAGGAGGAGGAAATGTGGAACTCAAAATTTTTTAGAGAATGAATACTAATAAATGTCCTTGCATATAATTGGGGGAAAATAAAATATGTAAAGTTTTAAAAGATCATTCAACTTAGAGAAGTACGGTTTATATTTGATTTCCTCTGAGACCAATAAAGTGTATTTCAATTTGACAGTCATCTCTTCAGCACCTACTGTATGCAAAACACTACTCCTTATTGTGAGATTTGTAATTTGATGAGCTCTTTAATTCATGATCCGGTGCTCACCAAGGAACTTCTGGACTACTTGTTGGGAGTCAGCACAGTGTGTGGATAAGAGGGCAGTGTACTGTGGTAGAAAAAGCACTGGACTTGGAATCTTATAACCTGCATTCAGTCCCCTACTGCTAAATTGCTGTGGGACCTTTAGTAGGCCACATTCTTTTTCTGAGTCTCAATTTCTTTTTGGGTTAAATGAGGCATTTGAGAAAGATAAAGCTATTGTCCCTAACATTGTGACTCTGATGTTGTAAACTCCCTTTGAACTCTGATACTCTGGGACTGTATATCCCTTTCTTCCTGATGTGACAATACATGGTCTTGTTGCCTTGAGTTTGCTTGTCATCTTGGAAGTGTTATAATTTGATTATTACATGAATAAATTGACAGCTTTTTTTCTCTGTCTGTTTTTTATGTGTTTTGTTTAATTAGTGGGCTTTAGGTCTCTAGAACCTCTGGATAAATGGATAAAAGCAAGTTTCTGAACATGCTGTGAATCTGTGCAGTACCCCCAGGAGGCCCAGGTTGAGCAGCTGGCCTCTGTCTCACACATTTTCTTAATTAGTTCTAATACCATTTCGAGACTCGCTTTCTTTATCTGTACATTGGGAATGAATACCACCCCTTCTAGGTAGAGTATGATGATTTGGGGGCAACTAATATTTAGGGGGTAGTGGAAAAAATCATTTTCTCTTCTACTGGTTAGTTTGGCTTTTGCTACAAGTTGAGGAGAACCAGGGACTGACTGTAACTTATCTAGTCATTTTCATATCTTAGGTCTCTTAGGAAACAATTCAAGTATAAAAGCATTTTGAAGATGGGTAGGTGAAAAGAGAAAACAGATTTGGGAGTTTTTTCTCTCAGCATTCTCTGAAGAACTCATCACCCATCACTTCAGATGCCCAGTCTTGTATCTCCAGGATCTCAAAGATCTTGTGTCTCTGCAGCAGAATTTCAGAGTGTTGTGATCTTGCAACCAAGATTTTTAAGGGATGGAAACCATAACTAGGTGGATGTCTGTAACTGTTGCTGAAAGCAAAGGAGAAAGCTTCCTGTTTCTTAGCAGTGGTGGAAATTAGTTAGAATTGGGAGTGGGGAAGGTGGCAGCTTCCTGGATCTTCTACAATTGTTTTTTTTCTTCTCTCTCTTTTGGTGTTCCTTTATAACTTCTTACATCCTGTCTTTCTATGAAAGTTTGCATCTATCTTTTCACTATCCCCAAGACATTGAAATATCTCCAAATAGAGTCTATTGTGGAGTAGCATTAGCATGGACTGGACAGTAATGCCCAGGTAGAGGGGTGTGTGTGTGTGTGTGTGTGTGTGTGTGTGTGTGTGTGGTGTCTCCTGAGAAAACATGTTCCCTCTACATAATATCAGGGCATCTTAAAGTCAATAAATATCAATAAATCTCCTTGGTTGCCTTATTTGACCAACTGCCTATTTCTAGTGCTGGACCTTTGGAATGAACTCCTCACAGAATGTTCCACTCAATGATGTTTTTATAAAGAATAATAATCATTGTTATTCCTATTTTACTGGAGAAGGCAATGGACATTCACTCCAATATCTTTTCCAAGAAAACCCCCAAAGCAGTCCCCCAAATGAAAAGATTCAACTGCAACCATAATGCCACATATATGCAAATGTTTTAAGTTTTCCCAAACTCAATCTCCCCCATATTATCATCTCCATTAAAATGAGAGGGTATTTAGTAAAGAATCTCAAAGATTCTTCCAGGCTCTAACCTTGTTTATTCCATGTTTTAAATTTCCCTGCATCTCAGACAGGGTATACCTGGAGGATGTTAGGACTATGACTGATTGTTGCTTTCAATCCAAAGGAAACTCTGGGACCCCTACTCTGCTTTGACTAGCAATCTCTAATCATTTCCTGCTCCCATGGTAAACACTTTGGAATCTCTGCTGTGAACAGCAGTCTCTAATTTCCCACATTTCTACATCCCTTCTTTTCCTGTTATTCTGTTGATCCTAGAAGGGACCCTAGCTAGGGACACAGTCAGAGACATGCCTCTGTTGGCTAGAAGCTGCCTAGAATGATCCTGTCTTTTTTTTTCTTTCTTGAAATGTGCTATCACCAAAGCCTCATTTCCAAAATATATAGAGAATTGACTCTAATTTATAAGAAATCAAGCCATTCTCCAATTGATAAATGGTCAAAGGACATAGACAATTTTCAGATGATGAAATTGAAACTATTTCTACTCATATGAAAAGGTGTTCCAAATCATTACTGATTAGAGAAGTGCAGATTAAGACAACTCTGAGATACCACTACACACCTGTCAGATTGGCTGAGATGACAGTAAAAGATAATGATGAACGTTGGAAGGTATGTGGGAAAACTGGGACACTGATGCATTGTTGGTGGAGTTGTGAATGGCTCCAACCATTCTGGAGAGCAATTTGGAACTATGCTCAAAAAGTTATCAAACTGTGCATACCCTTTGATCCAGTAATGTTTTTACTAGGATTATATCCCAAAGAGATCTTAAAGAAGGGAAAGGGACCTGTATGTGCAAGAATGTTTGTGACAGTCTTTTTCGTAGTGGCTAGAAACTGGAAAATAAATGGATGCCCATCAATTAGAGAATGGCTCCAAATTGTGGTATATGAATGTTATGGAATATTATTATTCTTTTTTTTTTTTTTTTTTTTTTTTTTTTGCTGAGGCAATTGGGGTTAAATGACTTGCCCAGGGTCACACAGCTAGACAGTGTCTGAGACCAGATTTGAACTCAGGTCCTCCTGACTTCAGGGCTGGTGCTCTATCCACTGTGTCACCTAGCTGCCCCTGGAATATTATTATTCTGTAAGAAATGACCAGCAGAATGAATACAGAGAGCCTTGGGAGAGACTTATATGAACTGATGTTAAGTGGAATGAGCAGAACCAGGAGATCATTATATACCTCAACAGTGATACTGTATGAGGATGTATTCTGATGGAAGTGGATTTCTTCGACAAAGAGATCTAACTCAGTTTCAATTGATCAATGATGGACAGAAGCAGCTACACCCAAAGAAAGAACACTAGGAAATGAATATAAACTGCTTGCATTTTTGTTTTTCTTCCCAGGTTATTTATACCTTCTGAATCCAATTCTCCCTGTGCAACAAGAGAACTGTTTGTTTTGCACACATATATTGTATCTAGGATATACTGTAACCTATTTAACATGTAAAGGACTGCTTGCCATCTGGGGGAGGGGGTGGAGGGAGGGAGGGGAAAAATCAGAACAGAAGTGAATGTAAGGGATAATGTTGTAAAAAATTACCCTGGCATGGGTTCTGTCAATAAAAACCTATTTTAAAAAAAAAGAAAGAAAAGATCTTATTTTCTTTTCCCATTTTTCTTCTAACTCACTTTTAAGATTCTTTATACAATCTTCCAAGAAAGCCTTGTGAAATGGGGACCAGCTCATATCTCCCTTTGGGACTTCACCTGGAGTTGAATTGCCTTTAGGAACTTCAGGATTTGATATGTTCTTCTCTTTCTTCATAAAAGCTTTCTATGGTGAGAGTTCTTTTTTTTTTTTTTTTTTTTTTTTTTTTTTTTAAAAGACTTTTTGGTCTGCTCTTAATGAAAAGGAGTGACAGCTGCTTTAGTTTGCACTGGAGCAGTTCTGCTGATTGACTTCTGGTGCTGGGTAATCATGGGTTGGTTCTGCGTTCTTCCAGGTTCAGTGGTTTACAATTTGTCTTTTGTAGCAAATCTGCCAAACCACCTGCTTGCAACCGGGACAGAGTAGCCTAAGAGGTTCACAGAAGATTCCAGGTGCGTAGAAGCTGCAATGCTCTGACTCCCCGCTCTAGCTCCTTGCCCCAGTTTCTCTGTGCTGCAGTCTGGGCTCAGCAGACTGTCCTCTTTCCCCTTTGAAACAGATCTGTCCTGAAGTCCTTTCAAGGTATCTTCTTCTGGAAATGTGTTGTCCTCCAAATATTTGTGGATTCTTTGACTCCAAAACCAGTTTAGGGGCTTAATCTACTGTTGGTTTGAGAGAAGATCAGAGGAGGTCACAGAAAGTCATGTCTGCTCTCCACTATCTTTGTTCTTGAGGTCCTTCCCAGCTCTTATTTATTTATTTTGTTTAAATGTCCTTTCCAGTTCTAGTAGGCTGGTGCTCTCCTTCCTTTTTCCTTCTCCAAATCTTTCTCCTCTCCTTTCCAGGTCCTCAACTGAAACTCCTTTGTCTTGCATTTCTCCTCCCTCTCCCCAGAATATCATTAGCTCCCAAGGTGACAAATAGATACTAAACAGTGATCTCTACTCATTGGGAAAGATTATCTTTTGCCTCCTATTCCCACCAGATCAGAAAAGGATCCTAGAATATTAGTTAGAAGCCTTCTTAGAAATTGTCCAAGTCTTCCCCTATCTTTTAGTTTTACAGAGAAAGAAAGTGAAGGCAAAGGAAGGAAATGCTTTGTACAAGGTCACATGATTGTTTGGTTGAGGGACCAAGGGTCCTATTCTGGTTCCTAAATTCCTTGACCTCTTTCTTCTTTGCTCTTGGATTGCCAAATAATGGCTTTTCAATCTGACCCAGGCAAATGACTCTGATGGGAATTTCAGGTGGGAGAAGTCATCATAGACCAAGGGAAAAAAGAATCAAGAGTGTTTTGGGCAAAAAAAGGTTACAACATCTCATTCTTTAAAAAGTTTTTCATGTTTTTACGTAGCATTCTGAACTAGTCTCCAACTCAAATTCAAGAGTTGTGCTACCTGGGAGTGATGATAAATCTCAGGTTTAAGATCCTCTGTCAGAATACATTTCTAAACCATAGAGTTGATTCACTTCTATTAGCATGTTTGAACTCTAGAAGGAATAGATTTTAAGGAATTTAACAATACCTAGAAGGACTGAGGTGTGTCAATTTATAGTAGCATGAAATTTTTATTTCAGAGTAAAATGATATTTGCTTGTAATTGTTTTATTTAAACTGTATTTGCCCAAAGAGGAGAAATAAATGTTAGCCATTAGATACAATTAGCTCAAAACAAAGGTACTTACTGAAATGATAGCTTAAGGACAATAATTTCAAAAATAGTTTTTCCCATAAATCTAAAGTGTGTACTCCCAGAGCTCTCTGACACATACATAAAATATGCTGGGAGAAAAATACGCATTTAGGGAATACATGTGGCTCAGGCCACTCATACCTTCACTAACAGAATGCTCTAATGGTGGCCTCCTGCTGCTACCACTGGATCCAGAGTCTCTATCTGGGAAATCCTCTTTCTACTAACCTACCAACTACTCTCCATCTTCAGAGGACCTACACCCCAGAACTATCTTGCCTTGGATGTCTGGGCTGCTTTCTGCTGGCTTCTTTGAGGTAAACAGTTCCGCTTCAAAATGCTATTGACAGTGGTTAAGGGAAGAAGTAAGACATCACAGAGATGAGAAATGATTCCTCTTCAAAAACTCAGTTTTTCTTCCTGCCATCTCTCTTCTCTGTATTCTGAATTCTCTCTGACCTTGTCTCACCACTGCCTATCCAGAGTATCTTCCATTTTTTAAAAGGGTGTGATTGAATTCCAATTTGGCTAGCTAGCTATTTCCAACTGCCCTCAAATTTTACCAGGTTTGTTTGAACAACTTCTTCACATAACATAAAGGTGTTAACAAGTCTAAAGCTTTGATGGTGTTGAGTCATTTCAGTGATGGTTGACTTCTCAAGATCTCTTATTGAGGTTTTCTTGGCAAATATACTAAAATGGTTTTCTATTTCCTTATCCAGCTCATTTTACAGATGAGGAAACTGAGGCAAATAAAGTTAAGGGACTTGTCCAGGGTCATACAGCTAGTATCTAAGGTCAGATTTGAACTTGGGTCCTCCTGACTTCAGCCTGGCACTCCATTTACTGTACCATTTTCCATTTTGTTAAAGCCTTTAGTACCTTTGTATCTTGGTTAACCTGACCACTTAACTTTCATAATCATATCAGTTGGTCAAAAGTCAATTCATCAGGGGTGTCCTTATCAAGTAAATAAGAAGACAATTCCTACATTTTAAACTAGTTTTGCAGGCTCCGTTTTCCACTGAGCACATTCTGAGAAATCACAGGCAGCAGGAAAAATGACTGACACCATTGCTATGGAGGTGAAACTCCTAGAAGGCTATCCTTGAGGTTTCACTTGGTAACATCTCTTGAACTTGGATCTCTGCTTCTGTGTTTTTGGAGATTCCCATGAAAGAGAAGCTGGAGGAGGGAGTTCATTCTCCATTTGGGAACTTCATAGGCAGCTGTGGGATGCTTAGTCCCTTGCCCCTCCCTCTAGTGAGCTGCTAGAAAAGATTAGCTGATTTCCCACCTTTGGCACTTACTTGCTAATGGTTCTGAGCTATCACCTAGTAAAATGGAAATTACTGTTGAATGTATCTCTTCAGATGGTTGTGAGAATCAAATTAGAATGTAAGGTACACAATGCACTTAGTTAACCCTAAGACATCAAGGCAGTGTGAGCTCCTCATTTTGCACAGGGAAAATGAATCACAGAAAGATATGTTTCCTAAGATCATAGAACTAGTAAGTGACAGAATTAGATCTTGAATCCAGGCCTACTACCTTCTCATTTATATTAAGAGGCATTGAGACCATTACACTTTCTTTTAGCAAATTAGTAAAACTAGCCTTAGAGATAAGCTACCATCTTCTCATTTCTCCTTCTACACAATAAATACAAACTCTCCCATCCACATTTCTCCCCAGATCATTTGCCTTCCTATCATCTCTCCAAAAGAACAGGAATTGTAGAGACTTTCAGATGCAGGCCCCTCATCTGTGAACTTGTCAATCCAGGATTTTTTGTCAGTTTTTTCCTTTTTCCTGACACAGAGAAAGTCAGTAACATTAACTAACAAAACAGAAAATTTTTCAACTATTCCTTGTCCTTTGTTCTCAGACTATGAGGCAGGAGACTAACCCAAGACCCAGAGAGACAGCATTTTATCTTTTCCTAGCCTTAGCCAGCCTTAAACTCTGATAATTACTGAGCAAGGACAGGAGGATGTGGACACATCAACTATTACCAGCAGTTCAATGCCAGTTCCAGCTCCAGCTCCAACCTCTGCCCCAGTTCCAATCACCCATGTCCCTACCTGCAGTTCAGATGGGAACCAAAATATCATCATTGAGCTGTTTCATCTGAATCTGCAGCCTCCCCTGCTTCACCTGCAGTCTTCCCTGGCCAAGTGGACTACCCTTACTTCTAGCACCCTCCAGGGAAGATTGCACAGCTCCTCATTTATAAATCAAGATGGATTTCCTTCTCAGTGACCCAATGATGATAAAACCTGACATTGGTTTGATGCTTTACTCTTCTCTAACAGTGCACATTTCCATATCCCCTTAAGGGTTATAGAAGGCTTTTCTCAAGATACTTCTCAGAAAGAGATGATCCAAAATTATGTCCCCATCTCTGAGTCTCAGCAAGGTTAAGTGAAATGATCACATAGGCAAGATATTAGACAAATTGATCTCTACTCCAACCTCTGGCCCAGTTCCAATCATTCACATGTATTTCTCTGATCCCAACAGGCGTAAGGTTGGCTGTATGACATGGGTCAGTGTCATGTTTCCTGTGGTTACAATGAGTTAGAGGGTATGCCAGATGTTTATGCAAAAAGACAGGAAGAATTCTTAGTTCATGAGAAGGGAACCTCCTATCCCATTGAGCACATTCTGAGAAATCACAGGCCTGGACTACAACAGGAAGGGATAGAGAGGAGAGGCGACTGTCAGATTTGGAGGCAGAAGACCTGGGTTTGAATCAAGAGTCTATTATCACTATGGCACAGATTTAGATCTGGTAAAGAAAGACCTCTGAGTTAAGTTACTTCATGTGGTTTTTGTTGTCCTGTTTGACAAGATGGGTACAGGGGAAGCCAGATGCAGCAGATCTGGCTTCTCTTTGGTTGGCAAATTCCCCAGAGATCAAGTTCCAGATCAAGGTTTGGGCGCCTCTCAAAATGCTACAAACATTTCTTGTTTTCTATTCCAGATTTTATCTCCCTCACCCTTTCCAGAACTCTCCAAATAATTGTATATCCAAGAGCAAGTCTGCTAAATGACTGGCATTTTCATAGTGCTTTAGGTTTTCAAAGTATTTTACATTTATTTCTCATTACAGACTTGGAAAGTAGGTGCTATTGTTGCTCCTCATTTTATAGCTGAGATGATAAATGATTTAAATAAAGTCCCACAACTACTAAGGACCAGGTTTCTTGATTCCAAGGCCTCTTCTATTCACTGTGCCACTTTGTTGATAGATTAAATCAAATTATCAGACCTCGCCAGGGCTGCCACCACCCAACTCTTACCTGGTGCCAGGAAACTGCGGGAAGAGCAGGGCCACACTCTGGTAAAGCATCTTGGCAGAGAGGCTAAACCAGGTGGAGGGTAACTGAGATGTCCCAAACCAGGGGAATGTCTGCCCCAGCAGGAAAAGCCTTTCCCTGCCAGAATGAACAGATGAGAATGATCTGCTCCAATGGCCATGAAGATGGTTGAAGCAGGGGCCGTGGAGAGCTGAAAGCTTGGTCAGACATTGTAGACACCAAGGCCACGCACTGCATCCTGGGCCATCAGCAGCCATCCTGACTCACGTCCTGCCACTGAGCTTCAGTGCTTGGGAAGAGTGAGTGAGGCTGAGGATTTTTGCAACTCTGCCACATTAATCCGATACACTCACTATCTTCTGTCATCTATGTATGTATGTGTGTATATATGTGTGTGTGTGTTTGTATCTATCTTCTGCCTGCCTATCTCCTAGCTATCATTTAGCCATCTGTCTGCCTGAGTCTCCATCCATCCATCCATCCATCTCTATCATCTATCTGTCTGTCTATCTCTATCATCTATTTATCGATCTTCTACCAATCATCCATCTACTTATCGATCTATGTACATATCTTTCCCTCTCTCTGTCCCTCTAGCTTGCATTGTCCCATCTTGCCCAGCCTGGAAGTGCGGCAGTCACTCATGGATGGGATCCCACCGCAGCAATGAGCAGGAGCTGGAAACTACTCCTTTCCTGCTCTGGGCTGTTCCGCCCCTCCTCAGGCAGGTTAGTGCCTCCAGCTCCAGCACAGTCCCCCATCTCCAGGGCACTCCGCTCCATCTTTCTTGGTAGCAGCCATTATAGGCCTGGGCCACCACACCCGGCTTAGAATGTTTCTTTAGTTTCTCCCAGTTCTGAAGTGCTTTCTGCCATAATAGCAAAAACTTCCCATTCTGTAGCTCTTCAAGGCTTACAGAGATTTTTCATCAAAAGGGCAGCAGTTCCAGGGATTATTTCCCCCCCTTTAATAAATGGAGAAACTAAGGTGCAGGAAAGTGCTGACTCACCTTATATAACACAGGTAGTAAGCAGCATGCCTAGGGTCAGACAGAGTTCTCTTTCCACTCTGCTACACTATTTGGGAGACTGGTCAAATTACTTCCTCTTCTGAGCCTCAGTTTGCATCTCTAAGAAATGGGCAACATTTACACATATACCACCTACTTCATAGCATTATGCTAAAGCTTAATGAGGCAACAGGACAAAGAATTTAGAACCAGGAGATCCATGTCCTAAGCCCAGTTCTGATGTGTAGTTTCTATGCCAGCAGTTCTCTTAACCTCCCCAAGACTCAGTTTTACCCTCCATAAGATGGGGACATACTTTTATATCATCCCTTTCTGAGGAGTGGTCCTCCCCCACTCCAAGTCAGGCCCTCAAGCAGCAGCCCAAGTCTCGGATCCATGGGTGTAAATGGGATCCACCCAGTCTGCACCATCCCAAGCCAATTTCCTCTCTTCATGAAAAGATAGCTCCATTTGTACTATGTACACTGGCCCAAAGCAGTTGGGCAAAAATATTCTGAAAGCTTCCAACCTGCCAAACCCTATGCTCAACTACACTGTGATGAAAGCAGATGAATAAGCCTCAGTCCCCACCCTCCTTCAACTCACAGCCTCACAGAGGATCACGTTAGCAGGCAACAAGAGACCAGGAAAGCCCCAGCATTCCCCAGAACCTGCAGCGGTCACCCATGAAGGAGGGGTCCCTTCTCCCCAAGTCCCAGGCCTGCTGGCCTGGCCAATACCTGCTCCGGTGGCCGCCAGTCCCACTCACAGAATGCCATGGAGCTGGCTGTGCATCACTTTCTAGTTCCAAGTGCTTATTCAACAGGGACTGCGTGGCAAATTGTAGAGACCTTGGGATGCATGGCATAGAATAAATGCTTTGGTGGGGAGGGATCTTCGGACAGAAAATGACAGAGCTGGCAGGGCCCGTAGACCATTAAAAAAGTGCATCAGGCTTGAATGGGATCTTAGGTCATAGAACATCTGCTCTGGGAAGGACCTCAGAAGGTAGAATCTAAAGCTGGGAAGGCCCTTAGAACAAATGACCTGTAAATGTTAGAACAAAACGGGCCTTGAAGGTCAAGCTAGTCCGACCACTTTGTTTTACATGAGTAAAAAACTGGTGTAGAGAAGGATTAGACAGTTATTACACAGTAGTCAGGAATTGAACCCAGTCCCTTCAGCTCTATCTATTATAACCTCAATGCCACTTCTGATATTTGTCTTTCAAATACAACTCTTCTTTCTTTCTATTTATCAAGACTCTTTCCAGTTCAAATGCCACCTCCTTCAGGAAGTCCTTCCTGACTCCTTCCTCACCAAATCCCCAGAATCTCTTCCCTCCTCTCTCTGGCCCACAAAACCCATAGATCTTTGGTGCCAGATGTTACTCATCCAATAACAAGAATCATTCACATCCTGTACATCCTGGAGGTAGACAAAGCACATTCACGCTTTTATTTATATAAGTGTTCCCAGCCCAGCCCAATGGTGAGTGATGCAGGGACAAGGCCCTCTTCCTTTCTGTCTCCCCACAGGACATCACACATAGAGATGGACTGCAAATGTTGGTGAATTTGAGCCCTCACAGGCTTTTTTAAAAGGTTCTGGAGAAACAGCATTAGAACGATTCCAGCCACGCATCCCTTTGTCACTGCATCCCATTGAGCAAATCATTTCAGCTCTGGACCTCAACATCTTTCTCGAGAAATGCAGTAGCTGATGGATCTTTGATGTTCTTTTTGTTTTTTGTTCTAAGATTTCCATGCTCTTTGGTCTAAGCCTCCTCCCACTTCTGTTCTTCTATTTTCAGTGTTCTAAGGTTCCTCCCAATTTCAGCATTCTCTTTTTCTACATTCTAGCCATTCTTTCAGCTCTGATATTCTAGCTACATTTTATGTACTAACAAGAGCTGGGACTATGAATTCTGTACCTAGGAGCAAATCCATTTGTTGGGGAGCAGGAGGAAGATGATGGTCTAGAGGACAGTCCAAATCCAAAGGCAGTTGGACAGGGTGTGGCCACATCGTTTAGGCTGAGTCCCATTGGAGTCAGGGTAAAGGCAAACCCCAGGAGAGAGTGATAAGAACTATAGAGGGTCTGAAACCTTAGAGTGCATGGCATAGAACGAGTGCCCTAGTGAGCGAGGATCTCCAGCGCTTCAAACTCCAGTGGTTCAGACCTGGGAGAGGACTACTTACCTGGGAGAGGTGAGGGAGCACAACAGGGAGGGCGCCAGGTCTGGAGGCAGGAACACTCATCTTCCTGAGTTCAAATCTAGCTTCTCACACTTCCTAGCTGTGTGACCCCGGGCAAGTCAGTTCACCCTGTTTGCCTCAGTTTCCTCATCTATAAAATGAGCTGGAGAAAGAAATGGCAAATCGTGCCAGTGTCGCTGCCAAGAAAACGCCAAGAGGAGTCACAAGGAGTCAGACACAAATGCCGACAACTGAGGTGAGTTCTGAATCCCACCAACAACGCAGGGGGCCCAGGTTTCCTACATCATTTGCACTGACCCTCCTAGAAGGTTTCTTTGGGATCAGCATAATGTGGAGTCCTGAGTGACCAAATCTAGTCTCTAAACCACAGGCCTGACCTCCCGGACACCCAGGGCGGGGCTTAAACAGTGCGAGGCTACTTCCCCCCCAGGCTTTTCTCCAAGGAACTGCACTCTAGACATCCCTCCTTGGCTTCTCTTTGACCATCTCTGCTTTGATGTGACTATCCCTGACTGTTTCCCCTACAGCCACCAAGTGGCACTATCAAGCAAGGCAGGCTGAGCAGTCACTCATTCCCTAAGCCAGGGGACCTGAGTGTAGCAGAACTCTTTTGCACTAGGCAGTGGTTCTGTGTACAGATTCACAAGTAAAAGGCCTTTTTTCTCTAGAACATCCCTCCCCTCATGCTGTCCTTGCCTTCTGATCCCATCTGCCTTCTAGAAGGCATCTGCCACAGTTGGATCTGGGGCCTGAACCCAGGAAAGAGGGAGAAATCCTGGTGTCCGGCCCCTTTGGTCCTCAGGGTTTGAGGACCCTCCTGAAGGGTGTGTGAACATAAAGCACACAGAGAATGGACATGGGCTCTCCACTTACTGCATCTCTCCTGAGGGAATTGTCTTTGTGTGTTTTCCAAACTTGGCCACTAGAGAGAGGTGCAGCATAAGCTGATGTTGGAAACTGCCCCAGTAACAGGAGAAATGGGGGGTATTTCATTGTAGAGAATAGAACTGAGAACCCCAGAATATAGAGCTTAGAGCCCACAGTCAGTCTCTTACTATCTTCTCTTACCCTGGCTGTTATCATTCTCCGCCATCTTCACTCATTGATTCCACTATTGAACTCTAAAAATGAGTAGGGACCAATGAAAGAGCACAGAGTATAAGGGCTAGAAGAAATGTTAAACTATAGAATTTATCAATATCATAGGATTTGGAGCTGGAAGGTACCACAAAGATGACATAGTATTAGGCTCTGATTTTCCAATCAATATAATGCCGAAGAAACTGAGGCAAGACAGAGATTAAGCTTTTAATATTTTAATAATGGAGAATTTAGACTAGCAAAGCCAGCTGATGTCTCTTGTCTCAAAGCAGCCAGGAAATAATTCCAGAGACTTTTATATATAGGGCTTCAGTTATCAGGGAAACAAAGGCAGAGGGAGGTGGAGAAAGAACACTGGGTGAGTAGAAATTCCAGGAAAGGGCCATAATTTAGTCCTGACAGATTGGGGGTCAAGATAAGGAGGTCAAGCAGGAAACCAGAGTCTGAGGAAGGAGACAACCAGGCATTTGAGATAAGCCATCTGGAATTTTATGACTTTTTGGTATGTAAGAGTGGCCAGAGCTTCTAGGCCCCAATTCTCTCAGGCCTACTGGAGCAAGGAAGGGAGGAGGGGGCCATCAAGGAAACTGAGGCAGAATAATTCAGGGAAACTGAAGTATTATAACTCAGGGAAACTGAGGCAGGGAAACTGAGGTATCACAATTCAGGGAAAATTAGCTATTACATCAGGAAACAGGCATAGAAAAACGGCAACTCAGATACAATTCAACATATTTATCAAGCTCCTAATATGTTGAAGCTTAAACAAAAATCTCACAGCCTTCAAGGATTAACTCCCCTGTTCATATCTTCAAGGAATTTACATTCTACTGAAGGAATACAGCCTGTACACAGATCCGTAAATACAAAATGATTTTAGAAGGCACAAATCGCTAACACAACAAAGCAAGGTTCTTACCAGTCCTTTGATTCCTAGTCTGCCACATTATGCTGTCAGAACTGGAGGTGGGGAACTAGGAGATTTTATATCAAGACTTAAAAAGGATATTTAAGTTCATGTCATCTTCTCCTCATGTTATATCTTACATGGGACACACACTTCTTAAAGATAAATAATGATAAACAAAAATAATATGCAAAGTGAAAACTGGCATTTCTCAGTAATCTTCTCTTGTTAGTAACAGTATTACTTCTCCCCACTTTAAACTGGAGAAACTGATCCAGAACAGAGAAGTACCTGGTCCCCAGTCACACAAATAATAAGTGAGTCAGGGTTTGATCCCAGCTTCCCTGACTGGTCCCCATTGAAATAGAATCTTCCCGAGGGCAGGAACTGCTTTTTGCCTTTCTTTCTATCCACTGCCTTTAGCATACTGTCAGACCACATAATGAGTATCTAATAAATGTTTACTGAGAAATTACTATTCTGCATTTGCTCAATATAATATAATGCTCAAAACTCTCTTTTTGAAACACTATAATTCCTACTGCTACAGTACCTCAGGTTCACAAAGCACTTTACTTCTTATAGCTCTGCAGAATAAGCATTGCAGATGTTTGACACCAGTTAACTATGTGCCAGGCTTTGTGCTAAGTGCTGGAGATGCAAACAAAGGTTAAAAAAGAAATAGTGCCAGTTCTTTATAGAAGAGACAGCATGAAAACGATTATGAAAAGCAAACAAGCTATATACAGGATAAACAGAAAATAATCAACAGAGAGCAGACAGTAGATTTGACTCTCTTAGTTAAGTTTGATTTGGGGATCAAATGAGGTATTGGAGAGTTGAACAGATGACAAAAGGAGGTTACTTTGCCCTGCCACAATGAGAAAATTCTACAAGGTTATAGTAGCTTTTAGCTCCTGTGGATGCAGCCCTTTCTTCTCCATTTGCAGATGTGTCTGGTTGTTAGGGCGAGAAACAGTGAAGGACATGGTGATCCTCTTGGTTGTCAGAAATCCACAGAGTCTAAGAGGCCTAGACTTTATATGGGTGGAAATGTAAATGCCCTTAGACAGCAGGAAGTTGCATCAGGAAAGTCAAGGACAATTTGGGGTGTGCTACTGATATAACCACAGGTATTTCTTTTTCTAGTGGATTTTAATTACCCCTTATCCTATTTACTGTTTCATTTGAGGTAAAAATTAAAGCAAATTTGATTGATCCGGTCTTCTACTAGCCACCCTCCTTGGCTCCTTAACATAAAGATAAACTGTCATCAATTTGGTGGGTTTGGGTGATTAAAGAAACTTGACATACATGAATGTAATGCAATACCACTGTCATTTAAAAAGTGATAAAATATTAAGAATAATTTTTTTTCCTTTTAGCGTGTAAAGCTTTTCTCTTCCTTTTATTGAAATACAATTCTTCCTTACAGCTTCACTCTGGCAGGATCAGGAAAGATATAGTAAAGGGAATTGATTATTACTATTATACATTACATAATTACAAGGAATAGCAGTTGCATGGGTCTGGTTCAGAATTCAGTTAAAACTTGAACGTTTAAAGACACTCTTTTGTAGAAAAAGAAAGTAATTCTGATAGTTTAAAATAGAAAGGGGGTTAGAATGGATTATACCAATGTCCATTATAGTAAATGGGTAAATTCCTACGGGGAATCAAGGCAATTATATTTAAAAGTATTACTAAATATTTACCAGGTTTTTTTTTTGTTGTTATCATGAACTTTCTCAATCAATGGGAAGATAATATTGAAGATATATAGAGATATTAGAGATGTGACAGGTGATTGTAGAAAAATACAACCATTCTCTCCTGCTTCAAGATGGACATGGAATAGAAGGGGGAACTGCCCAGGTAAATGTGACAGCTCTCTCTTAGGGAAGCTGCCCCTGCATACCACCACACAGAGGGTATTTTTTAAAAAATATTTTATTTTATTTTATAATAACTTTATATTGACAGAATCCATGCCAGGGTACACACAGAGGGTATTAGAGGTTTGTCATGTTGGTCACTTATATGTCTAAAGGAAATGGAAATAACGGTGTACTCAAGTTTACATGGTTAGTGGATAAAGTCTTTAAAATTATCTTTCCATCTATTGAGAAAATTCATGATAACAAAAAACTACTAGGATTTCAGTAATACTTTTAAATAAAATTGTATTTTATTCATCATAATACATGGTTTACTTTAGTTTTGTTTTTAGAAAAGAATATTACAGCAGCTGTGTAAGATGAATTGTAGAGGGGAGGGAGGAGACAGATAGACCAATGAAAAGCTTAGAGCAGTAGTCCAGGTGAGAGGTGATAAGGAGCTAGAGTGAAAATCCTATGAGTTGAGAGAAGGAAAGTGAAGCAAGAAATGCTGTGGGGATAGAATGTTGAATATGTGAGGTAAAGGCAAGGGAGGTGTTAAGAATGATTTGGGGGTTGTAAACCTAGATGACTAGAATGATGAAATAGGAAAGGTCAGAAGAGGAAAATTGTAAAATTTTAGTAGAATTTTAGAAATGAGTTTATATTCCAAAATATGCTGGCTCTGGCTATCATATCTCTATTTGGCAAATAAATCAAATATTTGTTGACTGAGGAGATGTTTATGTCTTCTTGTAATGGCCATTGATTCATACTAGTTATATTTCATTGAGAAAGTATGTAATCAGCATCTATCTTGAAATCAACACAGCAGAAATATGACTTACCCTTCCTTCCAAGCCTATAATTTTTTTGAATTTCCTGTTTCTGTTTGCAGGGAATAAAGTGAAACATGGTTATGGTTGGCTTGGTAGAAGAGGTCATGGAAAGCAGTTATCCATCAGGACAGGAGTTCTGGAATTTAAAGAGTTAAGTCTTCTAGGGCAGGGTCTTTGGTAGGAATTAATGATTTCAGGAAGAAAAAATGGCCAGTTAGTGTAGATATAACTAAGGAGGGGTCTATGCTTTTCTCCCTTTTCTCGCTTAAAGAAAGAGGCAGAGTAGAAATCCCTAATGCCTGAGACTATTGAGTCAGCTAGAGACTGGACTTTCCCCTTTAATTTCATCTAGCTCTTCCCTTCCTTCACATAAAAAGGGTGGAATTTAGTCTCATAGACTTGTGTTTATATCCCCTATGGCAGCAAGGCTTCAATCAGCTCAGCTTTCCATGAAACCTATGAAGAATCCCAAATTCAAGTTTTAAGACCAGGCTTTGTAATGCCGGAGAAACTGAGGCAGGAGAGAGATTAGAGAGTTTTTAATATTTTATTAATGGGAGAATGAGATTGACTGGACAGGACTCTCGTCTCAGATTATCCAGTCAGACAGAGATAAGTATACTGGGACCAAGGAATTCATGTTGGTCCCAGGTCTGGAAGAGACTGTCATCTCAAAGAATCCAGCGGCCAGCTGCCAGCCGCCATCCTCCAGCAATGAATGGAGGAACCCCAACTTCTTAAATACCTTTTTGGAGACAAAGAAGAGAAAGGGAGGGAAAGTTTTTATCAGGGAGGGGAAGCCATAAAACCCTAAAAAATCCGGAGACAGGATGTTTGAATACAAAGAAGTAAAGATATCGTGGGTTATCTTGGAATATTTAAAGGGATATTGTAAATCCTTGAGGATACAAAACAGTCAGGAATCTACTCTCTTGTTTACCTTGCTAATTTATAACCTGAGGGCGAATAATCCTTAGTTTTACTGGGTCAGAGACAGAACAGTTAAGGAAACTGGGACAAGGGAAACTTGTACAGGGAAACTGAGTCAGGACAGTTAAAGAGAACTGTGGCATAACAGCTTAGGAGAATTATATGATGATACATAAAGCTAAACTCTATTTTTTATTAAACCTTTTTATTTACAAAACATATGCATGAGTAATTTTTCAACATTGACCCTTGCAAAATTTTCCGTTCCAAATTTTCCTCTCTTTCCTCCACCCACTCCCCTAGATGTCAGGTAGTCCAAAACATGATAAATATATTAAAATATATGTTAAATCCAGTATTATGTATACATATTTATAAGTTATCTTGCTGCAAAAGAAAAATTACATCTAGAAAGAAAAAAAAAATCTGAGAAGGAAAACAAAATGTAAGCATATATCAACAGAAAGCGTGAAAATGCTATGTTGTGGTTCACATTCAGTTCCCACAGGCTTCTCTCTGGGTGTAGATGGCTCTCTTCATCACTGAACAATTGGAACTTGTTTGAATCATCTCATTGTTGAAGAGAGCCATATCCACAGAATTGATCATCATATATTCTTCTTGTTGCCATGTATAATGATCTCTTGGTTTTGCTCATTTCACTTAGCATCAGTTCATGTAAATCTCTCCAGGTCTCTCTAAAGTCATTTTCTTGATCATTTCTTATAGAACAATAATATTCCATAACATTCATATACTATAACTTATTCAGCCATTCTCCAACTAATGAGTATCCTTTCATTTTCCAGTTTCTTGCCACTACAAAAAGGGCCGTCACAAACATTTTTGTACATGTGGGTCCCTTCTTTAGTATCTCTTTGGGATATAAACCCAATAGAAACATTGCTGGATCAAAGGGTATGGGTGGTTTGATAACTTTTTGAGCATAGTTCTAAATTGTTCTCCAGAATGGTTAGATCCTTTCACAGTTCCACCAACAATGTATCAGTGTCCCAGTTTTACCATATCCCCTCCAACATTTGTCATTATTTTTTCCTGTCATCTTAGCCAATCTAACAAGTGTGAGCTAAACCATAATTCAATAGTTTCTGCATAGTCTGTGAGATATTATTGTGCCACAGTTCCCTTTTATTGTCTTCAGTTTCGCTAATTGTTCTGATTCAGTTTCCCTAAATTGTCCTGCCTGTTTCCCTGAATTGTTCTGCCTCAATTCCTAATTGTTCTGCTCAATCCTGCAATACCACTCCTCCCTCCTAATAATCACAATCTAGATAAGAGAAAGACCTTCTATCTAAGACATCCTGATTCCAGCCCTTCCCTACTTATCAGAATGTCTGGTACCTCCCCCCATCCTGTCATTGTTCTTTATCCCAGCTTATAGGAATGTCCAGTGCATCCCCTAACCCTTCAGAACCACATTGATAGTCTGTTCCAGATCTCAGTGCTCTGACTCCGCCCCTGCCTTGGTCTACCCCCTGGCAACTTAGAGCCACATGCATATATACTTCATGGGAAAGCACACATTAGCTGCTGGATGCTTTGAACATCAGCCCTGGGGGCAACATATCCCCAGCACAATCTCTCCCTTTCAAATAAAATATTAAAAATGCTCTAATCTCTATTTTGCCTCAGTTTCTCCAGCATTACAGTATAAAACTTTTTAAGGGCAAAATCATGATCATCTATAAGAAAGAAGGACAAATAGCAACCTTTGTGGGTTGCTCTCCTAACCCACTAACCCAACTGGAAGTGACCAGTTGGGCAGCACAATTCCCTCTCCCTCTTTTTCTCTCTCCCTTTCTTCCTTTACCCCTTCCTTCTATTCTTCTTTATTCCCTTCTTCCTTTCTCTTTCTTCCTTTTTTCATTTTTTTCTTCTTCCTTTTTTCACTCTTCTTTCTTTCTCTCACTCTTTTTCTCTTTCTTTCTTTCTTTTTTTTTTTTTTTTATTTCCTTCTTTCCTTTTCCCACAGAGAGTATCATTCCCACACATGTGGATACTCTGCCCAAAAGAATGTAATCTCAAAAGATATCTTTATAAGGTAGATTTTGTTCTTAAGAAACCTGCCTTAAACCTAAATCACTCTGACTCTCATTGATTGGTTAAGAAAAGGTCCAAGCCATCTCAATATTTTTCAGTCCCTGATTGGTTCAGAGTATATATAAATAGCAGTTTGTTGCTGTTTTGCCCAGAAACACAGAGGCATTTCCTCTCCTAGATTGATTTTTTTAATTAGATAAAAAAGGTCATTCTGTGCTTCATTTCTTTCTTATCTGACCTTAATCACCGAAAGGTCAGTTGCCTGCGTCAATCTGAGACTTGTTGAAGACCTGAGTTTCAAAAGGCCAAAGTCTGCCAATGCATTTGGGGCCATTTCCAGTCTTGATCCATATCTTACTGTTGGACCCAGATGGTTCTAGGTGGAAAAGAGGCAGATAAGTTTCTGAATTTTATAGGTCCAGATCTCCCTCACTTGAATCCAAATAATTTCTAAGTCATGGTCTGTTGGAATCTTTACAAACTGCTAACTCTTTAGAGATGATGTTTTGGGCCAGAACGTGAAACAAGGTACTAAGTAGAACTAATTAATACAATGCTTGTGTTTACACCTTTACTCATTGGAATTCACAAGTATGGGACATTCACAAAGTAAACTTTGTAACTTTATGAATTCACACCTCCCTTGAAGCTCTTAGGGCCAGAGAACACTATGGGAGAAAACCCATAATCTCTCTCTCTGGTATATAAGAAGAAAGCAGAGGCCCAGTGAAGAGAATTCAGCCAAATTACATGGCGAGGGGAGCATCAAGTCAGAAGAAGCCACGAATCAGAGTTGAGCTAGAGCCAGGAGAGAATTACTTCGGAAGGCAAGAGAGACAGATTCATCTTTGTGCTGGCTGGAGGCTGAAGGGAGCAGAGGCAAAGGACAAAGCTGCAGGAGCTCTCAGAACCGAGCAGAAAGATAGGCTCTAAGAATCTAGCTATCCGAGCCCAAGGAAAGAGACAAGACTTGGAAGGAGAAATAAACATTTGTATTTTTACCAGCTGGCTGCATTTGGGGTAATTATTGATCTGAACTGATACTAAGGCTGCCTCCAGAAAATCTCCTCGATAAACCTTCTCTTGCAGAGAGAACTATTATATTAAAAAGAAGAAAATCACCACAATGGTCCTCTTTGAGAACAAGAACAAATAACAACATCATTAGCAAGAAATATTAGTTGAAATAAGAAGCTCCCAAGTGGCCAGATCCCCCATCCCAGATGAGCTCCTGATGGGGATGAACTCTGAAACTGTGTCCCCTTTAATCTATAAATGAAGAGAGATTTGGGGTCTCAGACTCCAGAGAATCTGGGAGGAGAGATACTTTCCAGACTGGCCTTTTCCTCCCATTGATCTTTTAGGTATCTAGATCCCCAGTCAGGAAATTCCAAATTTTTTGGAAAAAAGCTTTCATTCAATTGGAAGATCTTGGTCTGATAATCAACTCAAACTGCCCCCAGCCAGCCAAGATCTGCTCATAAAATAGGTTTCTATTAACAAATTTTTTGCAAATTTCCTCACTGAGGGATTTGTCTGCTAAGAGAGTGCATCTCAGTGAAAAATAAACCTACCTTTTTGCCACTGATTTTGGGGTTATGAATTCTTTTGAATTTGGACTTGCACCTCCAAGCAGAGGGGCTCTTTCCCCCTTCCTATACTGCATCATTCTGAGGGGACTTTTCTAACTCAGTTCTGGAGCTTTTTTGAGTTCTTAGAGAAGGTCCTGCTGCTATTATTTCTGGTTCCTGTTCCTCTCTTCTTATCACATGATTTTCCAGCTCAGAAAACCTTAAACCTGCTCAGGAATTCTCCTGTGTCCTCCTATTCCTTCCTGGAAATTCATTTGAACATCCTAGAATTGCTCAGGTTCTCTTCATGAGTCCTTCCAATGCTCACTAAACACCTCTGGCAATTGCTACGCAGAGTAAAGTAGGGGAAGGAGCACTGAATTTAGAGTTATTTATCAGTAGGGATTCAGCCACTTACTATGAGAAATTTAGAGGAGACTCTTTGCCTCTCTGAGCCTCAGTATCCTGATCTGTAATATGGGACTGGTATGTGGCTCCGTGAATAGGTCCTGGGCCTAGAGTTAGAAAGAAAGACCTGAATTCAAATCCAGCCTTAGATACTTAATTTTTACTTGCTGTGTGACTGTGGGCAAGTCACTTAATTCTAACAGCCTCACCAAAAGGAAAAAAAAAGTATTCATCTAGCCATTACCATTAGGAAATAATAATAATTGACCTACAAAATACTTTTCTCACAACAATCCCATAAGTAGCTTGAATTTAGATTATATCTGTTGCATCATTATCTCCATTTTATAGGTCAGAACACAGAGAACCAGCAGATAGAAAGTTTGTACAACTTGCATTGATCTGTAATCTTGATGTTTCTATCACAAGAACCCTATTTTACAAATGAGGAGTTTGAGATTAAGAGAAATGATGTTATTTGTTTGCGATCATCTAGCTAGTCAAAACAAGAGTGAGATTTCAAACTCTGGTCCTCTGGTTAACAATCAAGGAGATTTCTTATCTACCTCTTCCCCTCTCATCCTCCCAATTGCCCATAAACAATTTGTTGTTTAGTTCTTTGATTCTTGTCTGACTCTTCATGCTCCTTTTTGTGTTTTTTTGTTTTGTTTTGTTTTGTTTTGTTTTGTTTTGTTTTTGGCACAGATACTGGAGTGGTCTGCCATTTCCTTCTCCAGATCTTTTTTAAGTAAGGAAACTGGGGCAAATGGGGTGAAGTGACTTGTCCAGGGTCACCCAGCTATTGTATCTGAGATCTGAATGCAGATCTTCTTGCCTTCAGACCCAGCACTTTACCCACTGCAACCCAATGAACATTAGGCTTGACTGATTGCTGCAAGTAAGCCCTGTGATAGCTTCATCCAGTGGCCCAAGTTCAGATGAAGTGATTGTTTACAGAATTGATTTTTCCCCAGAACAAATTTTTCGTCAGCTAGAGCAGGATTCCAGTTATCCATCCATCGGGGTTATCTGGGGTTCTTAGAAATTTCTATCTCATTTAGACATTTTGTTTGAGCATGCAATTCATTAATCTTGTAAGATAAACAGCTGCCTTCCATAAATCCATTTGCCTAGATATCAGCAGCATCAAACTACTGTTTTTTCCACACCTTGTATGCCAGAGGAGAAAATAAACCATCATCTGGAGAAAAGGTGGGATCCAAATATTCCAGTGAAGAACTGTCCTCAGTTTCTGCCTCCACACAACGAAGGTATCAGATTAGCTGAGTTCTAAGCTTTCTTCTAGCTCTAAAAGGCAATTCATTTAATTTAAATTGAATTCATGGAGCCATAGCCTTGCAGAGTTGGAAGAAACATTGGAGGTCATTTCCCAACCATTACATTATATAGATTAGGAAACTGATGCCCAGAGTGAGGAAATATCTTTGTTATGCCATAGTTCTCTTTAACTGTCCTGACTCAGTTTCCTTGTACAAGTTTCCCTTGTCTCAGTCTTCCTAATTACTCCCCTAAGCTGTAAATCTCCCTCTGGTCCATGAAGGCTGAGGGCCAATTAGTCTAGGTTATAAATTGTTAGCCCAAGCAAGATAAACAAGAGAGTAGACCTCCTGATTATCTTCTGTCCTTGAGAACATCCCTCTAAAAATATTCCAAGATATTTCACTGACATCTTTATCTCTGGGTATTCAGACATCCTGTCTCTGGGTTTTTTTTTTTTTTTTTTTTTGATTTATAGCCTTTTCCAGCTGGGCTTTCCCACTCTTTCCCACTCTTTCCCTCTTCTTTGTCTCCAAAAGGTATATAAAGGTTAGAGATTCTCCCAATCAGCACTGAATAATTTGAGACGAGAGTCCTGTCCAGTCAATCTTACTCTCCCATTAATAAAATATTAAAAACTCCCTAATCTCTCTCCTGCCTCAGTTTCTCCGGCATTACACCTTTACCAGCTGGCTAGTGAAGTGACACAGAAAGTGTTGTGAGAAGGACAGACTTGAACCCAAGCTTTCTAATTTATATCTCCTAATTTTTCCTCTGACAAAATATAAATTGATGTCTGATTGTGCTTTCTAAAAATCATTCACTTCCAATGCACACCCCCCCCCACACCACATCTGCACACAATCAATAGAAACTTCCTTTGTGATACAGAATTACAATTAATTCTTACAAGATGGGCTTACAAGATAAGCCCACAAACTGACCATACTTGACAACATATGCCTTATTCTGCACCTTTAGTCCACCATCCCTACAGAAGAGGAAAATATGTTTCACTGACAGTCGTCTCCCTTAGTCACTGCACTGATCAGAAAATTTCAGTTTCAGTTACTATGGTTATTGTATAGATTGTTCTTCTGCTTTTGTTACATTGTTCCTCCTAATGATCTTTCCATTACACTTTACTTCCTGTAACTGTACCACCCTCCAAACAAACATCGATGAAGTGCATATTAATAACAATGTGTCACTTTTTGATAGGTCTTTAAGGCATACTTACATCTTTCTTTCAAAAACCATATGAAATATATAAAGCATTTTCCCATAACTACTAGCTATTCAGAATTGAAATCTAGATCTTCTGGATTATGAAATCTAGATCTTCTGGATTATGGAGTCTGCCAACATCATTTTTAGATTACTCTTCAGCCTTCTATTTGACTTCTTTCCATGTTTAATCTTATTATCTCCAACTGGAAGGTATTCCAGAGCTTATGTTTATATATTTATTTCTTGACATCTCTTATTCATCTGACCACAGTTGGCAACAAATTGTCAATTATTGTTTATTTAGTAAAATGGAGAAAATTTTCTTCAGCCTTCAGTTGTTTTGATTCTTGTCTGTCTTTTCGTCATCCCTTTTGGGGTCTTCTTGGCAAAGATACTGGAGTGGATAGTGGAATGGTTTGCCATTTCCCTCTCCACCAAGCAAGTATTATTACACTATCATGACAGAATTGAATCAAATTTCATTAAACAAAAACATATTAAACATCTATTCTCTGCAAGTTCCCTTTTGCTGGGAACTACAGACACAGAGATTGATAGGACACAGACTGTGCTCAAATGACAGCACCCATATAACCAGGATATAAGGTACAGTGTAACAGAGACAGTAGAGAGAGATTTAGGCAAAGAAAAAGAAATTTGGGCAGGGAGAAATCTCTGTGAGCAACCAGGAAGTTGTAGTTGGGGTAGCCAGTTTCCTAGTTCTTGGAGAGCATAGCATCTGAGTTTCCCTTGGAAATAGGAAGAATTGAGCAGTTGGGGATGAGTGGGGGCATCCTGTCTAGGATAGTAGGTGTTATGCAAAACTTGGAGAAAGGAGAAGAGAGGGAAAGATGACAAGAAGAGGGCAATGAAGGGTCATTCTAACTGGTTGCCTGGAGCTTACATAAGGAGATCAAATTTTTATGTTTTGTCTATTTATGGCCATAGGTTTTACCACTGGAACTTTTTTTAGCTGTCTCCTGTGAGCACATTTTAGGCACAGTAGGTCTAATCCAATCTTCCAGGGCCCAATTGAATTAGCGCAGGCAATAAAATTCAGGACAGCCAAGGTGTTTGTAATTTAGAAATCATTTATTGTTTATTTACTGGCTGGGCCAGGATGGACTCTCAGTAGAATACCGCCTCAAACCTAAATAGAGACAGGCTTATAAGCAATTCTTGTTCTGCCTTGGTTACAACAGTGACTCGACTTCTTGCTCGAGAAGGGGGATTCTGGGGAGCTTACAGGATGTCATTGTTAGGTAAGCATTCTGTCTGAACATAAAAAACACTTCCCTTAATTTAGTTTAAGCAACATTTTCCTCTAAGCCTGATAGGGATCAGAACATTGAGAGTGGGAACAGCAATCTGGTTCTGACAGTGTGGTGGGAGGAACAGACAGGGCCAATCTTTTGTCCATTTCAATCCCCTCTTTTTATGTTCATAGTTGTTTCTCATCTGAGGCCAGCGGGGAATAAGTACATAGGCAGCTATGAGGAGGAGAAGAAGGAATAAGAGGACTGGACTTGCGATTAGAGTGACTGATACCAGGACATTTAAGCCTTACTACTGGCCTCCTGGTCATCCAACTGCTTATGCAAGGAAGCTAAGGATTCCCTAATGACCCCCCACCGACTTGACAACCTCTGCTAGGGAGTCCACTGATTTTTCTAAATGGGTGATGAGACTCTCTAGAGTCTGCATCAACCTGAGACCTAAGAAGGCAAATGTAAGGTCAGAGAAACTGAGGCAAGATAGAGATAAGAGAGTTCCCAACATTATATTAATTGGAGAGTTTGACTGGACAGGACTCTATTCTCAAAGCATCCAGTGGTGAATATGAGTTAGTGCAAGGCAGGGGCAGGGTCAGAACATTGAGAGTAGGAACAGCCATCTGGTTCTGACAGCGTGGTGGGAGGAACAGACAGGGCTGCAGAAAGGATCAGATTGCAGAGCAGATTATGCACAGTTAGACCATCAAGGCAGGCAAACCCAAAACTTTTAGATGCCTGATATCAAACTAAAGGTCCTTTGAGATTGGTGAAATACTAATTAATGAACTGGAGTTACAGGACTGGAAAAACAGATCAGAGAGACTGCCAGTCCCAAGACAGGTGTTTGGTTTCTGATTGTTTCTTAAAAAAAAAAAATCCCAAGAACTGAGTTCACCAGGACAATTCTGACAGAACAAGGGGTTCCTATTCTTTCAGATAATTTTAGAAAAATATACCAGTTTCCCCAATGTTCTATCTCTTCCTCCCTTTTTCTGTTTCTCATGGAAAAAATTTATCAAATGACCATTCCACATATAAATCCCAAGAGTGAATCAAAATCCCTATATACAACAGACTAGTACAGTAGCATTGCCTAAAAATCCCTCAAACATAACATTAATAGTTACACAGTTTTAACAAATCCCATCCCAAATCTTAAACACACAATAATAGATGACCCAGGTAAGGTTTAATAGTCAGTCATCAACCATTCCCAAAGTCCTCCATATCAGTCCAAAATTCACTACAAGCAGGGTCCATGGTTTCATTTAAAAACTGCTGCAGGCTGAGAAATGAGAGGTTCTCATTCCATGCAGAGGGTGGGTGTGTTGTGCTGACAATCAAAGCTGATTAAGATCCCAGAAGCAAGTCAATATCCATGATTGACACAAATCCAACAAATAAAGGTTAGAACAGTCTGAGATAAAAAGACTGGTCCACAAAACTGCTGCAACATGTGAAGAGCAGCTTCCTATGTGAAGAGATGACTACTTTACAGGACAGGCACCAGCTGTAGTCTCAAGTCTTAACAGCAGTTAGGTCTCCCAGAACACTGTTAATTGTCCTCTTATCATTTAGAAACCTTAAAAAAAAACCCACAAATACCCAATAACAGACAGATGACCAGGCTAAATACTTATTTGCCTAAGCATTTAGGATACAATGATTACATATAATCAGACTGAAAATAGTAAGGTATGGCATAATTGAATTGCATTAACAATTCTATTGACTATTGCTCTGACCACAGAGATAAGCAACATTTGCAAGAACTTAACATAAGCAGTCAAAACTCAACCTTCAGTACATACAGGATAAAATAGCTTTAACCCAGTTTTATTCCAATAAATTGTCCCACTAACTGTCAGAGAATTGAGCTTTAAAACTACTATAAAACATTAACTAATTAACTATAAGCCCAAGACATTTTACTTCCAATAACAGGTTCCATTAATCAAATTTCTGGTAAATCCTAAACAAATCTTTACCATAATCTTATAGTGATAGCAGTAAGAAATTTGTCCCAATAAGTTCACAACTTAAACACTTATCCAAGTAGATGATTCATAAGTGAACATTATACATACAAATCAGTTTGCTTTTAAATACCCAATACATAGAAAGATATCCCAAATTGCATATTGTCCATAACAGAAACATTTTCAAAAAGACAAAGAGAAAGTATTATTTTCACAGTCCCTTTTGTCTTCAAAGATAAAGATTCAACTCTCAAATTTTTCTCAAAGATTTCATCCTCAGGGTGACCCAATACAATCAATTTAAAACTTATAACAAATGTCCAAATACCACATAAGAGAATCTGAAAGATTCTTTAAACTTTTAGAACTATCCTGCCAAAGTATGGATCACATTTATGACTATATTCCTCAAACAAGAAAACCATTATGTATCAAGAAACAAATATTTAGTCAATTAACTTAAAAGTAAGCCTGTCCCTTTAAATCAGTTTGCTGCATTGACAGTAACTTGATTAAAAAACAAAACAAAACAAAACGGCTGGAACACACTTAGTGGGATGAGAGGAGGAGAGAATTCCTTGGGGCCACTCTTACCCCACTCCTACACTCTTGGATAAAAATTTCCTCAGGTTTCCCACTCAATTTCTTACATGGGAATCCTTCTCAAGATGTAGCCCATCAGTTTCTTTCCAAGTCTACCAGATTTCCAACTTTCTCCTTCTTTCATGCTACATACTTAAATTATCTCCAACAACTTTAACTAGACACTCTACTGTTAAAGTAGCAGAAAGCAGTGGGGAGTGGGTGAGTTGAATCTTTATCTTTGAAGACAAAAGGTCCTCTTCCCATTTCTCTTTCTCCCCCACCTCTTCTTCCTGTTGCCAAAACCCTTTCTCTTACTTCCTAAAATCATGCAAACCTTTAATTATTCCTACAAATCAATCCTTCATAAATCACCTGCATTCTTCTTTCCAGTTCTCTTCAAAACTTTTAAAATTCACCATATAGTGAATATAGCTAGATAACTCCATAAAACATAACTTACAATGTCAACATTTAAACTGTATCAAATAAAACTTCTTCTTCTTCTTCTTCTTTTTTTTTTTAATGCCTGAGTGTTTGTCTGACCACAATTAGCATCTCTCTTATCTGTCCAGACAGAGCTTGAATTGTATTGCTCTTTAACTAAATCAGGCTGCTTTTTTTTCTTTAGTAATAAAGGTATTAATATTTAAACAAATTCCAAGATATTATCCTCAGAATAAACAGAATAACAAAATTATTTCTCAAAATTTTCAGAATCATCCCAAAGTTCCTAATCAATTTTTTTTTCTCTTCCTGAGTTTCAATCAGATAAGGTTTTATTATCCACTACTCTAGCAGGCTCTGAAAACTGCTTTAAGGGAAAAACTTTCCTGTCAGTTTAAAATGGCCAAGTTCCATTTATTTACAAATTAGGAAGTACAACAGATTAAAAAGTTTAAAATCACAAGCAAATTTTCAAATAATCAATCCCAAAATTTCTTAATCATTATTCTTAAAACTTAACAGAGCTCTTAAATTAACAAAACAGTCAAATCACACAGAACACATACAACTAGAAGAGTGCCCCAAAAAGATTCTTAGAATCAGATCAGACCAGATGTGTCCAGATTTAGACACCCAGGACCATCACACAGCATCCTGTGGAGGTCGGCAAGGGGTCCTTAGTGCTGATTCCTATTTACAGCTTACCTTACTTGCTACAGATACAGGAGTACTCACCAGACCAGACAGGTGGCTGCAGGATAGTTAGGCAACTACAGGGGCCCCTTAAAATCTTATTAACCAAAACTGGCTTTTAGAATGCTCTGTGCCAATTTTGAACCGAATTAAAAAAATTTGGGTCTCACTCTCCTAGTCTGCAGAAAGAGATTTCTGGAAACTGGGATTGAGGAGCATCTCTCGGTGGCCATCCCCTAGGATCCATAACCTCTTTTGCCTTCCAGAGAGAGGGACTGGGCGTCAGACTGAGCCAAAGGCTTATCTCAGTGGGACCTCCAAATGCCCAGGCAATAAAATTCAGGACAGCCAAGGTGTTTGTAATTTAGAAATCATTTATTTTTTATTTACTGGCCGGGCCAGGATGTACTCTCAGTAGAATACTGCCTCAAACCTAAATAGAGACAGGATTATAAGCAATTCTTGTTCTGCCTTTTGGTTACAATAGTGACTCAACTTCTTGCTTGAGAAGGGGGATTCTAGGGAGCTTACAGGATGTCATTGTTAGGCAAGCATTCTGTCTGAACATAAAAAACATTTCCCTTAATTTAGTTTAAGCAACATTTTCCTATAGGATTGAGGCTCCTAGATTCAGGGATGAGGTGGCTAGTCTTTTGTCCATTTCATAATGAACCCTTCAGATACTTGAAGATAGGTAAATAAGGACCAAATTGTGGTGAGCCTTGACTGAGAAGATAAAGTATTTTGACTTTCTTCTGTGAGTTCATGAGAGCCCCTCTAGAGTTGTTGAGCAAACTTAATCTTGGTAGCAAAGTGAAAGATTGATTGGAAGTAGGTCAAACAGACAGGGCATCTCAACTTAGTAGCTGGGTGATCTTGGGCAAGTTAACCTTTCTAAGCCTCAGTTTCTTCATCTGTAAAATATAAGTATTGGGCCATATGATTTCTAAAGTCCTTTATTTCAAGATCTTATCTTGGTAGAAAGGACAGTGGTCAAAAAAGTATGTACATGAATGAAATTACTAGACTGTTGAAATGAGTTTGACCACTGTGTTTTCCTTCTTTCTTTCTTTTTTAATAAATCCTTTTATTTTCAAAACATACGCACAGATAATTTGACATTTACCCTTGCATAGCTTGTGTTTCAGATTTTATCTTCCTTCTCCCCACCTCCTCCCCTAGATAGCAGGCAATCCACTATATGTTAAATACGTTAAATATATGTTAAATCTAACATGTATAAACATATTTATACAATTCTCTTGCTGCACAAGAAAAATCAGATCAAAACAAGAAAGTAAATAAGTAAGAAAACAAAATGCAAGCGAACAACAACAAAAAGTGCAAGAATGTAATGTTGTGATCCACATTCACTTCCCACAGTCCTCTCCAGCAGTGTAGATGGCTCTCTTCCTCACAAGATTATTAGAACTGATATCAATCATCTTTTTGTTGGAAAGAGTCACATTCAACAGAATTGATCATCCTATATAATCTTCTTGTTGCTGTGTATGATGACCTTCTGGTTCTGCTCATTTCACTTTGCAGCAGTCCATGTAAGTCTCCCCAGGCCTTTCTGAAATCATCCTGCTGATCATTTCTTATAGAATAACAATATTCCATAACATTCATTTACCATAACTTATTCAGCCCTTCTCCAACTGATGAGCATCCACTCAGTTTCTAGTTTCTTGCAACTATGAAAAGGGCTGCCAAACATTTTTGCACTTGTGGGTCCCTTTCCCTCCTTTAAGATCTTTTTGGAATATAGGCCTGATAGACACACTGCTGAGTCAAAGGGTATGCAACTTTTGATTTGATAACTTTTTGAGCATAGTTCTAAATTGCTCTCCAGAATGGTTGGATCTTTTCACAGTTCCATCAACAATGTATTAGTGTTCCAGTTTTCCCACATCCCCTCCAACATTTGTCCTTTTCTTTTCCTGTCATCTTAGCCAATCTGAGAGGTGTGTAGTGGTATCTCAGAGTTATCTTAATTTGCATTTCTCTGATTAATAGTGATTTAGAGCACCTTCTTCTATGATTTAAAATAGTTTTAATTTCTTCATCTGAAAATTTTCTGTTCATATCCTTTGACCACTTATCAATTGGATAATGGCTTGAATTCCTACAAATTTGAGTCAATTCTCTATATATTTTAGAAATGACTCAGAACCCTTAAATGTAAAAATGATTTCCCAATTTATTTCTTCCCTTCAGATCCCAGATCTGATCTACATTTGTTTTGTTTGTACAAAATCTCTTTAACAACATAATCAAAATTATCTGGTATTCAATTATGAATTCCAGTTCTTCTTTGGACACAAATTCCTTCCTTCTCCATTGATCTGAGAGGTAAACTATCCTATGTTCTTCTAATTTGCTTATAATATCACTCTTTATGTCTAAATTATGAACTCATTTAGATCTTATCTTGTTATGTGGTATTAGATATGGGTTGAGCCCTAATTTCTTCCATACTAGTTTCCAATTTTCCCAGCAGTTTTTGTCCAATAGTGAGTTCTTATCCCCAAAGCTGGGGTCTTTCAGTTTCTTAAACACTAGATTGCCATAGTTATTGACTATTTTGTCCTGTGATCCTAACCTATTCCACTGATCAACTATTCTATTTCTTAGCCAGTACCAAATGGTTTTGATGACCACTGCTTTATACTATAATTTTAGCTCTGGCACAGCTAGGCCACCTTCATTAGCATTTTTTATTAATTCCCTTGAAATTCTTGAACTTTTATTCTTCCATATGAACTTTGTTACTATTTTTTCTAGATCTGTAGAATAATTTCTTGGGAATTTATTGTTATGGCACTAAATAAGTAGATTAATTTAGGTAGTATTTTCATTTTTATTATATTTGCTTGGCCTACCCATGAGCACATGATATTTTTCCAAATGGTTAGATCTGATTTTCTGTGGAAAGTGTTTTGTAGTTGTGTTCATATAATTCCTGACTTTCCCTTGGCAGACAGAGTCCTAATTATTTAATACTATTGGCAGTTATTTTGAATGGAATTTCCTTTTGTATCTCTGGCTGCTGAACTTTGTTGGTAATATAAGACTGTGTAGTCAGATTGAAATCTGATGCAAATCTTAGACTGTCTGTAGTTATCTTGAGGAGACTATCATCCCTTCTCACCAGATGAGGAAGGAAATACATAAGTCCGACTGCTTACATCCTGTCCAGTCAAGTTAGACATCAGGATGGCCAGATTTAGGAAAACTATGCCCCTCTTTCATTCTATTTTGTCCTGTCCTGGGAAGAGAGCATATAAATTCCATATGTTTAAGACTGTAGAGACAAGGGAAGAAATGGAGCCTTTCAGTCCTCTTTATCTGATCCTTTGTCTTCTAAATGACTTCGGAGTTGTTTTTCCAGAGACTGTTATTTTGGGCAACTTTGAAATACTTCCTGTATTGAATTGAAATGTGAACTATCATGAACTTTGTCGATTATTTATCTGTCTTTTTATTTATTTGTTTATTGAAACCTACAAATGCAGTTTGGGTAATACCTGGGCCTTTTGGTAATTCTTTTTATAGCCTGGATTTATCAAATCCCTCTATTCCTTTTTATAACATCCTATAAACTGATTATTTTTACTTTCACTTATTAACTTCCTCAATCTTTATTTTTGAACTTTTCACAAAATAAAAAGATTTGACTAAAAGACCCCTAAGTTTCTTTTTCACTCTAAATTTATAATGCCATGATGATGCTGTTAACATCTTGATCAAATCAGAGGAAAGGAGGATTAGCTATGTGCCTTAGATTTTGAAAGAGAACTCAGTAGCCAGTCAACTCTACTGACCTGAGTCCAGAGTACCACAAGATAGTATTGGTAATGGCATGAGTTGTCTTAGAGACTGGAAATTGGCCCAGCTGTGGCAAAAGAAGTATGGTCCATAAAGTTTGTGTTGTGTTAGAGTAAACTTGAAAAGAGGCTTTCCTAGAAGCTAAGAGAATGCTCATGTTAAATGCTCGGGAGTTCAAGATTTGGGCCAGAATGGAAAACATAAATTTAGATGAAGAGGATCCATTTGGAATTGGAAGGAATGAGAAGAGAATGACTATAACTAGAGAGTACATCATCATAAGGAAAAGTTTGTTCAGAAAAGAATGAAACAGGAGAAAAGTTCTAGGGAAAACATGGCATTACATGCGTCCCACTTACACATAGTGCTCTGCCTGACTTGAGAAGGAATACATGCTTATGTCTGGGTTTTAGTACTCCCACTCTACAACTTTCATACCAGGCTAGAAGTATAGTGATAAGAAGATGGTAATCAGGTGTGCTTTCATACTATTTATTCAAACATTTTCTGAGTATGTCATAGACTACTTTGTGAAGAGAGTATCTATGAGGGCACACAGAGGAAGGAAGGAAGAGAGAAACAAGCATTAAGTGCCAGGCTCTGCACTAAACATTTTACAGATTGTAATTTGGTCCTCACATCAATGCTAAAAGACAGGCACTATTATTACCCCTATTCTCCAATTAAGGAAATAGAGGTAGATAGCAGTTGTGACTTGCCCGGGGTCACACAACTGTAAAGTGTCTGAACTGATTGTGAATACTGTTCTTCCTGTCTCCAAGTCCAGTACTCTATTTACTTTACCATCTTAATGCATCTAAGAGGACCTAGAATAAGGCATGAATGACATAAGACAAGAATGTATTAGGTTGGTAACACCATGTTTTTATGAAATATCAGACAGGTACATCAATCAATCAATAAGTATTTATTAAGCACCTGCTGTATATCTGCCAAACATACTGCTACATATTGGGGAGTAAGAAGGAGACACAATAATAAGAGTCCTAACTCTGAAGGAGATTAAATTCTCTAAATCACATAATACAACATCCAGTAAATATTTATCGACTGTTGACTAAAATGTACCAGGACTGGATCAATAGCTCTACAACAGTTTTATTTGTCTATGCAAAGCTCATTTTGAGCTCATAGCTTCACCTTCTTGATGCTCTACAATCTCTTATAGCCAAGGTTCCTTAGTCTCCAACTTAGACACACTCTGAACAATGGAATCTTATGTTATTGTTGAATACATTTATTGACTTTGTGACAGTCATCATTACTTAGCTTTCTGTTATTTTTTGTCTCAGGTCCTGTGAGATGAGACCCACCCAAGACTGGATTGTGATTCTAGACTAATAGGACAGATAATAGTGGAGTATGTTTTATGCATGTTGAATGTATCTGAAGAAGTTATCCTTGTTAATCAAAGTCCAGGGGGGAGGGAAAGAAAGTGAACACAGGGTCAGAATAATGAAAAGCATGTTGTTGGAAAAAACAAAAATAATTTGGTACTTAACAATACCTTATGGACTGCCTGGCCAGAAAGAGAATATAAATGTAGAATTTAGGAAAGAGGTCATAAGCCTGACAAAGACATGATTTGATGATCCAGACTTCTGCTAGAGCTTTTGCTCACTTTCTGCCAGATGTTTATCAGTTAACAACTTCCTGACTTGTTTTGACATTAATGTCATCTTTTTTTAATGGGGAAAGAACAATGGAGAAATTCTGTTCTTTATCCAATTCTAATAAATAGGAAAGAAGTGGTTGCTGGTATAGAAATGATAGGAATCTTTCAGGGGAAATAATTACTCTTCCATAGTGTTTGCAATAGAGAGGATAAAGGAGCAGAAACAGTCTTGATGAGTTTTGTATGCCCTCAGTTCCTGGTGCCCTCATCCTGGAAGAGGATGAGGTTAGTGGCAATAAAAGAATTGTTAAAACCCCCTTTTTGGTTGGTTGCAGGTTTAAAGTGAAAGAATTCAGTTATCCCAAATTATTAATGGCAGAAATAAAAGTTTATTGTTGGATAGAAAACAGTTTGCTAAGAGACTGAACTTCTATAGTGGCAGAGTCCTATTAGGGAAATGGAATCTTTTGCTGAGAGAATGCCTTCTCAGCGGGCAGAGAGTCCTAGCAGCTGAGTAAGCTACTTTAAACCTTCTGTGGGGAATAAATCCAGATACTGTCCTTTTTAAGGAGTCTTGGGACTTCAGGATCCAAGGTTCCCAGGCTTAGATGCTTGTCAGTTTTCAGTCCAGATCTCCTATTGGAATTAACAACATTCAAAAAGGTGCTTTTGACTAGGATTTCTAATTGAATCAAAGGCTCTGGCACCCTAAAAAGATAACTTATCTGGGGTTGTATGCCTTCCCCAGGAGGACTGAGACTCCAAAAGGGATCACAGATCAAAAGGAAATATAGTCTCTTAAAGGGAAGATAACTTCAGTAAAGGGAACAGTTTCTTTCCCCCTAAAGCCTGATGCTCATTCTTTATTTTAAGAGAACAGAGTTCAAAGAGTGTAGAGGTAGGGGGAAAAGGGGCAAAAGGAGAGGTGACATGTATAGACAAGAATTTCACAGGTTAAGTTATAGGGGAATTCTAAAAAATGAAATTCTGCTAACACAAAGTCCTTGGGGAAGGGAATAAAAACCGTGGTCTAAAGAGACCACTGTAAATGATCAGAGGGAGAGCTCAACAACCAACTTGGATTTTAAAAAGATTTGTACAGAATTGAAAACAAGAGAGTAAAATAGAAGATGGATTAGAAAAATGATTCTGTAACAAGGGCATTAAGTATGCTGAAAAGTTCAGAATTTCCGAGATGGGTGAGAAAAACCAAGGACAAGAAGAAAAGATTTCTTTGAGGTATGTTGGGGGAAAAGGAAGTTCAAAGAAGAGAAAGGATTGCTGCTGTAGGGAATGTCACAATGCTAAAGGACAAAAGTTGCCTAATTTTTGTTTTACTTATGTTTTGTCCATCAAGGAAAGAAAAGAATAAGATACTAAAGGTAAGATCGCAATAAGAGAACACCAAACTTGCTTTCACATGTGCCAATCACCTAACATTCAGTGAACCTGAAAAAACTGGCAAATGGGATTGTTCAACCCCTCTCAGTGGTGGGGGAGAGGGGATAAACAATTATATGGTCCTTACTATGTACCTGGGCCTGTGCCAAGACCTTTTTTTTTTTAAACAAATATTATCTTTTTGATACCTCACAAACAATCTTGGGAGGTACTCATTTCACAACTGAAGCAATTGAGGCAGATAGAGCTTAAGTGACCTGCAGAGGGTCAAACAGCTAACAAGTGCCTGAAGCTATATGTGGATTCAAATCTTCCTGTCTCCAGACCAATTCCCTGTCCACTGAGCCATTGGCACCCTGCTGATAGTTGCAAGATCATAGAGATTCATCAAAAGACAACTGGATTGATGGCTAGGAACAAACAATTTTCAAATAGTTGCAATATTTAACAACTGTATGAAGGAATGTTCCAAATGATTAATGATAAAAGAAAGGAAAGGCAAAACAATTTTGAAATTTTATTTAACATTGAGAAAATTACCCAAAAGGAGGGGTAGGTGGACAAAAGTTGGGCACAGCCAATGTCATGGAAAATGAAGCACATTAGTGCATTGTTAGTGAAGCTACAAATCAGTATAATTATCTTGGAAACAATTTGGAATCATGCAAATGAAGCAGCTACAATGTCTATACCCTTTGACTCAAAGATTCCAGAAGCAGCTAAGCAGCAAATTAGACAGAGCTGGGCCCAGAGTTAGAAAGAACTGAGTTCCAATTTGGCCTTAGGCACTTATTAACTGTGTCACCCTGGGAAAGTCATTTAATCTCTATCTGCCTAAGGTTCCTCAACTGTAAAATGAAGATATTAATAACAATTGCCTTGTAGGATTGTTTCAAGGATTCAATGGTATAATATTTATTAAAAAAACAAATAAACAAACACTTAGCACAGTGTCTGACAGAATAAGATCACTACATAAATGCTCATTTCCTTCCCTTCCCTCACTTGTGCACATGTAACCCAACGAAGTCAGTGGCAACAATGCAGGGATCCATTTACACTAAAATATTTACAGCAGTTTGTTGAGGCTAACAAAAAACTGGAAAAAATAGATATTTACCAAGTGTGGAATAGCTTAACAAATTATGGTATGTGAATGTAATGGAATGTTGTGCTATAAAAATCAATGAATGTGATGGATGAATAAAAACATGGAAACCTGTACACAACTAATGCAGCAAATCCCTATTGCTACCTTAACTATTACTTCTCTCAAATTCCAGTGGAGTCAAATTATGACTGAACGCAAAAGCTCTGGGAAAAGTTCTAGGAAAAATCCACTAGTCAGCAACCTTATCCTGCAGGGGAACAATCAATGTGGACAAAGGGGCCAATATTCTTACTACCATTAATACCAACTGCTGGGTGGCCTAGCCATTCCAGACCTAAAAGTATATTATAAAGTGTCAGTCATCAAAACCATTTGGTAATGGCTAAGGTGATCAGTGGAATGGGTTAGGTATATAAGACACAATAGTCAATGACTATAATAATCTATTGTTTGAAAAACCCAAAGACTCCAGCTTCTGGTTCAAAAACTGACTATCTGATAAAAGGACTGGGAAACTTAGAAAATGGTGTGGCAGAAACCAGGCATAGATTAACATCTCACACGCTATACCAAGACAAGTTTAAAATAGGTTCATGATTTAAACCTAAATGGTGATAATATAATCAAATTGGGAGAGCAAGAAATAGTCTATTTGTCAGATCTTTGGAGAAGGGAAGAATTTATGGCCAAAGAAGACCTAGAGAACATTATGAAATGCAAAATAAATTATTTTGATTACATTAAAATAAAGAGGTTTTGCACAAAGAAAATCAATGCATCCAATATTGGAAGGGAAGCAGAAAGCAGGGAAAATTTTTTTTTTTTGCAGCCTCTTTGAAATTTGAAATCTCAAGTCACCTTTGGGCCTAAACCTTTATTAATGTCGCCATTTGGTTCTCCTCAAAATCCCTCAACAATTTTACCTCACTATATCGGATTGACATGTTCCCTCTCCATTGGCTGCTGCTTAGAAATGGCCATCCATTTTTTTTTTTTTTTTTTTTTTGCATGATTCTACTTTCTGATAGGGAATGTGCAAATATACCAGGTAGAATGTGTAAATTTCCAGAATTAATTAAGGTTAAGCAAAATGAGAAACAGTTCTATAGGAACAAAATTCTCTTAAAAAAAAAAACAAAACAAAACATCTATTACCTATGATAGACTTAGCTCTTCTCAGCAATGTGTTAATTCAGGACAATTCCAAAGACGTGGGGTAGAAAATGCCACCTTGCATCCAGAGAGAGAGTATAGAGATGGAATTTCTTTGGAGAATTTTTGTGTCTCCTTTTCCAGTGGGACAATTCTGTTTATTAAGATGTTATTTTCTTTAGAAAATGTTTGTGCTTTCTTTCTCACCACATACAGGGTGAGCACAGCTCAATATGGTAGGGAGCAAGAATTTTTTATATGGATTGATTCTGAAAAACAAAATTGGGTAGGAATAGCTAAAAAGGGAGCAATTATTGTATAAAAATAGCAAAAGGAAGAAGAAATACAGAGGAAGATGGTGGGGATAGAGGGCTAGTAGTGTGGGCAACTTACTCTATTCTAGGTGGAAGAGAAAACTGTGCATTCTTGGAAGGACGTAGAGAAGTAAGGAACCTGGGGGAACAGAGTGTGGTACGCACCATTAAAGGGATATGAGCATTGGGATTTGGGAAGGTGGAGGGAGAAGATGAGGGTGGAACTGATAGAAATGTGGGGGAGGGGAGAGGGAAGAGGAAGAAGATAGAATTAAGACTGGGGGAAAGGTGGGGGAGGGAAAAGTAAGGTGGGACAGGATGAGGCTGGAACTGGTGGAAAGTTGGGGGAGGAGGGTGAAGGAGAAGAGACAGAAAAATTGAGTAAAGAGAAAATGTAGGGAAATTCACAAATGAATAATTATAACTTTGAAGTGCTAAATCTACTGGATTAATTTCAATAAACATTGAAAAAAATCTGCTGTTCCTTTCAAATATTCAACAAAATTTGTAAATTTCATTTTTTTCTTTCCTTCCCTCCCAATACCCTACAGAAGGCTATTGTGAGACACAAATAGGAATGAGTATGTATGTGTGTATGTGTCTCTATATTTGTGTGTGCCTATAAAATAGTTCTATACATTCTTCTATTTATCAGTTTTTTTCTGGATACAGATAGCATCTTTCTTCTTATGTCTTTTATAGCTAATTTGCATATTTATAATAGAATAATTTATTCATTCAAAATTGTTCTTAAAGAATTTTGCTGTCATTGTATATAATGTTCTCTGGTTCTGCTCATTTCACTCTTTATTATTTTGTGCAAATTTTTCCATATTTTTTCTAAAAGAACTGAGCTCCTTATTTGCTGCAGCATGGTAGTATGCCATCTCAATGAAATACCACAATTTGGTCAGCTTTTTTTCAACTGATGTGCATCCCTGAAATTTCCAGTTCTTTGCTACTACAAAGAGAGCTGCTATAGCATATAGGTTCTTTTCCTTTTCCCCAAATCATCTTTGGAAATAGACCAAGTAGTGGTATTGCTGGGTCAGAGGATATAGGTAGTTTAATTACACTTTAGGCATAATTCCAGATTGTCTCCAAAAAAAACTGGATCCATTCCAAATTCTACCAACAATAATCAGTCATGATTTTTTCATATTCCCTTCAATATTTGCCATTTCCCCCTTCTATCATTTTTGCCAATCTGGTAGATATCAAATGATATATTAAGGTTGTTTTAATTTGCATTTCTCTCATCATAATGATATTTACATTTTTTAGCATGTGACCATAAATTGTTATGATTTCTTCATTATAAAACTGCTTATTTGTATCCTTTGATCATTTATCAATGAAGGAATGATTCATATTCTTTTTTTATTATTACTATAGCTTTTTATTTACAAGATATATGCATGGGTAATTTTTCAGCATTGACAGTTGCAAAACGTTTTGTTCCTATTTTTCCCCTCCTTCCTCCTCCCCCCTCCCCAAGATGTCAGGTAGACCAATACATGTTAAACATGTTAAAGTATATGTTAGATACAATATATATTCACATGTCCATATAGTTATTTTGCTGCATAAAAAGAATTGGACTTTGAAATAGTGTATAATTAACTGTGAAGGAAATCAAAAATACAGGCAGAAAAAATAGAGGGATTGGGGATTCTTTGTGGTGGGTCACACTCACTTCCCTGAGTTCTTTCACTGGGTGCAGCTGATTCAATTCATTACTGTTCTATTGGAGCTGATTTATTTCATCTCATTGTTGAAGAGAGTCATGTCCATCAGAATTGATCATCATATAATGTTGCTGTTGAGGTATATAATGATCTCCTGGTCCTGCTCATTTCACTCAACATCAGTTCATATAAGTCTTTCTAGGTCTTTCTGAAATCATCCTGCTGGTCATTTCTTACAGAACAGTAATATTCCATAACATTCATATACCACAATTTATTCAGTCATTCTCCAATTGAGGGGCATCCACTCAGTTTCTAGTTTCTGGCCACTACACAAAGGGCTGCCACAAACATTTTTTGCACATAGAGGTCCCTTTCCCTTCTTTAAGATCTCTTTGGGATATAAGCCTACTAGTAACACTACTTTTTTAGCATAGTTCCAAATCGCTCTCCAGAATGGCTGAATGTGTTCACAATTCCACCAACAATGTATCAGTGTCCCAGTTTTCCCACACTCCCTCCAATATTCTGCATTATCTTTCCCTGTCATTCTAACCAATCTGACAAGTGTTTAGTGGTATCTCAGAGTTGTCTTAATTTGCATTTCTCTGATTAATAATGACTTGGAACATCTTTTTATATGGCTAGAAATAGTTTCAATTTCTTTGTCTGAGAATTGTCTGTTCATATCCTTTGACCATTTATCAATTGGAGAATGGCTTGATCTTATAAATTAGACTCAATTCTCTATATATTTTTGAAATGATGACTTAACAGTTCTTTATATATTTTAGATATGAGGCCTTTATCTGATGAACTGTCTATAAAATTTATCCCTCCCCTCCCAAATTTCTGCTTTCTTTTTGATCTTGGTGACTTTTGTTTTAATAGTACAATTTTTAAAAAAATTTATATACTAATATATAATTTTATACCTAACTTTGCTCTCTGTCACTTGATTATTCATAAATTGTTTACCTCTCCATATGTCTTTTAAGTAATGTTTCATGTTCTGATTTTCTTATAAAATCTCTCTTTATTTCTGTGCCATATATCCATTTTTTATCTTATTTTAACAAATAGTGTAGGTGCTTGATTTATGCTCAGTTTCTGCCATATTGCTTTCCAGATTTCCCCAGAATTTTACCAAATAATGAATTCTCATGCCAAAATTCTAATTGTTCATGCTTCTCAAATATAAAGTTAGTATATTTATTTGCTGCTGTAAATTGTGTGTCTACTCTATTCCATTGACCTGCCTTTTTATTTCTTAAACATTACCAAAGACTTTTGATAAAAACTGCCTTATAGCATAAGATCTGGGAATGCTTAAATCTCCTTCCTCTACATTTTCCTCCCATTATTTCCTTTGATATTCTTGACTTGTTTTTCCAAGGCATTTTTGTTATTTTTTTTCTAATTCAATTTTTAAAAATTGGTAATTTAATTGGGTAGTATTGAATTGGTTTGAGTAAAATTGAACCTGCCTGTTCCCCTGCCCTGGTCCCAAATAATTAATATTTCTCCAATTATTTAAATGTTGTTTTATTTGTATAATTTTTAAAAAATTTTTGTTTAGATAGTTCCTGGAAATGTTTTGGTAGATATACTCCCAGTATTTTGTGTTGTCTAAAATTATTTGAAATGGGATTTTTAAAAAATCATTTCTTCTTACAGAGTCTTGTTTGTGATATATAGGAATGCTGATGACATATGGATTTACTTTGTATCCTGCTACTTTGCTAAAATTATTAATTGCTTCAATTAGCTTTTTAATTGAATCTTAGGGATTTTCTAAGACTATCATCATATCATCTGCAAATGGAAATAATTTTATTACTTCATTCCATGTCCTGATTCCTTCTATTTTTTATTCTTATTGCTATTGCTAGGATTTCTATTACAGCATTGAATAATATTGGTGATTGTGGGGATCCTTTTTCACATCTAACATTACTGACAGCTTCTAGTTTATCATCATTATCAATAATGTTTGTTGAAGGTTTTAAGTAAATGCTTTTTCAAATCAATTTAAGGAAAAATCCATTTAACCAGTAATTTCAAGTGTTTTTTTTTTTTAAATAAAAGTGTTAACTTTTATCAAAAGTTTTTCTGCATTTATTGATACATGATTTTTTACTTTTATTGGTGACATAATCAATTATGTTAATTGTTTTCCTGCTGTTAAGTCACCCTTGTATTCCTGATATAAATACCTCTTGATCATAATATATAATCTTTGTAATATATTGTTGTAATCTTTTAATTAGTATTTTATTTAGGATTTTTGCATCCATATTCATTAATAAATTTAGTCTATATTTTCCTTTTTCTGTCTTTACTCTTCCTGGTTTAGGTAGAAGCATCATATTTTTATGTCATGGCAATTCCAAGATCTGATTTTAAATTCAGTCTATTTTGGTTTTTGGTTATAATGACAGATTTAGCTTAAAAAGATCCCTCAATAAACTCATTGACCTAAAGAGAAATAGGGCATCATTGATTATACTGGCTATAAACATGATATTCATTTTAGAATCCCATATATGAATAAGAAAAATTTGGCATTGAGCTAGTACATTGCCATCTACTCTGATGTTAATCTGTTTTTCTTAGCAACTAATAGGAAAGATATCACATATTTATATATTTAAGAAATGGGTTCAAAATCCATTGAAACTCTTTACTTGGTCAATTTTAAAACAGGTTAGAAAATTCTGTTTCCAAAGTTTGGTTTTAGTTTATTTAAGTACACAGCTGCAAGTATTTGTAATCTTCTTACATCATTTCCACTTACAGATGTTTCATTTTTAAATAAATATCTTTTGGAAACAGAAAACTGGGGGAAAATTTTTACATCCAGGGATTCTGATAAAGGTCTCATTTCTAAAATATAGAGAGAATTGACTAAAATTTATAAGAGTACAAGCCATTTTCTAATTGATATGTGGTCAAAGGATATGAACAAGCAAAGGATCCATATGTAAAAAAAAAATATTTGTAACAGTTCTTTTTGTGGTGGCAAAGAATTGGAATAATGAAATAGATGCCCATCAATTGGGGAATGGCTCGATAAGTTATGGTATTTGAAAGTAATGGAATATTATTGTTCTATGAAAAATGATGAACAAGTTGATTTTAGAAAGACTTGAAAAGATTTACAAAAACTGATGCTGAGTTAAACAAGCAAAATTAGGAATACAATGTACACAATAATAGCAAAATTGTGCATTGATCAACTATGAAAGACACGGTTTTTCTCAGTGGTTCAGTGATCTAAGGCAATTTTAATAAACTTTGGATAGATAGATAGATAGATAACCATTTGCATCTAGAGAGTGAATTATAGAGACTGAATGTAAATCAACGCATGCCATGTTCACCTTTTTTTTCTTATTCTTCTGTTTTTTTCCTCATTTTTCCCTTTTATTCTGATTTTTCTTTCCCAACATGATTCATAAAGAAATGTGTATTAAAATTAATTTACATACATAATTAGAAAAGTAAAAGAAGATTGTGTATCTTCTTTTCTAGTTGGATAATTTTTTTTCATAATCTTCTTTTCTTAGTTTTTATTTTTTTCCTTCTATGCTTCTCATTTGATTTTTAGATTTTTTTTTTTTTTGAGTTCATATATAACTTTTCTCTGGGCAAGGAGCCATTTAACATTATGTTTTGGGATAGAAGAGGCTTTTTTTTACTTCAATGTTTTCCTCTGAAGATGAATCTCAGTCTTCCCTGTTCTCATAATAACTTTCTATCATTGTATTCTTTCTTCTTTCTTGGTACATTTTTAAAATGAGAGGTGTAATTACCTCTAATCATGGGGTGAGGGGATCCTGCCTTTAGTTTCACTTCATCTCTCCCCTCTGATCTGGAATCCTAAACCAAAAACTCCAGCATTCTGCAAGTAGCCACAAACAGCAGCATCCTTGCCCCTCTGTTTCTTCACTCACCCCACGTGCTGGCTCCTTCTCATCCAGGTTTCTCTGCACAAAGCTGGGCCTGGTATTCAGAGTCAGCCAAGTTTTTCTCAATCTCCCCACACTCAGACCCATGACTCCCCAGGCTGTCAAGGGGATGAAAGTTTGACAAGTTTCTGTTAAAGTCATCCACCAAATGTATAAGTGGTCAAGGAAATATGGAGCAGTCATGCATTGAGTATGTGCCAATAATGGGAAAATACTCCCCTCCAATGGTGGTATTGTAGTTAGGGCAAGGAAGGGGCAACAGGGAAAGGGGATATAAGCAGGGGACAGAGAAAGGAAAGGAGGGGGAGAGATGTGATACTAATAAAGAGATTGAAACTTTCCTTGGGCGTGGTAACTGACTATCCTGCCGAAGTAATCCAGAGATGTCTGAAGGGTCGTAGTGGTGACCAGGTAAGGAAAGGTGCTGCCCATCTCAGGTAGAAACCTGAGCCCTCCCTTCATATAAGTCTCTCCAGGCCTCTCTGAAACCATCCTGCTGATCATTTCTTATAGAACAATAATATTCCATAACATTCATATACCATAATTTATTCAGCCATTCTCCAACTGATGGGCATCCACTTAGTTTCCAGTTTTTGCCACTACAAAAAGGACTGCTACAAACATTTTTGCACATTTGGGTCTTTTCCCCTTTTTTATGATGTATTTGGGATATACACTCAGTAGAGATACTGCTGGTTCAAAGGATATTCACAATTTGATAGCCCTTTGGTCATAGTTGTAAGAATGCTTTTCAATATAATGTTTTGTAAAATTTTGAATTCCAAATTTTTCTTCCTTCCCCTTTCCCATATCTTCCCTTTTTGCAACACAGAAAGCAATGTGATTTACTGATTCATATATAGTCATTTTTTAACATACTTCCATATATCCATATCCATATCATGTTGGGAAAGAAAAATCAGAACAAAAAGGGGAAAACTACAGGAAAGAAAAAAAAAACAAAAAAAAAGCAGGGAAATACTATGCTTCAGTCTACATTCAGTCTCCAAAGTTCTTTCTTTGGATGCTAATGGCATTTTCCATCCTAAGTCTATTGGAATTGTATTGGATTACTGTATTGTTGAGATATCTATCAAAGTTGATTATCACACAGTCTTGTTACTGTATACAATATTCTCTTGGTTCTGTTCACTTCACTCAGCATCATGTCATGTTAGTCTTTCCAGGCTTTTCTGAAATCAATCTGTTCATCATTTCTTATAGAATATTCCATTCCATTCCATTTATATACTATTCCTTATTCAACCATTCCCCAGTTAATGGGCATCCACTCAATTTCTAATCTCTTGTCACTACAGAAAGAGCTCACATAAATATTTTGTAGCTGTGAGTCCTTTTCCTTCTTCTTTAATCTCTTTGGGATCCAGACCCAGTAGTGTGACTGCTGGATCAAAAGGTATGAACAGTTTTATATCCTTTTGGGTATAATTGCAAATTGTTCTCCAAAATGGCTGGATTAGTTCACAGTTTCACCAGCAATGCATTAGTATCCTAGCTTTCCTACATTAATCTTTAGATGTGACTCTTCTGCAAAGTTTCTTTGGGATTAACATAACCTCTTAAACACCCAGGGTTATGCTTAAGCCATGCAATAACTTTTTCCCACACAGGCTAACCAGGTTTTCCTCCAAGGTAATGAAGTCTAGACATATCTAATTGACTTTGACCATCATTGCTTTGATTTGACTATCCCTGACTGTTTTCCCTAATAGTCACCAGGTGGAACTATCAAGCAAGGCAGCCTGAGCTGTCACTCATTTCCTAAGCCAGGGGACCTATCAGACCAGGGATCCTCAAACTTTTTAAATAGGGGGCCAGTTCACTGTCCCTCAGACTGCTGGAGGGCAGGACTATAGTAGAAACAAAAACTATGAACAAATTCCTATGCACGCTGCATATATATTTTGAAGTGAAGAAACAAAATAGGAATAAATACAATATTTAAAATAAAGTAAAGTTAAATCAACAAACTTACCAGTATTTCAATGGGAACTATGGGCCTGCTTTTTGTTAATGAGATGGTCAATATCTGGTTCCATATTTATCACTGCTAATCGTAACAAATGATGCAAGTGTGCATCCGTTAGTCTTGATATGGTTGGAGATTTCAAATGTTTTATTCTAGAAAAAGTCTGTTCACAGACATAAGTGCTGCCAAAGATGGTAGCCATTTTGAGTGCATGGTTCCCGAGATGAGGATATGTCTCAGAGGGGAGAGATGCATAGAAATTATGAAGGCTGCTTGGCTTGAATGCGTCTTTCAAAGAGTCACAATTCTGCAGTTCAGCCAGTTCCATTTGGTAAATTGTATCCACATTTTCAATGTCAATAGAAAATGGTTTACAGAAAAGCTGTATGTCCTCTTTATGGAGATGAAACTCTTTAAATCTAAATTGGAATTCCTTTTGCAATTTTCCCAGTGAATCCACACATGTTTTGTTTGGGAATACAATCAGTGGTTTTTCTGCTAACAGATTTTGAGTTGTGGGGAGATGGCAGAAGTTTTCCTCCTTCACTTGTTTGATGAGGAGGCCTAATTTTACTTCAAATGCTTTGACATGTGATTGCATATCACAGATGAGCTTCCCCTTTCCTTGAAGTTGCATATTGAAATTGTTGAGTAGCTCTGTTACATCTGTCAGAAAGGGAAGGTGCCATTTCCATTCTGCATCTTTGAGCTCTGGTACTACTTTGTTTTTTGAAAGCAGAAAAGTTGTAATCTGTGGAAGTAAGTCATAGAAACGTATCAAAACTCTCCCTTGACTCAGCCAATGAACTTCTGTGTAACATAGAACATCTTCATACTCAACATTTAACTCAGACAGAAATTCCTGAAATTGTCTGTGATTTAGTGCTTAGCTCTAATGAAGTTAACACAAGATACCACAATTTTCATAACAGAGTCCCACTTCAGTGATTTACTACACAGCGCTTGTTGGTGGATGAGGCAGTATATGGTTATTGGATGAGAATGGTTAATAGAACAGCATAGTTATCTTAAATATATCTCATTTAATTAGGAGATACAAACATATGACTTTTTTTTTAGCTAAGTTACCAGAGAACTTTGTTTTAATACTTATTTTTTGGCTTAAAATCAAATCAAATAGATATTTAAGGTTTTTATAGCAACACTTCAATATTAATACACATATTTCTAAAACCTTTTCCCCAAATTTCAAGTTGAAAATAATTCTAATCATATACAATTCAAACTTAAACACATAAACTTGGATCACATTTTTGGAGAAAACTCTTCCTCCTTGAAAATTCCACTCTCCCCAAAATCTTTGAAATGGCAGTAAACTATTTGGGACTGAGACCTCTTTTGAGATCTTTCTCTCTCTCTCTCTCTAGCTCTCGCGCTCTCGCTCTCTTTTACTCTCTCTCTCTCACTCTCTTTTACTCTCTCTCTCTCAATATCTCTCTTTGAATCTCTCTCTCTTTTGATCTCTCTCTCTCTCTCTCTCTCTCTCTCTCTCTCTCTCACACACACACACACACACACACACACACACACACACACACACACCCCTCCACTCCCCCCCCCCGCATACAACTGCTTTTAAATTCCTTTTCTGTCTAATACAAAGTTGTTTCTTCCCTATTTTTTGGAGAATAATTTCTTCCCTTCCAGGCCCCATTTCTTTACTCCTTCTCCCACAGAGTTTTGTGTAAATAGTCTTGTGCAGATGTTTCCTGCCCTTCAGTGTGTAAAGCTCTAAACTTCAGTGATCCGAAATTACTAATATTTACTCAACCTAAGATTTCCAACATCACCTCCCTTCTAGTACCATTCAGAGATATGTCCACAGGGGCTTTGTAGATCCTTTGTAAATGTCCCCATGGCCAGAGCATCTTTTTAAATGAGCCATTTAGAGGGAAGAGAACTTATGGAAGACAAAGCAGGGCACAAAAAGGTAGTACCTGTCCTTGGTGGCCTTGACTGCTGGGTTAAGGAGCTTGGATCTTATTCTAAACGCAGTAGGAAGTGCAGGACATTTTTGAACTAGGGAAGGATGGTATCACAGTGTTACTTTAGGGAGATGAATCTTGTGCTCTATATCAATGGGATTGCTGGGACAGAAAGGCTGGGAAAGAGATCACAGCAACAATCCAGATGAGAAGTGAGGCCCCACACAGCCATAATAGTTTGAAAAAGAAATTAGTTACTGTGTGGCTAGTAGAAAAGAAGAAGACTTTGGAGTTAAAAAGGAAACAAATTTGTAGAGTCTGAGTGACTGGGGGAATAGTTGTATCAACCACTCCCAGTAGCCTGGGAGTGAAAGAGAAGACCAAGGGAGAGAATAAGAAAAAGGAATAGAATCTTGGAAGCTCAGGAGCAGGAGAAAGAATGACTCTGCAGAGGAGACAGAGAAGGAGAAGAAAAGAAGTTGTCCTATAAATGGCTGTTCACTGCTGCAATCTCAGCCTGGAAGGGACCACAGAGGCCATCTAGTCTGACTTGTTCTTGAAGCAGGAGTTCTCTGCATAACATCTCTGCAAAGGAGCTGGCCAATCTTTGATTGCTGACCTTCAGTGACACTGCCCCACTACTCTAACCCCACCATGTCCACTGCAGCCCATTATACAATGGGACACCCCCAACAATTTGGAGGTTTTTACCACAGTCTTCAGGTGAAACCAATCTCTGTAATTTCTACCCATGAGGAGAAGAGGGATCATTCAAGGATGATTGGTCCTTGAATGATCAAGGAGATTAAGGAAGGGTAAGAGAGACAGATGAGGGGAAAGAAAGTCTTCAGAAGAAAGGGATAGATAAGTGTGGTAAAAGCTAAAAATATGAATGAGGTCTGAGAAAAGACAACTGGAGGTGTTGATTGGGAAATGCAGTGGAGAGCAGCTTAGTGAGGGTGGGGAGGATGAGAGCCATGTTACAGGAGAAAGGAATCTGGGGAAGGAGTGGGAGGTTTAAGAGAGGAAAACGTGACTATTCCCCACTGCAGTCTTGACTCTGTGCAAATGCTTTCATTATCAAGTTTGAAGCATATCCGATATTGAAATTGGGCATCATATATTGGCTGTCTAGCACCAATTTCAAATCTCTTCCTATATATTGAAGAGATCTTTACCTCTTGATCAACTAACTCTGTCATTTTGTGACCATCAAGAACACAAACATTTTCATCTCATTGAAGGCAAAGAATCTCCCAGGACAGACAATAATGCCAGCATCCCACAGCAACATGTGTGGCTTGATTTTTTTCAATTGCATGTAGAAAACTACCTTTCTGCTGCTATTAAGGTTTAACAAATGGTCATATTTGAAAATAGTGGACCTGGGTTCCTGTCACGGGAACTACCTGCTAGTGACTGCTGGGATCTAATTTTGACCAGCAGAATAGATTGTGTCATATGAGAGGATGATAATGATACAAGAAGACTAAAAGGCAACAGCATTCTTTTACTTCTTAGCCTATTACATCTATCTCTGATCTATATCATCTCTACATAGAATATATATTTTCTAAGTACAGCAAGGTTATTATTGTTTAAAGAAAAGCATATATTCTTTCTCAAGCAATAATTGCATCAGTAAATTTGTTTTGTGAGCTTCAGACAAATTTCTGATTCTTTGGGTTATGTTTGTCTTTACTTGGGCCTGTTATCTCTACTTCAAAGAGTAAGATAAAAAGAGTAATAACAAAACATCCCTTTAGTCTCTCTAATGTGCTGTGATTCATATCTGTGGCAAGGCTGGAGAACCCACCTGCCCCAATGGTGCAGAAATCTCTGACCTTCATACAGGCTCTCTGGGTTTCCAGATCCTTAACATGGTTCTGAACAGGTCCCTATGGAGGAAAAAGTAGGGGAAGATGGACACTTCATCTCTTTGACAGAGAGCATACTCTTGCCATCATCCATGTTCAAGATAATTTTCTCCTTTACAACCCTTTTCAGGATAGGGGCAACCACCAGATGTAATATCTCCTCCATGACACTGTCCAGCACTGGGGCTGCTGTAGCATGCTATACTCAACACTGATGGGCACCCCACCTGGTCTTATGTCCTGCCCCATTTTTCCCAAAGACTCCTTCTGCCTCCTCCCTCACAGCCTTCAGAGTCTCTGGATTCTTCACGAGGAAGAGGAGGGCCCAGAGGGACACAACACCTGGATTGCTCTGGGAAACCCAGAGCATTAGTAAGTTAAGCTGGCTCTGTGCTTTCTCAGATACTCCTTTATCAGCCTGCTACAGCTAAGCAGAATGGATCCATCCACTCACATTAACCCTCTCCAGGATGTGTCGTGAAGTGTCTGAATCTCCTCATTTCTTGCTTCTCATAGGGGAACAGAGTAAAACACCTGGTCAAAGAGAATGTCAAGGGACTTACGGCCAAGATGGCGGAGAGGAGGCATACAGCTGTGTAGCTCCGTGCTTTCTCTCACTATCCATTTCATTACAAGCCTCTGAATTAATGCTTGACTGAAAAAAAACCTCACAAATAGTTACCAAGAGAAATCATCCTTGAAACTCACCAAGAAAGGTCTGTTTTTGCTCAAGGGTGGGGATGGTTTTAGATTGGGTGCAGGCTGAGGGCAGCGGCAGCGAGAGCATGGGAGCAGAGCGGAGAGGGGGTGGGGTGTGATTGCAGCAGTCTCTGCGGGGAGAGCTTTGCTACAGGACTGGATACTTTGCCCTAGCAGCAAACCAGCAGCCCAGCAGAGAAGCTAAAAACACGGGGGGGTGGGGGGGGAAAGGGGAAGGGAGGGTGAAGAATACAACCCCAAACAGCTGGAATCTCTCGGGACCTGGCCATCCCTCCTCCACAATGTCTCAGCAAGCTCTCGGAGTCTCAGAGCGCAGGTGCAGCATAGCCATCGCTGTCCTGTTAGGGCCTCACTGATGCCCCCGCAGTCTGTAGAGGAAGCTCGGTAACACCACCCAGCCCCTATCCCCCAAAAAGCAGACTCTATTTAGGGGTCCTTTCTTTTTTTTCTTTGCTAGTTTGTCTTTGATTCTTTGACAAAATGAGCAAAAAATTGAAGAGAACTTTAACCCTTGACAGCTTCTATATAGATAGAGAGCAGATGCTAAATCCTGAGGAAACTAAAAACAGATTGTCTCCAGGTGAATCCCCAAAGGAGGAGATCATCTGTTCCTCAGCACAGATGAACCTCATGGAAGTAATTAAAAAGGCTCTCACAAGGGAGCTAGAAGAAAAATGGGAAAAGGAAAGGGAGGCTTGGTAAGAGAGGCTGGAGAAGTCATCCCACTCACCTAAAGAGAGAATGGATAAAGAAATAAAATCCTTGAAAAATAGGATTAGTGAACTGGAAACAGAAAACAGCTCTCTAAAAAACAAAATTGGCGAAATGGAAAAAAATTCCATAGAACAAAAGAACTCAACTGGACAATTAGAAAAAGATTTTTAAAAAGTGAGTGAAGAAAATACTTCATTGAAAATCAGAATCAAACAAGTGGAATTGAATGACTCGAGGAGACAAGAAGAATCAGTCAAGCAAATCCAAAAAAAATCAGACAATGGAAAAGAATGTGAAATACCTTCTGGGGAAGACAACAGACCTGGAAAACAGATCCAGGAGAGACAATCTGAGAATCATTGGACTCCCAGAAAAGCATGATGAAAAAAAGAGCCTGGACACTATTTTCCAGGAAATTATCAAAGAGAACTGCCCAGAAGTCATAGAAACAGAGGGTAAAATAGACATTGAAAGAATTCATCGATCACCTACTGAAAGGGATCCTAAAATCAAAACACCAAGGAATATAGTGGCCAAATGCCAGAACCCTCAGACAAAGGAAAAAATACTGCAAGCGGCTAGAAAAACCCAATTCAAGTATCGAGGAGCCACAATAAGGATCACCCAGGATCTGGCAGCATCCACATTAAAGGATCGAAGGGCCTGGAATATGATATTCCGAAAGGCTAAGGAACTTGGTATGCAACCAAAAATAACTTACCCAGCTAGAATGAGCATCTTTTTCCAGGGAAGAAGATGGACATTCAACGAAGTAAGTGAATTTCACCTATTTTTGATGAAAAAGCCAGAACTTAACAAAAAGTTTGATCTACAAATATAGAACTCAAGAGAAATCTAAAAAGGTAAAGATTAATCTTGGGAACTATATTTATGCTATAAAGATGTATAAAGAATACATGTATACCTTGTTCTAGAAACTAGATGTGGAAAGGACATTGTACCAGAAAAAGGGTAATGTGGGGGCACTACATCTCATGAAGAGGCAAAGGAAACATATTATATCTGAGAGAAAGAATGGAGGGGGATGAATATAGTGGGTATCTTACTGCCTTCAGAATCGGCTTTAAGAGAAAAATTTTAGACATATTCAATCTATGGTGAAACTTCTCCCACCTCATTGAAAAGTGAAAAGGGAAAAATGAAAAGGGAAGGAATAAGCTAAATGGAAGAGAATACGGAAACTGGGAGGGAAAGGGGTTAGATAGAGGGAGGAACTCTAAGGCAGGGGGAGGGATACTAAAAAGGGAGGGCTGTGAGAAGCAAGTGGTGCTCACAAGCTTAATACTGGGAAGGGGGGTAAGGGAGAAAGAAGGGAGAAAAGCATAAACAGGGGTTAACAAGATGGCAAGTAATACAGAATTGGTCATTTTAACCTTAAATGTGAATGGGGTAAACTCCCCCATAAAGAGGAAGCAGTTAGCAGAATGGATTAAAAGCCAGAATCCTACAATATGTTGTTTACAGGAAACACACCTGAAGCAGGGAGATACATGCAGGTTAAAAGTAAAAGCTTGGAGCAAAATCTACTATGCTTCAGGTGAAGTCAAAAAAGCAGGGGTAGCCATCCTGATCTCAGATCAGGCTAAAGCAAAAATTGATCTAATTAAAAGAGATAAGGAAGGGCACTATATCTTGCTAAAGGGTAGCTTGGATAATGAAGAAATATCAGTATTAAACATATATGTACCAAGTGGTGTAGCATCTAAATTCTTAAAAGAGAAATTAAGAGAGCTGCAAGAAGAAATAGACAGAAAGACTATAATAGTGGGAGATCTCAACCTTGCACTCTCAGAATTAGATAAATCAAACCACAAAATAAATAAGAAAGAAGTCAAAGAGGTAAATAGAATACTAGAAAAATTAGATATGATAGCTCTCTGGAGAAAATGTAATGGAGACAGAAAGGAGTACACTTTCTTTTCAGCAGTTCATGGAACTTATACAAAAATTGACCATATATTAGGACATAAAGACCTCAAACTCAAATGCAGTAAGGCAGAAATAGTAAATGCATCCTTTTCAGACCACAATGCAATGAAAATTACATTCAATAAAAAGCCAGGGAAAAGTAGACCAAAAAATAATTGGAAACTAAATAATCTCATACTAAAGAATGATTGGGTGAAACAGCAAATCATAGACATAATTAATAACTTCACCCAAGAAAACGATAATAATGAGACAACATACCAAAATGTATGGGATGCAGCCAAAGTGGTAATAAGGGGAAATTTCATATCTCTAAAGGCCTATTTGTATAAAATAGAGAAAGAGAAGGTCAATGAATTGGGCTTGCAACTAAATATGCTAGAAAAAGGACAAATTAAATAGCCCCAGTCAAACACTAAACTTGAAATTCTAAAAATAAAAGGAGAGATCAATAAAATTGAAAGTAAAAAAACTATTGAATTAATTAATAAAACTAAGAGTTGGTTCTATGAAAAAACCAACAAAATAGACAAACCCTTAGTAAATCTGATTAAAAAAAGGAAAGAGGAAAATCAAATTGTTAGTCTTAAAAATGAAAAGGGAGAACTCGCCACTAACGAAGAGGAAATTAGAGCAATAATTAGGAGTTACTTTGCCCAACTTTATGCCAATAAATTCGACAACTTAAATGAAATAGAAGAATACCTCCAAAAATATAGCTTGCCCAAACTAACAGAGGAAGAAGTAAATATCCTAAACAGTCCCATCTCAGAAAAAGAAATAGAACAAACTATCAATCAACTCCCTAAGAAAAAATCTCCAGGACCAGATGGATTTACATGTGAATTCTATCAAACATTTAAAGAACAATTAACTCCAATGCTAAATAAACTATTTGGAAAAATAGAGATTGAAGGAGTCCTACCAAACTCCTTTTATGACACAGACATGGTACTGATACCTAAACCAGGTAGGCTGAAAACAGAGAAAGAAAA
>MU174308.1:11690822-11797525 GCA_016696395.1 Antechinus stuartii | reverse complement strand
TCAGGAGCAGGAGAAAGAATGACTCTGCAGAGGAGACAGAGAAGGAGAAGAAAAGAAGTTGTCCTATAAATGGCTGTTCACTGCTGCAATCTCAGCCTGGAAGGGACCACAGAGGCCATCTAGTCTGACTTGTTCTTGAAGCAGGAGTTCTCTGCATAACATCTCTGCAAAGGAGCTGGCCAATCTTTGATTGCTGACCTTCAGTGACACTGCCCCACTACTCTAACCCCACCATGTCCACTGCAGCCCATTATACAATGGGACACCCCCAACAATTTGGAGGTTTTTACCACAGTCTTCAGGTGAAACCAATCTCTGTAATTTCTACCCATGAGGAGAAGAGGGATCATTCAAGGATGATTGATCCTTGAATGATCAAGGAGATTAAGGAAGGGTAAGAGAGACACATGAGGGGAAAGAAAGTCTTCAGAAGAAAGGGATAGATAAGTGTGGTAAAACCTAAAAATATGAATGAGGTCTGAGAAAAGACAACTGGAGGTGTTGATTGGGAAATGCAGTGGAGAGCAGCTTAGTGAGGGTGGGGAGGATGAGAGCCATGTTACAGGAGAAAGGAATCTGGGGAAGGAGTGGGAGGTTTAAGAGAGGAAAACGTGACTATTCCCCACTGCAGTCTTGACTCTGTGCAAATGCTTTCATTATCAAGTTTGAAGCATATCCGATATTGAAATTGGGCATCATATATTGGCTGTCTAGCACCAATTTCAAATCTCTTCCTATATATTGAAGAGATCTTTACCTCTTGATCAACTAACTCTGTCATTTTGTGACCATCAAGAACACAAACATTTTCATCTCATTGAAGGCAAAGAATCTCCCAGGACAGACAATAATGCCAGCATCCCACAGCAACATGTGTGGCTTGATTTTTTTCAATTGCATGTAGAAAACTACCTTTCTGCTGCTATTAAGGTTTAACAAATGGTCATATTTGAAAATAGGGGGACCTGGGTTCCTGTCACGGGAACTACCTGCTAGTGACTGCTGGGATCTAATTTTGACCAGCAGAATAGATCGTGTCATATGAGAGGATGATAATGATACAAGAAGACTAAAAGGCAACAGCATTCTTTTACTTCTTAGCCTATTACATCTATCTCTGATCTATATCATCTCTACACAGAATATATATTTTCTAAGTACAGCAAGGTTATTATTGTTTAAAGAAAAGCATATATTCTTTCTCAAGCAATAATTGCATCAGTAAATTTGTTTTGTGAGCTTCAGACAAATTTCTGATTCTTTGGGTTATGTTTGTCTTTACTTGGGCCTGTTATCTCTACTTCAAAGAGTAAGATAAAAAGAGTAATAACAAAACATCCCTTTAGTCTCTCTAATGTGCTGTGATTCATATCTGTGGCAAGGCTGGAGAACCCACCTGCCCCAATGGTGCAGAAATCTCTGACCTTCATACAGGCTCTCTGGGTTTCCAGATCCTTAACATGGTTCTCAACAGGTCCCTATGGAGGAAAAAGTAGGGGAAGATGGACACTTCATCTCTTTGACAGAGAGCATACTTCTGCCATCATCCATGTTCAAGATAATTTTCTCCTTTACAACCCTTTTCAGGATAGGGGCAACCACCAGATGTAATATCTCCTCCATGACACTGTCCAGCACTGGGGCTGCTGTAGCATGCTATACTCAACACTGATGGGCACCCCACCTGGTCTTATGTCCTGCCCCATTTTTCCCAAAGACTCCTTCTGCCTCCTCCCTCACAGCCTTCAGAGTCTCTGGATTCTTCACGAGGAAGAGGAGGGCCCAGAGGGACACAACACCTGGATTGCTCTGGGAAACCCAGAGCTTTAGTAAGTTAAGCTGGCTCTGTGCTTTCTCAGATACTCCTTTATCAGCCTGCTACAGCTAAGCAGAATGGATCCATCCACTCACATTAACCCTCTCCAGGATGTGTCGTGAAGTGTCTGAATCTCCTCATTTCTTGCTTCTCATAGGGGAACAGAGTAAAACACCTGGTCAAAGAGAATGTCAAGGGACTTACGGCCAAGATGGCGGAGAGGAGGCATACAGCTGTGTAGCTCCGTGCTTTCTCTCACTATCCATTTCATTACAAGCCTCTGAATTAATGCTTGACTGAAAAAAAAACCTCCCAAATAGTTACCAAGAGAAATCATCCTTGAAACTCACCAAGAAAGGTCTGTTTTTGCTCAAGGGTGGGGATGGTTTTAGATTGGGCGCAGGCTGAGGGCAGCGGCAGCGAGAGCATGGGAGCAGAGCGGAGAGGGGGTGGGGTGTGATTGCAGCAGTCTCTGCGGGGAGAGCTTTGCTACAGGACTGGATACTTTGCCCTAGCAGCAAACCAGCAGCCCAGCAGAGAAGCTAAAAACACGGGGGGGTGGGGGGGGGAAAGGGGAAGGGAGGGTGAAGAATACAACCCCAAACAGCTGGAATCTCTCGGGACCTGGCCATCCCTCCTCCACAATGTCTCAGCAAGCTCTCGGAGTCTCAGAGCGCAGGTGCAGCACAGCCATCGCTGTCCTGTTAGGGCCTCACTGATGCCCCCGCAGTCTGTAGAGGAAGCTCGGTAACACCACCCAGCCCCTATCCCCCAAAAAGCAGACTCTATTTAGGGGTCCTTTCTTTTTTTTCTTTGCTAGTTTGTCTTTGATTCTTTGACAAAATGAGCAAAAAATTGAAGAGAACTTTAACCCTTGACAGCTTCTATATAGATAGAGAGCAGATGATAAATCCTGAGGAAACTAAAAACAGATTGTCTCCAGGTGAATCCCCAAAGGAGGAGATCATCTGTTCCTCAGCACAGATGAACCTCATGGAAGTAATTAAAAAGGCTCTCACAAGGGAGCTAGAAGAAAAATGGGAAAAGGAAAGGGAGGCTTGGTAAGAGAGGCTGGAGAAGTCATCCCACTCACCTAAAGAGAGAATGGATAAAGAAATAAAATCCTTGAAAAATAGGATTAGTGAACTGGAAACAGAAAACAGCTCTCTAAAAAACAAAATTGGCGAAATGGAAAAAAATTCCATAGAACAAAAGAACTCAACTGGACAATTAGAAAAAGATTTTTAAAAAGTGAGTGAAGAAAATACTTCATTGAAAATCAGAATCAAACAAGTGGAATTGAATGACTCGAGGAGACAAGAAGAATCAGTCAAGCAAATCCAAAAAAAATCAAACAATGGAAAAGAATGTGAAATACCTTCTGGGGAAGACAACAGACCTGGAAAACAGATCCAGGAGAGACAATCTGAGAATCATTGGACTCCCAGAAAAGCATGATGAAAAAAAGAGCCTGGACACTATTTTCCAGGAAATTATCAAAGAGAACTGCCCAGAAGTCATAGAAACAGAGGGTAAAATAGACATTGAAAGAATTTATCGATCACCTACTGAAAGGGATCCTAAAATCAAAACACCAAGGAATATAGTGGCCAAATGCCAGAACCCTCAGACAAAGGAAAAAATACTGCAAGCGGCTAGAAAAACCCAATTCAAGTATCAAGGAGCCACAATAAGGATCACCCAGGATCTGGCAGCATCCACATTAGAGGATCGAAGGGCCTGGAATATGATATTCCGAAAGGCTAAGGAACTTGGTATGCAACCAAAAATAACTTACCCAGCTAGAATGAGCATCTTTTTCCAGGGAAGAAGATGGACATTCAACGAAGTAAGTGAATTTCACCTATTTTTGATGAAAAAGCCAGAACTTAACAAAAAGTTTGATCTACAAATATAGAACTCAAGAGAAATCTAAAAAGGTAAAGATTAATCTTGGGAACTATATTTATGCTATAAAGATGTATAAAGAATACATGTATACCTTGTTCTAGAAACTAGATGTGGAAAGGACATTGTACCAGAAAAAGGGTAATGTGGGGGCACTACATCTCATGAAGAGGCAAAGGAAACATATTATATCTGAGAGAAAGAATGGAGGGGGATGAATATAGTGGGTATCTTACTGCCTTCAGAATCGGCTTTAAGAGAAAAATTTTAGACATATTCAATCTATGGTGAAACTTCTCCCACCTCATTGAAAAGTGAAAAGGGAAAAATGAAAAGGGAAGGAATAAGCTAAATGGAAGAGAATACGGAAACTGGGAGGGAAAGGGGTTAGATAGAGGGAGGAACTCTAAGGCAGGGGGAGGGATACTAAAAAGGGAGGGCTGTGAGAAGCAAGTGGTGCTCACAAGCTTAATACTGGGAAGGGGGGTAAGGGAGAAAGAAGGGAGAAAAGCATAAACAGGGGTTAACAAGATGGCAAGTAATACAGAATTGGTCATTTTAACCTTAAATGTGAATGGGGTAAACTCCCCCATAAAGAGGAAGCAGTTAGCAGAATGGATTAAAAGCCAGAATCCTACAATATGTTGTTTACAGGAAACACACCTGAAGCAGGGAGATACATGCAGGTTAAAAGTAAAAGCTTGGAGCAAAATCTACTATGCTTCAGGTGAAGTCAAAAAAGCAGGGGTAGCCATCCTGATCTCAGATCAGGCTAAAGCAAAAATTGATCTAATTAAAAGAGATAAGGAAGGGCACTATATCTTGCTAAAGGGTAGCTTGGATAATGAAGAAATATCAGTATTAAACATATATGTACCAAGTGGTGTAGCATCTAAATTCTTAAAAGAGAAATTAAGAGAGCTGCAAGAAGAAATAGACAGAAAGACTATAATAGTGGGAGATCTCAACCTTGCACTCTCAGAATTAGATAAATCAAACCACAAAATAAATAAGAAAGAAGTCAAAGAGGTAAATAGAATACTAGAAAAATTAGATATGATAGCTCTCTGGAGAAAATGTAATGGAGACAGAAAGGAGTACACTTTCTTTTCAGCAGTTCATGGAACTTATACAAAAATTGACCATATATTAGGACATAAAGACCTCAAGCTCAAATGCAGTAAGGCAGAAATAGTAAATGCATCCTTTTCAGACCACAATGCAATGAAAATTACATTCAATAAAAAGCCAGGGAAAAGTAGACCAAAAAATAATTGGAAACTAAATAATCTCATACTAAAGAATGATTGGGTGAAACAGCAAATCATAGACATAATTAATAACTTCACCCAAGAAAACGATAATAATGAGACAACATACCAAAATGTATGGGATGCAGCCAAAGTGGTAATAAGGGGAAATTTCATATCTCTAAAGGCCTATTTGTATAAAATAGAGAAAGAGAAGGTCAATGAATTGGGCTTGCAACTAAATATGCTAGAAAAAGAACAAATTAAATATCCCCAGTCAAACACTAAACTTGAAATTCTAAAAATAAAAGGAGAGATCAATAAAATTGAAAGTAAAAAAACTATTGAATTAATTAATAAAACTAAGAGTTGGTTCTATGAAAAAACCAACAAAATAGACAAACCCTTAGTAAATCTGATTAAAAAAAGGAAAGAGGAAAATCAAATTGTTAGTCTTAAAAATGAAAAGGGAGAACTCGCCACTAACGAAGAGGAAATTAGAGCAATAATTAGGAGTTACTTTGCCCAACTTTATGCCAATAAATTCGACAACTTAAATGAAATAGAAGAATACCTCCAAAAATATAGCTTGCCCAAACTAACAGAGGAAGAAGTAAATATCCTAAACAGTCCCATCTCAGAAAAAGAAATAGAACAAACTATCAATCAACTCCCTAAGAAAAAATCTCCAGGACCAGATGGATTTACATGTGAATTCTATCAAACATTTAAAGAACAATTAACTCCAATGCTAAATAAACTATTTGGAAAAATAGAGATTGAAGGAGTCCTACCAAACTCCTTTTATGACACAGACATGGTACTGATACCTAAACCAGGTAGGCTGAAAACAGAGAAAGAAAATTATAGACCAATCTCCCTAATGAATATTGATGCTAAAATCTTAAATAAAATATTAGCAAAAAGATTACAGAAAATCGTCACCAGGATAATACACTATGACCAAGTAGGATTTATACCAGGAATGCAGGGCTGGTTCAATATTAGGAAAACTATTAGCATAATTGACTATATCAATAACCAAACAAACAAAAACCATATGATCATCTCAATAAATGCAGAAAAAGCATTTGATAAAATCCAACATCCATTCCTAATAAAAACACTTGAGAGCATAGGAATAAAAGGACTTTTCCTTAAAATAGTCAGGAGCATATATTTAAAACCATCAGTAAGCATCATATGCAATGGGGAAAAACTGGAACTTTTCCCAGTAAGATCTGGAGTGAAGCAAGGTTGCCCACTATCACCATTATTATTCAATATCGTGTTAGAAACACTAGCCTCTGCAATAAGAATCGAGAAAGATATTAAAGGAATTAGAATAGGCAATGAGGAAACAAAACTATCACTCTTTGCAGATGATATGATGGTATACCTAGAGAACCCCAGAGATTCTACTAAAAAGCTATTAGAAATAATTCATAATTTCAGCAAAGTAGCTGGATACAAAATAAATCCCCATAAATCCTCAGCATTTTTATATATCTCCAACGAAATCCAACAGCAAGAGATACAAAGAGAAATTCCATTCAGAATAACTGTTGATAGCATAAAATATTTGGGAATCTATCTACCAAAGGAAAGTCAGGAATTATATGAGCAAAATTACAAAAAACTTTCCACACAAATAAAGTCAGACTTAAATAATTGGAAAAATATTAAGTGCTCTTGGATAGGCCGAGCGAATATAATAAAGATGACAATACTCCCTAAACTAATCTATTTATTTAGTGCTATACCGATCAGACTTCCAAGAAAATATTTTAGTGATCTAGAAAAAATAACAACAAAATTCATATGGAACAATAAAAAGTTGAGAATCTCAAGGGAATTAATGAAAAAAAATCAAATGAAGATGGTCTAGCTGTACCTGATCTAAAATTATATTATAAAGCAGCAGTCACCAAAACCATTTTGTATTGGCTAAGAAATAGATTAATTGATCAGTGGAAAAGGTTAGGTTCACAAGACAGAATAGTCAACTATAGCTATCTAGTGTTTGACAAACCCAAAGATCCTAACTTTTGGGATAAGAATTCATTATTTGATAAAAACTGCTGGGATAACTGGAAATTAGTATGGTAGAAATTAGGCATGGACCCACACTTAACACCATATACCAAGATAAGATCAAAATGGGTCCATGATTTAGGCATAAAGAATGAGATTATAAATAAATTAGAGGAACATAGGATAGTTTATCTCTCAGACTTGTGGAGGAGAAAGAAATTTGTGACCAAAGATGAACTAGAGACCATTACTCATCACAAAAGAGAAAATTTTGATTATATCAAATTAAAAAGCCTTTGTACAAACAAAACTAATGCAAACAAGATTAAAAGGGAAGCAACAAACTGGGAAAACACCTTCACAGTTAAAGGTTCTGATAAAGGCCTCATTTCCAAAATATATAGAGAACTGACTCAAATTTATAAGCAATCAAGCCATTCTCCAATTGATAAATGGTCAAAGGATATGAACAGACAATTTTCAGATGATGAAATTGAAACTATTACCACTCATATGAAAGAGTGTTCCAAATCATTATTGATCAGAGAAATGCAAATTAAGACAACTCTGAGATACCACTACATACCTGTCAGATTGGCTAAGATGACAGGAAAAAATAATGATGAATGTTGGAGGGGATGCGAGAAAACTGGGACAGTGATGCATTGTTGGTGGAGTTGTGAACAAATCCAACCATTCTGGAGAGCAATCTGGAATTATGCCCCAAAAGTTATCAAATTGTGCATACCCTTTGATCCAGCAGTGTTTCTATTGGGCTTATATCCCAAAGAAATACTAAAGAAGGGAAAGGGACCTGTATGTGCCAAAATGTTTGTGGCAGCCCTGTTTGTAGTGGCTAGAAACTGGAAATTGAATGGATGCCCATCAATTGGAGAATGGCTGGGTAAATTGTGGCATATGAAGGTTATGGAATATTATTGTTCTGTAAGAAATGACCAGCAGGATGAATACAGAGAGGCTTGGCGAGACTTACATGAACTAACGCTAAGTGAAATGAGCAGAACCAGGAGATCATTATATACTTCGACAATGATATTGTATGAGGATGTATTCTGAGGGAAGTGGACTTCTTTGACAAAGAGACCTAAATGACTTTCAATTGAATGACAGAAGAAGCTACACCCAAAGAAAGAACACTGGGAAACGAATGTGAACTATCTGTATTTTCTTCCCGGGTTATTTTTACCTTTTGAATCCAATTCTCCCTGTGCAACAAGAGAACTGTTCGGTTCTGCAAACATATATTGTATCTAGCATATACTGCAACATATCTAACATATATAGGACTGCTTGTCATCTAGGGGAGGGGGTGGAGGGAGGAAGGGGAAAAATCGGAACAGAAACGAGTGCAAGGGATAATGTTGTAAAAAAAAAAAATTACTCTGGCATGGATTCTGTCAATATAAAGTTATTATTAAAAAAAAAAAAACTGAAGGGAACCTCTGTCTCTCTGTGTCTCTGTCTCTGTTTCTCTCTCTGTGTGTCTGTTTTTGTCGCCCTCTTTCTCTCTCTTCTCTCTCTCTCTCTCTCTGTCTCTCTCTTCTCTCTCTTTCTTTCTCTATCTTTCTGTCTCTCTCCCCTCTTCCCTCCTCTAGATTATAACTGAATTGACATATCTATTGTCTGTCTTTATATCTTTCATTACTGTAATAATCATAAACATATAAAGTCTAAGCCTCTTGTTTGAATGAATCAATTAAAAACAAAAGGGAAAAGAAAAAAGAGAATGTCAAATTTCCTGACTCTCTCAAAGACTTTCTGGGGTTAGAGCAGGTCCTCAGCATGTCCTACCTTGCCATTAATAGGTAGGTATCCTAACAAGGCCAAGTAACCAGCTCTTAAGATAATATTGCTGCCATATTGAAATAGCCCTTCCTGCTTCCACTCCTGGGGTCCTGGTCTCCTACCAGCATCAGGTTCTAGCATCGGGATTTGTAGGCTATCGATCTTGGCCTGGATCATACCAATTAAACCGGTGCTTTGAGCGTTATTGATCACCATACTTCTATGATTTGTCAATACTTGGAACTCAAAAGACTTTGAACATCCAATCAGATGCCAACTTGGAAGAGTTCAGCTTGCCTCAGTTCTCAGCCAAAAGGGCAACAAGAAGTTTGTATTGGCATTAATAGGAGTCAGGTTTGTGAGGCTGTGCTGGTAACAACCGTAAGGTAAAAAGGCCTGCATTCGTTATGTGTTAGGTACGGAAATTTGTGAGAATAAATTCAAGTGTCTGGTCCTTCTGTTCTGAAAATAATACCTTTGAGCAGAATTGACTTTTCTGTGAGGAGACATACCAGGCTATACCAATCCCTTATCTCAGCTGTGCAAATCACTCAGCTTGCCTCTCATGGCAGGACAAAAGGCTCCAAAATCTAGAGACTTTAGTGACACATACAAGTCTGGAATGCAACTGAGGGTAGTTCTGGCCATTTCTTGGATTAGCATATCCCAAGAAAATTTGGAGGATATTGTGGAGGCAGCATTCTCAAACCTGCTTTTTTTTTTTTTTTTTTTTTTTTTTTTACACATAGTATCTACTCTGCTTGTCTCAATTTCCTCATCTGCAAAATGAATTGGAGAAGGAAATGAACAACTCCTCCAGTATCTTTGCCAAGGAAATGCAAATGGAGTTACACAAATGAAACTGATGCAATAGGAATTGTGTCCCCTTGATCTTTGGGGAGTGGTGGCTCTGGGTTGGAAAAACCTTAAATCTCAACCCCTCCTAAGTTTAATTCTTGTTTTAACTCATAATCTATATTAATTTGTTCTAAAAAGCTCATGATATACTTTTTGCTGATTTATCTTGAGAATTGAGTAATCTGAACAGTTTTTGTAAGAGTTGTAGCTGAAACAGCAAGTGTTATAATAGTTGATATATGTGCTAGAATTCCATTAGTGAGTAATCCCACAAATCTCTTCTACTACTCCTATTTTCTAATTTTCTTTGATGTTCTCTCAAATCTGTTCATCTGCTGACATATGCCAATTGTGATTAATCTTATTAGACATTATTACATAGGATGGATGTTTCATAATAACAACTATAGGTATTTGAATAGGAGTGAGACATTGGAATAAAATACAATTGTAACATTTTACAATATATCCTTCTAACACATTCGTGATTTGGATTCTAGTGCCATTCCTTAAAACAGTATCTACAATTAGAAATATCTGTGGTTATTTTAAAATATGTTTTACAGTATATCTCTGAGGAGTTTGAAAAACATCATGGAATCCATATCTGAAATGTGAAAATTTGTGACATTCTAAGTCCAAAATACATTGTAACAGGAGACCCCTCCAAAGACTAGATAATTTGGGGTTCATTCACCAATCAGTCCCAATTCCTCCCCTTTAAATAAATGGGACTCAAAGTCCTCTGGGTGTCAGGGGGATGATCTCATTTTCTGAAACTGCTCCCTGCTGAGAATGAGTGTAGATTTGAGTCACTTGCAGGGTCCCATCTTTTTATGGAGGGGGTGGCAAGTTGGAGCTGACTGAAGTGTCCAAATGTTAATTTAATTCCTTGAAACTGGGCAATACAGCTGTAACTGACCAAAATCAAGAATATAAAACAATTCTAACAAATACAGGTTAGGATGATTTGAGATTAAAAGATAAGTCCACAAGGACTTCTACAAGATGTACAAAGACCAATGTGTATTGAGCAGTAATGCTCAGGTAATGAAATATATTTGTATCACTTTGTGTCACTGACTTGGGACCATCCCCACTCTTCTATTTGATTCCCAGGGGAAACTCTTACAATAATCTCCACCTACAATTCATTTCGAGATCTTGGCCTGAGGCATAATAACTACCCATTATTGATTAGTCCCTTGATTCATCTGGAGATGGTTCCCTAGCCCCAGGCCATAGAAACCTAAATATAATTAAGGCTGTGTACCCAGATCTTTGCTAATTCCTATCAGGAATTGCCAAAAGACAAAACAAAAACAAAAAAACCCTCTCCTGCAGATCTGGACTGTGAATTCTTTTGCAAAATCCTGTGACACCGGCCTGGGGGACCTCCATTGCTGTTAGGATATCTCTCACCCCTCAACAAAACGACTCACCAACCACAAATGTTATTTATTTGCAAACATTTTAGATTTTCTTAACTTTAGTCCTCCCTTCATCATCATCTCCTTGAAAATAAGAGGGTTTTACTAGAGTCTTAAAGATTCTTTCTGGTTTTATATTTTAAATTGCCCTGAACCTCTGACAGGGTATAGTTGGGAGGATGTTAGGACTCATACTAACCAATAATTGATTGCAGTTGTCAGACAATCCCAAGGAAATTCTGCTACCCCTACTCTGTTCTGACTAGCAATCTCTAATTATATCACATCCCTAAGGTAAACTCCTGGGAATTTCTGCTGTGGCCAGCAATTTTGTAACCCCTCCCTTCCTGCTATTCTGTTGACCCTAGAAGGTATCAAGGCTAGGGATACAGTAAGAGATCTGCCTCCATTGACTAGAAGCTGCCTAAATTGATCCAGGGATTTTTTCCTTCTTTTTCTTTTTTAAAATTTAAAAATTAAATAAAAAAGAAAAACAAAACAGAAAAAGAAAAATAAACATCTCCATGTGTACAATAGAATATGAGAAGATTCAAAGATGTGTAAATTTCCATTTCAAGAGGGCATTTATAATAACAGAAAATAATGTGTTCTGAATAGTCCATTTTTGCTTTGCATTTTTGTTGATTTTCTTTTGTTATCTGTTGTACAGAGAACTTTTAAAATTTATTCTTCCCCCACTTTTCCTCCTCTTCTTCCTTCAAGCAGGCTATAATTGTGTGGATATATTTATGTTTATACTTACAGATATACATGCATATAAACACACACACACACATATACACACATAAATTTATGTGCATTATCTCCTGTTTCCTACTGTGAGAAATAGTCAAATTTAGATTTCCAGAAGATGTTGCAAGTTGCAAGGTAATGTCAGATAATAAGTACTACTGCAGAATCAACTTTCTAGAAACTGGCTTAAACCAAAGAGGTGAAGGACTGGGAGAAGGCTTTTCTTTATTGTACTTGCTTAATAAGGCTCATGCATATTATCTTCTCCACCCAGAGAGAAGCAATATCACAAATCTACATAGAATGGTTAGGGAAGGAAAGGGCTCCTAGAGCATACCAGGAAAGGCTCTTCTAGGCAATTAAAAGTTAAATGGGAGGAGAATGTGAGGGGACTAACCTAATACAACTTCTTGATCTGTATTGGTGCATTCTGAAGGAAGTGTGTCTGCTTTTCGAGATAATGGAAGGCTGGGTCCTTCAATTTTTCTCACAATAAAACATAACAAACTTTGAAACTGAGTCAGGGGGGGTTCTTGTTTCTTGCAGTATGGGGGCTCGTCCAGGAAAACTGGGACCACCAAGAGAAATGAGATCTAGATGGGCTGGGAAGAGCTCTCCTGTTGATTTCAGTAGTTTGGTATTTGGGTGTCATTTTTCTCGGAACCTATAGCCTCAAACACGGCAGCATTTGCAAAGAGAGAGGGTGAACAGTAACAATTCCAAAGGAAAAACACAGAAAAGCCAAGGATGATGACATGAGTTGATATACTGAAGACAATTGGCTGCAAGAAGAACTACTTTGTTGATCCAGGTTTCCTTTATCTTTAGGGGTCTGTCCAGACTGTCTCAGACTAAGTCAGTCAAGCTTAGAGATGGCAGGGAAGTACTTTATCTCTAGGGATCAGTTGAGGCTGTCTTAGTATGAGTTAGTGGATCACACTTAGAAGTAGAAAGATCCCTAATCTCTGGGTGTCAATTCCCTGGCTTAACTAAACCTTCTAGTTAATAGATTTGATTTAGAGATGAGAAGAAGGAATTCAAAAGTATCTAATATAGGGAAGGGATTCCAGGAGTCTTCCCTGGAGATGCCTTGAATTAATCTGGATTAGGACACTTGGCCAGAAAACCCTAAGATAAGGGACTTTAATTATGCATACTTTTCCTCTATCTTTTCATTACTTCCTTATCCTCTGGGATGCTGAAAGATAGAAGGGTCATGGATTATGAGGTAAGCTGGTTACTTTTCTAAAATCTCATGTCCTTCCAGCCATTCTGAAGAGTGATTTGGAACTATGCTCAAAAAATTATCAAACTGTGCATACTCTTTGATCCAGCAGTCTTACTCCTGGTCTTATATCCCAAAGAGATTTTAAAGAAGGGAAAGGGACCTGTATATGCAGAAATGTTTGTGGCAGCCCTCTTTGTAGTGGCTCCAAACTGAAAACTGAGTGGGTGCCCATCAATTGGAGAATGGCTGAATAAATTGTGGCATATGAATGTTATGGAATATTATTGTTCTGTAAGAAATGACCATCAGGATGACTTCAGAAAGGCCTGGAGAGACTTATATGAACAGATGATGAGTGAAATGAGCAGGGCCAGAAGATCATTATATAGTTCAACAACAATACTATATGATGATCAATTCTGATGGATGTGGCTCTCTTCAGCAATAAGATGAACCAAATCAGTTCCATTTGTTCAATAATGAATAGAACTAGCTACACCCAGGAAAGAACTCTGGGAAATGAGTGTGAACCACTACATAGCATTTCCAATCTCTCTGTTTTTGTCCACTTGCATTTTTTATTTCCTTCACAGGTTAATTGTACATTATTTCAAAGTCCAATTTTTCTTGTGCAGCAAAACAACTGTATGGATATGTATACATATATTGTATTTAACATATACTTTAACATATTTAACATGTATTGGTCTACCTGCCATCTGGGGGAGGTGGTGAGGGGAAGGAGGGGAAAACTTGGAACAAAAGTTTTGCAATTGTCAATGCTGAAAAATCACCACGCATATTTCTTGTAAATAAAAAGCTACAATAATAATAAAAATAACAAAATAAAATCTCATGTCTTAGACGTCTCTTCAGACATTGGGGATTATTTAGCAAAAAGGAACCTCATTTCCCTTTGTAAAACTGGATGATTCTGGTAAAATCTTGGGAACTAGGAAAAACTGCCCCAGAAAGGATCTCTAAATTATAACACCATTTTATAATTGGTAAGTATTTTGTAAGTATTTTAATTGTATTTCTCCTGTCATTTTATCTGTCAGCCTCTGTATTGATGGAATATCTGTGTCACAGTTTGTGTTGTGAGCAAGATTCTGTTACCTTGAAAGATTTTAAATGCAGCCAGAAAGAAAAAACTTCTAAAGAGGTTCAGTTAGGAAGAATACTGGGAAAATTTTATTAATATCCCTAAATTATACCTTAAATGGGTTTTAAAAGCAATTGATAAGATTGAAGATTTTGAGGGAAAGAAAGTCTTTCTCTCTCAGCCCCACCACCCCTACCCCTTACTGCAATGATAAGCAAATAAGAGAGAGAGAGAAAGAAAATATATTTAGTACAATGATGATGGCAAAATCAAGTAAAAGAAGTTTCTGGTCAGAGTGAAAAAAAATGAGACATGCAGTTTCAAAGGTTTTTTAATCAAAGTCCACTAAAAGGATATGTATACAGAAAAGTAAATAAGAAAGTTTAAGCATGTAAGAGAGTTAGGGAACTTTTTGGCAAAATGGAAAAGCAGTATGATACCTTACTTTAAAAACTTCAGCCAGCAAGGAGCCTGTAACTTTATTATCAGAGCTCAGGCTTAAGGAAACATGTCAGGAAGAATCTCAAAGTAAAAGCCCATTTGAAGCAAAAACTGTCACAACGCTTTCCTGGCTTACAAAAGAGAAAAGGTTTGTGTAAGTTGGGAAAACAGCCAAGAGACAATTGAGTTTGACAGGAACATATATCTAACATCTACTTAGAATCTACAGAATTTTACAAAATTAAAGTACTGCTTAGTTTAAAAATAACTTTTATATTGGTGTGTGTATTAAAATTGGAAATAACTGTAAATTACAAGAGAGTGCTATCCATTTTTTTCTATAGATTCCCTTCTATCTGACTTTTAAGAATTGCCTTGTTTTCTACCTGAACCAAAAGGGAAACTTGTTTAAGGTAACCCATGAAGAAACTCCCAGAGCTGGAATAGCTTGGGGCAAGAAAAATCCTATACTTGAGTCCACTACTGAACTTTGAGACTCAGTGAATACTAAATGGTAAGTAATCAGTTCTTTCTGAGATTGTAGAACCAAAACTCAGTTTGTTATGCAGAAACTTGAATGTTATTAGATTGTAAACTAAAAACTAAGAAAAAGGTGGAAAATGTATTCAAAATCTGTTATTATTATCAGTCTTGCTAACTCAGTAAATGTAGTTTAGTAAATTAGGTATTTCCACATTTGCTTGTGAATTAAGAGAAAATTATAGCTAATACAGTTTGGGTATTACTTATGAAAATTTTATAATTGTCCATTAAGTTATTTAAAGTCACTGTCATTATGTTAAAACCAAAAATTGGTAATGACTAAGTGTGAAAAAATAGGTATGAGGTGAAAAAGACTTATCAATTCACTTTTCAAGTATGAGGGTGTGCCACCTTTTGTTGGATGGAAACTTTGAGAGCAGAAACTTCAGAGCTCAGGGGCAGGAGAAAAAAGATGAGCCTGCAGAGGAGACAGAGAAGGAGCACTCAGACAGAGGAAGAAAGCAGAGTCACCGAAAACAAAATATCCTACAAATGTCTGTTCACTGCTACAATTTTATCCTGGAAGGGATCACAGAGGCCATCTAGTCTGACTTGTACTTGAGTAGGAACCCCCTGCACAACATCCCTGCAAAGGAGTTGGTCAATCTTTGATTGCTGACCTTCAGTGGCACTGTCCCACCACCCTGGCCCCACTGTATCCAATGCAGCCCATTATACCATTGTACAGCCCCAATACTTTGGAGGCTTCTTACCCTATTATTCAAGTGAATTAGTGAAACCAATCTCTCTACAACTTCTATCCATGAGCAGATGAGGAATCACTCAAGAAGATTAAGAAAGGGACAGAGAGATATTCATGTGAACGGGAAGAAAAGTCCTCAGAAGGAAGAGATAATCAAGAGTGGCAAAAGCTACAAACATGAACGAGGTCTGAGAAAAGACAACTGGAGGTGCTGATTGGGAAATGCACTGGAAAGCAGTTTAGTAGAGTGGTGAGGATGAGAGCCATGTTCAAGAGGGGATAGAGTGACTGTTCCCCACTGCAGCCTTAACCTTGTACAAATGTTTTCACCAGCAAGCTAGAAGCGTATCCGATACTGGAACTGGACATCATGTATTGGCTGCATGGCACTAGTTCCAAACTGCTTCCTATTTACTGAAGGGATCTTTACATCCTGATCAACTAACTCTATGTCATATTGTGTGACCATCAAGAATACAAACATTTTCATCTCATTGAGGGCAAAGAATCTCCCAGGACAGACAGTGGTGCCGGCACCCCACTGCAATATGTATGGCTTGATCTTTCTCCCTTGCTTGTAGAAAACTACCTTTCTGCTGCCATCAGGGTTCAAGAAACGGTCATATTTGAATGTAGTGGGGTCTGGGTAGATGTCTGGGTCCCTATGGAGAAAAAGGAAGGGGAAGATGGACACTTCATCTCCCTGGCGGAGGGCATACTCCCTGCCATCATCCATTTTCAGAATCATGTCCTGCTTCACAGTCCTTAGCAAGAAATGGGTAAGCACCAGACGTAATGTCTCTTCCATGACACTGTCCAGCACTGGGGTCTGCTGTAGCATGCTATACTCAACAGTGATGGGCGCCCCACCTGGTCTCATGTCCTGTCCCATTTTCCTGAGGACTCCTTCTGCCTCCTCCCTCACAGCCTTCAGAGCCTCAGGATTCTTCAGGAGGAAGAGGAGGGCCCAGAAGGACACAATACCTGTGCTGCCCTGGGAAAGCCAAAGCATTAATAGATTAAACTTGCTCTGTGCTTTCTCAGGCACTACCTTGTCAACCTGCTGCTCCTGAGCAGAACGGATCCATGCACTCACATTATCCCTTTCCAAAATGTGCTGGGGAGAGAGAATATCCCAGAAGAAATGTCTGAGTCTCTTTATTCTTTCTTTATCCTGGGGCGGGTTAAAAGAGGAAAACAGTTGAGGAAAGAAAGTGTCAATTTTTCTGAATTCCTCAAAGACTTTCTGGGATTGGAAGAGGTCCTGAGCATGGTCTGCTTTGCCATTAGTAGGTAGGTTCCCAAACAAGGTCAAGTAACCAGCTCTAAAGACAATGTTGCAGCAGTATTGAAATAGCCCTTCCTGCTTCCACTCCTGGGGTCCTGGTCTCTTATCAGCATCAGGCTGTAGCATGAAGATCTGCAGGCTGTCCATCATGGCCTGGGTCAAACCAACTAAACCAGTACCCATCAAGTGGTTTTGGATAGATCTGCGCATACTTCCATGAAATATATGTCCTTGCAAATCAAAGACCTTGAAGATCAAATCAGTTAGTAACTTGGAAGAGTCCAGCCTGCTTCTGCTCTCCTTCAGAATGGCATCAAAAGAGAAGGGATCTATGATGCAGGTGATATATCTGCCAGCCATCTGGACAGTGAAGATGTCCCCATGACGTTCTTGCATCCTCTTCAGGAAACTGGAGGCATCCTTACAAAAGTCCATGGCATGGCCCAGCCAGGGGATGAGGCCTTTGTCCAGAGGGGGCTCATTGAGTCTCCTCTGGCGGAAAGCTCCCAACCTGTACAGCACCACCAGGACAGTGGTCACCAGGACTATGAGCACAGAAGCCCAGAACGCCATCACCACAGTATGAGATCCCTGTTCTCAGGCCACTCAGGGAAGAGTGAAAGCTTTCTGCTGGTGAGAGACTTTTATAAGCATAGGAAAGGTCCTTTCTGCCTGTACCTTGTCCTGCAGCTAGGTGGAAACAAAGGTTAATTACAAAGATAGGTTAAGCAACTATTGTGCTGAGGTTACTGTTTTCAGAAGGCTGAGGGCAAAAAGAAAACAGCCAGATAGGATCAGGATATATTTGAGGAGTGAAGGCGAAATTGTGATTAAACTGTAATTTTTCTTTTGGGCCTCTGCCAAAAAACCTTGAGAATCAGCAAGTACAAATAGTTGGAATACTATGTGGACAGTGTCACAGTTGTATTTAAATTACATTAATAAATTAATCAAGTCAAAAAACTGCAATCCAAATCAATGCCCTGTATAAATGACAAGTAGAAGGTCAGTGAGGGTAGTACTTCTCCTAAGTACTCCTAAATACAAGCAGAGAAGATCAAAAGAAAGACTCCACATCTAAGAATTAACCTCCAGGATAACTGCTGAAATAGCAATCTGGGAATTCTGGGACTAGCTGGTTTTGGAGGTAACCTGAACCTCAACTACAGGAACATTCACCACTGGACAGTATATGTGTGGGGTCTGTGATCTGAGTCAGGAAAGATTGAGGGATCTCCCGAAGATGAGGGACCAGGCTCAAGTGTCTTTCTGGGGCATGGCTCTAGGCAAGAAGGAACCAGTACAAGCCTAAAGAGTGCAGAAGCAGTGGGGTAGGTATACTGCTAGATGTGGGCACTTACAAGTGGATGGAGATTTTGTTTTTGAGTTCCAGAACAGAGGAGAGAACTGAAGCATCACTTGCATCCAGAAGCAACATACCTGAATCCCAAGACTAGAGGTGATTACACTAATAAATTTTTATTTGTCTAAAAAAGTGAGTAGGCAAAAGAGAAAGAACCCAACTGTACCTTTTTAGGATTTAGGGAATACTGGGTTCTTCTTCAGAGGAATATAGTAAATTAAAAAAAAAAAAAACTCTTCCCTATCAAAGAGATTACTCTATATGGTTATATGGCTACCTTCTCAAAAAGAATTCAGAGAACTCAAAAAAAATTTTTTTAATCAAATGAGAGAGATTGAAGAAAAAGTAATTTAAAAAGAACAATCCAAGAAAAACACACAGATCATGAAAAGAAAGTCAACCAAGTGGAAAAGGAGATCCAGATCAATAATTTCATCCAGGAGAATGACAATTAAGAGACAACATACCAAAACCTATGGGATGCAGCCAAAGCAGTTCATAGTGGAAATTTTATATCTCTAAATAGCTATGTGAATAAAATAGAGAAAGAGGAGATCAATGAATTGGACTTGCAACTAAAAAAGCAAGATAAAATATAAATTAAAACCCCCCAAGTAAATTCCAAATTATAAATTCTAAAACTCAAAGGAGAAATTAATAAAATTGAAATTAAGAAAACTATTGAATTAATCAATAAAACTAAGAGTTGGTTTTATGAAAAAACCACCAAAATAGATAAATCTGTGGTTAGTTTGTTTAGAAAAAGAAGAGAAAATTACCAGCATCAAAAATGAAAAAGGTGAACTTCCCCCCAAAGAAGAAGAAATTAAAGCAATAATGAGGGGCTATTTTGACCAATTATATGCAACATATCTGACAATCTATTTGGAATGGATGAATATTTACAATACTATAAATTGCTTAGATTAAAAGAGCTAATTATGACCACATTTTAGAAAGAGAAATTGCCCAGGGCATCAAAGAGCTTCCTAAAAAAAAATCTCCAGAACCAAATGGATTTACAAGTGAAACAGTAGCTAAGTGATGCAGTAGATAGAGCATTAGCTCTGAAGTCAGGAGGACCTGAGTTCAAATGTGACCTCAGACACTTAATACTTCCTAGCTGTGTGACTCTGGTTAAGTCACTTGACTCCAATTGCCTCAGCAAAACAAATAAATAAATAGACAATAAATGAAAAATATATAAAGGGATTTACAAGTGAATTCTATCAAACATTTAAATAATTAATTCCAATATTATATAAACTATTTCAGAAAATAGACAATGAAGGGGTCCTGACCAATTCCTTCCATGACACAAATTTGATCCTGATACCTAAACAAGGAAGATCCAAAACAGAAAAGGAAAATTACACACCAATCTCCTTAATAAATATTGATGCAAGATTTTTAAATAAAACATTAGCAAAAAGATTACAACAACTTATCAATATTTTAAAGTGGAATTTATGCCAGGAATTCAGGGCTGCTTTAATATAAGCAAATCTATTGCTATAAATGACAATATCAATAATAAAACTAACAAACCAAATGATAATCTCAATAGATGCAGAAAAAGCTTTTAGGGGCAAAAAAGCACCTATTACCATTAAAAGCATGAGAGAGCATAAGAATAAATGGAGTTTTCCTTAAAATGATAAGCAATATCTATTTAAAACCATCAGCAAGGATTAGTTGTAATGGAGAGAAGCAAGGCAAACTTTTGATAATATCAGGGGTGAAAGAAAAATATCCATTATGACCACTATTATTCAATATTCAATATCATACCAGGAATGTTGGTTTTAGTAATAAAAGAAGGAAAAACATTAAAGAAATTAGAGTAGATAATGAGGAAACAAAATTATCACTCTTTGCAGATGATAAGATGGTATATGTAGAGAATCCTAGAAAACTACTAGAAACAATCCATAAGTTTAGCAAAGTTGCAGGATACAAAATAAATCCACATAAATCTTTGGCATTTCTATATATTACCAACAAAGTCCAGCAGCAAAAGATACAAAGAGAAATTTCGTTTAAAATAACTGTAGATAATACAATTATGGAGGAGACTGAGTCAGACTTCTGGGAGAGACTGTGTCAGACTGCAACAGACACAAACTGTGAAGGAGACAAGGACTTTATTCCTGACCATTCTCAAGGCAACTATCTACTTTGAGTGTTGTTCCTCTGTGGGCACCCAGACATTTTATGTTGATTTATTGTCAGAAGCCATGGCAGCTCTGTCCAGCTATAAAGTTTAAATGTGGTAAACTAGGACACTTTCATGCAGCTTGCCCAATAGATGGAGGCAAAGAACAGTACAAACCCAGCCCTCAGTTTCTCTCCTTGTCCATGGGGTAATTATTGTACAGTGAACTATTATTAAGCTGCTCTTGGATGACTTTGGGAACAAATATCACTTATAGAACCACCTTCTGGGCGAATTCTGGCCAAATCCACCAAGGATACATTACCTATATACTGGAGCTGGCCATTCCCATAACTATTCTTTCTCCCTTGACAAGCTCTGGCAGGGCTGGCTCCCCTTCCAGACTTCCTCAAACAAGTGAAGTTAGCTTCACTGGCATGTAGCCTTCTTTGTTCCTTGGGTTAATCAAGTCACACTGGGATAATGCACAAATTGGAATCTCACCCATGGACAGGACATTCAAATCAAATGGTTATTCTTAATGACTATCAAAAACTCTTGGGCAACATCCAGCAGTTATGTTCCAGATTGCTCTTACCAAATTGTCAGTTAAAACATTTGTATGATTTGCTCCTGGGGGACCCAGCTTTAATTTCTCTCTGTTCTCTCACCCTAGCAACCACAGCTGCTTTGGAGCAAGTTGTAGATGCGCTTCTGTAGAGGGTCACAGTCAGTGGGGGAACTCTGGGTGAGGTATAAGACCCTCCAGCCCAGAGGGAACCTGCTGGCAATGTCTGGTTCAGTTCCCCATCTCCCCTAAGGGCTCTCAGCTTTCCTGAGAAGTCAGGGGACGGTGACAACCTATGTTATGATTAAAGCAGAGTGTTAGCAGGTGGAAGAGTGATACCAGGTGGCAAACTATGTACAATAGCAAATTGTTTATGTGGTCCCACATGTGCAATATATACTTAGTGCAAGCCCAGTGTTTTTGTTACTTAAGGGTATGAGGGTATAAAAGGGGGAAAGACCTTGTAATAAATGGACTCCACTTTCCCACCATCCTCAGGAGTCCCACCTCATCACTTCTCCATTAAGACAGCATATTTTAATCACCCTGGCATTGGGGCTTTAGAAAGCAGGACTCAATATTTTAATCATCCCGGTGTGGAGGCTCTAGAAAGCATGGTACGTTTTATTACCCCAACTTGAGGGCTCTAGAAAGCAGGACACAACACTCTTCAGTCAGTGTCTGATCAATATGATCCAGCTTCTTCCAGTTACCTGGAAGTTACCTGGTCAAGGGTTTTCTAAGTATATAAAATATTTTCAAGTTGAAATATTTTAACTTCTTCACTTCCAGTGTTTGCCTGGAACAAACTTCCCACTCCCAAGTCTTCAGCAGGATGCCTCCTGCAAACAGCTATTAATGCTACCGACTATTTTAAGGAAAAGTCCATTTAGTCCTATACTCTCTAGTGTTTTTAATAGGAATAGATGTTGGATTTTATCGAATGCTTTTTCTGCAAGAAGAGGGTATTTTCTACTATCCTGGCCTATGCTCTGGTCTGTGAGCTACCAAAAGCCTTCTTTTCTGCTCAGGAATTGTGAGGAGGATCCTTATTCCATTGTGGCTACAAGCTCAGGTTTGCTAGTGCTTGTCCTTACCCAGGACTGTAACATGGCTCTGAGAATAGGCAAAGCAACAGTCTTGCCTCAGTGCTAGCAAGGAGATTCCTATAATCGCCAGTTGTACAACTCCCTTACCATCTGTGGGCTGGAACTCTCAACCTGCCACTGCTGCTGCTGATTCAGTAGCTCCCAGTGTATATTATTGATTTGCTGGAACCAGCAGCCTGTGCTAGACTGTGCTCTACTCTCATCTAGGTTGATAAAATATTCCTGCTAAACTTTGGCATCTACAGGCTGAAATATCTAGAAACTGCCACTGCTATCACTGATTCAGCATCCAGAGGATTGTTTCTGAGTTTCTAGAGCTATGCTGGCATGGCCTGCACTGGACTGTGCTCTATTCTCACCCCAGTGTGACAGACATTTCCTGCCCACCTTACAAGTTGTCCTAAGATAGAAAATTGTTTCACTCTGTATTTTTGTGGGTTCTGATGCTGTACAATTTATTTAGATTTGTTATTTAAAAGTATCTGTAGGGGGTTAGAGGTCAACTCAGGTGAATTCTTGCCTTTATTCTACCATCTTGATTTCATCTCTGTCACCTCATTTTAAATATCAATACTGAATATTTTGTGCTCAAGTTTTCCAGAAACAAATTTATATTAGCATCATTCTAATATCAACATATTTTTAATCTATAGAGATATGTGGTATAATCTACAGCTGGTTTAGTACAGCCATGTTTTTAAACATGACTTTTTCCCCCAGACAATTTGACGTAACATTAATAGACATTTATAAAAAAGGTCATAATGTGTTAAACTGAAGTTGGGAATTAATATTCAAGACCAGAAAATTCTTTCTCTGACCCTTGACCTTAAATGTACTTGTAGGATAAACAAAAGGAACTCTTCTCTGTGATCAATATCTTAACCCTTCCTCTTCACCAGGGCAAAGGGGTTTCATTAAATTACTTTTGATTACATTACAGAGTAAACTTGAAGTCAACTTCTGTCTCATAGCTCCTGTATTGTCGACCATTTTGCTTTTTCTTAAAATGTTTTTTCTAACTAAAATGTGATACACTATTTCCTTTTTGTAGTTCTTCCATCTGAAATCTTGCCCATCTTTCAAGGCTTAGCTCAAATGCCACATCCTCCAGGAATTCTACTCTGATAAAAATAATAATGAAGAGAGAAAAAATAAAGACTATACACCATCAAATTATTAAATATAGAAAAAAGCTGTGATAAAGTTTTAATTTATGTAAAAAATAGGACTAGAAGGATTTATCACTATATCTTTGATAAAATTAAATGTATATATTTGAAGCCACAAACTAATGTATAATCAAGAAACACTAAAAGCATTTCAATTACAAATAAATGTAAAGAAAATAGTTCCACGTTCCCCAATCTTATTAGACATGGATATAGACTTTTTAGTAAAGGTAACAAAGAATGAAAAAGAAAAAAACTAAAAAGGCAAACACTGGAAGTGAAGAAGTTAAAATATTTCAACTTGAAAATATTTTATATACTTAGAAAACCCTTGACTATCAACAAAACAATTAATGGAAGTAATAAACAATTTAAACAAAGTAGCTAAGTAAAATAAACACTTAACATCCTCTGTTTTTCTATATATTATCACCAACTATTAAGTGAAAATGATACGAAAAGAAATATCCTTTATAACACAAACACAATATAGCACATCAAGACATAAATCTGGCAAGTTGTACAGGAGACAAATATAAGATTATTTCAAAATGATTTTTAGAGAAATCAGGAAAGAACTGAAAAAACAAAAAGATGTCCCCTACTCATATTAGAATGAACAAATGTAATAAAATATAAGGATACTTTGCAAAGTAATATGCAGATTTAATAAAATATCAAGATTGTTGTATATGTAACACAATGGAATTTTTCCAAAGGGATATTACTTCAGAATATATAATTTCAAATATTCTATCATACTTTTCCAATCTCTGAGAGACATAACTCTTTCTAATTACCTCAGCCTCTGGGAAGGTGAAGGAGAGCAGTTCTTATCTTATTTCAATTTCCTTATAGCACAATCTTGATTCTAAGCCTAAAATCCTGTCCTGGAAGAAGTCTCAGAGACCCTGTATTCTCAGGGCTTCCACATCAAGCTGTCCAGTGCAATACTCTCCCTGAAATCCTTGCTCCAAGGTTATCATGACTCAAATTCCTAGTCCTGGATGGGGATCATCTCTGACAACAAAAACTGAGGAGAACAAACAATACTTAATAGAAAACCAAACAAAACTGATGACATGTATAAACACCAAATGAAAAGTTTTAGGAGAGCTATTGGCACCAAATATTGTGGTTCAGTACCAAATGATGGGGTTTGGCACTAATTGATGGGGATCAGTAGCATTTCACATATAAAGAACCAACAAAGGTTTTCTTTTTTCCAAAAAACACATTTATTTATGAGAAGAGGTTCCAGACAAAATGAAGAGGTAAAATAGCACCAAGAGTGGTAAATAGGAAATAGATTTGGGAGAGCATATAGTTAGCAAGGAAAGGGGTTTTAACAATTAATAGTGGAAAAGTCCCCAGGGGAACTTTACAGTTATCTAGGAGCATGAGAGTATGGCATTGACTGGAAGGCTAAATGCATATAAGAGTTTAGGACCCTAAAAGGGTTAGTTATCTATAAGAAGCAGAAAGACACCATTAGACAAGGTGGAGGGATGAGAGGAAAGACCCCCATGAAACATGAGGGGGGAGTTGAGAGAAAAGACACTAACATGATAGAACAACCACATCCCACACCTCAGGAACACATATTCCTCTAGACATTTTCAGTTTCTCTGACTTAATATAGTTTCCACCTTGTTTTACATTCAAGTTCAGCATAATTGCTAAATTAGTGGTTCCATCTATCACTAGGTTAACTGGAAAGGTCACTCCATATTCTATGGGGAATCAGTGCTGAATCCATTGAAAAAAGAAGCGTGAACTTGGATTCCCAGAATCTTAGAGGCTTGTTCTCCTAACTTTTTAGAATGTAAAAGATCAGAGGTTTCTTATTAATCTCTGTCAAAAATAGAAAAATAAACTTGTAGGCCAAGGACCAAGGGACATTTCACTGGAACACATCAGCAAAGTTGTTATAACAAAAATAGGGTATCCTATTCACGTAAGTGAATTGCAGAGGTCTTCTCAGATCTTTTAGAAGGCATCCCCAGTTCCAATTCTACTATTACTGCCAATTGAAAAAGCCCTTTCTGACAACATGGTTAGCAGGCTGGAACAATAGAAAGTCTACACATGCTCAGTTCACTCCTTTTTGGTTTGCCTATTATTCCAGTATACTTCCTAATTTTGGACTTGATGTTAACATTTTTAATACATTTCTGGAGGGAAAATTTGGGCTAGTCCCATTTCTCCTTCCTTGGGAATATCGAGTATTGTGTTATTTGAGGATCTTAGTGACAGGATGGGGATCTGCAAGCTTTCAGGGTTCCCAAGAGAGGGCCAATCCAAAGCAAAGTCTGATTGTTTCCCCCTGATTTGAGCTCGGTAATACATCCCTGACCCCAGTTTATGCAAATTATGTGACCTGGTTATTGGCAAAGCAAACTTAAATTATATTAAGATTTTATTCATGTCCATCAGGTGAAAACCTGAATTACAGGCTCCCCCTTGGTCTAACTTTCCTGCCTTAGTTTCTCATAGACTGGGATGGAAGCTAAGAGCAAGATCCTGCTCTGAGCTTGAGGTCTGAGCCAAACCATTACTGCTGCTGACTTCTGACCTCTGTCCTTTCTCAGTGTACTACCTCATCTGGGGCCGCTTCACTTTCCTTTTTTGCTCTGCTCTGGATGTGTGACTCAGATTTGGGTAGTGGCAACATGGCTATCAGATGTCATCTGTCCCCATTGCAGTGCCCAGAACCTACTTTTATGCTGGTCTCCTGGGCACTAGAGTACTCTGTGCATCAGATGTTCCTGTTTAAGCTCTGTCTTAGCATCTGCAGACCTTTCTGTCTCCCTATGATGATCCAGATCAAAGTCACTATGACTTTTTCTGGATTTTTCCATCAGGATTCGTTCTACTATTTTTTATAGATCTCTTTGGAATAGTTGTACATAGGAGCTGATTTGAATTGCTTCCTTCTACTTTGTCATCCTGGCCCCTCCCCTGCAGAATCTTTCCAAAGCTCTTCTCTCACAAAACCAGATTCCCTTCTCCTCCATGTAGGGAGGCAGCATAAGAGACCTTCTGAGTGTGTGCCAGTCCCATCACAGCAATAACTCTAGAAACTGGCTATTCCTGGAAGAGAAACAGAGAAGTAAATCATTAGAAGACAATTTAAAACTCAGCAGTAGAATTGAATGAATATATCACAATGAATGTGTGGCAGGGATTGAACTCAAGGCTATATTGTATAAACATGGAGCTTTACACTTCGTTTCCTCACTTGGAGAACCTATGGTTTCTCAGCATGAGCATTCTGTCCAGTAGTGCAGATCCCAATAAAATGATAATTTATTTATTAAGCACTATCAAGTCCTGAAATAAATCAAACTAATGAGTGGAGGAATAAAGCATCTTTAATCAAGACAACAGACTAAAAAATCCCCAACAAGCAAGCAGATTTTTTAAAAATAACTTTTTATTGGCAGAACCCATGCCAGGGTAATTTTTTACAACATTATCCCTTAAACAATAAACTGGGAAAACATTTTTACAGTCAAAGATTCTGATAAAGGACTCATTTCCAAAATATATAGAGAATTGATTCTAATTTATAAGAAATCAAACCATTCTCCAACTGATAAATGGTCAAAGGATATGAACAGACAATTCTCAGATGAAGAAATTGAAACTATTTATAGACATATGAAAATATGCTCCAAATCATTATTAATCAGAGAAATGCAAATTAAGACAACTCTGAGATACCACTACACACCTGTCAGATTGGCTAGAATGACAGGGAAAGATAATGCCGAATGTTGGAGGGGATGTGGGAAAACAGGGACACTATACATTGTTGGTGGAATTGTGAACACATCCAGCCATTCTGGAGAGCAATTTGGAACTATGCTCAAAAAGTTATCAAACTGTGCATACCCTTTGATCCAGCAGTGTTTCTACTGGGCTTATACCCCAAAGAGATACTAAAGAAAGGAAAGGGACCTGTATGTGCCAAAATGTTTGTGGCAGCCCTGTTGTAGTGGCTAGAAGCTGGAAAATGAATGGATGCCCATCAATTGGAGAATGGTTGAGTAAATTGTGGTATGTGAATGTTATGGAATATTATTGTTCTGTAAGGAATGACCAGCAGGATGAATACAGAGAGGACTGGCGAGACTTACATGAACTGATGCCGAGTGAAATGAGCAGAACCAAGAGATCATTATATACCTCAACAACGATACTGTTTGAGGATGTATTCTGATGGAAGTGGATCTCTTTGATAAAGAGAGCTAATTCAGTTTCAATTGATCAAGGATGGACAGAAGCAGCTACACCCAAAGAAAGAACACTGGGAAATGAATATAAACTGCTTGCATTTCTGTTGTTCTTTGGGGGTTATTTATATCTTCTGAATCCAATTCTCCCTGTGCAACAAGAGAACTGTTCGGTTCTGCACACATATATTGTATCTAGGATATACTGTAACCTATTTAACATATAAAGGACTGGTTGCCGTCTGGGGGAGGGGGTAGAGAGAGGGAGGGGAAAAATCGGAACAGAAGTGAGTGCAAGGGATAATGCTGTAAAAAAATTACCCTGGCATGGGTTCTGTCAATAAAAAGTAAAAAAAAAAAACCAAAACAAACAAAAAAAAACTAATAGCTGGTTTGATCAATGGGATTACAGAGTGTGTATAACAGAACAACAAACAAAGTTTGACAGTGAGAACTTGGCCCAGCAGTGGCCATAACCAAGCATGGGCAACATGGTGTTCAACCCATTCAATAGACTCAAGCTCAAGGATGTGGGATGTCAAAGGTTTGGAGTTTTAATTGTATACATCTTTTGAAAGAAAAGCACAGAAGAAGCTCTACACAAGAAAAGTCATGTCCTCAGTAACTCAGCATTGCCTCAGTAACTTTGGCAGGTGGGCCTGTTGGTTTTTCACCCACTAATTTAGAGGCATGGTCTATAAGTGGAAAAGAGGGCGAAGCCTCTCCCCAGGCCACCATCTGAATAGCGGGTAGCCATGGGAGAAGCGCACGTGCCTATCATCCCGTTCTGTCAGTCTCTAGGTGTTGCACATCACCCAAGACAGTCCAATTCAGCTGCTACATTGGTGCTGTGTGCCATCTTTGGTGTCATGGTCAGGAGGACATGGCTGCCATCAGTGTCTGAAGGGCTGTCGACATCTGGCTGATCTTTCTGGGCCATCGTCTGTGGTGACACCTTCGCCGTCTGGTTCTTTTCTTCTTGGTTCCCCAGATCACAGATGTTTCTGGTTGAGATCCACTCCTCTGCTGCTGGGTCTGCATCTGGAATGACAAGAGCATATCCAGGACCCCAAACCTTGACCCAATCTGGGCCCTTCCAGATGCCATCTAAGCCCCTCCACACTACTTTGGAGAAAGGGTTCTACTCCTTGTTGGTCAGTCTGTTAGCTGAGCTTTCTGCATATGCCAGAAGGACATTGCTGGGGTGAGATCCAAGGGATGTATAAATTGTAAGTAATTATATGTATAAATCACTGCATCTAAGTGAGCCTGCGTGAGTCAGGTGGGGGGGTCTTGTAAACCCTAATACCACCTTTTCTTGTTTAGACAGGAGCATCGTTAGAGTACAATTAGCCTGTTCAACAATGGCTTGGTCTGTAGGGTTATATGGGATGCCAGTGGAATAGGCAATGCCAAATTCAGTGCAAAAGGACCTGAAAGCAGAAGATATATGAGCTGGTCCATTATCTGTCTTAAGTGCACATGGAACTCCTGCAATGGAGAAGCAATGATAAAGATGGCGTTTCCCTAGGATGGAGTGAAGCCATGAGGAATTGCGAGTGTGTACCATAGTTACATGGGTGCACTGCTTCTTTACATGAGTAATGTCCATTTGCCTAAAGCATTGGGTAAGTTACCATGAGGATTCATTGCAGTATTATATGGAGCAGAATGAAAAGGAGCACAAGTGGTACAACGTACAATAGCTGCAGCTTCTGCTTTAGAGGTGCCATACAGCCTCTGCAATGAGCAGGCAGATAAATGAAAGGAAGCATGTGCCTTATGGGCCAGGGTATCAGAGGATAGACCACATAAAGGATAAAGAAAGGGGATGGAGCCAACATAGCGGAACAGGCACCCACGACTCTCTAAGCTCCTCTCATTACCCTCATAACCAATAATTTAATCCAGCCTCAAAAATAACTCTTCACTGCTTAAATTCATGAAGATTAGAAACACTACAATTTACCAGCCAATCCAGAAGATTGCCAGGAAAGGTTTGTCCTGAGGGGCCAGAAACAGACTAGCACAGGCAGCGAGAGGCTAGTGTCCTGAGCAGACCAGGGGCAGGGGTGATCTCTGTGGCTAGAGAAGTTATAGAGACGACTCTGCTCTAGGCTAATTGCTCTGCCTTGATTACAAAGCAGTAAACTGGCAGAGAAATTAAAGCCTAAAACAGAGGGTACTCTAAAAAACACCAGAACCTAACGAGATCTGGCTGTAACCCCTCAAACCCGGAAGTGACTCAGGCAGACTTTACCGCAGCCCTGCGGCCACATCCTGCAGTTCGGGGCTTTTGCGGAGGCAGTTACTAATCTGCATGGCAGGAGGGCACAGCCTGGGCAGCTTCTAATCAGCACAGTGGGGGGCTCAGCCTGGGACAATAGAACCTTCCCAGCTGACTGTGCTTCTGGGGCAGACACTTCCCTGGTCCCTGCAAATCCATTCACTGCTCAGCTGCTAATACCCACAGCCCCAGGGCAGGGTTTGGCTTGGGGCAGTGAAACTCTCACTGCTCAGCGTCTAGCCCCAGGGCAGCCATTGTCTCACACAACAGGGGTTCTTTGCAGGGCACTTTCCCAGCTCAGCCCTGCAGGCCTGAGTTACTTTCTGGTGGGGAACTCTTTCCCAGAGCACTCCAGTACCTCGCTGCTTTTTGTAACTGGTTGGCAGGACAGCTACCCGTCCATATACCTTTCACTGCTCTGCAGAAGAAGCTGGTAACCTCCTGGCTCTGAAGGCAGACCTTGCAGGCTTTAACAAAATGAGTAAAAAAAATCAAAAGAACGATTGATAGTTTCTACACAGAAAGAGAACAGCTTTTCAACCCTGAAGAGACTAATAGCAGACAGTCTCCAGACAATTATTGGTCTCCAATACAAAAGGCTCTCCTAGAAGAGACTATTAAAAACCTTAAAAGAGAGCTAGAAGAGAAATGGGGAAAGGAAAGAGAAGCTATGCAAGAGAGTACAGAAAAGGCACATAACTCACTAAAAGAAAAATTTGATAAAGTGGAAAAAGAAAACAACTTCCTGAAATGTGAATTGGAAAAGGTAAAAAACTCCCAAGAAGTGCAGGGAAACAGAATTTGCAAATTGGAAAAAGAAAATAACTCACTAAAAAAAAATTAGTGAAATGGAAAAAAATTCCATAGAGCAAAACAACTCAATTGGACATATACAAAAAGAAGTAAAAAAAAGCTAAAGAAGAAAATAACTCACTAAAAATCAGAACTGAACAAATAGAAATGACTGATTCATTGAGATATCAAGAATCAGTCAAGCAAAACCAAAAAAATGAAAGATTGGGAAAAAATGTCAAATATTTACTTGGAAAAACAACAGACCTGGAAAATAGATCTAAGAGAGATAACCTGAGGATCATCGGACTACCAGAAAATTATGATGAAAAAAAGAGCCTAGATACTATTTTACAGGAAATCATCAAAGAGAACTGCCCAGAAGTAATAGAACTGGAAGGGAAAATAGGCGTTGAAAGAATTCATTGAACACCTTCTGAAAAAGACCCTAAAATAAAGACTCCGAGGAATATTGTGGCCAAACTTCAGAATTTTCAGACTAAAGAAAAAATTTTACAAGCAGCCAGGAAAAAACAGTTCAAGATGCCACAATAAGGATCACACAAGATCTGGCTGCCTCAACATTAAAGGATCGAAGGGCCTGGAATCAGATATTCCGAAAGGCAAAAGAACTTGGAATGAAGCCAAGAATAAACTATCCAGCTAAGCTGAGTATTTTTTTCCACGGAAGAAGGTGGACATTTAATGAAATAGAGGAATTCCATCTGTTTCTAAGGAAAAAACCAGACTTAAACAAAAAATTTGATCTCCAACAACAGGAATCAAGAGAAGTAGAAAAAAGTAAAAGGAACTCTTGAGAACTGTATTTCTGTTGTGAATATACATAAAAACCATATGTATAACTTGATTTTACCGATATAACATAAAAAAGGAAAGTAGAAATGGAAAGGGGATAGTGTCAGAAAAAGGGAAGAGGGGAGATAAAAAGAGGGAAACTACATGAGACAATGAGGCAAAGGAAACCTATCATATATGAGGGAACTTAGAGAGGGGGAGGAACATTGTGTGAATCCTACTCTCATCAGAGTTGGCTCAAAGAGGAAACAATTGACATATTTGTTTCACAGAGATTCTTCTCTCACTTCATTAAAAAGTGGGAGAGGAAAAGGGAGAAGGAAAAAGAGTAATAAGGGAAGGGTACAAGAAAGGGGAAGGGATTCAAAGGGAGGAGGGAGAGATACTAAAGAGGGAGAGCTGCGCGATGTTAGTGGGACCAATAAGTTTAATACTAGGGAAGAAGGGAAGGAGGGCAAGAAAAAGAAAAGTATAATCTGGAAATATTAGGATGGCAGGAAATACAGAATTGGTTATTTTAACCATAAATGTGAATGGGATGAACTCTCCCATAAAGAGGAGGTGGATAGCAGACTGGATCAAAAGTCAGAACCCTACAATCTGTTGTTTACAGGAAACACATTTAAAACAGGGAGATACATACAGAGTAAAGGTAAAAGGCTGGAGCAGAATCTATTATGCTTCAGGTGAAGTCAAAAAAGCAGGGGTAGCCATCCTTATCTCAGATCAAGCAAAAGCAAAGATTGATCTAATTAAAAGAGATAAGGAAGGAAACTATATCTTGCTTAAGGGTACTATAGACAATGAAGCAATCTCAGTATTAAACATATATGCACCAAGTGGTATAGCATCTAACTTCCTTAAAAAGAAGTTAAGAGATTTGCGAGAAGAAATAGACAGCAAAACTATAATAGTGGGAGATCTCAATCTTGCACTCTCAGATTTAGATAAATCAAATCACAAAACAAATAAGAAAGAAATTAAAGAGGTAAATAGAATATTAGAAAAATTAGGTATGATAGATCTCTGGAGAAAACTGGTGACAGTAAGGAGTATACCTTCTTCTCAGCAGTTCATGGAACCTACACAAAAATTGACCACATATTAGGACATAAAGACCTCAAAATTAAATGCAAGAAGGCAGAAATAGTAAATGCTTTCTTTTCAGATCACAATGCAATAAAAACAAATTCAACAAAAAGTTAGTTGTAAATAGACCAAAAAGTAATTGGAAACTAAATAATCTCATCTTAAATAATGATTGGGTGAAACAGCAAATTATAGACACAATTAATAATTTCACTCAAGATAATGACAACGATGAGACATCATATCAAAATTTATAGGATGCAGCCAAAGCAGTAATAAGGGGAAATTTTATATCCTTAGAAGCTTACTTGAATAAAATAGAAAAAGAGAAGATCAATGAATTGGGCCTGGAACTTAAAAAGTTAGAAAAAGACCAAATTAAAAACCCCCAATCATTTACTAAACTTGAAATTCTAAAATTAAAAGGAAAAATTAATAATATATAAAGTAAAAAAACTATTGAACTAATAAATAAAACTAAGAGTTGGTTTTATGAAAAAACCAATAAAATTGATAAACCTTTGGTAAATTTGATTAGAAAAAGGAGAGAGGGAAATCAAATTGGCAGTCTTAAAAATGAAAAAGGAGAACTTTCCACTGATGAAGAGGAAATTAAAGAAATAATAAGGGGTTACTTTGCCCAACTTTATGCCAATACATTTGATAACCTAAGCGAAATGCATGACTACCTCCAAAAATATAGGCTTCCCAGATTATCAGAGGAGGAAGTAAATTGTTTAAATAGTCCCATTTCAGAAAAAGAAATAGAACAAGCTATTAATCAACTCCCTAAAAAAAAATCCCCGGGACCAGATGGATTTACATGTGAATTCTACCAAACATTCAAAGAACAATTAGCCCCAATGCTTTATAAACTATTTGAAAAAATAGGGAATGAAGGAGTCCTACCAAATTCCTTTTATGACACAGACATGGTACTGATACCTAAACCAGGTAGGCTGAAAACAGAGAAAGAAAATTATAGACCAATCTCCCTAATGAATATTGATGCTAAAATCTTAAATAAGATATTAGCAAAAAGACTACAGAAAATCATCCCCAGGATAATACACCACGATCAAGTAGGATTTGTACCAGGAAGGCAGGGCTGGTTCAATATTAGCAAAACTGTCAGTATAATTGGCCATATTAATAATCAAATTAACAAAAACCATATGATCATCTCAATTGATGCAGAAAAAGCATTTGATAAAATCCAACATCCATTCCTATTAAAAACTCTTGAGAGTATAGGAATAAATGGACTTTTCCTTAAAATAATCAGTAGCATCTATTTAAAACCAGCAGTAAGCATCATATGTAACAGGGACAAATTGCAACCATTCCCAATAAGATAAGGAGTGAAACAAGGTTGCCCACTATCACCTTTACTATTTAATATTGTATTAGAAATGCTAGCTTTGGCAATAAGAGTTGAGAAAGAGATTAAAGGAATACGAATAGGCAATGAGGAAACCAAATTATCACTCTTTGCTGATGATATGATGGCATACTTAGAGAACCCCAGAGACTCTACCAAAAAGTTATTAGAAACAATCCACACCTTTAGCAAAGTTGCAGGATACAAAATAAACCCACATAAGTCATCAGCATTCTTATATATCACTAACAAAACCCAACAGAGTTACAAAAAGAAATTCCATTTAAAGTAACTACTGATTGTATAAAATATTTAGGAATCTATCTGCCAAAGGAAAATCAGAAATTTTATGAGTAAAACTACAAAACACTTTCCACACAAGTTAAGTCTGATCTAACCAACTGAAAAAATATTAAATGCTCTTGGATTGGGCGAGCAAATATAATAAAGATGACAATACTACCTAAATTAATCTATTTATTTAGCGCTATGCCAATCAGACTCCCAAAAAACTACTTTGATGAACTAGAAAAAATAACAACAAAGTTCATATGGAAAAACAAAAGGTCAAGAATTTCAAGGGAATTAATGAAAAAAAAAATCAAATGAAGGTGGCCTAGCTGTACCAGATCTAAAATTATATTATAAAGCAACAGTTACTAAAACCATCTAGTATTGACTAAGAAATAGACTAGGTGATCAATGGAATAGGTTAGGTTCAAAGGACAAAACAGCCAATAACTTTAATAATCTAGTGTTTGACAAACCCAAAGACACCAGTTTCTGGGATAAGAATGCATTATTTGACAAAAATTGCTGGGAAAATTGGAAATTAGTATGGCAGAAACTAGGCATTGACCCACACTTAACACTGTACACAAAGATAAGGTCAAAATGGGTTCATGACCTAGGTATAAAGAATGAGATTATAAATAAATTGGAAGAGCATAGGATAGTTTACCTTTCAGACCTGTGGAAGAGGGAGGAATTTATGACCAAAGAAGAACTAGAGATTACTATTGACCACAAAATAGAAAATTTTGATTATATCAAATTGAAAAGTTTTTGTACAAACAAAACAAATGCAGACAAGATTAGAAGGGAAACAATAAACTGGGAAAACATTTTTACAATCAAAGGTTCTGATAAAGGACTCATTTCCAAAATATATAGAGAATTGACTCTAATTTATAAGAAACAAACCATTCTCCAACTGATAAATGGTCAAAGGATATGAACAGATAATTCTCAGACGAAGAAATTGAAACTATTTATAGACATATGAAAATATGCTCCAAATCATTATTAATCAGAGAAATGCAAGTTAAGACAACTCTGAGATACCACTACACACCTGTCAGATTGGCTAGAATGACAGGGAAAGATAATGCCGAATGTTGGAGGGGATGTGGGAAAACAGGGATACTGATACATTGTTGGTGGAATTGTGAACACATCCAGCCATTCTGGAGAGCAATTTGGAACTATGCTCAAAAAGTTATCAAACTGTGCATACCCTTTGATCCAGCAGTGTTTCTACTGGGCTTATACCCCAAAGAGATACTAAAGAAAAGAAAGGGACCTGTATGTGCCAAAATGTTTGTGGTAGCCTTGTTTGTAGTGGCTAGAAGCTGGAAAATGAATGGATGCCCATCAATTGGAGAATGGTTGAGTAAATTGTGGTATGTGAATGTTATGGAATATTATTGTTCTGTAAGAAATGACCAGCAGGATGAATACAAAGAGGACTGGCGAGACTTACATGAACTGATGCTAAGTGAAACGAGCAGAACCAAGAGATCATTATATACCTCAACAACGATACTGTTTGAAGATGTATTTTGATGGAAGTGGATATCTTCGATAAAGAGAGCTTTAATTGATCAAAGATGGACAGAAGCAGCTACACCCAAAGAAAGAACACTGGGAAATGAATATAAACTGCTTGCATTTCTGTTTTTCTTCCCGGGTTATTTATACCTTCTGAATTCAATTCTCCCCGTGCAACAAGAAAACTGTTCAGTTCTGCACACATATATTGTATCTAGGATATACTGTAAACTATTCAACATGTAAAGGACTGCTTGCCATTTGGGGGAGGGGGTGGAAGGAGGGAGGGGAAAAATCGGAACAGAAGTGAATGCAAGGGATAATGCTGTAAAAAATTACTCTGGCATGGGTTCTATCAATAAAAAGTTATTTAAAAAAAAGATAAAGAAGGATATCAGCTACCCTATTGCCATCAAATATAGGACCAGTGCCATCAGTATGAGACCTAACAGGCATTATAAAAAGGGGTGAGGCTTTGCTGTTTAATGCCTCTTGTGCCTGATGAAGATTGGTGATAGTTGAGTGGCTGTCATCTACATATACCAGCATATGGTAGCTGTTGGACAACTTGAAAAGCAAAAAGACTATAATAATATTAATAGCCTCTTGATATTTTTGCATGGCATGTATGACGTCATACAACTCAGTTTTCTGTGTGGAATCATAGGGAGTGTCAAGAACGTGTGTCTCTTGAGTGTCCCCCCTGTATACTGTGGCCCTGTGATCTTTGGTAGCCTTGTATTGGCTCTGAGGAAAGAGATCCAGCAGCGATGCTTACCTTTAACCCCCTGTACAACTGCCTAAGTGGCTGAGAAGTATTCAAGGCGCTAAGGGACAAAGCTGCAGCAGGACAGCCCACATTAAGTCATCCTGGGCAATAGAAAGCACCTGCTGTGATGGTATACCAAGAGCCAATTGATGGGGTCATCCCAAGATAAGTAACATTGGCAACATTGCCACAAAAAGGAGCCAAGTCCTTCAATCTTATCAGACAGAAAGTACAAAGGTCTAGTAGGGTACAACCATCCTATGGGGTACTCACCTTGGTGCAGTGCGGCGAAAAAGGGGCTTATCAACAAAAGCTGACAATGTCAAGGGTTCTGAAGGATCGAGTCTAGAGGTGGGACAAGGAAAAACCTATATATATATATATATATATATACACACATACATACATACATATGGTAGCTGTCATTAAGAATTTTATACTTGTCCTCATCCAACTTAGGGGGCATCTTGGACACAATAAGATATTGAAGAATGTGTCCAAGATAGAGAAATGGAGGCTTAATCTGTATCTTATGCGGTACCTCTACAAGGTTCTGCTGAGCTAATATTCGAATGATATGCTGCACAATGTTTTGCAACTGTGACTCTTCTGTAGTGGCCACCAGTATATCATCCATGTAATGGAGTAGATAGACATTTGGCTATAAACTTCTGACTGGTGCAAGAACCTTGTCCCCGTACCATTGACAAAAAATGGGACTGTTAGCCATCCCTTGTGGTAATATTTTCCATTGTCACCTAGTGGCAGGAGCTTGTAAATTAATAGCTGGAATAGAAAAGGCAAACTTCTCCCTGTCAGTGGGGTGTAAGGGAATAGAGTAAAAGCAATCCTTTATGTCAATAACCACCATACGATATTCCCTAGGGATCATGTTAGGAGATGGGAGATCTGGTTGTAAGGCACCCATGGTTTGCATGTCAGCATTCACGACTCTCAAATCAATTAACATGTACCATGCTTTGTTCTTTTTCCTAATTACAAAAACAGGTGAGTTATAAGCACTGAAGGAGAGCTCAATGTGGCCCAATTTCTTTTGCTCAATATTGATGGATCTCAAAGCAGTAAGTTTTTCATTTGAGAGAGAGCACTGATTCACCCATATAGTCATGTCTCCATCTTAAGGGTGGCCCTGCCTGTGCCCTCTCAGTGGCCCCTGTTAGTTTTCCTCAATGTGTAATGTTGTCCGAAGGGCTTTCACTAAGTCTCTTCCCCACAAGGAGGTTCTGAGCCCAGTGATGATAATAGGTCTAAAGACACCCTTCTGACTCTCAACTTCCCAATGAAGTTTCTTACTAGGCTGGGAAGCGTGCTGCATGCCGCCCATTCCACTAACTGTTACTGTTTGGGTTTGTAGAGGCCAATCAAATTTTGTTATAACAGATATATTAGCCTCTGTATCAATCATTCCTTGAAATGGCCTGTGTTCTATATAAATAGTACACATGGGTTTTTCTCACCCAATCATCTGAGTAAAGTTCATCTCACCAAAGGGATGTAATGGGAATGCTTTGGCAATTGGATGATCTCCATTTAAGTTCACAGGATATGGGTGAGGACTGGTAACCAAAATAAATGGTTCCATGTTTTAATATCATAGTATGTACAATCACATGTGCATAGTCTGAGAGTCCAATCACTAACCTATCTCCAGCCTTGGGGTATACCTCAGTACATGCAGTGGTCCACTCACTGCATTCACCAAGTGCTGTCCATATTCCTCCTCAGGGCCTGATAATTCTCTTTGAACCCTGCAGCTCCTCTCTGGGTAGGTTCCTAATCTATCTGGTATGCATTTAGGATCCTCTTAGGGCCCGTTGGCCTGTTTGCCTGAACCATAGAATTATTTCTCATCCTGGTCCTACAAAATTTTGCCACATGACCTATCTTGCCACAAGCAAAACAAAAGAATTTTACGCCTCCTATTGGCTGTTTATGGAATTGGGCTTGGAAATGTCCTTTTCTGCCACAATTATAACATTTCTTTTCCTCATCTTTCCTATTCATTCTCTGAGCTTTAGCTAAGGCCATTGCATCTGCATTAACAGCCTCATAATTTGCTTCATAACGTTTATCTATAATTTCAGAGACAGGAGGCATTATACAGCTGCACACTTTATTCATTCCCTCCTTTAACAGTTGCCTGAAAAGAAGGTCAGAAGCACCACCTTTCCCTATAACTCTGTCAATTGCTATTCTTAATTAGGATGCATAATCTTGAATAGGTTTTTGGGGGTCTTATTTTATTGAAGTAAGATGTTGCTGTACCAGCCCCTCCTTATCTATTCTCTACCAAGCCTGTATAGCACACTGTGTAATAGGTGGAAATATAGTCACATCATAAAAAATCTGAGCTTGGGTTATAGAATAGAGGCCAGTGCCACTAATTACAAGCACAGATTCTTCTGAATCTTGATGATCATTGGCCACAGCATATTTCCAAGCTGATTTAGCCATAATACTGATTGACCAGGAGTAAAACAAGCAGATGCTATAGATTTCTAATCATTTGGAGTAAGGACATATCTACTTGATATCAGCTGTAACATTTGTATGGTATAGGGAGCATTTGGGTCATAATCAACACAAGCTTGTTTTACTTCCTTCAACATTTTAAATGGGATTGGGACATGTGTCTGGCCTCTGGCCCCATCCTCCTCTACTGTGTAGGCCTGGAGGCCCCACTCGGAATCCCACAGCATTATGTCCTCTCCCTCAGCAGCTGTCCTTATTAAAGCTTCCTGTAAAGCTGTGTGGGGGTGGCTCTTCCTGTGTTCTCTAAGAAAAGCAGCTGGTCTTTGCAAAGTGATCTTTTGTCTCTTCTCTGGCACAGCCTGTAGGCAGAGCTCTTGTTTTCCTTAGCCTCTCTGCCCTAAAATAATCCTTTCTCTGTTCTCTGCCTCAGACTTTAGTTGGAGCTGTTGCACTTCTTGTTCTGATTGTTGTAAGCTAACAAAATCTGTTCTCTGCTTCTGCTGGAAGGCAAAGTTCCTGAATCTTTTGTTCTATTTGCTTAATCCCCTCACCCATCCCTTCTTGCTGAGCTGTACTTAAGAGTTGTGGGAGGTAATTTTCTTTATTACCTTGATAGTCTAAAGGTGTACCCCAGTAAATGTGCTAATGAAGGGTATATATGCCTTGGAGTTTGGGAGCAATCCTTCTGCTTTTCAATTGGGCATGTTTTTGGTTAAAGAATCATCCTTTTAATTTTCTAATTCATAAAGTTGAGCCGCATTTACAACTGTACTCTCTGGTTTGGTCATAGTTAGACCCATAAAGCCTCTTTTTCTTCCCTTCAGGACAGTGAACTACCTCATCTTCCTGATTAATTATCGGGATTCTAGCAATCTATAATGCACCCACATTGGTACCACTTGTTAATGCCAACTCTGCATTCATGATTGCCAGGCTCTCCTAATTCCCCAGCCCTCAGAGAAATCTCTGGTCACTGGTTTTTGCCATGTTTAAACCAATTTTTACCAAGTTTACCTCTGTCTGAGGTCTTTAGAGATCTCTGGCCATTTTTTTCTTTTTTCTTTTTTTAATTTTTTAAAATAATTATAAGTTTTTATTGACAGAACCCATGCCAGGGTAATTTTTTACAACATTATCCCTTGCCCTCACTTCTGTTCCGATTTTTCCCCTCCTTCCCTCTATCCCCTCCCCCAGATGGCAAGCAGTCCTATACATGTTAAATATGTCACAGTATATCCTAGATACAATATATGTGTGCAGAACCAAACAGTTCTCTTGTTGCACAGGGAGAATTGGATTCAGAAGGTAAAAATAACCCGGGAAGAAAAAAACAAACATGCAAACAGTTTACATCCTTTCTTTCTTTGGGTGTAGCTGCTTCTGTCCATCATTGATCAATTAAAACTGAGTTAGATCTTCTCTTTGTCAAAGAAATCCACTTCTATCAGAATACATCCTCATACAGTATCATTGTTGAAGTATATAATTATCTCTTGGTTCTGCTTATTTCAATTAGCATCAGTTCACGTAAGTCTCTCCAAGCCTCTCTGTATTCATCCTGCTGGTCATTTCTTACAGAACAATAATATTCCATAACATTCATATACCACAATTTACCCAACCATTCTCCAATTGATGGGCATCCATTCATTTTCCAGTTTCTAGTCACTACAAACAGGGCTGTCTGGCCATTGTTTCATAAGAGCAATGGTTTGAACTTGATAGAGCTCTGGAAAGCAGTTGTATGTAAGCTCAGGAGCTTTATCCATATGTCTACATCCTATCCTTTGACCTCCTGCACACTCTTAATTCTTACTCCCAGCAGAGCTCTTGGTGCAAAGGCCAACTTCCTCATCCTCACTGCTTAAATAGGGTCTGTGAGGTCTCACACACACAGCCAATCAGAGAAGAAGGTGCCTCCAGTTAAGATGCTATCTCAATGTGGCCAGAGAGCCCATCCAGGAGGTGGTCTCTGTTTACTCACAGAAATCATTTCCGGGGATCTCAAGCATTATTGCTTGTTTCCTTCCTGACTGCATTGTACTGTGACTCCTCCTCTTCCTCTCATCCTCACACCTGCTTATTCCTTTTAGATAAATTTCTTTTTGATTTTCTTGCTACCCAGGATATTCTTAAACTTCCACTGAAGCATAATAGGGTCTTATCAAGTTTCTAATTTAATTTTCTGTGAATCTTTCATTTCAAATGGGTTTCATGTAAATGACATAGTTAGATTCTGGATCTAATCCATTTTGTTTCCTGCTTCCATTTTATGGCTGAGTTCATCCCATTCACATTTGTTGCTATCTGTTAACTTCATTTCCCTCCATCTTGTTTCTTCTATTTGTCCTTCTTTGTCTCTTTATCCTTTTCCTCCTCCTAAAGTCTATTTTGTTTCCAACCACTGCCTTCTGTTATCTACCTTCCATTTTAACACTACCCCCTTTCTCTTATCTTCTTTTTCTCCTACTTTTTTGTTGGGTAAAATAGATTCCTAAGACCTATTAAATATATACTTACACACACTAACTCAAACACATACACACACGTGTGTGTGTGTGTGTGTGTGTGTGTGTGTGTGTGTATCATTTCCCATTCCACCATAAAAACTCTTTTTTGCCTACCTCCTTTATGTCAGGTAATTTCCTTCTTCCTTTTTCTCCTTTCCATCTTTTCCCAGGGCAACCCACTTGCTTACCTATCATTATCATTATGTTAATTGATTCATTCCTGAAATCCTTCTTCTATGTGGAACTTCCCAACTAAGCTAATAATGATAAAGTTCCTAGAAGATACATGTCTCATCTTCCCATGTAGAAAGGAAAATGTTGTCACTTTATTGCGTTCTTATGATTTCTCTTTCATGTTTACCTTTTTGTCCTTCTCTTGAGTTTTGTATTTCAAAGTCAAATTTTTATTCAGTTCTAGTCTTTTAATCAGGAATGCTTGAAAATCCTCTATTTCATTGAATATCTATTTTCACCCTGAAATAATTATACTCAGTTTTGTTGAGAAGGATATTCTTGGTTGTAATCCCAGTTCTTTTCCTTTATGGCTATGGTGTGGTATAGTATGGTATGATGGCTGCTAAATCTTGGGTGATTCTGATTATGGCTCAAGATATTTAAATGGTTTCTTTCTAGCTGCTTCAAATTCTAGCTCTGGAATTTGATTGTGATTTTTCTGGGAATTTTGTATTTTGGGATCTCTTTTGGAAGATGATTGATTGATTCTTTCAATTTTTATTTTATGGTCTGGACCTCAGATATTGTGGGAATTTTCCTTGATAATTTCTTGAACTATTATATTCAGACACTTTCTTTGATAATAGCCTTCAGGTAAATTAATAATCCTTAAATTATGTCTCTTTAATCTATTCTCCTGCTCATTTTTTTTTGGTTGAGATATTTCAATTTTTTTTTCATTCTTTTGATTTTTTAAAATTGTCTCATGGAGTCATTAGCTTCCATTTGGCCAATTCTAATTTTTAAGGAATTATTTTTATCAGTGAATTTCTTTTCCCCTTTGACCAATTCTGTTTAAGGCATTATTTTCTTCAGTATTTTTGTGCCTTTTAAAATTACGCTTGTCTTTTAATAGTTTTCTTCTTTTGATTTTATGTCTTTAGTAATTTTTTTGTCTACTACTTCTATTTGATATTGAAAATTATTCTTAGCTCTTCCAGGAAGTCTTATTGGATGTGTTCAATATATATTTTCTTGCTAAGTCTTTGCTTGTAGCTGTTTTGACTTCATTGTATTCTTCTGAGTTTGTGTCTTGATCTTCCCTGACATCATAATAGCCTTTCATATCAGGTTTTTTTTTTTTCTTTTTCTTTTTGCTGTTTTCTATTTTTGCACTTTTTTATTTGGAACTTTATCATAATGTTGGGCTCAGTTCCTGGCATGAGGATAGAAGTTCAAACTTGTCTTATGCTTCAGGCTTTTTCAAACTGTTGTCTTTAGAGCTAGTATTGGGAGTTTTCAGTGCTTCCAAGGTAGTGTGTGATCTGGACAGAGGTGTTGTCACTGTTCTCCTAGTTTACACTTTGGTTCTTACCCAGGAAGCCCCTCTTATCCATTGGGATTGCAATCTGTACTGTTCCTCCAATTGTCTGCTCCCTTAGGAACAGAAACATTAGTATTCCTCAGGTTCCCTGGTGTTCTCTGCCCCTCAACCATGACCCAGTGTTAGAATACTCAGGAGAGCTGTTGAAATACACAGGAGCCACCTGACAGTGGCTGCTGGAGATCCAACCCAGAATAGATCTCCTCTTGTGAGAGGATGATACAAGGAGACTGAAAGGCAGTTGCTATTCTCTGACCTCTCTGGCTGAGAGGCCATTGTGTTATCTGACCTCCCTCCTCTTCCCTCTGCCTCCAATTTATTTCATTCTCAGTCTGCAACTCCTGTGTCAGCAAAGGCTGTGTTGCAACTCCTTCAGATGTTATGATCCACAGCTGTGGAGGCTCTCGGATAATTGACCTGTCTCTTAACAATTGCCCGTTTTTTGTTTTTTGCTCTTATTTTCCCCTGCAGCATGGTCAGTACACTGAGGAATGCAGCAGCACTATTACTTCTGGATAGTTGTAATAGATGTTGATCTTGTGAAATATCATGGAGGCAAACTTACAAACAGAGAAGAGAATTGTAGTCAGAACAGGCATTTAAGTCTCTCACAGGTCTCCTGGCTCAGCCCTTTGATGTGTTGGCCCATTTAATTACTCCAACTAAAAAAAGTCTTACTGGGGTTCTTCTTCCTTAACTGTGGAAGGATCCTTCTCACAAACAGCTCTGGTTCTTCTTGTAATTCTTACCCCCACATTCAAGCGCCATATATTGGAATTCACAGGAGCTGTTGGAATACACAGGAGCCAACTGAGAATGGCTGCTAAAGATCCAACCCAGAATGGATCTCCTCTTGTGAGAGGATGATACAAGGAAACTGAGAGGTAGTTGCTGTTCTCTGACCTCTCTGGCTGAGAGGCCATTGTGTTGTCTGACCTCTCTTCTTCTCCCTCTGCCTCCAATTTATCTCATTCCCAGTCCACAACACCTGTGTCAGCAAAGGCAGCCTTGCAAACTCCTTCAGATGTTATGATCCAGAGATGTGGAAGCTCTTAGAGAATTGACCTGTCCCTCAACAACCCAGAAATGAAAATAGTTAATAGAGATTCAAAAGAGTGTCTAATTTTGCACCCAATGGTAGTGTAGGAGTCCTCTGCTATCTCTTTCTGACCAATTTTAATGTTCCCTTACCATCACTGGATTAAGAATTCCAAAAACTATCTGCTTCTATCACCACTAATCAGTCTCACAACTGGTGAAGGGGCTTTAGCTCAGCCTTCTCCTTTGTGTTACAGATTTCTTTTTCCAACCTCCTATCTTATTTTAAGTTATAATTATGTCTTACTTTGACTTTGTTTTGGCTGTGTCACTTCAGAATTTAATTTAAGGTGTTATTTTAAAGTTGTTAGAAGGGAAATGTTGGGAGAACTTGGCTGAGTGCTTTTTTAACTTCATCTTGTCTCTGCCTCCTTAGTGTGTCTATAATTATTTCAAATGGATTTTTTCTATCTCTTTTTGCTGAGATGATTTATGATCAGAAATGATGTTGATTTAGGGAAATTTTGTATGTTGTAACCTTGCTAACATTATTTCAATTAGCATCTAGATGACTCTCTTGGTTCTTTTAAGCACAAACCCATATTTTCAAAAAGTGATAATTTTATTTCTTATTTACTGTATATCAATTCAATTTCTCATCTTTTTCTATAGGTAGTTTTTCTAGCACTGGGTCAAATAATTGTTGTAACAGTTGACATCTTTGCATTATCCCTGATCTCACTGGAAATAAATCTGATTCATCCCTGCTACTGGCTTTAGGTATTTAATATATTCAGAAAAAAGTCTTTTTATTTCCTTTTTATATCTTCAGCAGAAATATTTCAGTGCTGTATTTGGTTGAAAGATCCACCAAAAGGCTATTACTATCTCATTTTTTCCCAAATATCCTCCAGTTACTGACATAATTCCATGATTTTTTCCTTATTAATATGATCATTTATGTTTATAGTTTTTCTAATATTAATCAGTCCATTCAGTATAAATACAACCTAATAATAATGTAGAATCTTTTTGATATGTTGTAGAATCTGCTTGATATGTTTGCTGATATTTTATTTAACATTTTTCAGTAATATTCATTAGGGATATTGGTTGATAGTTTTCTTTCTCTATCTCTTCTTAGTTAAGATGTGAAACCCATATTTGCATCATAAAAAGAATCTGGCAAGATTATTTTCTGTTGCGATTTTTGTCAACAGCTTCTGGAATATTGGGATTAATTTTTCTGGGAATGAAATTTTCTTATGTATACATGTCTTAGGTTTTTTTCTTTGACAGGTCATTTCATGCTTATTTAGAATTTTATCAAATAAAGGTGCTCTGTCATCTTTATTTTAGTTACAGAGCCAATAGTCCTTATTTAATCTTCTCATATTCTACAATCATGTTATTAAAAACTTTGTGAGTTTTGATCTCTAAGGTTCTAAAATTTTTTAAAGCTTATGTAAGTAAACTTAGGGACCACAATCCCTGCACCTATTCTCTGAACTCAAATAGATTCTCTTTTTATTTGGAGTTCCTACCAGTCTGCCTTTTTAATTTGAAAATTATGATTATTAATATGTGGATTTTATCAGGATTTTTTGTAAGTAAAAGTTATTTTTAATTGCCCCTTTCACAACTAAACTGTTTACCTACAAAAGGAGCAAGTTGTTTTAATGCTTTTTAATTATCCAGAAGTTTATTATCTGACCCTTTCAACAAATATCTTACTTATGAAATGAGTGGTCCCTTATACAAAGATGTAAAAGACCTGTCATTTTCTATCTCTTTCTGCTGAGTTTTATTGGTAAAATACAAAAAAAAAATAATGATCAAGGGGGATTTATTTTATGTTTTGCAAAATTCAAGGTTTGCAGAGGCTCTTTGTCACAACAACTATGGGGGAGGTAATACAAGATTGTACAAGAAAGAAGCTGAGGTTACTTTAGAAGAGAAAGTTAATATTTTATAGTAAGTAGGTTTTGTGGTTTATGGATTTCTATTCCCAATGGCCCATTTCAAAGATAACCCTTCGGTCATATACTAATTCTTATCTCTATTTGCCTAACAGGTTGCCAGTGGACAAAATGTCATGGGCTCTGGTTTTATTTGATTCCAAAGTTATTTAAGGCTTTTTGAACCACCTCTCTTTGATTAGCATAATTATCTGGTTCTAGTGCTTTTCTGAAATCCCACATATTCCATTCTTTATGTTTCATTCCTTCCACCCACATTGCTCATGGTTTTGACCTGACTTTTATCAGGAGCCTCAAATTTTAAATGAAATTTTAGGAACTCAAGTACATCAGCACCTTCTGGGGAATACTACCCCGCCCCCGTTCCCACTAGTGCAATAAATCTGTTAAATGTCATAAAAGACAGCATGGTATAATAGGGAGAGGCCAGGCCTGATTCAAGCTGATTTAGGGATTTAGGTTTGATATTGTAATGAAATGAACCATTTATACACCATCTATCAGTTATCAAATGGACATTTACTTAGTCATATTCTTTATAGAATATCTAGCAATGATACAGCATTTATTCAATTTGGCTCAGCTTTCTTCACTTTATATTGGCCATATTGGTACATTGGTCAGAAGCCTGAGAGGGGAGTTCCTGACTCCACATTTATTGGCTTTTGTAATTGGACAATAGGAAACTACATCAAAAGCCTTAGTCTCTTGGGCCAACTAAGTCTCAAGACTGGTCTTAATGGTTAAGGAAAACACTAGCCTTGCTTACCTGAGGTATGATACTAGTCGCCTAGCTTACATGGTAAGAGCCTAGGAATAATGTTTCTCTCATATCCGATCCCTTAATGGCAACATCCTAGTTCTAGTGGATCTTCCACCAATTCAGTGATTTCAAACCTGTTACTAGATAACCCTCTTACTGAAAATGCAAGTGGTCTACTTAACAGGAACAGTAAAATAGAAAAAAAAAAAAAAAAAAAAAAAAGACAACAGCAATATAAAGCTCTCCCACATTCATCCAAAGGAATAGGAAGGATCTTAACTATCAAGGCACCAAAAAGTGCTCAGTGACACCTAATTTTTAAAGTTCATAAGTGATATTAATCAGTCAATGATGATGAGCATAAACAACACCAGAAACACACAGATGATTACACTTTTAACATAGTCATCAATCTTTATTATTCATGTGTAGCATGAAGTCTGCTTTAGTACTAAATAAATAAAAATAATTACTTGGTACCATAATCTCTTTGGTGTTCCTTGGACTACCAGCCAACTATATCCTTTCCCTGAAAGCCCCATTGAGAGGAAGTTGCCAAATAATAATAACTAACATTAAGGTAGCACTTTTGCAAAATGTTCTACATATATTATCTCATTTTAATTTTTTTCATAAGTCTTATTATGAAAGAAAACATAGATCAAACCAAAAAAAGCTAAAGAAAAATAAATTTTAAAAGATTATGCTTCAATTTCCATTTAGACATCACTTTTTCTCAAGTATAAGTAGCATTTTTCATCATAAGTCCTTCAGAGTTGTATTGGATCATTCTATTGCTGAAAATATATATGTCATTCACAGTTGATCACCTCACAATATTATTGTTACTTTGTATGAAGTACATTTAACTGTGCATCAGCTCATGTAAATCTTTACAGATTTTCCTGAGAACATTCTTCTTATCATTTCTCATAGACTAATAGTATTCCATTATAATTATATACAACAATTTACTGATCCATTGTCTAATTAATGGATATGCCCTTAGTTGTCAATCTTCCCATACTGGAATGCAAAAAGTCCACCCTCATTCAGTTTCTTAGGATTTCCCTTTCCTGCTATTCTAGAGTCTTGTTTTTAAAGCCAATTTTCTATTCGGCTCTGATCTTTTCATTGACAATGCTTGAAAATCCTTTATTTTGTTAAATATTCATTTTTTCCACTGAAGGATTGTATTCAATTTTTCTGGGTAGGTGATTCTTGGTTGTAAGATTCTTGGTTGTAATCCTACTTCCCTTACCATCCCACAATATCATGTTCCAAGTCCTCTGATCCTTTAATATAGATGGTTCTAAATTTTGTGCTATCCTGATTGTGACTCCACAATACTTTAATTCATTCTGGCGGCTAGTAATATTTTTTCTTACTCCTGGAAACTTTGGAATTTGTTTATAATGTTCCTGAGAGTTGTCATTTGGGGATACCTTTCAGGAGATGATTGGTAGATTTCTTTGAACTTTATCTTACCCTATGGTTCCATAATATCAGAGCATTTTTCCTTAATAATTTCTTAAAAGATGATGTTTAAGACCCCTTTTTAAATCATGACTTTCAGGTAGTTTAATAATTATTAAATTATTTATCCTGGATATAAAAAAATAGATAAAAGGGTCACCCCTTTTCCCAATGACATATTTCTAATTGTTTTCTTTTCTTCCATTTTTTTTCATTTTGTTTTATTGTATCTTGATTTCTTATCATTCATTTTTCATTTCTTATCATATTGTTCCTTAGCTTTCATATGTTCAATTTTGACTTTTGAGGAATTTATTTTCTTCAGTAACCTTTTGTACTTCCTTTCCATTTTCCACTTCTAATTTTAACGGACTTGTTTTCTTTAGCACATTTTCCCCCTTTGGCCAGTTCTGCTTTTTAAGGCATTCGTCTCTTCAATGGCTCTTTGTGCTTCCTTTAAAATCTAGCCTAGTTTGTTTTTTGACATATTATTTTCTTCAGCATTTTTTGTGTTTTTTCTTTAACAAGGTCTTGACTTGCTTTTCATGATTTTCTTGTATGACTTTTATTTCTATTTCTATTTTTTTCTTTTACCTCTCTTACTTGATTTTCAAAAGCCTTTTTGAGCTCTTCCATGGCTTCAGGACAATAATGACTTTGTTATCTATCTTCTAATTGTCTGTTTTGATCTTCTTTGTTACCATAATAACTTTCCATGGTCAGAATCTTTTTTTGTTGTTGTTGTTGACTCATTTCCCCAACCTATTACTTGAATTTCAATTCTTTGTTAAGAATGATTCTGCTTCCAGGGTGGAGGATACACTGTCCTAAACTTCATGGATTTTGTGCAAATATTTTCAGAGATATTTCTTGGGATTGTAAGTTTTCAAATTCTCCCAGAGTTGTATGATCTAAAAAAGAGGGTGTTTTTTTTATTATAGTGTTTTATATACAAATCATATGCATGGGTAATTGTTTCACTCCTGATCTTATTGGAAATGATTCTAGTTTATCACCATTACATATGATGCTTACTGATGGTTTTAAATAGATGCTACTCCACTATTTTAAGGAAAAGTCCATTTATTCCTATATTCCCTAGTGTTTTAATAGGGATAGATGTTAGATTTTATCAAATGCTTTTTCTGCAAGAAGAGGGTATTTTCTATTATTTTAGCCTATGCTCTGGTCTGTGAGCTATCAAAAGCCTTCTTTTCTGCCCAGGAACTGTAAGGATGGTCCTTATTCCACTGTGGCTACAAGTTATGGTTTGCTAGTGCTTCTCCTTGCCCAGGACTGTAACTTGGATCTGAGTATAGGCAAAGCAACAGTCTTGCCTCAGTGCTAGCAAGGAGATTCCTATAATCTCCCTTTTTTGTTGTACAACTCCCTTACCAATCTGTGGGCTGAGAACTCTGGAACCTGCCACTGTTGCTGCTGATTCAGCAGCTCCCAGTGCATGTTCCTGATTTGCTGGAACAAGCAGCCTGTTCTAGACTGTGCTCCACTCTCATCTAGGTTAGTAAAATATTCCTGCTAAACTTCTAAGTTGTCTTTGGCATCTAAGGACTGAAATATCTAGAAACTGGCACTGCTGTCACTGATTCAGCACCCTGAGGATTGTTTCTGAGTTTCTAGAGCTATGCTGGCATGGTTTGCACTGGACTGTGCTCCATTCTCACTTCAGTGTGACAGACCTTTCCTACAAACTTTACAAGTTGTTCTAGGATGGAAAATTGTTTCACTCTGTATTTTTGTGGGTTCCAACTCTCTACAATTTATTTAGAGTTGTTATTTAAAGGTATCTGGAAGGGTTTAAGGTATCAGGTGAATTCTTGCTTTTATTCTACCATCATGATTTCATCTCTGTCATCTCATTTTAAATATCAGTACTGAATATTTTACACTCAAGTTTTCCAGAAACAAATTTATTTTAGCATCATTCTAATATCAACATATTTCTAATTTAAAGAGATATGTGATATAATCCACATCTGGTTTAGTACAGCCATGTCCTTAGACATGACTGTTTCCCCCAGACAATTTGACATAGCATTAATAGACATTTGTAAAAAAAAGGTCGTAATGTTTTAAACTGAAGTTTGGAATTAATATTCAAGACCAGCTGTTAATACTCAATTCTTTCTCTAACCACTGATCTTGAATATACTTGTAGGATAAACAAAAGGAGCTCTTCCCTGTGATCAATATCTTAATCCTTCCTCTTCAACAGGGCAAAGGGGCCTGGATCATTCTATTACTTTTGATTACATTACAGACTAGACTTAAAGTCAACTTCTACTCATAGCTCCTGTACTGTTGACCATTTTGCTTTTTCTTAAAATGTTTTTTCTAACTAAAATGTGACATGCTATCTCCTTTTTTTATTTCTGTCATCTGAAATCTTGCCCATCTTTGAAGGCTCAGCTCAAATGCCACATCCTCCAGGAACTCTACTCTGATAAAAATAATAATGAAGAAAAAAAAAATAAAGACTATATACCTTCAAGTTATTAAATATAGAAAAAAGTTGTGATAAAATAAAGCTTTCATTTATGTAAAAAGAAAATAAGACTAGAAGGATCTATCATTTATATCTTTGATAAAATGAAATGTATCTATTTGAAGCCACAGACTAATGTATAATCAAGAAACACTAAAAGCATTTCAATTAAAAACAAGTGTAAAGAAAATAGTTTCATATTCCCCAATCTTATTAGATATAAACATAAAAATTTTAGTAAAGGTAACAAAGAATGAAAAAGAAAAAATTTAAAAAGGCAAACACTGGAAGTGAAGAAGTTAAAATATTTCAACTTGACGATATTTATATATTTAGAAAACCCATGACCATCAACAAAACAATTAATGGAAGCAATAAACAATTTAAACAAAGTGGCTAAGCAAGATAAATACATAATATCTTCTGTTTTTCTATATATTATCACCAACTATTAAGTAAAAATGATATAAAAAGAAACATCCTTTATAACACAACACAGCATATCCAGGCATAAATGTGCCAAGTTGTATAGAAAACAAATATCAAGACTGCTTCAAAATGATTTTGAGAGAAATCAGGAAAGAACTGAACAAACAAAAAGATATCCTCTGCTCATCTCCCCTGGGATAAGCAAATATAATAAAATATATCAACACTTTGCAAAGTAACATGCAGATTTAATAAAATACCAATAGACTATAGTATATGTATCACAATGGAACTTTTCCAAAGGGATATTACTTCAGAATGTATAATTTCAATATTCCATCATACTTTTCCAATCTCTGAGAGACATAATTCTTTCTTATTACCTCAGCCTCTAGAAAGGCAAAGGAGAGCAGGTCTTATCTTATCTCAATTACTTTCAAGTACAATCTTGATTCCAAGCCTGAAATCCTGCTCTGGAAGAAATCTCAGGGACCCTGAATTCTCAGGGTTTCCACATCAAGCTGGCCAGTGCAATACTCTCCCTGAAATCCTGGCTCCAAGGTTATCATGACTCAAATTCCTAGTCCTGTGGGGATCATCTATGACAACTAAAACTGAGGAGAACAAACAATACATAATAGAAAACAAAACAAAACTGATGACATGTATAAACACCAAATGAAAAGTTTTAGGAGAGCTATTGCTACCAAATATTGTGGTTCAGTACCAAATGATGGAGTTTGGCACCAATTGATGGGGATCAGTAGCATTTCACATGTAAAGAACTAACAAGGGCTTTCGTTTTGCCAAAAAAACACATTTATTTAAGAGAAGATGTTCCAGACAAAACGAAGAGGTAAAATAGGCACCAAGAGTAGTAAACAGGAAATAGATTTGGGAGATCATATAGTTAGCAAGCAAAGGAGTTTTTAACAATTAATAGTGAAAAAGACAAGTTTCCCTAGGGGAACTTACAATTATCTAGGAGCATGGTGAGAATATGGCATTGACTGGAAGGCTAAATCCATATAGGAGTTTGGGACCCTAAAAGGGTTAATTATCTATAACAAGAAGAAAGACACATTAGACAAAGGGGAGGGATGAGAGGAAAGACCCCATAAAGCATGAGGGAGGAGTTGAGAGAAAAGACACTACATGGTAGAACACCAACATTCAACACCTCAGGAACACATATTCCTCTAGACATTTTCAGTTTCTCTGACTTAGTACATTTAAGTTCAGCATAAATGCTGAATGAGTGGTTCCATCTATCACTAGGTTAGCTGGAAAGGTCACTCCATATTCTATGGGGAGTTAGTGCTGAATCCATTGAAAAAACAAGCGTGAACTTGGATTCCCAGAATCCTAGAGGTTTGTTCTTCTAACCTTTTAGAACTTAAAAGATCAGAGCTTTCTGATTAATCTCTTATCAAAAACAGAAAAATAAACCTGTGGGCCAAGGACCAAGGCACAGTTCACTGGAACACATGAACAAAGTGGTTATCGCAAAAATAGGGTATCCAAAAGTAAGTGAATTGCAGAGGTCTTCTCAGACATTTTAGAAGGCATCCCCAATTCCAATTCTACTATTGTAGCCAATTAAAAAAGCCCTTCCTGACAACATGGTTAGCAGGCTGGAACAATAGAGCGTCTACACCTGCTCAGTTCACTCCTTTTTGGTTTGCTTATTATTCCAGCATACTTCCTAATTTTGGACTTGATGTTAACATTTTTAATATATTTCTGGAGGGAAAGTTTGGGCTAGTCCCATTTCTCCTTCCTTGGGGATATTGAGTCTCTAGTCCTGTGGGGACTAGATTATTCAAGGATCTTAGTGACAGGGTGGGGACGTGCAAGCTTTCAGGGTTCCCAAGAGAGGTCTGATCCAGAGTAAAGTCTGATTGTTTCCTCCTGGTTTGAGCTCTGTAATACGTTCCTGACCCCAGTTTATGTAAGCAAATTATTCTCCTATATTCTATTCGTTTCAGTCAGGTGAAAACCTGAATTACAGGCTCCCCCTTGGTCTAACTTTCCTGCCTTAGTTTCTCATAGACTGGGATGGATGCTAAGAGCAAGATCCTGCTCTGAGCTTGAGGTCTGAGCCAAACCATTACTGCTGCTGACTTCTGACCTCTGTCCTTTCTCAGTGTACTACCTCATCTGGGGCCTCTTCACTTTCCTTTTTTGCTCTGCTCTGGATGTGTGACTCAGATTTGGGTAGTGGCAACATGGCTATCAGATGTCATCTGTCCCCATTGCAGTGCCCAGAACCTACTTTTATGCTGGTCTCCTGCTGGGTACTGGAGTACTCTGTGCACCAGATGTTCCTGTCTAGGCTCTGTCTTAGGGTTTGCAGACCTTTCTGTGTCCCCATGATGACCCAGATCAAAGTCACTATGACTTTTTCTGGATTTCTCCATCAGGGTTCGTTCTACTATTTTTTATAGATCTTTTTGGAATAGTTGTTCATAGGAGTTGATTTGAATTGCTTCCTTCTATTTTGTCATCCTGGCCCCTCCCCTGAGAATCTCTCCAAAGCTCTTCTCTCACAAAACTAGATTCCCTTCTCCTCCATGTAGGGAGGCAGCATAAGAGACCTTCTGAGTGTGTGCCAGTCCCATCACAGCAATAACTCTAGAAACTGGCTATTCCTGGAAGAGAAACAGAGAAGTAAATCATTAGAAGAAAATTTAAAACTCAGCAGTAGAATTGAATGAATATATCACAATGAATATGTAGCAGGGATTGGGCTCAAGGCAATATTGTATAAACATGGAGCTTTACACTTTGCTCACTTGGAGAACCTGTGGTTTCTCAGCATGAGCATTCTGTCCAGTAGTGCAGATCCCAATCAAATGATTATTTATTTATTAAGCACTGTCAAGTCCTGAAATAAATCAAACTAATCAGTGGAGCAATAAAGCATCTTTAATCAAGACAACAGAGTAAAAAATCCCCAACAAGCAAGCAGATGTTAAACAGAACAGAGGCACATAAGGAAGAAACAAAAAAGGAAGAGTCACCCACTTTCATTTCCATATTATTTGTCCATCACATCTTAAGGCTTGGACATCTCAGAAAGTTGTCTGGTTTCTGAGAACTTCTTCTAATGAAATCCTTTGGATCCTCTGGAAATCTCTCCTCTTAGACGATCTGGAATAGGTGAAATTTCAGAGCAACTTCTCCCAGTAGGTCCCACTGCAAATCTCCTGCAAAACAAATTTTAATATAATTTAAGTTTGCTTTGCCAATAACCAGGTCACATAATGAAAGCAAGTTCAAATCCTATGTCTCTAAGAACAACATCAAATTAGAAACTTCTAGATCAGATAATTTACATTTTCCCATATTCCTTGCATCTCCTATCTTTATCTAAAGTGGCATTAGAACACTGACATCAATAGGCTAAAAGGAGAAACTAAAATGAATCTATGAGAATCTGGCTTATAGAATGACCACGTTTACTTATGAATTTTATATCTGCCAATATAATTATGTAGGCTAAGGCAAAAGGTGCCTTTTAAATTGGCATAAATTCATCATTTAACTTCTGGTGTTCATCTGTTTCATTCTTTATCTCAGATTTAAATTCCAGAAAAGGAAGAAATGTCAATTTGTCACCTATAGTTACTTGTGAGATAAGATAGCATATTGTCATATTGCTATATAGATATGAAATTCAAATACAAATTGAAAAATCAGAAAATTCTGAACCCAATCCTTTTCCTTGACAGATATAATTATCTGGTCTTATTATTATTTTGAAAAACAAAATTTTCACCAAAAATTTTTGATTTACTCTGTTTACTATTATTTACTCTTAGTTATTTATTTTTAGTTCCTGATTCCCCTTCATGAGGATGAGATTCTTCTATAGAACTGATAACAGATTATTATTTTTGTAAGAAGAGGACCTCTAATGCACAACTAAATTCATTTAAAAGTTCCCAGATTGCTGTCAATTGTAACAAAAGGTTGTGGAATGGGATGTATAAGTTCACTGAGATTCTATTAAAGTACTCTTCTCTAAGGAATTTGATTGCACCAAAATTCCATTCTTAAAAACAAAATTTGAAAATACCTCTAATTTAGTCTCAATAATTAATAAATTAATATGATGGTCCCATAAACCTAACTATTCTTACATTATTTTGAAATATTTAAGGATCTTATTAGACATTCACACCCTTATTACTTTCTGTACAACTAGTAACAAACAGGTGACAAGTCCAAGTATCCACCTACTTAGAAGGTCAGACTATTATAGAAAGAACTAAAATTCTATAGCTCAAATCTTAAACCTGAATATTATTATATTAGCTCAGATGTACTCTAGTATTAGCCAGAAATAAAGATTTATTACTTTGTTCATGCTGCTGACCTATTATCATAAATGGAGACTAGGGACATAGTCAATCCCAGGCATAAGTCATGTAGGTAGCATAGTCTGGTGTACCAGGGAATTCAAATCAGGATAATCCTACCTTACTCCATGCCAAGAATTGTTCTCTTGTCATTCTCCATGAAAATCTCACCTGTAGGTCATAGATGTCACTCACATAGGGTTACTGGAATCATTGATCATTGACTCAGCACCATTTCAAATGATAATACCTGGAATTAGACTCAGAGTAATGTCAATTATAATTCCATTAGGTCTTTTTTTTTTTTTTCTAACATTTTTATTTAAAGTTTTGAGTTGCTATTTCTACCCCTTCGTCCTCTCCCCCTTTTTGAGACAGTAAGTAATCAAATATAGGTTATATATATGTAATCATGTACAACATTTCCATATTAGTCATTCTCTATAAGAAGACTCAAATATAAAAGAAAAATGAAAGAACAAAAGTGAAAAATAGTATGCTTCAGTCTATATTCAAACAATATTAGTTCTTCCTCTGGAGCTTGATAGTATGCTTCATCATTAGTCCTTTGAAATTGATTCACTTGTCTTGCTGAGAATAACTGTCAGTCAGAGTTTTTCATCCAACAACATTGTTATTATTGTATATAACATACTTCTAGTTCACTTCACAAAAATCTTTCTAGGTTTCTCTGAAATCAGCCTGCTTGTCATTTCTTTTAACAAAGTAATCATCCGTTACAATCATTTACCACATTTTATTCAATCATTCCCCTGTTGACCAGCTTCTCTACAATTTCCAATTCTTAGACATCACAAAGAGCTGCTATAAAATTTTTTTTGTATCAATAGGTCTTTTCCCCCTTTTTTGGATGTCTTTGGGATATAGACTGGCAAGTTCTAATAATTATATAGCCTTGGGTTAATTCAGATACTAAAGATTGCATATCATTGATAACAAATATTGACCATATCCATAGATTTAAAACAGTAAGGGATTCATTATTTAAAAAAAATCAAAACTTATATTGTCCTGGTTAGAGATATTTGCTGTATTAGGATGAAACAGAATGTAAATAAAACACATCAATATGGCTTTTTAAAAGTCTAAAGTTCAGAATTATTATAAGCAGCTGAGTATATAAAACAAGAAAGGCAGGTTTCTTGGATGAGAAAGTGAATCAAAGGAATACAAACAGCCATTTTAAAATTGCCCTCCCAACTTTATTCCCAAAGACAAATATATATTCACTGGCATTAGATCACAAACATCACTCTTACTGAGCTGTTGGCATTTTTCCTGAAGCACTCATTTACTGCTGGCCCAAGGACATAACCTTAGAATGAAACTCAAAAACAATTTTCAGAATCCCTGAAAACTTTCAACTGGAAACAGCAAAGTCTTACTAATTACAATTGGATGAATGTTGGAGGGGATGTGGGAAAACTGGGCCACTAATGCATTGTTGGTGAAACTATGAAAGGATCCAACCATCCTGGAGAGCAATTTGGAACTATGTTCAAAAAGTTATCAAACTGTGCATACCCTTTGATGCAGCAGTATTTCTATTGGGTCTATATCCCAAAGAGATCTTAAAGGAGGGAAAGGGACCCACATATGCAAAAATGTTTGTGGCAGCCCTTTTTGTAGTGGCCAGAAATTAGAAACTGAGTGATTGCCCACCAATTGGAGAATGGCTAAATAAGTTATGGTATGAATATTATGGAATATTATTGTTCTGTAAGAAATGCTCAACAGGATGATTTCAGAGAAGACTGGGGAGACTTACATGAACTGATGCTAAGTGAAATGAGCAGAGCCAGGAGATCATTGTACATGACAACATCAATATTATATAATGATCAATTCTGATGAAGGTGACTTTTTCCAACAATGCGATGATTGATGCCAGTTCTAATAATCTTTTGAAGAAGAGAGCCATCTACACCAAGAGATAGGACTGTGGGAACTGAATGTGGATCACATTACATGTTCACTCTTTCAGTTGTTGTTCCCTCACATTTAGTTTTCTTACTCATTTACTTTCTCTTTTTTTGATCTGATTTTTCTTGTGCAGCAATAGAATTGTATAAATATGTTTATACATATTGGATTCAACATAAATTTTAACACATTTAACATATACTAGATTGCCTGCCATCTAGGAGAAGGGTCGGGGGGAAAGAGGAGAAAATCTGAAACACAAGGCTATGCAAGGGTCAATGTTGTCAAATTATCTGTGCATATGTTTTGAAAATAAAAAGCTTTATATAAAAAAGAAAGAAAACAGTGGCCAAACTCATTTCAATAAGCTTGTAACTTCATTCATGTAGATACTTCTTTAACCCCTGTCCTTTCTATCAAGATAGGTGATAGATTCTTGATAGGAAAGTCTGAGTTTGGCCAAATTTCCCTGAACTTACTAGGTTAATTGTAGGGTTAGAAATAAAAAGGATTTTAGAAATCATATCCCCAATACCTACATTTTACAGATGAGGAAACTAAGGCTTAAAGGTTAACTTGCCCACGATCACCCAGCTACTAAGTTGAGATGTCCTCTCTGTTTACCCCACTTCCAATCAATCCTTCACTCTGCTACCAAGATTAAGTTTACTCAACAACTCTAAAGGGGCTCTCATGAGCTTACAGAAGAAAGTCAAAATATTTTATCTTCTCAGTCAAGGCTCACCACAATTTGACCCTTATTTACCTGTCTTCGACTATCTGAAGGGTTTGTTGGGCCCTGGACAATTGGATTAGACCTACTGTGCCTAAAATGTGGTCACAGGAGACAACATCTAAGAAAGGGTCCAGTGGTAAAACCTATGGCTGTAAAAAGACAAAACATAGACAATCTGATCTCATCGTGTAAGCTCCAGGCAGTTACAATGACCCTTCTCTGCCTTCTTCTTGTCATCTTTCCCTCTTTTCTTCTTTCTCCATGTTTTGCATAACACCTAATACCTAGAAAGGATGCCCCCACTCATCCCCAACTGCTCAATTCTTCCTATTTCCTCAAGGGAAGCCCAGGTACTATGTTTTCCAAGAAACAGGAAACTGGCTGCCCTGACAACAACTTCCTGGTGGCTCACAGGGATTTCTCCCTCCCCAAATTTCTAGTCCTTTGCCTAAATCTCTAGCTACTGTCTCTTTTACATTGTACCTTATATCCTGGTTATATGGGTGCTGTCATTTGAGCATAGTCTGTGTCCTATCACTCTCTGTGTCTGTAGTTCCCAGAAAAAGAGAACTTGCAGAGAGTAGATGCTTAACATGTGTTTGTTTAATGGAATTCGATTCAATTCTTTCATGCTAGTGTAATGATGCTTGCTTGGTGGAGAAGAAAAGGGCAAACCATCCCACTATCTACTCCAGTATCTTTGCCAAGATTGTTGACTCCATAGTCCAGAAGATCTAAATTTGAATTCTGAATAGCTAATAGTTATGGGAACTTGCTGTATATATTTCATATGGTTTTTGAAAGAAATAAGTATGCCTTAAAGGCCTATCAAAAGGAGATACATTGTTATTAATATACACTTCATCTATGTTTGTTTGAAGGGTATTACAGTTACAGGAAGTAAAGTGTAATTGAAAGATCATTAGGAGGAACAATGTAAGCAGAGGCAGAAGAACAATTTAAACAATAACCACAGTAACTGAAACTCTGAAACACTTTTGAATTCTGATCAATGAAGTGACTGAGGGAGAGAACTGTCAGTGAAACATAGTTTCCTCTTATTTAGGGGTGGTGGACTATAGAAGCAGAATAAGGCATATGTTGTCAAGTATGGTCAGTTTGTGGGCTTATCTTGCTTAATTGTAATTCTGTATCACAAAGGAGATCTCTACTGACTATGTGGAGATATGGTAGTGGTGAAGGTGTGCATTGACAAGTGGATGGTTTTTAAAAGGCACAATCAGACATCTTATTTATATTTTTTAAGGGGAAAAACTAGGGGATGTAAATTAGAAGGCTTGGGTTCAAGTCTGTCCCTACCACTACAACTCACTGTGTCACTCCACTAGCCAGTTGATAAAGCCATTTCCTCTCTCTGGGCATCAGTTTCCTAATTTATATAATGTAATGGTTGGGAAATGACCTCTGATGTTTCTTCCAACTCTAAGAGGCTATGGCAAATTAAATGAATTGCCTTTTACTTAGGCCACAGCCTTTTAGAGCTGGAAGAAAGCTTAGACCACAGCTAATCTGATACTTTCGGTGTGTGGAGGTAGAAACTGAGGACAGTTCTTCACTGGAATATTTGGGTCTCACCTTTTCTCCAGATAATGGCTTATTTTCTCCTCTGGCACACACGGTGTGGGAAAAACAGCAGTTTAATACTGCTGAGATCCAGGCAACTGGATTTATGGAAGGCAGCTGTTTCTCTTACAAGACTAATGAATTTTGCATCCTTATACAAAATGTCTAAATGAGATAGAAATTTCCAGGAGCCCAGATAACCCCAATGGATGGAATCCTGCTCTAGCTGACAGAAAAATTTGTTCTGGGAAAAAAATCAATTCTGTAAACAATCACTTCATCTAAACTGGGGCCACAGGATGAAGCTGTCACAACAGAGTTTACATGGAGCAATCAGTCAAGCCTAATGTTCATAGGGGTGTAGTGGGTAGAGTGCTGGGTCTGGAGGCAAAAAGTCCTGAGTTCAAATGCAGTCTCAGACACAATAGCTGGATGACCCTGGACAACGTCACTTCACTCCATTTGCCTCAGTTTCCTCACTTATAAAAAAATTTAGAAGGAAAATTAGAGAAATTAGAGAAGGAAATGGCAGACCACTCCAGTATCTTTGCCAATAAAACCCCAAAGGGGAGTGTGAAGAGCCAGACAAGAATCAAAACAACTGAACAACAAAGTGTTTATAGGCAATTGGGAGGATGAGTAGGGAAAAGGTGGATAAGAAATCTCCTTGACTAATAACCAGAGGACCAGAGTTTGAAACCTCACTCTTGTCTTGACTAGTTATATGCTCTCAGACAAATCACACCATTTCTCTGAACCTCACCTTCCTCATTTGTAAAATAGGGTTGTTGTGAAAGAAATATCAAGATCACAGATCAATGCAAGTTGTACAAACTGTTTCTATCTGCTGGTTCTGGGTATTCTGACCTATAAAATGGAGATAATAATACTATCAGATATAATTTAAATTCAACCTATTTATGGGGCTGTTGTGAGGAAAGCATTTTGTAGGCCAATTATTATTACCTCCTAATACTAAAGGACTGGATCTATATATATATATATATTTTCTTTTGGTGTGGCAATCAGAATTAAGTGACTTGCCCACAATCACATAGCAAGTAAGAATTAAATATCTAAGCTGGATTTGAATTCAGGTCTTTCTTCCTAACTCTAGGTCCAGTGCCTTCTCCAAAGTGCCACCTAAGAGTCTCATGTTATAGATCAGGATACTGAGGCTCAGAGAGGCAAAGAGACTCCTCTAAATTTCTCATTATTAGTAAGTTAAGTGGCTGAACTGAAATCCCTACTGACAAATAACTCTAAATTCAGTGCTCCTTCCACGACTTTACTCTGTGTAACAATTGCCAGAGGTCTTTAATTAGCATTGGAAGGACTGGTGAAGAGAACCTGAGCAGTTCTAGGCTATTCAAATTAATTTCTGGGAAGGAACAGGAGGACACAGGAGAATTCCTGAACAGGCTTAGGGGTTTCTGAGCTGGAAAATCATGTGATAAGAAGAGAGGAACAGGAACCAGAAATAGTAGCAGCAGGAACTTCTCTAAGAACTCAAAGAAGCTCCAGAACTGAGCTACAAAAGGTCCCCTCAAAGCTCACCTAGGGTGAAGGATTTCATCTAATGTTCTTGCTAGTGATGTTGTTCTTTGTCCTTGTTCTCAAATAAGACCATGATTTAGAAATTTTTGGATTCAAGTGAGGGAAGGCTGGGCAAGGTCACTTGCCTCTTTTTCCCCTCCAGAGTTATCTGGGTCCAATGGCAAGATATAGATCAGGACTGGAGATAGCCCTGAATGCAATGGCAGACCTTGGCATTTCGAAACTCAGGTCTTCAATAGGTCTCACATTGACTAAGGCAACTGACCTTTCAGTGATTAAGGTCAGATAAGAAAGAAATGAGGGACAAAAATGACCTTTTTCATCTAATTTTTAAAAAATCAATCTAGGAGAGGAAATGCCTCTGTGTTTCTGGGCAAAGCCGCACCAACTGCTATTTATATTCACTCTGAACCAGTCAGGGACTGAAAAATATCCAAGTGGCTTGGACCTTTTTGTGATGACCGCGTATTTTAAAATCATCTGGAGTCAGGAATTCAGGTTAAGGGAAAATCTTCAATCTTTATTCTTTTTGAGGTGAAGGGGGATTAGCAATGTGAGCAGCTGTAACAAGACGCCAGCCAGCAGTCTCTCTTTCTGCTTCTCTCCCCTCCCCTCTGCCTCCACCCACCAAAATCATCATTTCCTATACAACACATCAGGACTTGCACAAAGAGTGGGCGGGGGCCATTCTTTCTCCAAGCATATATATTAATAGAGTATGGTCCAATTACTATTTAGCCTCACCTGCTTGGGACCTCAGTGCATCAACTTGAGCTTCAGCCTATTACACAGCCCATTATGTCTTTTGTTAACCAATCAATGAGAGTCAGAGTGATTTAGATTTAAGGCAAGTTCCTTAAGACCAAAATATACTCTATAAAGATATCTTTTGAGATTACATTCTTTTGGGCAGATTATCCACATTGTGTGAATGACATCCTTTGTGGACAAAGGTAAAAAAAAAAAAAAAAAGAAAGAAAAAGAAAGAAGGAAATGAAAGAGAAGGAAAAGGAAAAAAGAAAAGAAAGAAAGAGAAAAGGGGCAAGAGAAAGAAAGGAAAAGAAAGAAAAGAAGAAAGAAGAGTGAAAAAATGAAAGGAAGAAGAAAAGAATGAAAGGAAGAAAGAAAAAGAAAGGAGGAAAGGAATAAAGAATGAAAAGATGAAGGAAAGAAGAAAGGAAGGAAGGAAGGAAGGAAGAGGAAGGGAAGAGAGGAAGGGAGAAAAAGAAGGGCGGGAGGGAGACAAGGAGCAAGAGGGAACTGTGCGGCCCAACTGACCAGTTGGGTTAGTGGAGCAGCTTCTACTACTACTCACAAAGGTTGTTATTTGTCCTTCTTTCTTACAAGTGATCATGATCTTGGCTTTAAAAAGTTTTGTACCTCATAGACTATGCAGAAACTATTAAATTATGGTTTAGCTCACACCTCTCAGATTTACTAAGATGACAGGAAAAGATAATGACGAATGTTGGAGGGATGTGGGAAACCTGGGACATTGATATCATTGTTCATGGAACTGCAAGGGATCCAGACATTCTGGAGAGCAATTTGGAACTATGATCAAAAAGTTATCAAACTGCATATCCTTTGAAGCAGCAATGTTTCTATTGGGCCTATATCCCAAAGAGATCTTAAAGGAGGGAAAGGGATCCACATGTGCAAAAATGTTGTGGCAGCCCTTTTTGTAGTGGCTAGAAATTAGAAACTGAGTGGATGCCCACCAATTGGAGAATGACTGAATAAGTTATGAATGTTATGGAATATTATTGTTCTATAAGAAACGACCAGCAAGATGATTTCAGAGAGGCCTGGAGAGACTTACGTGAACTGATGCTAAGTGAATTGAGCAGAACCAGGAGATCATTATACATGGCAACAAGAAGACATTTGATGATCAGTTCTAATGGATGTAGCTCTCTTCAACAATAAAATGATTAAACCATTTCCAACTGTTCAGGGATGAAGAAAGTCATATATATCTAGAGAGAATCCTGTGAAAACTGAGTATGATCACAACATAACGTTTTCACACTTTCTGTTGTTTTTTGCTTGCATTTTGTTTTCTTTCTCAGGTCTAGATCTGATTTTTCTTGTGCAGCAAGATAACTGTATAAATATGTACACATATATTAGATTTAACATATATTTTAACATATGTAACATGTATTGGACTACCTGCCATCTAGGGGAGGGGATGTGGAGAAGGAGGGAAAAATTTGGAACAGAATGTTTTGCAAGGGTCAATATTGAACAATTACCCATGCATATGTTTTGTAAATAAAAAAGCTTTAATTAAAAAAAAAAAAAAAGAATTATGGTATGGCTTTATGAATCATTGTATAATTCTCCTAAGTCTGATCTTAAAACTTGAATTTCGGGTTCTTCATAGGTTTCATGGAAAGCTGAGCTGATTGAAGTCTTGCTGCCATAGGGGATGTGAACACAAGTGGATGAGGCTAAATTCCACCCCTTTTATGTGAAAGAAGGGAACAGCTAGGTGAAATTAAAGGGGAAAGTCCAATCTCCAACTGACTCGGTAGTCACTGTCATTAAGGATTTCTACTCTGCCTCTTTCTTTAAGAGAGAAAAGGGAGAAAAGCATAGACCCCTCAGCTCCTTAGCTATATCTACACTAACTGCCCATTTCTTCTTCCTGAAATCATTCATTTCTACCAAAGACTCTGCCCTAAAAGACTTAACCCTTTGAATCCCAGAACTCCTGTCCTGATGGTTGAATGCTTCTCATGGCTTCTTCTACCAAGCCAACCATAACCATGCTTCACTTTATTCCCTGACAACAGAAACAGGAAACTCAAAAAATATATAGGCTTGGAAGAAAGGATAAGTCATATGTCTGCTGTGTTGATTTCAAGATAGATGCTGATTACATACTTTCTCAATGAAATATAACTAGTATGAATCAATGGTAACAAGAAGACATAAAATCTCCTCATTCAACAAATATTTGATTTATTTGCCAAGTAGAGATATCATTGCCAGAGCCAGCCTAGGTTTGGAATATAAACTCATTTCCAAAATTCTCCAAAAATTTTACAATTTTCCTCTTCTGACCTTTCCTATTTCTGTTGAGGTCATCATTCTTCTAGTCATCTAGAATCATTCTTAACACCTCCCTTGCCTTTACCTCACATATTCAACATTCTATCCCCACAGCATTTCTTGCTTCACTTCTCTTATTTCAATTCACAGGATTTTCACCCTAGCTCCTTATCACCTCTCACCTGGACTACTGCTGTAAACTTTTCATTGGTCTATCTGCCTCTTCCCTCCCCTCTACAATTCATCCTACACAGCTGCTGCAATATTCTTTTCTAAAAACAAAACTAAAGTAAACCAAATATTATGATGAATAAAATACAATTATATTTAAAAGTATTACTGAATTCCTAGTAGTTTCTTATCATCATGAACTTTCTCAATAGATGGAAAGATAACTTTAAAGAATTTATCCACTAATACCATGTCTGAGTGCACCTGTTATTTCCATTTCCTTTAGAGATATGTGACCAACATAGCAAACCTCTAATACCCTGTGTGTGGTGGTACACAATAGCAGCTTCCCTAAGAGAGGGCTGTCACATTTACTTGGGCAGTACCCGCTTCTATTCCATATCCATCTTGAAGTAGGAAAGAATGGTTGTGTTTTTCTACAGTCACCTGTCACATCTCTAATATCTCTATATATCTTCAAAATTATCTTTCCATTGATGAGAAAGTTCATGATAACAAAAAAAAACCTATTAAGAATCTAGTAATACTTTTAAATATAATTGCCTTGATTCCCCATAGAAATCTACCCATTTACTATAATGAACATGGTATAATCCATTCTAACCCCCTTTCTACTTTCAACTATCAGAATTACCTTCTTTTTCTCAAAAGATTGTCTTTAAAAGTTCAAGTTTTAACTGAATTCTGAACCAGACCCATGCAACTGCTATTCCTTGTAATTATGTAATGTATAATAGTAATAATCAATTCCCTTTACTATATCTTTCCTGATCCTGCCAGGGTGAAGCTGTAAGGAAGAATTGTATTTCAATAAAAGGAAGAGAAAAGCTTTACACGCTAAAAGGAAAAAAAATTATTCTTAATATTTTATCACTTTTTAAATGACAGTGGTATTGCATTACTTTCATGCATGTCAAGTTTCTTTAATCACCCAAACCCACCAAATTGATGACAGTTCATCTTTATGTTAAGGAGCCAAGGAGGGTTGCTAGTAGAAGACTGGATCAATCAAATTTGCTTTAATTTTTACCTCAAATGAAACAGTAAATAGGATAGGGGTAAATAAAATCCACTAGAAAAAGAAATACCTATGGTTATATCAGTAGCACACCCCAAATTGTCCTTGACTTTCCTGATGCAACTTCCTGCTGTCTAAGGGCATTTATATTTCCACCCATATAAAGTCTAGGCCTCTTAGACTCTGTAAGTATCTGAAGACCAGGAGGATCACCATGTCCTTCACTGTTTCTCACCCTAACAACCAGACACATCTGCAAATGGAGAAGAAAGGGCTGCATCCACAGGAGCTAAAAGCTACTATAATGTTGTAGAATTTTCTCATTGTGGCAGGGTAAAGTAACCTCCTTTTGTTAACTGTTCAGTAACTGTCCAATACCTCATTTGATCCCCAAATCAAACTTGACTAAGAGAGTCAATTTTACTGTCTGCTCTCTGTTGATTATTTTCTGTTTATCCTGCATATAGTTTGTTTGCTTTTCATAATCGTTTGCATGTTGTCTCTCCCATGGAGAACTGGCACTATTTCTTTTTTTAACCTTTTTTTGCATCTCCAGCACTTAGCACAAAGCCTGGCACATAGTTAACTGGTGTCAAACATCTGCAATGCTTATTCTGCAGAGCTATAAGAAATAAAGTGCTTTGTGAACCTGAGGTACTATAGCAATGGGAATTATAGTGTTTCAAAAAGAGAGTATTGAGCATTATATTATATTGAGCAAATGCAGAACAGTAATTTGTCAGTAATCATTTACTGGATACCTATTATGTGGTCTGACAGTATGCTAAAGGCAGTGGATAGAAAGAAAGGCAAAAAGCAGTTCCTGCCCTCGGGAAGATTCTATTTCAATGGGGACCAGTCAGGGAAGCTGGGATCAAACCCGGACTCACTTATTTGTATGACTGGGGATCAGGTACTATTCTATTCTGGTTCAGTTTCTCCAATTTAAAGTGGGGGGAAATAACTATTGTTACTAACAAGAGAAGATTACTGAGAAATGCCAGTTTCCACTTTGCATATTATTTTTGCTTATCATCATTTATCTTTAAGAAGTGTTTGGCCCATGTAAAATATAACATGAGGAGAGGATGACATGAACTTAAATATCCTTTTTAAGTCTTGGTATTAAATCTCCTAGTTCCCCACCTCCAGTTCTGACAGCATAATGTGGCAGATTTGGAATCAAAGGATTGGTAAAAACCCCACTTTGCTGTGTTTGTGCTTTTATGCCTTCTAAATCACTCCGTATTTACTGATCTGTGTACAGGCTGTACTCCTTCAGTAGAATGTAAATTCCTTGAAGATATGAACAGGGGAGTTAATCCTTGATGGCTGTGGGATTTTTGTTTAAGCTTCAACATATTAGAAGCTTGATAAATATGTTGAATTGTATCTGAGTTGCCGTTTTTCTATGCCTGTTTCCTGATGTAATAGCTCATTTTCCCTGAATTGTGATACCTCAGTTTCCCTGCCTCAGTTTCCCTGAGTTATAATACTTCAGTTTCCCTGAATTATTCTGCCTCAGTTTCCTTGATGGCCCCCTCCTCCCTTCCTTGCTCCAGTAGGCCTGAGAGAATTGGGGCCTAGAAGCTCTGGCCACTCTCACATACCAAAAAGTCATAAAATTCCAGATGGCTTATCTCAAATGCCTGGTTGTCTCCTTCCTCAGACTCTGGTTTCCTGCTTGACCTCCTTATCTTGACCCCCAGTCTGTCAGGACTAAATTATGGTTCTTTCCTGGAATTTCTACTCACCCAGTGTTCTTTCCCCACCTCCCTCTGCCTTTGTTTCCCTGATAACTGAAGCCCTATATATAAAAGTCTCTGGAATTATTTCCTGGCTGCTTTGAGACAAGAGACATCAGCTGGCTTTGCTAATCTAAATTCTCCATTATTAAAATATTAAAAGCTTAATCTCTGTCTTGCCTCAGTTCCTTCGGCATTATATTGATTGGAAAATCAGAGCCTAATACTATGTCATCTTTGTGGTACCTTCCAGCTCCAAATTCTATGATATTGATAAATTCTATAGTTTAACATTTCTTCTAGCCCTTATACTCTGTGCTCTTTCATTGGTCCCTACTCATTTTTAGAGTTCAATAGTGGAATCAATGAGTGAAGATGGCGGAGAATGATAACAGCCAGGGTAAGAGAAGATAGTAAGAGACTGACTGTGGGCTCTAAGCTCTATATTCTGGGGTTCTCAGTTCTATTCTCTACAATGAAATACCCCCCATTTCTCCTGTTACTGGGGCAGTTTCCAACATCAGCTTATGCTGCACCTCTCTCTAGTGGCCAAGTTTGGAAAACACACAAAGACAATTCCCTCAGGAGAGATGCAGTAAGTGGGGAGCCCACGTCCATTCTCTGTGTGCTTTATGTTCACACACCCTTCAGGAGGGTCCTCAAACCCTGAGGACCAAAGGGGCCGGACACCAGGATTTCTCCCTCTTTTCTGGGTTCAGGCCCCAGATCCAACTGTGGCAGATGCCTTCTAGAAGGCAGATGGGATCAGAAGGCAAGGACAGCATGAGGGGAGGGATGTTCTAGAGAAAAAAGGCCTTTTACTTGTGAATCTGTACACAGAACCACTGCCTAGTGCAAAAGAGTTCTGCTACACTCAGGTCCCCTGGCTTAGGGAATGAGTGACTGCTCGGCCTGCCTTGCTTGATAGTGCCACTTGGTGGCTGTAGGGGAAACAGTCAGGGATAGTCACATCAAAGCAGAGATGGTCAAAGAGAAGCCAAGGAGGGATATCTAGAGTGCAGTTCCTTGGAGAAAAGCCTGGGGGGGAAGTAGCCTCGAACTGTTTAAGCCCCGCCCTGGGTGTCCGGGAGGTCAGGCCTGTGGTTTAGAGACTAGATTTGGTCACTCAGGACTCCACATTATGCTGATCCCAAAGAAACCTTCTAGGAGGGTCAGTGCAAATGATGTAGGAAACCTGGGCCCCCTGCGTTGTTGGTGGGATTCAGAACTCACCTCAGTTGTCGGCATTTGTGTCTGACTCCTTGTGACTCCTCTTGGCGTTTTCTTGGCAGCGACACTGGCACGATTTGCCATTTCTTTCTCCAGCTCATTTTATAGATGAGGAAACTGAGGCAAACAGGGTGAACTGACTTGCCTGGGGTCACACAACTAGGAAGTGTGAGAAGCTAGATTTGAACTTGTTGGAGACAGGAAACAAAGAGCCAAGAAGAACATGAGGACCTGTGCGTAAACTCTGATACGGTTAGCTAAAACATTGTGAACAAACAATACTCCTAAATTCCTGAGACAAGATAACGAGTGTGCCCCAGGAGGTCAGCCACACCTGTGTTCTGACATTCTTCTCTTTACATTGCAACCCCCCACCCAGAAAACGCAGGCAGTCAAACCATATATAACTAAGCTCCTTTTTTCAATAAATAAGACCTTTTTCCACCGCAATGTAGTCTCCCTCCTCCTTCTCGCCCGTTTCTCTTGCAGGTCTTAGTCGTTCCTCGACACCCCACGAATTACTAGGTCCCGGTGGATGGGACAAGAACTCAGGAAGATGAGTGTTCCTGCCTCCAGGCCTGGCTCCCTCCCTGTTGTGCTCCCTCACCTCTCCCAGGTAAGTAGTCCTCTCCCAGGTCTGAACCACTGGAGTTTGAAGCGCTGGAGATCCTCGCTCACTAGGGCACTCGTTCTATGCCATGCACCCTAAGGTTTCAGACCCTCTATAGTTCTTATCACTCTCTCCTGGGGTTTGCCTTTACCCTGACTCCAATGGGACTCAGCCTAAACTATATGGCCACACCCTGTCCAACTGCCTTCGGATTTGGACTGTCCCCTAGACCATCATCTTCCTCCTGCTCCCCAACAAATGGATTTGCTCCTAGGTACAGAATTCATAGTCCCAGCTCTTGTTAGTACATAAAATGTAGCTAGAATATCAGAGCTGAAAGGATGGCTAGAATGTAGAAAAAGAGAATGCTGAAATTGGGAGGAACCTTAGAACACTGAAAATAGAAGAACAGAAGTGGGAGGAGGCTTAGACCAAAGAGCATGGAAATCTTAGAACAAAAAACAAAAAGAACATCAAAGATCCATCAGCTACTGCATTCCTCGAGAAAGATGTTGAGGTCCAGAGATGAAATCATTTTACTCAATGGGATGCAGTGACAAAGGGATGCGTGGCTGGAATCGTTCTAATGCTGTTTCTCCAGAACCTTTTAAAAAAGCCTGTGAGGGCTCAAATTCACCAACATTTGCAGTCCATTCTCTATGTGTGATGTCCTGTGGGGAGATAGAAAGGAAGAGGGCCTTGTCCCTGCATCACTCACCATTGGGCTGGGCTAGGAACACTTATATAAATAAAAGCGTGAATGTGCTTTGTCTACCTCCAGGATGTACAGGATGTGAATGATTCTTGTTATTGGATGAGTAACATCTGGCACCAAAGATCTATGGGTTTTGTGGGCCAGAGAGAGGAGAGAAGAGATTCTGGGGATTTGGTGAGGAAGGAGTCAGGAAGGACTTCCTGAAGGAGGTGGCATTTGAACTAGAAAGAGTCTTGATAAATAGAAAGAAAGAAGAGCTGTATTTGAAAGACAAATATCAGAAGTGGCATTGAGGTTATAATAGATAGAGCTGAAGGGACTGGGTTCAATTCCTGACTACTGTGTAATAACTGTCTAATCCTTCTCTGCACCAGTTTTTTACTCATGTAAAACAAAGTGGTCGGACTAGCTTGACCTTCAAGGCCCGTTTTGTTCTAACATTTACAGGCCATTTGTTCTAAGGGCCTTCCCAGCTTTAGATTCTACCTTCTGAGGTCCTTCCCAGAACAGATGTTCTATGACCTAAGATCCCATTCAAGCCTGATGCACTTTTTTAATGGTCTACGGGCCCTGCCAGCTCTGTCATTTTCTGTCCGAAGATCCCTCCCCACCAAAGCATTTATCCTATGCCATGCATCCCAAGGTCTCTACAATTTGCCATGCAGTCCCTGTTGAATAAGCATTTGGAACTAGAAAGTGATGCACAGCCAGCTCCATGGCATTCTGTGAGTGGGACTGGCGGCCACTGGAGCAGGTATTGGCCAGGCCAGCAGGCCTGGGACTTGGGGAGAAGGGACCCCTCCTTTATGGGTGACCGCTGCAGGTTCTGGGGAATGCTGGGGCTTTCCTGGTCTCTTATTGCCTGCTAACGTGATCCTCTGTGAGGCTGTGAGCTGAAGGAGGGTGGGGACTGAGGCTTATTCATCTGCTTTCATCACAGTTAAGCATAGGGTTTGGCAGGTTGGAAGCTTTCAGAATATTTTTGCCCAACTGCTTTGGGCCAGTGTACATAGTACAAATGGAGCTATCTTTTTATAAAGAGAGGAAATTGGCTTGGGATGGTGCAGACTGGGTGGATCCCATTTACACCCATGGATCCGAGACTTGGGCTGCTGCTTGAGGGCCTGACTTGAAGTGGGGGAGGACCACTCCTCAGAAAGGGATGATATAAAAGTATGTCCCCATCTTATGGAGGGTAAAACTGAGTCTTGGGGAGGTTAAGTGAACTGCTGGCATAGAAACTACACATCAGTACTGGGCTTAGGACATAGACCTCCTGGTTCTAAATTCTTTGTCCTGTTGCCTCATTTAAGCTTTAGCATAATGCTATGAAGTAGGTGGTATATGTGTAAATGTTGCCCATTTCTTAGAGATGCAAACTGAGGCTCAGAAGAGGAAGTACTTTACTCAGAGTCACCTAGTCAGTGTAGCAGAATGGAAAGAAAACTCTGTCTGAACCCAGTCATGCTATATTACTACCTGTGTTATATAAGGTGAGTCATCACTTTCCTGCACCTTAGTTTCTCCATTTGTTAAAAGGAGGAAATAATCCCTGGACCTGCCTACATTTTGATGCAAAAACTTTGTAAGCCTTGAAGAGCTACAGAATGGGAAGTTTTTGCTATTATGGCAGAAAGCACTTCAGAACTGGGAGAAACTAAAGAAACATTCTAAGCCAGGTGTGGTGGCCCAGGCCTATAATGGCTGCTACCAAGAAAGATGGAGCGGAGTGCCCTGGAGATGGGGGACTGTGCTGGAGCTGGAAGCACTAACCTGCCTGAAGAGGGGCGGAACAGCCCAGAGCAGGAAAGGAGCAGTTTCCAGCTCCTGCTCATTGCTGCGGTGGGATCCCATCCATGAGTGACTGCTGCACTTCCAGGCTGGGCAAGATGGGACAATGCAAGCTAGAGGGACAGAGAGATGGAAAGATATGTACATAGATTGATAAGTAGATGGATGATTGGTAGAAGATCGATAAATAGATGATAGAGATAGACAGACAGATAGATGATAGAGATGGATGGATGGATGGATGGAGACTCAGGCAGATAGATGGCTAAATGATAGCCAGGAGATAGGCAGGTAGAAGATAGATACAAACATATATATATACATACATAGATAGATATTGATACATAGATGACAGAAGATAGGGAGGTGTAAGAAAGGTAGATAAAAAAATAGGTAGATGGATAGAGAGATGGATAAAAAGATGAGAGAGAAGATAGAATATAGATAGGTTAGATAGATAAATAGATGGATATAGATGGATGGCTGGAGACATAGAGATGGATAAATGATAGAAGATAAGTAGAAAATAGATCGGGGGAGGATAGATACATGGACCGACACGTAGATGATAGAAGATTAGAAGGTGGATGATAGATAGATCATGAATGGATAAAGAGACAGACAGCTAGATAGATGATAGAAGATAGGCAGGTAGGACATAGATACATAACATCCATAGATACACAGATATAGATAGAATTCTGATACCCACCTAAAAGTTAGGCTGACAGACTGACAGACGGCATTTGATTTGGATGTGATAGTGCCTCTCAGAGCCATCCTTAAACGTCTGAGCCAAGAGAAAAGACACTGATTTTCGGATTTCTAGTCTAGTATCTAAGCAGTAAATCCCTTTCTGTTTCCTGCTGAATGGGACTGAATGGATGAAGTTTTCTCAGTTTATGAGACTAGTTTATGACACGAGGCTTAAGTCACATGATCCCTATAACCAGAGCCAGAAGATGAAGTCTTGGGCCTCAGATTTCAGGAAGTCACATGATCTCTAGGTTTAGGTCTGTAAAGGCAGGCCCACAGGAAGTGATATGACTCAGGATGTGATGTGACCCACAGGAAGCAGTCAACATTGGTGACCATTGGTCAAGGATGGTTACTTTCTTTTACTCTATCTGATGAAAAGACTTGGGTCTCTTCCTATTTAACTGGGTTAAATACTTCCTGCTTCCTGCTGGTCAGATCAAGCACATGGTGGGAGCTGATATGCCTCCTGGGTGTGCTGGGGCTCTCCCTGCAGGGACCAAATAAATGCTTCCTCTGTGTACCTGAAGATGTCTCTGATTAGTTAATTTGGGAAACTGCTGGTTGCTGGCTGCTTTGAGACACTACCATTAGAAAAACACTGTCTTATTTCCACATATGTGGATAACTTCCTCTCTCTTTGGAATGTTCTGTCCCCTTTCTGTCCCAATCTCTGCTGTTATACTTATTGTTTGTCCCTTTCCCAAAAGAGCACTGACATCAGGGCTAATGTCTGCACTTGTGCGTGAATCAGATTTACAGGAGGCAGAGTTGCAAAAGTCCTCAGCCTCACTCACTCTTCCTGAGCACTGAAGCTCAGTGGCAGGACATCAGGATGGCTGCTGATGGCCCAGGATGCAGTGCGTGGCCTTGGTGTCTACAATGTCTGACCAAGCTCTCAGCTCTCCACAGCCACTGCTTCAGCCATCTTCATGGCCACTGGAGCAAATCATTCTCATCTGCTCATGCTGACAGGCATAATCTTTGCCTGCTTGGGTAGACATTCCCCTAACTGACTGATGGGTTTGGGGCTTCTCAGTTACCCTCAACCTGGTTTAGCCTCCCTATGGTTTACCAGAGTGTGGCCTTGCTCCTGCTACAGATCCTTTCCACCACAGGTAAGAGTTGGGTGGAAGAGCAGCCCTGAAGAGGTCTGAGAACTCAATTTAATCTATCAGCAAAGTGGCACAGTGAATAGAATCCTGGACTTGGAATCAGGAAACCTGAGTTTAAATCCTTAGTAGTTGTAGGACTTTATTTAAGTCATTTATCATCCCAGCCTCAGTTTTCTCATCTGTAAAATGAGAGATGATAATAGTACCTGCTTTCCAAGTTTGTAATGAAAAACAAATGGGATAATATGTGAAACACTTTGAAAACCTAAGACATTATGCAAATGCCAGCCATTTAGCAGATTTGCTCTTGGCTGTACAATTATTTAGAGAGCCCTGGAATGGGTGAGGGAGATTAAATCTGGAATAGAAAATAAGAAATGTTTGTAGCATTTTGAGAGGAGCCCAACCTTGGTCTGGAATTTGATCCCTGGGGAATTTGTCAACCAAAGAGAAGACAGATCTGCTGCACTTGGCTTCCCCTTGTGTGGAAATGTGAAGAATTTACAGATTAAGCACATATTGATCAGAGACTGTTAGCTAAAAATAGATCAAGCCTATAGGCCCCAGTAACATGATTTTAGATAAGGCCTGGACTGCATTCCATTGTCCAAAGAAGGGATTACAGGTGAAGAAGCTGTATATCACCTTGTCTACTGCATTCCACTAACCTAATAGGGGACTAAATATTTATGTGAGCAATCACAACATATAGAGGGTGGAATTTTGGAGGTTCTTTGTCTGAAATGTATAAAAGCTGTGAACATTTTCAAGGGAGCGGCTCTCTGCTGCTATGAATTTGGCTCACAGACCAGGATGGGGTCTGCTTCTTGAGATTCTAATAAATAATTCTGCCTTCTATGAGTGATCTCTGAGGAGTCAATTTGGGTCAGTCTTTTTGTCCCAAACACCATGTTTCCATCTTGCCAAACTATAAAACTACAAAAAACAGTTGAAAGAACTTAACTCAGTGATATCAGAGGTCTTTCTTTACCCATTCTAAATCCATGCTATAGTGATAATCGACTCTTGATTCAAACCCAGTCTCCAAATCTGACAGTCATCTCTCCCCTCTTTCCTTTCCTGCTATAGCGTAGGCCTGTGATTTCTCAGAATGTGCTCAATAGAATAGATGGTTCCCTTCTCATGAACTAAGAATTCTTCCTCTCCTGGAAACATGACACTGACCCATGTCACACAGCTAACCATATGCCTGTTGGGATCAGAGAAATACATGTGGATGATTGAATTGGGCCAGAGGTTGGAGTAGAGATCAGTTTGTCTAATAGTTAGTCATCCCTTAGGAAGCTAATGGCATTCCTGGGGGTCAATATGCAAGACAAGGAGTTTCAGTGGAGTTGTTGGAATGGCAAAGAGAGAGTTTTGGAAAAACAGGAAAGAGAGCACCATCCTATCAGAACTGGAAAGGCCATTTCAACAAAAAATATAAGAGCTGAGAGGATCCCCAAGAACAAAGAACAAAGAATGTCCTAACTGGGACTACCCATAGAACACAGAATTTAGATGGCAGAGTTAGAAGAAATTTTAATCATTGAGATAGAGAGAGCTTAAGAGACCACAACAATCTGCCTTCTTGGGTGGACAGTTGTCACAGGGCTTCCTGAGCAGGCACCAAAGGCTCATGAAGTTCAAGTTCTCTTCACAGAGGGAATTGAACTTAAGATTTCCAGTCATCTGGAAACTCTTCAATGTGGTGTAGTTTTGATTTTTGGTCAATCACGCAAACAGAAAAGAGACTTTGGGATACAGGCACAAATTAGATGGGAGGCACAATCTTCAGATGTAACAATCACTGGGCAGATAAAGAAAGCAGGCAAACTAAAAGTCCTTTTTTTAAAAAAAAGAATACTTACTATTTTAACCTAGTGCAAAGAACACTGGGCTTGGCATTAAAAGTGGGTTCAGATCCTAGCTTTCCCACTTCCTACAGGTTAGGATTTAGACAAGGAACATCTTTCTGAAGAAACTCAATTTCCTAATGCATATATTGAAGGAATTAGGAAAAAAATGATCTCAAGCAGCCCTTTAAATTCCAAAAGCCCTGCCATCCAAGGATGAATAGGCAAGACTTAGGATAGGCCATCCCAGAATGAAACATGGATATGAGAAGATTCCATCTGGAAACCTAGGAGGAAGGAGGGACCAGTGTATGGAACATGAAGGGAGAATCCACGAACTTAGCCATTCAGAGACGGAAAGAACATCGAATACAGAATTTCAGAGTTGAAACATCTAGCTCAGCTTTTACAGAAGAGGAAACAGAGAGAAGAAAGGGAATTGCACTTGAGTAAGGCCTAGGATAAGGCCTGATAGAGCTTCAGCTGAAGGGGATTAGTTCACCAAGGCTATGATTTCCATCAGGAAATATGTTTTCTAGCTACTGTTGTTTTAAGGAGAATTTGAGATCATTTGATTTTGACTTTAAGATCATTTGAGTTTGAGTCAGCTCTTAATTTAAGCCAATATGCCAATTGTTTGAAGCTCAATCAAGCAGGAAGGAAGTTTATGTTTTCTTATTCTGAAACTGGATATGAACTGACTGACCCTTCCAGTGCTATTCCTCGCCAGCACAGAAAATGCTACAGTGATATCCCTTTACTCACCTCATTTCCCTCTAGACAAGAGAATCTAAGAAAAGGAGCTCCTGAGGAAGGCACAGAGGGTCTGACCCAGCCAGAGGAGGTTTGGCCCAAGCACTGCCAGTCAGTTCAAGGCCAAAGAAGAAAGCTTTCTCCACTGACCAAGGTCAGTGTTGAAGAACTTATCATGTGCAGGGTGCTTTCCTCCAAGGGTTAGTCACCTACAATTATTGAGGGGTGGACAGAGGGCTGAGTCTGGTTCTTGGGTTAGATTTAGAAGTTCTCTAGGGTTACCTGTGCGTCCCCTTTTCTTTTATTTTTGGAGGAGCATCTTAATGTCTCTGTTTCTCCTCTCTACTATTGTCTGTCCTTGAGGATTAAAAGATATGCCAGTGGTGTGTAAAATCTTATATGTTTGGAAGTATATGCAGGACCATTATCTGTTTTTATTGCTTGTGGCACACCCATAATTGCAAATGCTTGTATGAGGAATTCAGTGACCACTTGGGCTGTCTCTTTTGCTGCTGGAATTGCAAAAGTGAATCCTGAAAAGGTGTCTACCACAACATGGATAAAAGACAGACAACCAAAAGATTTATAATGGATCATATCCATTTGCCACATTTCATTGGGTCTCAAATCACGAGGGTTCTTCCCTGGAGGGAGTGTAGGAATGTGGAAAGGTAGGCAAGCTGTATAGGTTTTTACTATGCTCCTAGCTTCCTCTTTTGTTATCCCAAATTGTAAATGTAAAGCTCTAGCAGTCAGTTGATATTTAGAATGAGATTCTTGGGCTTCCTGAAATAAAGGAGTGTTGGCCAACATGATTAGAAGGCTATCTGCCTTTAAATTACCATCTAAAAAATAGGACCTGGAAGTCCACTATGTGGGTGGACACGCAAGATATAAATCTTACCTGGATGCTTTCTCACTTGCTCTTGAAGTTCCTTAAAGAGCTGATATATCTTGGAAGCTACAAATTTTATTTTGGGCTGTGGCAATTCTTTGTACCATATCTACTGAATAGGCCAAATCAGATATTACATTTTTATCTTCTGGATAATAAGTAAGAGCTAGAATGATTGCATACAATTCATTCTACTGAGTAGACTGAAAAGTTCTTACTACTCTCTTTATAGTTAAGTCACGAGAGTACACAGCAAAATTTTATGTTTAGATGCATCTATAAAGATAGTTGGTCCTTTAAGAGGAACTTTAGAAACCTTTTCTTCAAGAATCCATCGTCAATTATGTAATAGTCTGGTTATCTTTAATGGAGACCCATGTGTAAAATTTGGAGCCGTGACCAATAAAATTTGCCACTCGGGGATGGTTTCACAGCACACATTAATTTGTGCATTAGTATAAAAGGTGTATATCTTGTCAGGTTTTATCCCAGATAATTGTACTGCTCGCTTAATGGCCTTTAATAAAATTATAGCCACAAGCACTAGGTAAGGAGTAAGGCTTTGTTCTGGTTTGCTCAGAGGTTCCCACTCTATCACACTGTCTCCTTGATGAAAGACTGTTACAGGTGCTTCTTTTATAGCAAAACCAGATATTTCCAAGAGTTTTTGAGTAACCCTTTCAACCACATTAGATAAAGCCAGTTCAACTTCTCTCAAAGCCTCTTGATCTTCTTTTGTAAGCTGTCATGGTGAGTTTAAAGCAGTGTGTCCCCTTAAAATGTCATATAATGGTTGTAATTGTTAGGTAGCTAAGCCTAACACTGGACGCATCCATTGGATATCTCCTATCAATTTCTAAAAGTCATTTAAGGTATTCAACTTCTCTGTTCTTAAAGAAATTTTTTGTGCTGTAAGAACCTTAGGATATACTTCATATGCTAAATATTGAAAAGGAGTGTGTCTTTGAATTTTTTCTGGAGCTATATGCAACTTGTAGTTCCTTAGTGTTTCTATGGTCTTTTGTAGACATGCTTCTAACATTTGCTCCTCAGGTGCACACCCCAAGATATCATCTATGTAATGTAACAACATAATTTTTGGAAATGATTTTCTTACTGGAGTAAGAGCAGCACCCATATACATTTGACACATAATAGGGCTATTTTTTATTCCCTGTGGCAAAACTGCCCATTCATATCTTTTATAAGATTCAGCTAACTTAATGCGGGGCACTGAAAAGGCAAATCTTTTCATATCCTCCTTATCTAGAGAGATAGAATAGAGACAGTCTTTAATGTATATAATCCAAAGAGGCTATTCTCTAGTCAATTTAGTAGGAGTTGGAAGTCCAGGCTAAAGAGTTCCCACAGTTTCCATCTGTTTATTTACTTTTCTTAAATCAGTCAACATCCTCCATTTTCCAGATTTCTTTTTTTACAACAAATACAGGGGAATTCCAAGGACTTAGAGAAGGCTGTAAGTGTCCTTGGTCAAGTTGCTCTTGTACTTTACTAATTAGGTCTGAATTTTTTCACTTTGTAAGGGCCACTATTCTACTCACACTAGTGTATCAGTTTTCCATTGAATGGGAACAAGTGAGAGTGCAGGAAGGCCTTCAATAGCAGCCCTGTCTAAAAAAACAAAGTAATCCTAACTGTTGTAAGATGTCTCTTCCCCATAGATTGATGGGGATTTTTTCAACTACAAAAAGAGTAAAAACTCCTGTTTCACCTTCAAATATCTATTTCAAAGGGGTAGCACTAATTTCAGCTGCTATTGATCCTCCTATGCTAGACATATGGGGTCTGCCTTAATCTTTGGCCAATGACTGGGCCAATTGGCACCTCTAATGGCTATATGATCTGCACCTGTGTCTATCAACCCTTTCAATGATAAGCCATTTACATAGATAGAGAGCATAAGGTGGTTAGCTGTAATCCAGAATATTCCTGGATTTTGTTGTTGGGAGTCAAAGTCTGGGCAAATATCACCAAATTGCCTATTAGGAATCTGTATCAGTAAACCTGATGCTACTACTTCTCCTGGTTGATAAGTCACACACTGTCTACCTATATTAGTGACTGGGATATTAGCTACACTTTCCCCAGTATCTCAAATCAGTGTATGAATAGACACTGTTTTTTAAGCATTCTCAGGAAGTGAAATAGTCAAGCCTACTGTGTCCAGAGGCAAAGCATCTATAGGCCAGATAGGGACAGATTTCACCTCTTCAGGGGCTATCTCAGTAGTCTCAGCTGCATACAACTCTTTCTCCCTTTCTCCCATCAGGTTGCTTCTCAGCTGATTGATCATGTTGAAATACTGAACTTCTAAAGTCTCTCTGGGTGTAGCATCAGCTGCCATCATGCCCCAAGTGTTTTTTTGCCTGGGGTCTTAGAGCTGAGCCCCACATCCTGTTTCCCTGAGTCAATCTACATTATAATGCCCAATGGAAGCCTCTGTTGAATTTTGGACATGGGCTTTTGGGTCTTGTTCTCCCACCTGTTTTTTCACTCTATCTTTAAGCCAACATTGAGCTTTCAAATGCCCGACTTTACCACATTGAAAGCATTGGCAAGTCTCTCTGGAAGGGACCTTGCCTTGCTGAAAGGCACCCTGTCTTTCCATGTTCAGATCTTGGGAAGTATGCATTATAGCCTGACTATAAAAGGTATTTGTGCCCACTGTGGCACAGCATCTTATGATCTCATCTAAAGGAGCATCCTTGTGTAGTCCTAGTATAATTCTTCTACAAACCTCATTAGCATTTTCTTTAGCAAGTTGTCTTATCATAATTTCTGTTGCTACATTTTCACCAATAGTTTGTATGACAACTATCTGCAGACATTCCACCAAATCAGCAAAGGATTCATTGGGACCTTGTGCTATTTTTGTGAAGGCTTCTCCTCTCGCTTGACTTCCTGGGAGGGTGGTCCATGCTTTGATAGCAGCAGAAGCAATTTGTTCATAGGCTGTCAAAGGGTAATTAATCTGCATGAAAGTGTCTGCATAATGACCTACATCTGTTAGTTGGTCAGAGGTGACTGGTATATTAACTCCACATTGCTTATTTCATTGGGCTTGTATTCTACAGAGTTCACTATACTCATAAAGCCACAAGTTTTGTCCAGGTTCTAAACATGTCCTTGCTATAGATTTCCGATCATTAGGGGTTAAAATTCAAAAGCCAAATTCTCTAATAACATCTTAACATAAGACAATGCAGATCCATAAAGAGTGCAAGGCTTTTTCAGATCTTTGATAATTTTCAAGTTAAATAGAGTGTATTTTCTTTTTTCTTGACCTGAAGAGTCAAACTCTTCAATCACAGGGTATGTGTAAAGGTCAGAGGAGAAAGATCAAGTTCAGTGAAAACAGGAAGTAAACAAGCTGTAATGCTTGAGACTCCTGGAAATGATTTGCTGTGAGCAAAACAGGGACACCTGTTCCACCAAAAGAAACTTTGACCATATTGAGATTGTTTCATAATGGGAGGCATCTCCTTCTCTGATTGGCTGTGCATGTGATCTCATAGACCCTATTTAAGCTCTAAGGAGGAGGAAGTCACTCTCTTTTTAACCTGGTGTTCACCTGAGAGTCCACAGGAGATCAGGGGCAGAAGATAAACACATGAATAAGATTTTGAGCTTACATGGCTGTTCTTGAGCATGGTACTGGTATTTAAAATACTGTTCCTTTGGAGGGGATGTGGGAAAACTGGGACACTGATACATTGTTAGTGGAATTGTGAATACATCCAGCCATTCTGGAGAGCAATTTGGAATTTTGCTCAAAAATTTATCAAACTGTGCATACCCTTTGACCCAGCAGTGTTAGTACTGGGCTTATATCCCAAAGAGATTTTTGAAAAGGGAAAGGAACCTGTATGTGCAAGAATATTCATGGCAGCCCTCTTTGTAGTGGCCAGAAGATGGAAACTGAGTGGATGACAATCAATTGGAGAATGGCTGAATAAATTGTGGTATATGAATATTATGGAATATTATTGTTCTGTAAGAAATGACCAGCAGGATGATTTCAGAAAGGCCTGGAGAGACTTACATGAATTGATGCCAAGTGAAATGAGCAGGACCACATGATCATTATTTACTTCAACAACAATACTATATGATGATCAATTCTGATGGACATGACTCTCTTCAACAATATTCCATAACATTCATATACCACAATTTACCCAGCCATTCTCCAATTGATGGGCATCCATTCAATTTCCAGTTTCTAGCCACTACAAACAGGACACCACAAACATTTTGGCACATACAGGTCCCTTTCCCTTCTTTAGTATTTTTTTTGGGATATAAGCCCAATAGAAACACTGCTGGATCAAAGGGTATGCACAATTTGATAACTTTTTGGGCATAATTCCAGATTGCTCTCCAGAATGGTTGGATTCGTTCACAGTTCCACCAACAATGCATCAGTGTCCCAGTTTTACCGCATCCCCTCCAACATTCATCATTATTTTTTCCTGTCATCTTAGCCAATCTGACAGATGTGTAGTGGTATCTCAAAGTTGTCTTAATTTGCATTTCTCTGATCAATAATGATTTGGAACACTCTTTCATATGAGTGGTAATAGTTTCAATTTCATCATCTGGAAATTGTCTGTTCATATCCTTTGACCATTTATCAGGTGGAGAATGGCTTGATTTCTTATAAATTAGAGTCAGTTCTCTATATATTTTGTAAATGAGGCCTTTATCAGAACCTTTAACTGTGAAGATGTTTTCCCAGTTTGTTGCTTCCCTTCCAATCTTGTTTGCATTAGTTTTGTTTGTACAAAGGCTTTTTAATTTGATATAATCAAAATTTTCTATTTTGTGATCGGTAATAGTCTCTAGTTCATCTTTGGTCACAAATTTCTTTCTCCTCCACAAGTCTGAGAGATAAACTATCCTATGTTCCTCTAATTTATTTATAATCTCGTTCTTTATGCCTAGGTCATGGACCCATTTTGATCTTATCTTGGTATATGGTGTTAAGTGTGGGTCCATGCCTAATTTCTGCCATACTAATTTCCAGTTATCCCAGCAGTTTTTATCAAATAATGAATTCTTATCCCAGAAGTTAGGATCTTTGGGTTTGTCAAACACTAGATAGCTATAGTTGACTATTCTGTCTTGTGAACCTAACCTATTCCACTGATCAACTAGTCTATTTATTAGCCAATACCAAATGGTTTTGGTGACTGCTGCTCTATAATATAATTTTAGATCAGGTACAGCTAGGCCACCTTCATTTGATTTTTTTTTTCATTAATTCCCTTGAGATTCTCGACTTTTTATTGTTCCACATGAATTTTGTTGTTATTTTTTCTAGATCATTAAAATATTTTCTTGGAAGTCTGATTGGTATAGCACTAAATAAATAGATTAGTTTAGGGAGTATTGTCATCTTTATTATATTCGCTCGGCCTATCCAAGAGCACTTAATATTTTTCCAATTATTTAAGTCTGACTTTATTTGTGTGGAAAGTTTTTTGTAATTTTGCTCATATAATTCCTGACTTTCCTTTGGTAGATAGATTCCCAAATATTTTATGCTATCAACAGTTATTCTGAATGGAATTTCTCTTTGTATCTGGTGGCTTGAAATTTTAAAAGAATCCTTTTTCTTTGCCCCTAGCCCTCCAAAATTATTCTTCCTTTTCTAGAATACAAATTCCTTGGGGGCAGGGACTTGCTATGTAATGAAGGATGGAGATCCAATTAATGGGAAGTCAGGAGAAGTATTTGTTGGGACAGGAAATAAAATACTGCCTTTGTGGTTTCAACTGTCTACTAACCTAAGCATTCATTCTTGTAAGAATACGAGATAAAATCTTTCCTGCATTCATCAGTGAGTCAGTGAGAATTCTTAGTAAAATTTTTTGTTTCTTACAAGCATCTCTCTCTCTCTCTTTCTCTCTCTCTCTCTCTCTCTCTCTCTCTCTGTCTCTCTGCATTCACAGGGTACAATTTGTTCAGCCATTCCTCAACCTCTAGGCCCCCATCTTGTTTCCTCAGTTGTGCTAATATAGTAGTGTTGTTATGAATATTTTGAAATATAAGAATATTTTTCTGATTTTAGTCTCTTTGGAATAAACATAACTCACATTTACATAGCATATCTATTGAGGGGTGAAGATATCCCAACAGCAATGGGGGTCCCCAGGCCAGTGTCATAGATTTTGCAAAAAAAAAATCCCAGTTCCAATCTCCAAGTGAGGTCTTTGGCAGAAATGGGTTTATCACAGTACTGAGAAGTCTCTCAGTGGGCTAGTTCCTGATTAGGTATTAGCAAAGGTTGGGATACATAGGCCTTCTATGGCCTGGAGCTAGGGAATGAGCTCCAGATGAATTGAGGGACTAATTTCCAGGTAAATAATGGGTGGTAATTATGCCCCAGACCAAGATCTCTAAATGAATTGTAGGTGAGGATTATTGTAGAAATTTCCCTTGGAAATCAAGTAGGCAGGTAGAGAAGATCCCAAAGGCTGGGAGACGTTAAGATCAGGGTTTTTCCAACCCAGGTTCACCCCCTCAATCCCCACACCCGCAAAGATCAGGGGGACACAGTTCCTATTATATCACACCTATCTGTGTTTATCTCAATTTCCTCATCTGTAAAATGAACTGGAGAAGGAAATGAACAACTCCTCCAGTATCTTTGCCAAGGAAATCCCAAATGGAGTTATAGAAATAAAATGACTCAACAACCACAAAAGTTACTTATTGGCAAACATTTTAAATTTTCTTAACCTTAATCTACCCCTCATCATCATCTCCATGAAAATGAGAGTATTTTACTAGAGTTTCAAAGATTCTTTTGTAATGTGGGAGAAACTGAGCAAAATAGAGATTAGAGAAAAATTTAATAATTTATTAAATGAGAGATTTACTGGGACCAAATGGATCCATGGTTTGGTCCCAGGGCTGAATGAGACTATTGTCTCAAAGAATCCAGCAGTGAATGTCAGATACATGATTCTTTTATAGGGTTACAAGAACAATGACATAATGGGGGAGTTACCTGGATGGGCATGACCTAATGCGGGGAGGAACCTAGGATAAGGATGACATGATGAAGGCAGGCACCTATGATGACATAATGGAGGGAGGTACTGGAGAGGCTCCTGATATTCTAATGATGTCTAAAATGGATAAAGACCTTTATCCCATCAAACATTAAGAGAAAATGGTTATAGCCTAAGGTCTAAGATATAAGACCTTTATCCTATCAAACATGAAGAGGGAATAGTTATAACCTGAGGCAGAGTAATTGAATAGCTTAATTTGAGAAACTGGATCAGGACATTAAAAAGAAATTGTGGCACAACATTTTCTTCTTCTGACCTTGTCTGTTCTGTGTTTTAAATTCCCCTATAGTTTGGGTGTATGTAGTTTGGATGATGTTAGGATTCATCCTAATCAATAATTGATTGCTACTATCAGTCAGTCCTAAGGAAATTCTGGGGCCCCTACTCTGTTCTGACTAGCAATCCTAACCCCAGAGTAAACTCCTGGGAAAACTGTGAACTAGCAGTTCCTAACTGCCTCATACTTTTGCAAACCCTCCCTTCCTACTATTCTGTTGACCTTAGAAGGTACCCAGGATAGGGGCACAGTAAGAGACCTGCCTTTGTTGCCTAGAAGCTGCTTAAATTAATCCAGTTTTTCTCTTTTTCTTTTTTAAAATTTCAAACTTAAATAGAAAAGAAAAACTTTCTCATGTGTATAGTAAAATATAAGAGAAGATTCAAAGATGTGAAAATTTCCATTTCAAGAGGTCATTTATAATAGAAAATGTATTGAGAACAGTCCATCTTTGCTTTGCATCTTTGTTGGTTTTCTTTTATCTGCTGTACAAAGAACTTTTAAAATTTATTCTTCTCCCACCTTCCCTTCTCTTCCTCCTTCAAGTAGGCTATAGTTGTGTGGATATATTTATGTTTATGCATACATATATACATGCATATATAAGCACATATATATTACACACATAAACTGTTTTCTACTGTGAGAAATATTCAAAGTTAGATTTCTATAAGATGTAGGTTGTAGATGTAGTCTCTCTCACACTCTCAATAGAACATCACAGACTTTGAAACTGATTTTGGGAGCTAGGGAGTCTTGTTTCTCACAATATGAGGGCTTGTCCAGGCAAAACGGGACCACCGAGAGAAGTGAGAGCTGTGTGAGCTGGGAAGAGCTCTCCAGCTGATTTCAATAGACTCGGGTTTCATTTTTCTCAAGAGTTCACAACCCCAAACATAGCAGCAATTGCTGCAAAGAGAGAGGGTGAACAGTAACGATTCAAAAGGAAAGACACAGAAAAGCCAAGGATGATGACATGAGTTGATATATTAAAGACAATTGGCTGTAAGAAGAACTACTTTTGTTGATCCAGGTTTCCTTGATCTTTAGGGATCTGTCCAGACTGTCTCAGACTAAGTCAGTCAGGCTTAGAGATGGGAAGGAAGAACTTTCCCTTATCTCTAGGGATCTGTTGAGGCTGTCTTAGTATGAGTCAGTGAATTACACTTAGATCATCCCTAATCTCTGGGTGTCAGTTCTCTGGTTTACTAAACTCAAGTTAATAGATTTGACTTAGAGACTGAGGAATTCAAAGGTGGAAATTCAAAGATAGGGAAAGGACTTCAGGAGTCTTCACTGGAGGTCCCTTGAATTAGTCTGGATGCCCAGACTTTGCCCAGAAAACCCTAAAATAAGGGAATTTAATTGTGTACATTTTTCCTCCATCTTTCTTCACTTCCTTATCCTCTGGGATGATGAAGAACAGAAGGGTCATGGATTATGAAGTAAGCTGTTGTCCTTTCTAAAATCTCATCTCTTGGACATCTCTTCAGACAATGGCAATTATTTGACAAAGAGGAACTTCATTTCCTTTTGCCAAAACTGTATGCTTCTGGTAAAATCTTGAGAACTAGGAAAAACTGCCTCATAGAGGATCTCTAAATTAAAACACCATCTTATAATTGAACTTATTTTGTTAATATTTTAATTGTATTTCTCCTGTCATTTTATCTATCTAAGCCTCTGTTGGTGAAATGTCTGTGAAACTGTTTGTGTTGTGAGCAAGATTCTGTTACCTTCAAAGATTTTAAATGCAGCCTGAAAGAAAAACTTCTAAGAGGAGCAGTTAGGAAGAACACTGGGAAATTTTTATTGTTATTCCTAAATCCCACTTTAAAATGGGTTTTAAAAGCAATTGATAAAAGCAATGAGAAAGAAAGTCTCTCTCAGCCCAATACCACTACCCCTTACTGCAATGATAAGTAAATACATTAGAGAGAGAAAGAAAATATATTTAGTACAGTGATGATGGTAAAAGCAAGTGAAAGAAATTTCTAGTCAGAGTGAAAAAGAAATGAGACATGCAGTTTCAAAGGTCCTTTAATCAAAGTCCATTAAAGGTATTTGTATACAACTTATATTGTATTTAATTTATACTTTAACATATTTAACATGTATTGGTCAACCTGCCATGAGGGGGGAGGGGATGGGAGAAAGGAGGGGAAAAATTGGAACAAAAAGTTTGGCAATTGTCAGTACTGTAAAGTTACCCATGCATATAACTTGTAAATAAAAAGCTATTTAAAAAAAAAAAAAGGTATTTTTATACAGAAAGGTAAGTAAGAAAGTTTAAGCATGCAAGAGAGTTAGGGAACTTTTTGGAAAAACAGAAAAGCAGTATGATACCTTACTTTAAAAACTCCAGCCAGCAAGGAGCCTGTAATTTCATTATCAGAATTCAGGCTTAAGGAAACAATGCCAGGAAGAATCTCAAGGTAAAAAACCATTTGAAGCAAAAACTGTCACTTAACTCTTTCTTGGCTTACAAAAGACAAAAGACTTGTGTAAGTTGGGAAAATAACCAAGAGGCAATTGAGTTTCATTGGAACATCTAGCTAGAATTTAGAGAATTTCACAAAATTAAAGTACTACTTAATTTTAAAATAACTTTTATATTGGTGTGTGTATTAAAATTGGAAACAACTGTAAATTACATGAGACTCCTATCCATTTTTGTGATAGATTCTATTCCACCTGACTTTTAAGAATTGCCTTACTTTATACCTGAACTAAAAGGGAAACTTTTTTAAAGTAACAAGTGAGGAAAATCCCAGAGCTGGAGGAGCTTGGGGCAAGAAAATCCTACCCCTTCATTCCACTACTGAACTTTGAGACTCAATGAATACTAAGTAGTAAGTAATAAGTTCTTTCTGAGATTGTAGAACCAAAACTCAGTTTGTTGTGCAGTAACTTAAATGTTATTAGATTGTAAACTGAAAACTAAAAAAAAGGTGGGAAATGTATTCAAAATCTGTTATTATCAGCCTTGCTAACCAGTAAATGTAATACAGGAAATTAGGTATTTATACCTTTGCTTATGGATTAAGAGAAAATTACAGCTAATACTATTTGATTATTACTTATGAAAATTCTATGATTGTTAACTAAGTTATGTACTGTCATTATGTAAAAAACCAAAAATTGACAATTACTATGTTTGGAATAAAAGAGATGAAGTGAAAGCTTTATCAGTTCACTTTTCAAATATGAGGGTGTGCAACATTTTGTTGGATAGAAACTTTGAGGGCAGAAACTTCAGAGCTCAGGGGCAGGAGAAAAAAGATGAGCCTGCAGAGGAGACAGAGAAGGAGAATTCAGACAGAGGAAGAGAGAGCAGTCATAGAAAACAAAATCTCCAACAAATGGCTGTTTACTGCTATAATCTCAACCTGGAAGGGACCATAGAGACCATCTAATCTAACTTGTACTGGAGTAGGAATCCCCTGCACAACATCTCTGCAAAGGAACTGACCAATCTTTGATTGCTGACATTCAACGACACTGCCCCACCATCCTGGTCCCACTGTGTGCAATACAGTCCATTACATCATGGGACACCCCCAGTAGATTGGAGGATTTTTATCATATTATTCAGGTGAAACCAATCTCTCTAAAACCTCTACCCATCAGGAGAAGAGGATCAGTCAAGGAGATTAAAGAAGGATCAGAAAGACATGTGAGGGGGGAAAAAGTCCTCAGAAGGAAGGGATAGGCAAGAGTGGCAAAAGCTACAGACATGAATGAGGTCTGAGACAAGATAATTAGAGATGTTGATTAGAAAATGCACTGGAAAGCAGTTTAGTAGAGTGGTGAAGATGAGAGCCATGTTCAAGAAGGGACAGAGTGACTCTTCCCCACTGCAGCCTTGACCTTGTGCAAATGTTTTTACCATCAATCTAGAAGCGTATCCGATATTGGAACTGGACATCATGTATTGGCTGCATGGCACCAACTCCAAACCGCTTCCTATTTATTGAAGGGATCGTCACATCCTGATCAACTAACTCTATGTCATATTGTACGACCATCATGAACACAAACATTTTCATCTCATTTAGGGCAAAGAATCTCCCAGGACAGACAGTGGTGCCGGCACCCCACTGCAACATGTGTGGCTTGACCTTTCTCCCTTGCTTGTAGAAAACTACCTTTCTGCTGCCATCAGGGTTCAGGAAACGGTCATATTTGAATGTAGTGGGGTCTGGGTAGATTTCTGGATCCCTATGGAGAAAAAGGAAGGGGAAGATGGACACTTCATCTCCCTGGCGGAGGACATACTCCCTGCCATCATCCATTTTCAGAATCAAGTCCTCTTTTACAGTCCTGGCCAGGAGAGAGGTACCCACCAGGCGTAATGTTTCCTCCATAACACTGTCCAGCACTGGTGTTTGCTGTAGCATGCTATGCTCAGCACTGATGGGCGCCCCACCTGGTCTCATCTCCTGCCCCATTTTCCTAAGCACTCCTTCTGCCTCCTCCCTCACAGCCTTCAGAGCTTCAGGATTCTTCAGGAGGAAGAGGAGGGTCCAGAATGACACAACACCTGGGTTGCTATGGGAAACCCAAAGCATTAGTAGATTAAACTGGCTCTGTGCTTTCTCAGGCACTCCCTCTTTAACCTGCTGCTCCTGAGCAGAACGGATCCATCCATTTACATTATCCTTCTCCAAGATGTGCTGGGGAGAGAGAATATCCCAGAGGAATTGTCTGAGTCTCCTTATTTCTTTCTTCTCCATTGGCAAGAGCATAGAGAAAAAGATTGAGGGAAAGAGAGAATCAAATTTCCTGAATCTCTCAAAGACCTTCTGGGATTGGAGCTGGTCCTCAGCATGGCCTGTCTTGCCATTAATAGGTAGGTTCCCAAATAAAGTTAAGTAACTAGCTCTAAAGATGATGCTGCAGCAGTATTGAAATAACCCTTCTTGTTTCCACTGCTGGGGTCCTGGTTTCTTATCAGCATCAGGCTGTAGCATCAGGATCTGCAGGCTGTCCATCATGGCCTGGGTCAAACCAACTAAACCAGTACCCATCAAGTGCTTTGGGGTAGAATTGTGCATGATATTTCCATGACATTTCTGTCCTCGGAAATCAAAGACTTTAAACACCAAATCAAACATTAACTTGGAAGAGTACAGCTTGGTTCTGTTCTCCTTCAGGATGGCATCAAAAGAGAAGGGATCTGTGACAAAGGTGACATATCTACCAGCCATCTGGACAGTGAAGATGTCCCCATGACGTTCTTGCATCCTCTTCAGGAAACTGGAGGCATCCCTAAATATGTCCATGGCATGACCCAGCCAGGGGATGAGGCCTTTGTCCAGAGGGGGCTCATTGACTCTCCTCTGGCAGAAAGCTCCCAACCTGTACAGCACCACCAGGACAGTGGTCACTAGGACTATGAGCACAGAAGCCCAGAACGCCATCACCACAGTATGAGATCCCTGTTCTCAGGCCACTCAGGGAAGAGTGAAAGCTTTCTGCTGGTGAGAGACTTTTATAAGCATAGGAAAGGTTCTTTCTGCCTGTACCTTGTCCTGCAGCTAGGTGGAAACAAAAGGTCAATTACATGAAGATAAGTCAGAAAGCAATTGTTGTGCTGAGCTTACTGTTTTCAGAAGGCTGAGGGCAAAGGGAAAACAGCCAGACAGGATCAGGAGATATTTGAGGAGGGAAGCCAAAATTGTGATTAGAATGTAGTTTTCCTTTTGGGCTTGAGAATCAGCAAATACAAATAGTTGGAATCCTATGTGGACAGTGTCACAATAATATTTAAATTACATTAATAAATTAACCAAGAAATAAAGTAAGACACTTAATGAAGGTCAAAAAACTGCAATCCAAATCAGTGTCCTGTATAACTCACATAGAGAAAGACAGTGGGGTCAGTTCCAAGCAGACTTATAGAAACTCGTTCAGGTACCAAGTCTGTGTTTTGGTGTCATCTCTAAAAGCATTCAAATTCAGTCTCCAACTCAACTAAAGTTATTTTATTGATATTTAGACACTCAGTGTGTGAGCCAAGCCCCCTGAAGGAGTCAGTAGACCAGGAAACTAAGAAAAGGATTTTTATAGAGTAAATGGTACTGATTACATGATAAGATATGTAATTTCTGAGGTTATAGGGGTTTGCTAATATGGGAAGGTTCTAAAGCCTTGGATGGTAGTATACACATGGTTATCCAGAATGCATACAGAAACACCCACTTGTAGGTATATTAATTCATGGTAATGACAGTGTAACTAGCATAAATTTACCCAAGGGAAGCTGATCAGGAGCCATTTTGGCAGAAAGATTTATTGAGGTTTGAAGGGCAATGTCCTGTTCTGCAAGCTGTTTGTGATATTTTCTAACTGGCTGATTTCTGGTTAAGTTTTATGATAACAGTCATATGATAAACTGGTGATATGGTGATAGAATATGCTGGTGCCTGCTCATTGTCTAGTGATTAATTCTGTAGGGCTTGGGTTTGGGGGAGGGTCTGAGTTGGAGGCAACAATCAGAATCCCACCACACTTAGGGATGGCTAGATAGCTGCATGGAACAGCTGGTTGGTCAGTCACAAGGTATGTATTGCAAGGTGTAGCAGGCTCTTCAAAGCACTATAGGATTATAGAAAATTCTTGAAAGATGGTAGAGTAGATAAGAAAATTCCAAGCTCTCCAGATTTCTCCCACAAATAAAGTTGTGCCTCAGTGCAAACGTGTACCAGTGAAAAATAAATAAGAGTGGGGGCAGAATAATGGTCCTTCTAGGACAAGCAGAGAACATCAGAAGACTGCAGGACTGAGAATTAACTTCCAGGATAACTCTGCTGAAATAGCAATCTGGGAACTCTGGGGCTAGCTGGATTTAGAGGTTGCCTGAGTCTCACCTACAGAAACATTCACCTCTGGACAGTGTGGGGAATCTGTGATGAGTCAGGAAAGATTCAGGGATGCCCTGCAGATAAGGGCAAGGCTCAGATGTCCTGCTGGGACATGGCTCTAAGCAAGAAGGAACCAGCACAAGACCAGTGGGGCAGGTACACTGCTAGCTATGGGCGTTTACAGGAGGATGGAGATTTTGGTTTTGAGTTCCAGGACAGAGAAGAGAACTGAAGGATGACCTGAAGCCAGAAGCACCATATCTCCCACCTCAATTCCAGGACTAGAGATGATTACACTAACAAACTCTTATTTTTTTTTTTTTTAAAGTGAGGAGGCAAAGGAGAAAGAACCTAACTATAAAAAGGTATTATGGATATAGGGAAGACTGCGTTCTTCTTCAGCAGAGTAAAGGAAAAAAAAAAGTCTCCCCTATCCCAGAGAGTAATGTTATATGGTTACCTACTCAAAAAAGAATTCAGAGAACTCAAAAAAGCTTTAAAAATCAAATGAGAGAGATTGGGGGGAAAGTACATTTTTAAAAAAAAGAACAATCAAAGAAAAACACAACAGATTATGAAAAGAAAGTCAACCAAGTAGAAAAGGATCCAGATAAATAATTTCATCCAGTAGAATGACAATTAAGAGACAATATACCAAAACCTATGGGATATAGCCAAAGCAGTTCATAGTGGAAATTTTATATCTCTAAATAGTTACATGAATAAAATAAAGAAAGAGGAGATCAATAAATTGGATGCAACTAAAAAAGCTAGAAAATGTATAAATTAAATACCAAATTATAACTTCTGAAACTCAAAGAAGAAATTAATAAATTGAAACTAAGAAAACTATTGAACTAATTAATAAAACTAAGAGTTAGTTTTATGAAAAAAACAATTAAATAGATAAATATGTGGTTAGTTTGCTTAGAAAAAGAAAATTACCAGCATCAAAAATGAAAAGGGTGAACTTCCCACCAAAGAAGAAAAAATTAAAGCAATAATGAGAGTGAAATGGACAGACACAAGATAGACAGCTCAGACCAAATTATTTAATTTAAAGCATCTTTTAATAGCTGGCTGGCCAGGACTGACCTCCACTAGATAGGCTAGAAGAGATCAGCCCCGAACCTTTAGTGAGGTACACTTTTAAGCATGTTTGCCATATCCTGGTACAGCCTTGCGGTTACAGATTTCGGAAATCACTGACACAGTTTCTCATTTACAATGGGGAAATGTCTGGATAGGAGTGAGCACATAATGGAACCTGTTGACATGTTTTGCAATATCGTCCTGACTCTGTTAGATACATACTTTTCAGAAAGTCTGAGACTTCAATCATTTCTTGGAAAATCTAGGGTCTTATGAACCAAGGGATGGGGCCCAGTCTGAACATAACGCTTCCCTTAATTTAGTTTGAGCAATGTCTGCCTATAAGCCTGAGGCCCCTTGACCCAGGGAAAGTGGAGGGGGCAGTCTTTTATCCATTTCAAGGGGCTATTTTGAACAATTGTATGCCAACATGTCTGACAATCTAATTGGAATGGATGACTATTTACAAAACTATGAATTAACCAGATTAAAGGAGGAAACAATGACCATATTTTAGAAAAAGAAATTGCCCAGGTCATTAAAGAGCTTCCTAAAAAAATCTCCAGAGCCAGACAGATTTACAAGTGAATTCTATCAAACATTTAAAGAACAATATTTCTAATACTACATAAACTATTTCAGAAAATAGGTGACAAAGGAGTCCTGACAAATTCCTTCCATGGCACAAAATTGGTCGTGTTAACAAGGAAGATTCAAAACAGAAAAGAAAAATTACACACCAATCTCCTTTAAATTTTTAAATACAATATTAGCAAAGAGATTGCAACTTATCAATATTTTAAAGTGGAATTTATTTTTTATTATAACTTTTTATTGACAGTACATATGCATGGGTAATTTTATACAACATTATCCCTTGCACTCACTTCTGATCCGACTTTTCCCTTCCCTCCCTCCACCCCTCCCCTAGATGTCAGGTAGTCTTATATATGTTAAATATGTTATAGTATATCCTAGATACAATATATGTGTGCAAAACTGAACAGTTCTCTTGTTGCACAGGAAGAGTTAAATTCAGAAGGTAAAAATAACCTGAGAAGAAAAACAAAAATGCAAACAGTTCACTCATTTCCCAGTCTTCCTTCTCTGGGTGTAGCTGATTCTGTCCATCATTGATCAATTGGAACTAAATTAGATTTTCTCTTTGTTGAAGATATTAAAGTGGAATTTATACCAGGAATTCAGGGCTGCTTTGACATAAGGGAAACTATTGGTATAACTGACAATATCAATAACAAAACTAACAAATCAAATTATAATCTCAAGAGATGCAGAAAAAGCTTTTAGGGGAAAAAAAGCATCCATTACCACTAAAAGCTCTAGAGGGCATAAGAATAAATGGAGTTTTCCTGAAAATGAGAAGCAGCATCTATCTAAAACCATTAGCAAGAATTATTTGCAGTGGAGAAAAGCGAGACTCATTTTTGATAAGATCAGGGGTAATGAGGAAACAAAATTATTACTCTTTGCAGTTGATAAGATTATATACTTAGAAAATCCTAGAAAATTACTAGAGACAATCCATAAGTTTAGCAAAGTTGAAGGATACAAAATAAATTCACCTGAATCTTTGGCATTTCTACATATTACATTATTATTCTTGGTGAAACCATAATTATTTGGCATTCTATATATTACAAAATCCAGCAGCAAGAGATACAAAGAGAATTTTCATTTAAAATAACTGTAAATAATACAAAATATTTGGGAGTCTACCTGCAAAGACAAAACCAGGAATTATATAAACACTACATAAACTACAAAACCCTTTCCACACAAATAAAATTAGATCTAAACAATTAGAAGAATATCATGTGCTTTCATGGGTAGGCCCAGCTAATATAATAAAAATGATAATGCTATCTAAATTAATCTACTTATTTAGTGCCATACCAATCAAACTGCCAAGAAATTATAGAGTTAGAAAAAATAATAACAAAATTAATCTGGAAGAACAAAAAAAAGAACAAAATTTCAAGAGAACTAATAAAAAGTGCAAATGAAAGTGGCCTATATGTACTAGATGTAAAACTATATTATGAAGCAGCAGTCATCAAAAGCATTTAGTTATCTGCTTGTTGTCAGCAGACCCAGCTGGTTTAACTTGATACCACCTCCCAAAAAAATTCATCTGTACTTACCTGGTTTTGTGCAATGAGGTTACAAGATTACAAAAGGCAGAGTTTTCATTAAACAATTAATATTCATTAATTGTCGAAAAAGACTGTGATTAGCCACAAATGAATGCCAACCTCTGGACTTCTCCAGGCAACAACACTTACCTAGCAACACCTGCTTAGCTGTAGGATTCAAGGTTATCTTGAATTGGCTCTGAAACTCCCTTTTGCCCCCCTAAAATGTCATCCGTTACACCAGCAAAGACTGAGAACAATTAGGAACAGGTGTGTTGGGCGTATATCATGAATCAGGATGGCAAAGGGTGACACCATTTCTATAGAGAATGCCCTAGTTTCTACTACTACACAGAACATTGCCCCTTCATGGACTGATTGGTTTGTCTGCTTTATGTTTCCTTATTAATTTTGTGGTTTTAGGGCTTAACTATGGAGAACATAGATACAATAAATTTGTCTTGACTACATACATTGATGTTTCTATCTTTTTTTGCTTTCATAGTCTCAGCAAGAGCCAATACAGCTAGTTTGTCATTGACATTTCAGACTGGCACCTGCAAACAGGGACATCAAAGGCTTCCCAGACATCACACACAGGCTGCCAGAGCTCCAGAGACCATCCCTTGCCCAGGACCATTTGACAGTTACACAATGCAGCAAGCAGAATAAGATTAATCTGCATTTCTGAAAAACTTATTTTTACTTTTAATTTGAATAATGGAGCAGGTAAAAGTTAAATAGCCCAATAGAGAAACCTAAGAAAAGATTTTAAAAGTCCTGCTTAAGGAGAAGGGCCTCCTCATCACTTCAAAGAAAATTATAGAATATTACCAAGAAATGGGACCAGATGCTTTTCCTCTTTTTCAGCTGTATTTTTATACAGCTGAATTTTATTTTTAAATTGTGCATGGCTGATTTTATTAGCTTCTAAGAAATGAGACATTTCTCGACTCAAACCCAAACAGATCCTGATGGATTGTCCTCTTTAGTAATGCTCAGACTCAGACAGATTTTGATGAATTGTCCTCCTTGTATATTCAAGAGGTACATCCCAACTCTGTCCTGGAGGACAAGGGCAGCAACAGCTTCCTGCTTCTGCCTTGGGACAGGAGCAGTGGTGGCAGGCAAAATGGCAGCTTTTTACTTCCCTGCAAAAGATCTCAAAGGAAAATCCAGGGAATTTTTTTTTCTAGCTCTTTGGAACTTTTCCAGTCATAGAAGTTACACATCCCAAAAGGCAAAGAAACTTGGAATGCAGCCAAGAATAAACAGCATTTTCTTTCAGGGAAGAAGATGGACATTCAATGAAACAGGTAAATTCAATTCATTTCTGATGAAAAAACCAGAGCTAAACAAAAAAATTTAATTTCCAAATATAGAATTCAAGAGAAACATAAAAAGGTAAAAAGGAAAGAACTGTTGAGAATTATATTTCTGTTATGGGTATACATAGAGAGTGCACTTATAATTTGATTTTACTAATATATAAAAAAGAAACTAGAGATGGAAAGGGCATTGTACCAGAAAAAGGGGGAAGTTGAGGTAAAATAAGGAAAATTACATCTCAGGAAAAGGCAAAGAAAACCTATTATAATTGAGGGAAAGAAGGGAGAGAGATGAACATTGTATGAATCTTACTCTCATCAGATTTGACTCAAAGAGAAAATATTAGACATATTTGGTTTCATGGACAAACTTCTCTCACCTTATAGAAAAGTGGCTGGGGGAGGGGGAGAGGAAAAGGCAAAAAGGGAAGGGTTAGGGTAAATAGAAAAGAAAACAGAAATAGTTGGGGAAAGATATAAGAAAGGGGAGGGATTCTAAAGGGGGAGGGCTGCTTGAGCCAAGCGGTGCTCATAAGCAAAACACTGGGGAAGAGGAAAGGGGAAAGGAAAGAGAAAAAATACAATTTGGGATTAATAGATGGCAGGAAATGCAGAATTAGTAGTTTTAACCATAAATGTGAATGGGGAAGCACTTTCATAAAGCAGAAGTGGATAGCAGACTGGATTAAAAGCCAGAATCTTACAATATGTTGTTTACAAGAAACACATTTAAAGCAGAGTGATACATACAGAGTAAAGGCAAAAGGCTGGAGCAGAACCTATTATGCTTCAGGTAAAGTTAAAAAAAAAAAAAAAAAGCAGGGGTAGCCATCCTGATCTCAGATTAAACAAAAGCAAAAATTGATCAAATTAAAAGAGATAAGGAAAGAAACTATATCTTGCTAAAGGGTATCATAGATAATGAAGCAATATTAATACTAAATATATATGCACAAAGTGGCATAGTATGGAAATTCCTAAAGGATAAGTTAAGAGAGCTGCAAGAAGAAATGGACAGAAAAACTATAACAGTGGGAGTTCTCAACCTCCCTCTCTCAGAACTAGATAAATCAAATCACAAAATAAATAAGAAAGAAGTTAAAGAGGTAAGTAGAATACTAGAAAAGTTAGGTATGATAAACTTGGGAGAAAATTGAATGGAGACAGAAAGGTGTACATTTTCTTTGCGGCAGTTCACAGAACCTATGGAAAAATCGACCATATATTAGGACATAAAGACCTCAAAATCAAATGCAGAAAGGCAGAAATAGTAAATACATTTTTTCAGATCACAATGCAATAAAAATTACATTCAATAAAAGGCTAGGGGAAAATAGACTAAAAAGTAATTGGAAACTGAATAATCTCATCCTAAAGAATGAATGGGTGAAACTGCAAATCATAGACACAAACCAAGAGAATGACAATAATGAGACAACATACCAAAATTTGTGAGATACAGCCAAAGTGGTAATAAGTGGAAATTTCATATCTCTAGAGGCCTACTTGCATAAAATAGAGAAAGAGAAGGTCAATGAATTGGGCTTGCAACTAAAAATGCTAGAAAAGGAACAAATTAAAAACCCCTAATCAAACACTAAACTTGAAATTCTAAAAATAAAAGGAGAGATCAATAAAATTGAAAGTAAAAAAAACTACTGAATTAATTAATAAAACTAAGAGTTGGTTCTATGAAAAAACCAACAAAATAGACAAAATCTTAGTAAATCTGATTTAAAAATTGAAAGAGGAAAATCAAATTGTTAGTCTTAAAAATGAAAAGAGAGAACTTGCCACTAACAAAGAGGAAATTAGAGCAATAATTAGGAGTTACTTTGCCCAATTTTATGTCAATAAATTCGACAACTTAAATGAAATGGAAGAATACCTTCAAAAATATAGCTTGCCCAGATTAACAGAGGAAGAAGTAAATATCCTAAACAGTCCCATCTTAGAAAAAGAAATAGAACAAGCTATTAACCTAATCCCTAAGAAAAAATCCCTAGGACCTGATGGATTTACATGTGAATTCTACCAAACACTTAATGAACAATTAAGTCCAATGCTATATAAACTATTTGAAAAAATAGGGATTGAAGGGGTCCTACCAAATTCCTTTTATGACACAGACATGGTACTGATACCTAAACCAGGTAGGTTGAAAATAGAGAAAGAAAATTATAGACCAAGCTCCCTAATGAATATTGATGCTAAAATCTTAAATAAAATATTAGCAAAAAGATTACAGAAAATCATCCCCAGGATAATACACTATGACCAAGTAGGATTTATACCAGGAATGCAGGGCTGGTTCAATATTAGCAAAACTATTAGCATAATCGACTATATCAATAACCAAACTAACAAAAACCATATATGATCATCTCAATAGATGCAGAAAAAGCATTTGATAAAATCCAACATCCATTCCTAATAAAAACACTTGAGAGTATAGGAATAAATGGACTTTTCCTTAAAATAGTCAGGAGTATATATTTAAAACCATCAGTAAGCATCATATGCAATGGGGAAAAATTGGAACCTTTCCCAGTAAGATCTGGAGTGAAGCAAGGTTGCCCACTATCACTATTATTATTCAATATTGTATTAGAAACACTAGCCTCGGCAATAAGAGTCGAGAAAGAGATTAAAGAAATTAGAGTAGGCAATGAGGAAACCAAACTATCACTCTTTGCAGATGATATGATGGTATACCTAGAAAACCCCAGAGATTTTACTAAAAAGCTATTAGAAATAATTCATAACTTTAGCAAAATAACAGGATACAAAATAAATCCCCACAAATCTTCAGCATTTTTATACATCACCAACAAAATCCAACAGCAAGAGATACAAAGAGAAATTCATTCAAAATAACTGTCGACAGCATAAACTATTTGGGAATCTATCTACCAAAGGAAAGTCAGGAATTATATGAGCAAAATTACAAAAAACTTCCCACACAAATAAAGTCAGACTTAAATAATTGGAAAAATATAAAGTGCTCTTGGATAGGCCAAATGAATATAATAAAGATGACAATACTCCCTAAACTAATCTATTTATTTAGTGCTATACCAATCAGACTTCCAAGAAAATATTTTAATGATCTAGAAAAAATAACAACAAAATTCCTATGGAATAATAAAAGGCCGAGAATCTCAAGGGAATTAATGAAAAAAATATCAAATGAAGGTGGCCTAGCTGTACCTGATCTAAAACTATATTATAAAGCAGCAGTCACCAAAACCATTTGGTATTGTCTAAGAAATAGATTAGTTGATCAGTGGAATAGGTTAGGTTCACAAGACAGAATAGTCAACTATAAAATCTAGTGTTTGACAAACACAAAGATCCTAACTTTTGGGATAAGAATTCATTCTTTGACAAAAACTGCTGTGATAACTGGAAATTAGTATGGCAGAAATTAGGCATGGATCCACACTTAACACCATGCACCAAGATAAGATCAAAATGGGTCCATGATTTAGGCATAAAGAATGAGATTATAAATAAATTAGAGGAACATAGGATAGTTTATCTCTCAGGCTTGTGGAGGAGAAAGAAATTTGTGACCAAAGATGAACTAGAGACCATTACCGATCACAAAATAGAAAATTTTGATTATATCAAATTAAAAAGCCTTTGTACAAACAGAACGAATGCAAACAAGATTAATAGGGAAGCAACAAACTGGGAAAACATCTTTACAATTAAAGGTTCTGATAAAGGCCTCATTTCCAAAATATATAGAGAACTGACTCAAATTTATAAAAAATCAAGCCATTCTCCAATTGATAAATGGTCAAAGGATATGAACAGACAATTTTCAGAGGAAGAAATTGAAACTATTACCACTCACATGAAAGAGTGTTCCAAATCACTATTGATCAGAGAAATGCAAATTAAGACAACTCTGAGATATCACTACACACCTGTCAGATTGGCTAAGATGACAGGAAAAAATAATGATGAATGTTGGAGGGGATGCGGGAAAACGGGGACACTGATGCATTGTTGGTGGAGTTGTGAACGAATCCAGCCATTCTGGAGAGCAATCTGGAATTATGCCCAAAAAGTTATCAAACTGTGCATACCCTTTGATCCAGCAGTGTTTCTATTGGGCTTATACCCCAAAGAGATACTAAAAAAAGGAAAGGGACCTGTATGTGCCAAAATGTTTGTAGCAGCCCTGTTTGTAGTGGCTAGAAACTGGAAAATGAATGGATGCCCATCAATTGGAGAATGGCTGGGTAAATTGTGGTATATGAATGTTATGGAATATTATTGCTCTGTAAGGAATGACCAGCAGGATGAATACAGAGAGGCTTGGAGAGACTTACATGAACTGATGCTAAGTGAGATGAGCAGAACCAGGAGATCATTATACACTTCGACAATGATATTGTATGAGGATGTATTCTGATGGAAGTGGATTTCTCTGACAAAGAGACTTAACTGAGTTTCATTGGATAAATGATGGACAGAAACAGCTACACCCAAAGAAGGAATACTGGGAAATGAATGTGAACTATTTGCATTTTTGATTCTCTTCCCGAGTTATTTTTACCTTCTGAATACAATTCTCCCTGTGCAGCGGGAGAACTGTTCAGTTCTGCAAATATGTACTGTATCTAGGATATACTGCAACATATTTAACATATATAGGACTAGAACGAAACATAAATGATTGCAAGGGATAATGCTGTGTAAAAATCATCCTGGCATGGATTCTGTCAATACAAAGTTATTATTAAATAAAATTAAAAAAAAAAAAAAAAGAAAATAAGATGAACTAGAGACCATTACTGATCACAAAATAGAAAATTTTGATTACATCAAATTAAAAAGCCTTTGTACAAACAAAAGTAATGCAAACAAGATTAGAAGGGAAGCAACAAACTGGGAAAACATCTTTACAGTTAAAGGTTCTGATAAAGGCCTCATTTCCAAAATATATGGAGAATTGATTCAAATTTATGAGAAATCAAGCCATTCTCCACCTGATAAATGGTCAAAGGATATAATAGACAATTTTCATATGATGAAATTGAAACTCTTTCCACTCATATGAAAGAGTGTTCCAAATCACTATTGATCAGAGAAATGCAAATTAAGACAACTCTGAGATACCACTACACACCTGTCAGATTGGCTAAGATGACAGGAAAAAATAATGATAAATGTTGGAGGGGATGTGGGAAAACTGGGACACTGATGCATTGTTGGTGGAGTTGTGAACGAATCCAACCATTCTGGAGAGCAATCTGGAATTATGTCCAAAAAGTTATCAAACTGTGCATACCCTTTGATCCAGCAGTGTTTCTACTAGACTTATATCCCAAAGAAATACTAAAGAAGGGAAAGGGACCTGTATGTGCCAAAATATTTGTGGCAGTCCTGTTTGTAGTAGCTAGAAACTGGAAAATGAATGGATGCCCATCAATTGGAGAATGGTTGGGTAAATTGTGGTATATGAATGTTATGCAATATTATTGTTCTGTAAGAAATGACCAGCAGGATGAATACAGAGAGCCTTGGAGAAACTTACATGAACTGATGCTAAGTGAAATAAGCAGAACAGGAGATCATTTTATACTTCAACAATGATACTGTATGAGGATGTATTCTGATGGAAGTAGATTTCTTCGACAAAGAGAAGATCTAACTCAGTTTCAATTGATCAATGATGGACAGAAGCAGGTACACCCAAAGAAAGAACACTGGGAAATGAATGTAAACTGTTGGCATTTTTGTTTTTCTTCCCAGGTCATTTTTACCTTCTGAATCCAATTCTTCCTGTGCAACAAGAGAACTGTTCGGTTCTGTACATATATATTGTATCTAGGATATACTGTGAAATATTTAACTTTTACAGGACTGCTTGCCATCTGGCGGAGGGTGTGGAGGGAGGGAGGGGAAAAGTCGGAACAGAAGTGAGTACAAGAGATAATGTTGTAAAAAAATTACCCAGGCATGGGTTCTGTCAATAAAAAGTTATAATTATTAAAAAAAAGTTGCTAAAGATATATTTTATAGAGGATTTTGATTGTGTGTTTATTGGGAAATGTCTGTTGAATACAAATAAAGTGTATCAATAAAAATTTTATTTAAAAAAGAAAGTAAAATCTATGGCCACAAATAAACAAAACATAGAGAATTTGATCTCCTCATGTAAGATCCAGACAACTAATTAGAATAAGCCTTAACTGCTCTCTTCTTGTCATCTTTCCTTTTCTTCTTTTTCCAAGTTTTGCATAACACCTACTACCTAGATAGGATGCCCCCACTCATCTCCAACTGCTTAATTCCTTCTGTTTCCTCAAGAGAAGCTCAGGTGCTATGTTCTCCAAGAACCAGGAAACTGGCTACCCCAGCTAAAATTTGCTGGTTGCTCACAGGAATTTCTCCCTCCCCAAATTTCTAATCCTTTGCCTAAATCTCTAGCTTCTGCCTCTGTTACACTGTACCTTATAGCCTGGTTATATGGGTGCTGTCCTTTGAGCACACTCTGTGTCATATCAATCTCTGTGTCTAGTTCCCAGCAAAAGGGAACTTGCAGAGAGTAGATGCTTATTATGTGTTCTGTTTAATGGAATTCGATTCAATTCTTTCATGCTAGTGTAATGATGCTTACATGGTGGAGAGGGAAATGGCAAACCATTCCACTATTCACTCCAGTATCTTTGCCAAGATTGTTGGCAAAGAGGATGATGAAAAGTCAGGCAAGAATCAATACAATTGAAGGCTAAAGAAAGTTTTCTGCATTTTATTAAATAAAAAATAATAGACAATTTGTTGCCAGCTGTGGTCAGATGAATAAGAGATGTCAAGAAATAAATTTATAAGCATAAGCTCTGGAATAGCTTCCAGTTGGAGATAATAAGATTAAAGATGGGAAGTCAAATAGCAGGCTGAAGAGTGATCTAAAAATGATGTTGGCAGACTCCATAGTCTAGAAGATCTAGATTTGAATTCTGAATGGCTAGTAGTTATGGGAACTTGCTATATATATTTCATATGGTTTTTGAAAGAAAGAAGAAAGTATGCCTTAAAGACCTATCAAAAAGCAACACATTGTTATTAATATACACTTCATCTATGTTTGTTTGGAGGGTGTTACATTAGGAAATAAAATGTAATGGAAAGATCATTAGGAGGAACAATGAAAGCAGAAGCAGGAGAACAATTTATACAATAACCACAAAGGAGGTCTCTATTGATTGTGTGCAGATGTAGTAGTAGCAGTAGAGATGTGCACTGAAAAGTAAGTGGTTTTTAAAAGGCACAGACACCTGTTTACATTTTTAAGGGGAAAAATTAGGGGATCTAAATTAGAAGGCTTGAGTTCAAGTCTGTCCCTCTCACTACACCCACTGTGTCACTCCACTAGCCAGCTGGTAAAGCCATTTCCTCTCTCTGGGCATCAGTTTCCTAATCTATATAATATAATGGTTGAAAAATGACCTCCAGTGTTTCTCCCAACTCTGCAAGGCTATAGTTCCATGAATTCAACTTAAATAAATTGAATTGCCTTTTACTTAGGTCATAGACATTTAGACCTAAAAGAAAGCTTTAGAACTCAGCTAATCTGATGCCTTTGTATCATATTATGGATATGGAGATATCCATATCCATTGGAGGTAGAAATTGAGGACAATTCTTCACTAGATTATTTGGGTCCCACTTATCTGTATTTGATGGTTTATTTTCTCCTCTGACACACAAGGTATGGGAAAAACAGCAGTTGGATACTGCTCAGATCCAGGCAAATGGATTTCTGGAAGGCAGCTGTTTATCTTACAAGACTAATGAATTGCAGCCTCATAAAAGAAGATGTCTAAATTAGATAGAAATTGCTATATTCCCCAGATAACTCCGATGGAAGGATAACTGTTTCCTGCTCTAGTTGAGAACAAAATTTGTCCTGGGGAAAAACCAATTCTGTAAACAATCACTTCATGAACTGGGGCCACTGGATGAAGCCGTCACAGGGTTTACATGCAGCAATCAGTCAAGCCTCGTGTTCATCAGGGTCTGGAGGCAAGAAGACCTAAGTTCAAATGCAGCTTCAGACACAATAGCTGGGTGACTCTGGACAAGTCACTTCACTCTGTTTGCTTGTAAAAACTTTCCTCACTTGTAAAAAGATCTGGAGAAGGAAATGGCAAACCATTCCAGTATCTTTACCAATAAAACCCCAAAGGGGAGCATGAAGAATCAGACAGGAATCAAAACAACTGAACAACAAAGTGTTTGTTGGCAATTGGAAGGATTGCCTAATAACCAGAGGACCCGAGTTTGAAACCTCACTCTTGTCTTGACTGGCTACATGATCTCAGACAAATCACATCATTTCGCTGAACCTCAATTTCCTCATTTGCAAAATAGGGTTGTTATGAGGGAAACATCAAGATCATAGATCAGTGCAAGTTGTACAAACTATTTCTACCTGCTGGTCCTTAGTATTCTGTTCTGTAAAATGGGGATAATGATACAATAGAGATAATTTACACACGACCTATTTATGGGGCTATTCTATTCTGTAGGCCAATTTTTATTAACTCCTCATAGTAATGGGAAGGATCAATACTTTTTTTTGGTAAGGCACTCAGGGTTAAATGCTTTGTCCAGAGTCATACAGCTAGTAAGAGTCAAGTGTCTGAGGTGGGATTTGATCTTAGGTCTCTCTTCCTAACTCTAGGCCCAGTGCCCTATCTATGGAGCCACCTAGAGGTTTCATGTTACAGAGGAGGACTCTGAGGTCCATAGAGATAAAGAGACTCTCCTAAAATTCTTACAGGTAGTAAGTACCTAACTGAAATCCCTACTGGCATATGGCTCTAAATTCAGTACTCTTTACAGTACATTAATTTGTGTAGCAATTGACAAAGCTCTGTAATGAGCATTGGAAGGACCCAGGAAGAGTAGAATCTGAGCAGTTCTGGGGTGTTCAAATGAATTTTTAGGAGAGGAGAACACAGCAGACTTACGGGTTTCTAATTGGAAAATCATGTGATAAGAAAAGAGGAGTAGGAACAGAAATAGTAGCAGCAGAATCTACTCTAAGAACTCAGAGAAAGAAGCTCCAGAACTGAGCGAGAATAGGTCCCTGAGAGCTCATCTGGGATGAGGGATTGGGCCACCTGATAGCTGTCTATTTCAACTAATGTTTCTTGCTAATGGTGTTATTTGTCCTTCATTTTCAAAGGGACCATGACATCAAAGAGATGATGTCATGACTTAGAAATAATTTGGATTTAAGTGAGGGAGGACTAAGCAAGGTCACCTGCCTCACTTTCCTCTCCAGAGCCATCTGGGTCCAGTGTCAAGAAATAGATCTGTAGAGGGCCACAGATAGTGGGGGAACTGTGGGTGAGGTATAAGACCCTTTAGCCCAGAGGAAACCTGCTGACAATGTCTGGTTCAGCTCCCCATCTCACCTAAGGGCTCTTGGTTTTCTTGAGAAGTCAGGGGGCAGTGACAACCTGTGTTGTAATTGAAGCAGAGTGATACCAGGTGGAAGAGTGATACTAGGAGGCAAGCTATGTACAATAGCAAGTTGTTCATGTGGTTCCACATGTGCAGTATATACTTAGCGTGTGCCAAGTGTTGTTTTGGTTATATAAGGGTATTAGAATATATAAAGGAAAAAGAACTGGGAATAAATGGACTCCATTTTTCTACCATCCTTAGGAGTCTCACCTCATCACTCTTCAACTAAGACAGTATGTTTTAAACCCCCTGTCATGGCAGCTCTAGAAAGCACAGTACATTTTTGTCACCCCAACTTGGGGGCTCTAGAAAACAAGACACAATATTTTAATCACTCCGGCATGGGGGCTCTAAAAAGCACAGTACATTTTGTCAGCCCAACTTGGGAGGGTCTAAAAAGCAGGACACAACTTAGATCAGGACTGAAACTGGCCCTGAATGCAGTAGCAACAGACCTTGGCCTATTGAAGCTCAGTTTGATTAAGACATCTGACCATTTGGTGATTAAAGCTAAGTAAGAAAGAAATTAGACACAAAATGACCTTTTTTACCTTATTTTTAAAAAATCAGTCTAGGAGAGGAAGTGCCTCAGTGTTTCTGGGCAAAACGGCAACAATTGCTATTTACTCTCACTCTGAACCACTCAGGGGCTGAAAAATGACCATGTGGCTAGGACCTTTTTTTTAACCAATCAGTGAGAGACAAAGTGATTTAGGTTTAAAGCAGGCCTCTTAAGAATGAAATCTACCCTGTAAAAATACTTTTTGAGATTACATTCTTTTAGGCTGCCCACATCGAGGGAATGATACCCTATGTAGACAAAGGAAAGGAAAAAAAAAGAATGAAAGAAAAGTGAAAAAATGAAAGAAAAAAGAAAAGAAAGACAAAGGAGAAAGGGAATAAAAAGGAAGGAAGGAAAGAAGGAAGGAAGGAAGGAAGGAAGGAAGGAAGGAACGAAGGAAGGAAGGAAGGAAGGAAGGAAGGAAA